>CM057727.1:4089869-4811535 GCA_030064385.1 Melaleuca quinquenervia | reverse complement strand
ACAACTGGCAATGTCGCTAGGACGCAAAACTATCTTAACGCTGGCCTATCTATTCAATATCTTTGGCCAATGTGTTCTCCTTTTTCTTTTTTCCTTTACCCAACAGTTAGTCAAATTTCAAGATAACTTATCACCTGTAGATTCTGCCGATGAGTTATGGTACTTGATGAACATCTTTCGCTTCTCGTCAATATCGATATTATCTAGTTATCTTATCTTATAGTTGTCGTTATCCATGCTGCATGCTAGGACGCTCAACTATCCTTCAACGCTGGCCCATCTGTTCGGAATTATTGACGAACGTGATCTCCTTTTTTATCTTGCCCAACACTTAGCCAAATTTCTAGATAACTGATCGCCTGTAGGTTTTGTCGATGAGTTACGGTACTTGATAAACATCCTTCGCTTCTCATCAATCTCGATATTATTTAGTTATAATGACCATATCATGTCATTGTTGATGTCAATGCCACATAGTTGTTGATTCCCCCAATAAGCTTCCTGTCAAGGTGAGGGATGAGTTCACCAGACTCTAGTGAGGCCTAGACCTCGCCAAATTGGCGAGCTTGGACCTCATTGAGGTCGGTGAGCTCAAACTCATCCTTGGTTTGCATGCTTGATCCTCGCCTGGGGCAAACTCAAGAGATCACTTTATGAGGTGCGAGATGCCAACTCGATCTTGCTGGATTTGGCGGTGAGGTCGAGCTTGCCCTAGGTCTCGAGCTCGAGACTTGCTAGATTTAATGTGGTCAAGCTTGCTTGAGGCCACCCAGCTCAAGACTCGCTAGATTCCGATGAGCTTGACCTCGCCTTGACGAGTTTCGATCGTTGCTTGAGGTCGGTGAGGTTGAGCTCGTTGAAATCTAGCGAGTTGGAGTCTTGCTAGTGACTAGCAGGGGAAAAGCAAAAAAATAAGGGTTAATATCATGAAAAACCCCAAACTTTGCTCACTGTGACACATTTACCCTAAACTTTTTTTTCGTGATACAAAAAAATCAAACTTTACTCACTATGATACATTTACTTCCAAACTTTTTTTTGTGACACGAAAAACCCTAAATTTTGCCAACTATGATAAATTTACTCCAAATTTTGCCCGTTGTAACATATTTACCTCAAATTTTTTCTTTTTTCTCTAAAAAAATATTTAACTAGCGAGCTCCACCGACCACCGGAGAGGTGGCCCATGGCCGACGAGGGCTTCACCGCCCTCTGGAGTGGCCAGCGAGCACTAGTGACCGGCAAGGCTCGCCGGCAAAGTATTTTTTTTTTTAGGAAAAAAAGAGTAGGATAAATGTGTCATATGGAGTAAATTTGGGATAAATGTGTCACATTGGATAAGGTTTGAGATTTTTCGTGTTAGAAAAAAATTGGGGTAAATGTGTCGCAGTAGGTAAAGTTTAGGGTTTTCCATGGTATTAACCCAAAAAATAAAGATAGATTTTTTTAAAATAAAAAATAATTAGAATTTCAAAAAATTTAAAGTTAAAATTAGAAAAAATTATCAACTAAATTTTTGCATATAATTGTTTTAACAATGCATTTTTATTTAAAAAATCCTGAAGTAAATTTTCCTTGACTTAGTTAAATATTGAAGTGTGTTAATAATATGGATTGGGTCAGGTATTGGTCGGGTATGGACGGGGTTCACTAAATTGTATTATATGATAATTGGTCAAAATGAGTTAAATAAGTTAATACGGGTCGGACCATTTTTGAACCACCCACCCATATGATGCCCCTAGTCATTACCCATCTCCTCTCTTGACTCTATTTTTTATCAAGCCCGGCTATTGTGAGATATTGGCCAAGCTAGACGAGCTCGAGCCCTAAATCTAAAGAGCTCGACCTGTCTCACTGTGTCGAGCTTGAGGCCCCAAATCTAGAGGCTCGAGCTCTATCAAGACATTGAGCTCGAGCCCTAGATCATGGCAGCTTTCACTATTGATTCAGAGAGCGTCATGTCTTAGCTAGTTGCATTCTCTATATTCTTGTACATTGGCTTCTTAGACGTCATCACGTGATTGGAGTCTTCTACAAGCTAGACTCCATTCGGATTCTACTTCTTTCTTGCTTTCATAGGAGCCACTGAAACTTGGGCGTGGGAGCCGAGTACATAGACACGACTGTTGGGGGCCTAGGTACAAGCACCAGGATCATGGGCCTTGCTTGAAAGGATCGGAGCACGGTTTTTATTGACCCAGGCCGGATCTCACATGTTTTTATTGAAAGGATCGGATCCGGATCACCTAACGTAACTTCATGTGACGTTGGGTGATCCAACGGTGCAGGGAGAGAGAGAGAGAGAGAGGCTGTCCTTTGATGGGGGGACAATAAATGGAGGGCATTGATAGAGAGGAAGTTAGCTGACTAAGTCAGTTTCCACATGCGGATCTCGATGGACTTGGGGCTTGGCAGTAGTGACTTTGTTGTGGGAGCCAAGTTCCCAATGTTGAGAAAAACCTTATATGATATTTTTAAACAAAACCATTTAATCTGTTTTACTACTTGATAAATGCGGATGTTATCTTTGTTTTAGGTAACGTTGATATAAGTGTGCTCTATCACCATTGATGAGTTCCAAAGTACAAATTGGAAAGACTTGTGAAGACTGGAAGAACCTTATTGGAGAGTGAACAAGTTAGAAGAAATGAAAAGTTCAAGGAGACTTGAAGGTACCATAAAATGAATTATTTTATGGAGCCCTCATCACCAATGTACTTAGAAAGATCAAACGGAAAACTGTACGTAAGTCAACTGCCGAGAGTAATCTAAGATAGATCCTTAATACGGGCATATCCTATATCGCTTGAGAAAAACATGCGTATCATGTGATCACACACTCTACTTTGAAGACATGAATATGCCTTTAATTATCAATCTATGTCTCATGGAATATTTACATGTCGTACACTTGGAACTCCGACAGAGATGCACAAAGGAGAATCCAATTAATTATCAATCACCATAGTGAAAAGGATTATTTCCTAATATAAGCAACTCTATTCATGGAAACTACGTCATTTTTAGGTAGTTTGAATGTTTGGGTGGCCAAATCCGTTATTTATTGTGTTGTTTATCTTCAATGGCTAAATTGGTCATCTCGAAGACTATTCAAAAACTAGTTTAAATATTGAATACCACATAAGAAGATGAGCCTATGCTAGGGAAGACACGAATCGCGAGAATAGCTACGAATTAAGAAAGCTTTATTGTTTGATGAACTCATTCTCTTGTTAAGTTATTGAGTGAGAAGTTCATTTAATAAGAGTGTTTTTTTTATTGATTTTAATCTACTCAGAGAAGTGGATAAGTATTGCAGTAGTGCTTGGGATTTGGTAGCGTGATCTACCAACTTTGGATAGAAGCAACACGGGCCACCTTGGAACCTATTTAAGGATTACTAGTAGATGCATGCGTGTTGATAATTACTATAAGTGCGGGAGAGTGGACACAAAATTAATCTAAGCCAAAGATATTCATCTTCTATCTCTTTACTTATCTCCATAGTTATCTAATAGTGACATAGTGCACTTGATATCATGAGTTTACTCTAACAAATATAAAATTGTACTTGCACATATCAAACTTAATTTTGATAATTCCATAACAATACATCAAGTTTTGATTATTAACCTGTTCACCCCCTCTACTTAGCATATTCAGCCATAACACCATCATATGGCTATTGGAGAATCCGAACACAAGCATGGGCTTTTGTGCATGTCTGTCGAGGACCTAAGCATGGGTATTAGAGTCTCAAGTTTGGCCTCAAGAGACATGAGCCATAACACCAAGATATTGCTGTCAGAGAATCCGAACACAAGCATAGGGCTTTAGTGCATGGCCGTCGAGGACTTAGGCATGGGTACTAGGGTCTCGAGCTCGGCCTTAAGAGACTTGGGCCTTAGCCTTGCTCACATGGCCATGGGAAGTAGGTATCCAAACATGGGCATTAGGTCTAGGACCTAGCCTTTGTGGACCTGAACATGATCATTCAGGGACTGAGCTTCGCCACAATGAGCCTCCCAAGCACTAGTGACTTGGGCGTGGTAGCCAAGTACTCAGACATGGCCGTACAGGACCCAGGCACGGGCACCAGTATCAAGGGGTATAGATGTCGGGGTTCTCTTTCAAGTGCAAAGATATGTGGTGTAAGTGTAGAGATCTAGTCATATTTTGAAAAATTATTCTTGATTTTAAAGAGAAAATCATTTTTCTAACATAGAAGCATAGGTTTTCTGTTAACTATGAAAATATCTTCTATTGATTCATTTTTCTAGATGATTCAATTTCATTTTTTTCAAAAAAATTAATATCTTCACGAAACGTGTAGTACCTTATTAAGTGCACTCACAGTACAATCTCAAGTCTCCTTGTGGAGGAAAACATATTGGTCGCGTTTCATGCAAAAGTTCCAGCAAAAAAGAAATGTGTTGATGCGAATGTTCCGGATGAGCTTCAAACTAGATTGATATTCTTCTACAGTGTATCATTGCACCTGAAAAACAAGAAAGACTCCTGGAATTTTCTCAATACGACACTCGGTACCTGAAGTGCGCAAGCGTCCTAGAAAAATGAGAGAAAAAGTGTTTAGGCAAGAAAATTCTAGATGTTTGGTCATGAATGACTTGTCTGATTTTAGTCCTCTCATTTCTATTCGTAATAGTCAAAATTATGTAAATAACTTTTTGTTAAGACGTATTATATTTATGAGTCGTGTCAAAAAAGTATCGCGTCAAAAAATTGATATTGATTTGAAATAGTTAATATACTAGTTGGCGGGACCCGCCCGATCAAGAGTAAATGTGAACTTGGAGTTGCGGCATGCTGGCAATGATAATTCATCTAATCCATTTAACTTTTACCTTCATTAATTTGCTTGCAGGAAGTGCATGCCTTCGTCTCTCTTGAGCTGCCTGTATGGCATAACTATTGAACCGACCATTTACCCAAGTTATTAGATTCTGCATTAGTATGTAATAGTACTGTAATATGGCATCTATGAAGAAGATAGATGTAGTGAAGATAACGTTTTATGCACATCGTCGCTTTTTATTTATTTTTATTCGCAATTGATTGAAGACTAGAAGTGAAATTAATCCTTTAATAATGATTCCGTACATAATTGGTAACGCGACAAACTAGATCATTAAATTAATATAAAAAAAGGCTGTCCACAAATTACATGATCACATTATCATCCGCACATACCACACTCCTCTTCTTCTACAAAATAGAAATGAGAAGTTCTTTTCTCGTCCGGCCGCTGTGGCCGCTACCGCAAAAGAGAAAGTCATTTGCTTAGATGGAAATGCTGTATGGAACTCCCTTCCCTGTCACGCCGGGCTTGGAGAAGGGCTTCAACAGCTCATACGGCACGATACCGGCTCCGTTGCGATTCTTAAGCCTTTGGTCGGTGTTCCTCGCGTCAATGATGTCCTCAAGCTCATTCATCCTACCGCTGAACCTGTCGAACGCCGCCTTTATCATGGGCTCCTCTTTCCACGCCGTTTCCACATCTTGTCCCAGGTACTCCTCATCCGGCGAGTGGCTCGACAGTATGTCGAGAGTTGCCATCACCTCCGTCGCCTGTATCTGCGATGGGAAGCACGTCAGCAGCGTGACCTCGGGCTTGTCCAAGAAGATCTTCAGCTCTTCTTTGATCGGGTCCTCGACAGGCATCTTGGTTCGGGCGATGGTTGGCCGGTTGGGGAAGTATCCAGCATAGGTGTACTGGCCGAAGTTAACAGCAGCGTGGTGCCCAGAAGCGACCCAGATCATGATGGTGATAATGTGGATGAGATCGGACGGGGTCTTGAGGTCTGGCCACCCGGGGGCGTCTTTCTTGTCTCCGTGGCCAACGGTCCGGATCTCGGTCCACCAAGATTGGAGCTCCATGTCCGCTGCAATGCGGCTTGGGTTGGGGTAGTAGTGGTTGACGTAATCGGTGACCCACTCTTTGATGGCATCCCACAAGAGTAGGCCGTCGTTAGCAAACGGGTAGTCCTCGATGGCCAGCTTCAGGCCATGTGGTGCCGTTGGGTCCTCCACTGCCAACCCCCTGGCAAGTATTGACACAGTTAGAAAAGAAATGACCTGATGAAAAAAAAGAAAGAAAGAGGTGGACAACTAATTAATTAACGTACAATACCTGCTAATCAAATCATTGGGCAAGCCTTGTAAGTCGAATTGCCACTGCTTGTCATAGGCGACGGCGCTGAGCTCCATGGAGTACTTGCCGGGAGAGAAGGAGCTCTCAATGATGCCATCGCCGTTGATCAGATACCCACGGGCCAGCGCATTGATCTCCATTGTGTACCGGAAGTGCGGGTGTAACAACTTGTAGATCGGGTGCATCTCGCTCAATTGCCGGTTTGCTGCTATTATGTAGGGTTCCATGGCACAATGAGTCCGCAACCTGTGACGGTCGAAACCGGAGAAACATCAATTAACTGCATCAGCGCTAATGCGAATAGGTGCTTCTCGAAATAATGTCACCGTATATATGCAGATCATTTTATTGTAAGGAACAATTGCGAAATTACCTACATACTCGGATCTTACAGTGCCATTAGTCTACTTTGTTACTGTTATACTTCTATGAAATAGATCTGACTTTATTTTTCTCGCCGAAAAGACTTATTTTGTTACCAGTGGCTGACGAGTTCGTGATATCCAGAATCGTGGGCGAGGACATGGGCCTTGGCGAGCCGCCAGAGCCACATGCCAGTAGAGTGGCAAGACGGCGTGAACACTTGCTTCCATTGCGGCTTCCCATCATCGGTCAATGGCCGTGTGAGCTCGATAGCAAGGGGTTTCAATGTCCCGTCCGTGGTCAAGAAGAAGAGCGTCCTCGACCCGTACAAGGTTGTCCCCTTAAGCTGTCTCACTTTGTTCACGTATGGTAGGAATAGGTCGTGGTAGTCCAGCATGAACAGCTTCTTTTGCTTTATGGCCTGCACAAAATCAAATTGAACCGAACCGGAAAAGTCGGGTTCAGGTCAAATTCATTAACTAGGGCAATGCAATTTAGGTCTATATATGACCGCAGAGTGCAAATAGTTGTTGTACCTCTTCTACTGTCATGAAACCTTTGATTTCTCTCTTGATGATCTTTGCCGTGATGGCCGATTCTGGTGGACCGTAGATCTTAGGGTCAAGCTTGCTCTTCAAGGGCCATTCCTGCATACACATTGTAAAACCACTTATTTATGGAAAGCCTGTGCCCCCTATGGTGATATGAAATATTTTCAGTCTTCTAAGGAAATTAATCAACACTTGTATGTGAGCAAATTACATAGTTGAAATGTGTACAGGTACATAATCATTACCGTGACCAACTGGATCGTGTAGGGGTTGACTCCCGCTAGAGTTTCACGAGCAAACTCTTCATCACTAAACCAAAAGAATCTGTCACCTGTAGGGTGCAACAGCACGGCCAATTATTATGAATGAGGAATCCTGGAGATAATATTATTATCTCTGCCATGTACAACAAATAATACATAAGATCTTGTTCGATAATTGACTGATAACGTATTATCCTAAAGAGAGAAATGAGCATTTATCATGTAATTTCCTGCAAATAGATCATGTCTACTAGATCACTTGTTGGTTTCCTTTCATTGAGTGCATTGAATCAAAGGTACCATAAAAAGTTACGCAAGACAGCCGTGCATACATGCTTTAATAAGCATTGCAGAGCCTGACTGAAGAGATAGGGGAGAGGGAGAGAGAGTGTGCTTACGGTTCAAGGTTTCAGGGGTTTCGAAGCGCAAGACATCTTGGGAGGCATCGTTGGCGGTCTTGACGAGCCGAGGGATGAGGTCTTTGAGGAAGCCTTGCTTCTGCAGCGGGGGCAAGTGGACGCCTTCATTGAAGAGCTCGTCGATGGCGGTGAAGTTGGGGAAACCCAGGTCGGGGTCGACTATCACCGTGTCCAGCGACTGCAACAACGCATGCACTGCCGAGTACACCGTCTTCGCCGAGAACGTCAAGTTCTTTATCACCGAGAACTTCTCGTCTCGAGGCACATACATGCTCCCGCTCCTCGACTCCGACTGTGGATCTGTTTGACATTATAAGTGAATGTTGAATTTTTTTGTTAGGATGAAAATCCAAAAAATCAACGAGCTTTTGCATTTGACACTAACTAACATAATACTGGGCTCATTCCCAAAAAAAAAAAAAAAACATAATACTGGGCTTGTAATTTAGTATCCGAAGAAACGGATAGCGATAGTCATTGATTTACTAGCTGCGTTCATTTCCACGGCAACACTAACAAAGAGATGATAATAGCCAGAAGCATGGGAAAAAGGATATGAAATTATGAATGACCGACGTTCGGCGACTATGATTTTACGACAGAAGGATACAGAAGTTCCTTTTTCCAATTGCTCAAAGGGTCGGGCTCGATCTCCCTGATAAGGAGTATTCAAATTGGTATCTGGACCCAGAGTCTAGAGCTATTGTGTAAGTCATTGTTATGAAGTGATAACAAACAATATCTGGACTCACCGGTCTTGCACCGAGGGCGCCCGGTCCGGCACCGCCTGGGGTACGGAAGCTCCTTGCCACCGAGCACCGGTCTCTTCTTATCCGCACCGCTGTCCGGATTCCCAAGGTCATTGTACACATCGTAATCGTATATCCTCTCGTACGACTTCCGCTCACCTCGGCCATTCCCTCGGAGGATCGCCAGCTCCTCCTCTCTCAGTCTCCTCAGCCCGCTCGGCGTTTCCTCCGGTAAGTAGCACTGGACCCCCCCAACAAGCGCGAGCAACATTGAAAAGGAAACCATCAAGATCCAATGGTTTAAATATATCTGAATAATACTCATAATTTAGGCAGTGATAATCGACCCTCTCTCTCTAATTAATCTTCTGACTAGACAGATTTTCTTTTCTAAGTTTGGGCGTGAAAATCAAGACCCGTGAAATTAAATGCCCAATCCTTCTAACCGCAACGATCGAATGTGCACATTCGATGGTGATTACATTTGTTAAACCAAATTAATTACATGTTTTTTCAGTAATTAAGGCGGATGATAGAAGGATTAGTTTGCGTCCAACATTGAAAAGGACACTGTGAGGGGAAGAGTTAAAAAAAGAGTCGTGCGTTAGATAATTTACATGAAAATCGACGCTTTTCGCCCACATACATTGTAAGTTACTATTCACCAGTTGCTGTTGTGTCCTTTCTAGAATTCATATAATCAGAAAGTTGTACTATAGTGATCCCGAGCAAAAGAAGTAACACCAGCTTTATGTCCTTAGAAAAAAAATGTGGGTCTTTCTTTGCACTCCAGTCTTGTGAAGAAAAAAAAAACCCTAGTTTTTAAGTAAGTGATATATATCATATATAGGTAAGTGTACTAAAATTTTAAAATTTATTGTGAAAGTGCAATCGATTTTCAATTTTTAAATGCACTCAAATCCTAAAATTTATCATGAAATATGATTGATTTCTAAAAATTTTCAAAATAACAATAAAAAAAGACTTAATTGAATAAATTTGACTGGTCTTAAGACTTGATTGCATTTTTAAAAAAGTTTTAGAACATAATTGCACTTGATTTTATGAAATAATTGCACTTTTCTAAAATTTTAAGATTTAATTATATTTCCATGACAAATTTTAGGATTTTCAATACACTTATCTCAATCATCTATTCAAGCCATTATCCTAAAATGGTCTTGGTATTTATGTGTAAGAACCTCATGAAAATGAACCCCTAAATACCAAAGATGGAATGAGAAAAACCCTAGTCAGGAAGTTATGTAGCAATAGGTATGATCTAACCTTGTTGGTGAAGAAGACTCTCTTTTGTGGGTTGTCGTACTTGGAGTGAACCCATGAGTTGCATGTGATGCTAAGAGGACCATCCCCGAACCCGTCGAGGACGATGTCCTTGATGTACATCTCCTTGTGGTGCTCATTCTCCACAATAATTGCCCCGACTTCCCCAAACTCCTCTCCGACCTCGAACTCGCACCTGTACATCACCTTCTCCCCGTTGTGGCCCGTCTTGCGCGCGTACCCTTTGATTGTTCCCTTCTCTTGTCTCGTCTCTGTAAATAAAGCTCAGAAAATCAGGTCTGTATTTAAATCTTCAGCATGGCGGATACAAGAGATTGATTGATTTGATATGATAAGTGGAACCAAATTATAGTTGGCTCTCGCCCACCACGGGAGGGCTAGGGTTTGGTGTTAGGAAGCTGAAAATAAGCCTTGACAGTAGTAAATGGGGCGAATCTAACAAAAGATGGGCGAATCGAGGCTTGGAGCTGAATATTTCTTAGGAGAGATGCTGTTCTTTTATGAGAAGTCGCTTTCGGCTGACTATAGAAGTTCGGCTGCTGTTTTTGGATGTATTTCAAGGGACCATTCTAGAGATAATACTTCGAACTTGAATGATGCTAGTTGATTTTGCGAAGTCACATCCAGGCAATGTTGTTCCCTCCTCGTCCAAGTTGTTCTCTAATTAATGCAAGGCAGGACCATCTCTGGGCGCGCGCTGAAGGCCGAACATGGTAAGGGTAAAGGTTGAATTCCAGATCGCCTATATCATAGCTTAGAATCTTGGATTTGGGCCAAAAAAAATTGTAGAGAAATGGTAGATCAAGACTTTCTAATGGTAAAGTAAGGGCAAAAAATATAGACTAACGGTAGATCAAGCTATTCTAGACATATATACGGTCTTAATGACAGGACAAGAAAATTGCACCACTATTAACATGTTATATTTCACATATAGTATTGATTCGGACCACATTCATCGGATCTTTCAATACAGAACTACGTCCACGGAGAGTTTTAATTATGGAATGTTATGTTAACTAAACTATCAAACGCTATGCTTTTTGCAAGTTATAAACAACTTGCATACTTACCTGACATTTTCCCTAAAACTGAAAAAGCTCTTACAGAAATTGTCGAAAATTCTTTTATAATTCAACAATCCTTATTTATGTACTTCGAAAATTTTCAAATGTTTAACCTAAAATAAAGGTCGAATTATTTAAAGTAAAAGAAAAGGTCTCGATCATATTCCGCCTATTTCCACCCCAACTTTCAAGTTGTGTTTACCAGCTCAAGCGTAAAACTGAATGCTGAACACTTACTAGAGTCAAGCTCTGCACTAACAAGCTCCAAGAGGAGCGTTTTGCCCGCCAAATCCGTAATATCATCGAGCCCCCGCTTTATCCCGATTTCGGAGAACAACCCACCGGCGCTCGGTTTCACCGTCACCACCGCTTGAAGTGACAGCAACTTCTCGGTAGTGCTCGGCCTCGCTACCGCTCTGATGTTTCTGGAGGCAAGCCCCACTCGGGTGCTTCCCTGGCTCTTATGGAGCGCAGGCATGGATCGTCCTGGAAAAAGCGTGATCTCGCCATTGCATTGGCGAAATGGCCTGTTTAGGACGATCAAGGTTGGGGAGGCAGATTGGGAATGATGAAGCTGTGGCTTCAACATGATGATGTTGGTGGTGATGAATCTTCCTTAGTGTGTTCTTGAAGGAGAGACGCGAAGAAAAAGATGGTGTAGACAATAATGGCTTATAACAGATGGCTTTTGGGACTTTGGCTGGGGTTTTGGAGAGTTGGTCTAGTGGTCTTTATAGAGGGAGAGGAAGAAGAAAAACGTGGCACGTGCTTTATTCTTATTCTGAAAAGGGCTTTATTTTGCCCTAGATGCATGTACATGGCACGTGAAACCGAGGTGGGAAATGCGAAGAGATGAGGAAAGAAGACGGTGGAGTAGACTTGTCTTCGATGTATTTCGCCAAGCAAACTCTTATTGAATTTGACTTGGCACGATAATCGTGACAGTCTGCATGCAAAGATATATGTCAAAGGCTTGGGAAATCAAGAATAAAATGTGGCAGAAGTTTGTTTCAGACCCGACCCCATTTGTGTTCTTTTCCATCGTTTAAATCAGTCGGGCCATTTGTCTTGTTCTTATGTTTGGAAGATCATGCTAGTCGAGGTCGTACCTCGTGTTTTGCAATTTGTGGATCTTTGATTGTGTGGACTGTTAGGTTCTTCAATTATTGCTTGATTGTATTCGACATTTAGTCATATTGACGAATATGTGTTCTAAAGCTTATGAAACGTGTCATGGATTCATCGCTGGACTAGAGGCCAGGTTAGTGAGGGTCATCACTCTTATGTTACTCGATATGACTTCTAATATGCATTATGATTTACGGATTCTCATGAAAATTTTACCTTCTCACCCAAACGAAGTTGGGCTTTTGAGCGCCAGTGCAATCTCTTGGGTCTGGATATTGATAGGGTTGCCATCTAGGGAATCTCATATGAGGGTCGAAATAGTTGACTTGCCCTACGTTTGACCCGCATCCCTTCCAATTAACAAGACTAGTGGTTGAGACTTTGAGAAGCGTTATCGGAAAAAAAAAAAACTTTCGGATGAATCCCATTTTGATCGATAAAGAAATTGGAAGGTTGCACTAGAGGCTCATGGTACCACGCGGCCACTTGCAACCTCATAGGAGGACAATCTTTTGGATGAAGTCCAAGACTAATTTTCCAACTCATGAAATTTAAACTAATCTGTGCAATCATGTCCCTTTGGCTGATTGATTTTGTGGAATCGTGTAACTTCATCATCGACGTAATTCATCATGCAAGCGTGATTACTGACGCGACAAGTTTTTGGTATTAAAAGTGTGTAAAAAAGAAAGAATTATTAAAAAATGAGATTTAATAAGTAACAAAGATTCTTTTAACAAGGGAATAAAGATAAAAAAAAATCGTAGAACAAATAGATGCGCAATAAATTTAGGTGCATACATACAATAATACATAAATATACATATTGAGATAGAGAGAGAGAGAGAGAGAGAGAGAGAGAGAGAGAGAGAGAGAGAGAGAGAGAGAGAGAGAGAGAGAGAGAGATTATTTAGTTGGCAAAGATGCTATCCCAAACCGCTTGACTATCAAATATTCTAATAGCCTCAATATTCATGTAGTGATATTTCTTTTAAAACTTTAGCTTCTTCAGATTAGGATTTCCACCTTTCATGCCGCACATTTTTTTCACGTATATGGCTTTCCGTTCTTCAGTTTCGAGTCAATTATTCCATATGGTTTTTGTACATACTTTAATTGGAGGAGTTTCGTCGCATCGGAGATCACACGTCAAACTAGAGAGGTCATCTTGAGTGATTCGTAAGTAAAGATTCATCCGTAAGAGGAGAACACCTTCACATGGTGATCTAGATGTATTGATCAGATAACGAATGTGCTTAGTCTGATACGCATGTAAGAGATGATGTTAGAGGCGCAACTTCTCTAAAGAAACATTCATCTCGGAGATGGGGGGGCTATTGATGGATAGTGTCAAGATCTTCTTAGATCTATGCTCTTTAAGTCGATGGCAAATGTTATATGAATTAAAGTTATATATTACTTAAATAAGGGATTTTAATGGGCTTTATATACTTGTAGTCTTCTTCCATTGCGTACTTCCTTTTTTCCTCCTGCTGATGTTTGATTTATGAAGTGAAATGTCTTGTCATAGAACGAGCAACCCCGTTCATGCATGAATATGGACGTCCTAGCACTGTCCGCAATGAGAAACGATGAGAACGTGGGGAGTAATATACGTATGAGACATGATCTGTATTCTGTACCGTATGAACGCGGAGCAAAAAACGAGTCTTACACAAGTTGTACCGACATTGGACAAGGTCAAGCGTTGTCTTATCACACGTTGTAATTAAAAAAAAAAACTGTTCTAACCCTAATCTCAATATGCACACTTGTGGTTGACGTAGATGTTGGAGATTTGAGCCGTTGTTTCCTTCTCGTCTAAAAGTCACCCATCAAAAATCCATTAATCGCGTGTAAATTATCTTGAACGAGGGATATCTACATATGTCAAATGTCTGAACTTAATCGATTTGCAGACTTTACAGGATATTTCATACGTTTCTAAATAGTCAAAGTCCCTATGCTATCTTACATATATATCCACACAATACAACCTCTCTTTTTCTCAACTCTAATGTTGCTACGATCCATCAGTCATAACTATAGCGATGGCAGGATGACCACCATCCCATCTCTCTATCTCTCTCTCTCTCTCTCTGAATACACTTTTTAAAATTTCAAGTTAAAGAGAAGATTTTGCAGCCTCGGAGCAAGGATTTAGCGAGCATTATTAGATTTGGAATTTGGTGAGAGATGAGAAAGCTCGGTTTAATTTCTCGAATCGCTGATTCTTTGGAAAAACTTCAAGACTGACCCGAGTACTTTCACTTGCCCTGATGGAAAACCCGGGTCCGTTATATATATTTCCTCGATCGTTGGATTTCTCCCACCTCCGGCTTTCCAACCTTCATGCCCGTACGTTGCCATCCCCACTCGGTTGATATAGTGCTACCACTATTTATACTATCAATTATTTTAAAAACTCGTCATGCATAATTAAGTTTTTCTTTTACTAATAAAAAGTGTTGACATATTTAATTGGAGAACAAATGAAAATTGAAAATATTCGAACTCATGCTCTCTCACTTTAATATCATGTGAGATATGATGAGACCGTTGTTAATTGTTCTAAAATATAAAGTATTTATGAATTCTTGATTTAATATTTAAATATTCTATCACCTCTCCACCTCATCTTTCTCTTCCATAGTCCCCTTGAAACGGCAACACCAAGGGTCGATGGCAACTGTTGACCTTCACAAATTGAGCCGTTGCCACCATCGGCCCGCTCAACCTCGGATCGATCCAGATCCAAGATAAATCTGTGGTTCAAGGATCAATTAGCTCGGTCCAAGTTCAGATTTCGCTTGTCAAAACCTTGAGTTCTCGATGATCGGCTTGTTGACGGGCGCGATTAGGTGACTGAACGGAAGAGGAGGAGGGAGGGGCGTCCTGGCCAACGGACTTGTGCTGCAATCCATTTGCATATTGTCTGTGAAAGTTATCATAGCGTAAAGCTGTAGGAAAAATGCTACATGCAGCAAGAAATTCTGCCAGGATAACAACCAACTCTTTCTATATGGACCTGGATCTGGTCTTTTGAGAAGGGGATGTACTCCACGTTTGGCGATCCGGTCCTTTGAGAAGGGAAAGCGGACCCCCCTGTACTAGGAGAGCATTTGGACGGTGGAGATCGCCTAATGTGGAGTACATCACGTTAGGCAATCTGTTCCCCTTTCTATATACCCTATCGAAAAAGTCATCAAATCATTTTAGTGACAACATTCTTTAGTGGAGCTTTCAACACATTGCAGCATTGCTTCATGCGAAACACGATGCCAAGGGTGCATGCATGAACATACCATCAATTCACTCCCAAGTTGCATCAAAATGAAAAAGACGGATGGGACGCCTCCATCGACGGTCAGATTCGCCCCCGATTTAGACCCAAGAAAGAACTTTTCCGTCAAGGTGAAGTAGCAAGGGCAAGACGACGAAGGCATCCCATTGTTTTCTTTGTATCGGGACTGGTTCCTCCTTTTTGGTGCCACCCGCCCAATGCGTTCACATTTTCGATGAAGGACAATGCCATACACGCACGGTGGCCATCTTCATCCTCTAAATGAATCGATAATAGAGGAGAAATCTTTGGATTTTACTATAGTTCTAAACTTTTTTAATTGATTTAATGTAGTTTTTCCAATAAAGTTTCACTTGAAATTACTAAAGTTTGCTGTCTAATTATTGTTAACCGTCATGTATGACATGATAGCAATCTAACACGGACAATCGTTTTAAATAATTTATGTATTCTCAATATTTGTTCTTTTTTTTGTCTCTTTCTTGTTTTTATTTTATTTTATTTTTACCAATTATTCATCATCATCATCATCATCATCATCATCATCTCCTTATAATCTTTACTGTCAATCTTTCCTCAATTTGCCTAGGATGGCTTTGTCATCCGCACTCATCGCCACACGTGGAGCTCGGCCTTGGATGCTCCTATATCTTGTCCAAGCTCGACACCGCTCTAGACAACCTCGAATTCCGCTGCGGCGTCAAGAGCTTCAGCCCTGGATCTAGAGTGCTCGACCTCCCCCATTGCATGGAGTTCGGGTCCGCAGGTCTAGAGGGCTCGAGTTTTATCGCGACATCATGCTCGAGCCCTAGATCTGACTGTTGGTTCGGAAAGCGTCCCGTCTCAACCGTTGGCATGTACTTCATCACGCAATCTGAGTCTGCTCCGAGCAAGACGATGATCGGATTCCACTTCTTGCTCTCTTTCAACGGAGCTGCTGATACATGTTTGACAGATTGAACCCTGTGTATGTGGGTGTGGTTTTAGCTGTCGTCCAATGTAGATGAAGGACTTTCACTCCCATGTGAGTTGTGTTGGCAGAAAGTGTCATAGGAGAATCATTATGATGTAAAGTAATTAATATGTCTTAGTTGGCCTGTAACTCATTAATCTAAACGTTTTAGTCAACGTGAGTTTAATTGAATATGTCTATAGGCACGGACTTTGGCAGCCTCCATAGTTTGACATGGAGAAAGAGAAGTAAGGGAGGACGATACGTGGAGCTCGCATGTAAGAGGAAAATTATTGAGATGTATGAGTGAGTGAACTTAGAAAAAAGTCTCACATTGGAGAATTGATATGACACATTGAAAAATTATTAACATATCCTTGGATGTATTGACAAATTCAGACTTTGACTTTCCCTGACAATCTACCCAAATAAGAAATTGGACTTATGCTATGTCTTCCTAAAATAGTCGAGGGCAAAGAACACCATTTAGAGAGTCACAATTGTGCCAAAAATCGACATGTTGCCTTTTTTTTTTCCCAGATAACAATATTTCAGGCACTTACTACAGTATAAATTGTGAAGAGAAATAACTCCCGGCCATCGTCATCAAAGCTGCTGCCGCTGCTGTTGCCGGAACTTAAATGCTTTCGAGCCAAGCAAAAGGAGGAAATTAGAGTATTAAGTATGAATTTCAGCGACTGAAATCAAAATGGACCGAAAAAATGACTTATTAGGGAAAATGAGGCACGAATGAGTGATTCGCATGATCCGAGCATGTCAGGAAATTGAGGCAAACTAAACCTTAGAATTGTGATCAGCGGCACTTCAAAATAGGCGACTTGAATCGTCGGACATCATGGGCATGTGACATGCACATATTCAGCCGTCCGATTCAGATCAGATGATTGAAAAAAAAATTCAAAAAGAAATTGAATCCCTATTAAATGGAGGTCATTCGATCTAAAATCTGACGGCGCCCTTTAAATATCACCTCTGGATCATCTGACATCATGTCAGACAATTCGGATCCAAAAATAGGGGAAGCTCTGAATCATGCGCAATCCTTTAATGCCAACACAGCTTGGAGTCCGCAAGTATACCTAGTGTAACACGTCGCATCTTCAACGGCATCATTGGACAGAAACCTGACCGGGATCATATTGGAATGCTGACTAAAAGCTGGGAATTTCCTATGAGACAAAAGAAAAAAGGAAAATTTGAGCTAGAATTGAGGCTCAAGGTAAAGTTTTGCTTTTTATAAGATATAAATATGTGGGCCAGAATTAAGACCCAATCAAAAGGTATTGCACTCTAGGGAATTAGGCCATTGTGTCAATGTCAAATTGTCAACATCATTGCTTGAAGTTTCTTTAATAATTCAAGAACAAAATTATTGTGCCTATAAAAGGAGAGGTTTGGCGAACGGTGTTCTCGCAAACTTGATGATTTTACCATTTATAAGAACTTCTTTATCCTTCATTCTCTTTATTAACACCCATAATTTGTTTTGATCACTTATCTTTTTATTTTTTCGAATGTTGTTCTTACCAATATGATCTTGTGGGAGTTACCAAACATGCGCACCTTGCGCACATCAGTTATTGTTTTGATAAGAAGTTGGCATATTCACACTATTGATCGGTTCAATCAATAGGGTGGGAGGTTTTCCTATCAAAGGAGCCTTTAAATGGGAGCCGTTTTGAATTTTTTTTAAGCAGCCGTTTGATCTTGAATCGGACGACTTCAATCATGGCAGGGCATCCCTACCCTAAAAATTACCAAGGCAGGGGATCCATTTCGCTTTTTTAGACCCATGTTCGTTTCTAACAATCTATGCAAAATATTAAATGAATCGGGAACATTGAGCTTAGCTCACAATGAGGTAAGAGTGCATATAAGCTAGATTCACATTATACCGAGGCGGGCAATGATAGCTCAATGTAATCACAATCACTAAGGTAATGGGAACACAAGATGAATCGGATGATGGAATTAGAAGATGTTCAGAAATTAGGATATCATCACGTTGTTGTTTGAATGTACTGCACTCCATTGCTCTCTTCTACAATGTATGAAGAAAAGCATTTTCTTTTGCAACCACCATTGCGCACCACCGTCGTTTTCTCAAATGGAAATGCTGTTCTCAAATGGAAATGCTGTATGGAACTCCCTTCCCGGTCACGCCAGGCTCAGAGAATGGCTTCAATAGCTCATACGGCACAACCCCAGCTCCGTTCCGGTTCTTAAATTTTGGGTTGGTGTTCTTCGCATCGATGATGCCTTCAAGCTCCTTCAGCCTCCCGTTGAACCTCTCAAACGCTGCCTTTATTGCCGGCTCCGCCTTCCACGCTGATTCCGGTACTTGTCCCAGGTACTCCTCATCTGGCGAGTGGTTTGACAACACATCAAGGATTGCCATCACCTTTGTCGCCTGTATCTGTGAGGGAAAGCACCTTAGTAGTGTGACCTCGGGCTTGTCCCAAAAGAGTTTGAGCTCTTCTTCTTTTGGGTCCTCGATAGGCATATTGGTCCGAGCAATAGTGGGACGGCTCGGGAAGTAGCCAGCGTAGGTGTACTGGCCAAAGTTCACTGCAGCATGGTGGCCGGAGGTGACCCAGACCATGGTGGTGATAATGTGGATGAGGTCGGACGGGGTCTTGAGATCAGGCCACCCGGGGGAGTCTTTCTTGTCGCCATGGCCAACGGTCTGGATCTCAGTCCACCAAGACTGGATCTCCTTGTCAGCCGAGATGCAGCTGGCATCAGAGTAATAGTGGTTCACGTAGTCGGTGACCCACTCCTTGATGGTGTCCCACAAGAGGAGGCCGTCGTTAGCAAAGGGGTAGTCCTCGATCGCTAGCTTGAGGCCATGTGGTGCAGCCGGGTCCTCCATTGCCAATCCCCTGGCAAGAATTGACGCGATTGGAAAAGAGTAACAAGTGAATGATGCAATTATTATATGATTAATTTATTCTAAATTCGAAAAAGAGAGGTATGCAACCAATCGATTGATGTACAATACCTGCTAATCAAGTCATTGGGCAAGCCTTGCAAGTCGAATTGCCACTGCTTGTCATAGGCAACGGAACTGAGCTCCATGGAGTACTTGCCGGGAGAGAAGGTGGTCTCGATGATGCCGTCCCCGTTGACTAGAAACCCTCGAGCCAGCGCATTAATCTCCATCGTGTACCGGAAGTGCGGCTGCAACAGCTTGTAAATCGGGTGCATCGCGCTCAGCTGTCGGTTAGCTGCTATTATGTAGGGTTCTGTGGCACAATGAGTCCGCAACCTGCAAGGAGCGAAACCAGATAAGCATCAATTGCACCATCAGTGTTTAGGCAAATGGACCTGTACTTCTTCTTTTTGCCCGGCCAACAAGTAATAACCGGCTCGATTTGTTACCAGTGGCTGACAAGCTGGTGGTATCCAGAGTCGTGGGCGAGGACGTGGGCCTTGGCGAGCCGCCAGAGCCACTTGCCAGTGGAGTGCCACGACGGGGTGAACACCTGCTTCCATTGTGGCTTCCCGTCATCGGACGGCGGCCGCGTGAGCTCAATGGCGAGGGGCTTCAACGTCCCGTCGGGTGTCAAGAAGAAGAGGGTCCTCGACCCGTACAGGGTCGTCCCCTTGAGCTGCCTCACTTTGTTCACGTACGGTAGAAACAGGTCGTGGTAGTCCAGCATGAACAGCTTCTTCTGCTTCACGGCCTGCACAACGTAGTATTGGACCAAACCGACCCGAAAAGGTGCGATTGGGTGGAACTTCATTTAATTTGGCTTGACTTGATTTACGTTTATACTTGATCCTAGAGCCGGGATAGGTCGTATTAGGTGATACTTCGTCGAGGGAGTTAGCTCGTACCTCATCGACGGTCATAAAGCCTTTAATTTCCCTTTCGATCAACTCTGTCGTGATTGCTGATTCAGGCGGACCATAGATCTTAGGGTCGAGCTTGCTCTTTAGCGGCCATTCCTGAGTATGCATTTCATCACCGCCGATATATTAATCTTCTGGGAAAATTAATCAACATGGAACTAAATTAAACGTACAAGAGCAAATTATATAGTTGAGCACTTGATATTTAAAATTATTACCGTGACCAACTGGATCACATAGGGGTTGATTCCCGCTAAGGTTTGACGAGCGAACTCGTCATCACTAAACCAGAAGAATCTGTCTCCTGCATGGTGAAACAACACGGCTAATTATGCATAAGAAATCTTGGAGATATGTAATAATTTCGACCACAATAAACAAATAATACATTAGGTTTTGCTCTATGATTGATTAATAATGTATTCGTCTAAAGATAGAATGATCGTTTATCATGTTACTTTTTCCTATTAATTGTGTCAACTAGACCATTTGTTAGTTCCTTTCATCGAGCGCATTGGATCAAAGACACCACAAAAATTTGTGTAAGACAGGGAGAAGGAAAGAGTTTGCTTTTACGGTTCATGGTTTCGGGGGTTTCGAAGCGCAAGACATCTTCGGCAACGTCGGTGACGGCCTTTATGAGCCGAGGGAGGAGGTCCTTGAAGAAGCCTTGCTTCTGCAATGGGGGCAAGTTGACGCCTTCATTGAAGAGCTCGTCGATGGAGGTGAAGAAGGGGAACCCCAGGTCCGCGTCGACTATTGCTGTCTCGAGCGACGGCACCAGCGCGTGCACCACCGAGTACACTGTCTTCGCCGAGAATGTCAATTCCTTTATCGTTGAGAACTCTTCGTCTCGAGGCACATATATGCTTCCGCTCCTCGTTTCCGATTGTGGATCTGCTTGACATTATATGTAAATGTTTAACACTAACTAACAATATTATACTGAGCTTGTAATTTATCATCCGAAGAACATAGTTATAATCAATAGCCGATATGCTGTTAGGTTGTTTATTGCATTACATTGATAAATACATGATCATGGCCAGAAGCATGCAAAAATGATATGAAATTATGAATGGATGATGTTCTTGTGACTACGGTTTTGCGATAGAATTGTACAAAAGTTTCACTTTCCAATTTTAGATAATTATAATCAATTGCTCTTTCTCTCTCTAAAGAACTATTCAAATCGGTATTCGTCACGTCATGTCATGAAGAGTAGGAAGAGAGAAAGCACTTTTATCTTAGGGCATATTATTATAAAGTGCATTTACCGTATAAAAAGGACATTGTTCAGTCAGATCATACACATAACCCGTCGGCCTAGAAAATAATTTCTCGACTCACCGGTTTTGCAACGAGGGCGCCCAGTCCGGCATCGTCTGGGGTACGGAAACTCTTTGCCGCCAAGCACCGGTCGCTTCTGATCCGCGCTGGTGTCCGGATCCCCAAGGTCGTTATAGACATCATAATCATATATCCTCTCGTACGACTTCCTCTCGCCTTGGCCGTCCCCTCGCAGGATCACCAGCTCCTCCTGCCGCAGTCTCCTCAGCCCGCTCGGGGTCTCGGTCGGCAAATAGCACTGCCCCCACAAGCGTGCGCAACATTGAAAATGAAAACGATCAAGCTCCAAATCGAATCCATCTATGTAATTCAGATAATTATCTGTTAGGCAAGCTGCCTTTAGTTTACCCTTTTTCTCTTTCTGTCAGGAGGACTGGTTTGCGTCCATGCTAAAAAGGACAATGTCACGGTGACAGATGTAAAAGTTTTATACGAACGTAGACGCTTTATCCACGTGCATTGTACGTTGGCTTCTCCTGTTGCTGAAGGGTCTTTTCTGGGCCCTCCAACAATTGTACTACTAGGTGGTCTCGACTGAAAGAAGTAACGACAGCTCCGTCCTTGAAAATTATTGTTGGTTTTCATTTGCACCCCATTTTTTTTTTTTCTTGTCTGAGTTAGAATTTTACCTGCGACGCCTTGAGACTACTTTGGCATTACCTGTTTAGTAGTCTTTGGCGATTATAGCTGATTAAATGTGATTAAAGTTGCACTTCATGTCGCATAAGCTAAGAGATTCACTCGCTCTCTGCACAAATGCTATCTTTTTTTTTTTACATTCCTCTCCTCCTTAAATGCCTTCAAGTGCGTCAAAACAGTATTCATACTTTATATTAAGCAGTGTTGGAAAAAAAAAACCCTAATTGTCAAGAATCACATATGTATACTATCTATTCAGGTCATAATCTTAAATGGTCTTGTTCTTTTCTTATATGTAATAACCTCATGAAAAATGAGAAAAAAAACCTAGATAGGAAATTATGCAGTTATGGGTATTATCTAACCTTATTGTTGAAGAAAACCCTCTTTTGTGGGTTATCGAACTTGGAGTGAACCCATGAGTTGCATGTAATGCTAAGAGGACCACCCATGATCCCGTCGAGGACGATGTCCTTGAGGTACATCTCCTTGTGATGCTCATTCTCCACGAAAATGGCCCCAATCTCCCCGAACTCCTCGCTGACCTCGAACTCGCTCTCGTAAATCACCTCATCCTTGTTCTGGCTCTTCTTGTGTGCATATCCTTTGATTGTCCCCTTCTCTAGTCCCGTCTCTATTAACAAAGTTCAGAAAAACCAGGACCGTGTTTAAATCATCCACATCGTGGACACAAGAGCTTGATACTTTGAACATCATAATAGACTCGAAATTATAGCTGGCTCTCGCACATCATAGGCTAGGATTTGGTGTTAGGAAGCTGAAGTTAAGCCATGACAGTAAATGGGGCCAATCTAACAGAAGATTTTTGACTTGGGGGTTTGGAGCTGAACATTTCTTTAAAAAGATAATGTTCGTTTACGTGAAATCGTTTCCGAGAAATCGCTTTCGGATTGACTATTGAAATTCTGCTGCTGTTTTAGAACATATTCCATCTTGGAGGGGACCATTCTAGAGCTATTACTTCCAACTAGTATGATGTTCGATTCATTTTGCAAAAATCTAGGTAATGTCGTTCCGTTCTTGTCCTATATGCTCGCTAATTAAAGAAGACTAGGACCATCTCTCTCTCTCTCTCTCTCTCTCTCTCTCTCTCTCTCTCTCTCTCTTAAGTGGAAGGTCAGAGACAGCTAGGGTAAGGACTCAAATCCATATCCTGTCCATATCATGGCATAAAATCCAAGATTTGGGATGGACCGTGATCAATATGGGGAAAAATCATTCTGGCAAAGATCCTGACCTCTAACTCTAAGATGCGTGTCCCAACTGAACCATATGCGGACAGATTCAGTGGGTGATTTTCTCACTGTAACACAGAAAATTACTTCAAATGAAAAATGTAATTGGCTTGTTGCACAATGTTTGCAAGAAACTTGCGGTGTTCTATACTTTTTACAACTTTGTTGAAAAGATCAGCAAAACGCGATAAAAAGAGAGTTAGTCCCTAACATTTTGACTATTGGTCAATTGAGTTCTTAACGTTCTTGTTGGTCCATTCAGTTGTTAAAAACTCATATATGATTCAAAGATCTTCATGTCTGTACTTTGAAACATTTACAAATGTTTCTCTTAAAGCAAAATTCAAATTATGAACATCGCAAAATCTCTAAAAAGTAAAAGAAAAGGTCTCAATCGAATTCTGACCATTTCCACCCCGACCTTTCAAGTTGTGTAAACCAGTTCAAGTTTGAAACTGAATGCTCAACACTTACGGGGGTCAAGCTCTGCACTAACAAGCTCCAAGAGGAGCGTTTTTCCCACCAAATCCGCAATATCATCGAGCGCCCTCTTTATCCCGATCTCCGAGAACAACCCGCCGACGCTCGGCTTCACGGTCACCACCGCTTTGACCGACAGCGACTTCTCGGCGGCGCTCGGGCTCGCTACCGCTCTGATCTTTCTCGAGGCAAGCCCCACTCGAGCGCTTCTACGGCTCTTTAGGAGCGCAGGCGCTGACCGTGCCGGTAAAATGGTGATCCCGCCGTTGCCTTGGCTAAATGGCTTGCTTAAGGGGCACAAGCTTGGGGAGGCGGATCGGGATTGATGAAGCAGTGGCTTCAGCATGATGATGGTGGTGATGACCTTTTCTGGTGCGTTCTTGATGGATTGATGTGAGAAAGAAGAGTCCTATCGAGACTTTGGTCGATGGGACTTACGGAGAGGTGCTCTAGTGGGTTTCTTTTTATAGAGGGAGACGTAGGAAAGAAAGACATGGGCATGGGCTTTATCATGATAATTTTGCCCTAAATGCAGGAACATGGCACGTGAAAAATGAAGCACGAAATGGGAAGAAAGGACGAGATGAAACGATGCGCTAGGCTTTGCCATCCTAGTGAAATCGACCGTGCGGAAGCGGTGCAAAGATATCTCAAAAGGGTTGGAAAATTCAAAGGCATAAGTGATGGGAGAGATTGTTTTGGACCGACACGGAAAATATCTTTCGTACTTGATCCGACGTGCCTCCTGTGCTCTCCTAGTCGTTGGATCTTCGATTGAGAGAGCTCTCGGGCTCTTGGATTATTGCCCCATTGTCTTCCACCATTAATAATCTTGACGGAATGTGCTATCCAGGTTATCAAACAAGTCGTGCACTCATTGTCGGACCAGAGGACGGGCCAGGTTAGCGAGGGCCGTCGCTAGGGTCGTCGCTCTCGGATTGCTCGGTGCGATGTGTCGTGATTCGTGAATCATCGTGGCAAGTTCGGTCGTCTCGCCCTCTCGAGACAAGGGTTTTGTTTCGCACAGATTATCCTCTCACGTCATCCTTCATTGTCGATGAAATAGGAAGAGACGAAGCACGATTGAAAGATTAGCCAATGAAGAATGCTTCATCGTCGATAACTATACATATCTAGACAAATTTAGAGAGAGAGAGAGAAGAAATTTCATGCACTCATTTATGAAAGCGATACGAATGACTATTTTCAAACACATATATTTCAAATCATTTATTTACATGTATCGCCACGTATGGATGGGGTTTGTGGACTTCCGATCAATAAGAGTAGGTGAGAATTTCAGAAGCCAATCTCACGATGACATTACAGATATGAACTATCTCTCTCGATCCAGAAAGGACCCGAAAGGTTTGCGTGTAGTATGAACTCGCGCACATCCATTGTTTCATCGTGCGACGTCGTGGTTACCATATTTAATCTTGCAGGCGTGATCGCTGCGATGCCAGACAATCTTCATGCTCCACGACCTCAATCCACCAAGGATAAGCATTAAGCAAGTCTCTAAACTTTTCTTTTTCCCACTGCAGATCCCGTATCCGGTGCCGTCGATATGAGTAGTTGTTACTTTGAGTTTGCATCCCGTATAGTGCTAGCTTTTAATCGTTACGAGACCTTTGATTCAAGTTCAATTAATTCCTAGGTAGAAAATGATCCGAGTCAATGAAAGGAAAGTTGTCCGGAAAGTCATAAACATATTGTGTGGAGACCAATTTGGTTCTAAACACTTCAATCTGTACTGATTTGGTCCTTAATTTTTTCATGATTTGGTTTGATCCACATGATTTATTAAACCTCTAACATAGAGCCCCTCGTTTCTTGAGGACAGGTTTAGATTTTAGCCAACTGCTCTGGATCCTAGTTTGACCAGCATTCAATAAAATTAAGGCCAAGACCTCCTCCTTTCCGATGTGCCCCTTTTACCACTGGAACGATCCACTCTCGTAAGACTCGCCTATTCAAAATGTTTAGAATTAAATCAACGTATCGTCGAAAAAGTTTAGGACTAATTGCATACGATTAAAAAGTTTAGAACCGAAATAATTTTCATATAATATGTTTAGGACTCTTTTAGATGATCGTCCCATCAAACGAAGGTGGAGCCGCGAGGGGGATTTTTCGAATTCGAAAGTGAATCACGTAGTTCCAATGCCAACTGGAACAACGCAAAGGGCATCTAGCCTCCATGTTTTGGAACTACTTACCCCATAATGGAGCTCATGTGTGGAGGATCGACCCTTGGAAATATAGAACGCCAGGGCCCAGATCAATAAAAGAGAGCATGGGTACCTCGACGACTTTTTATCCAACGTGCTTTCGCTGCGGATAGAAACGATTAGAGATATATTTTCTATCTTGATTGCACCATTCGTTTTCCTCTGCTCCTCGTCTCATCCTTTAATTCGTCTTGACATGAATGCCAGAGGACCTGCATCCTCCGGTCCAATACACATGGTTGGGGCTAACGATCTTTGGACGCAACCTTGTTTGCGCGACATAAAACAGATCCCACAAGGAAAATAAGGGGAAAAATTGAATGTGACATGCCCTCCTTCATGTGTTGATGCAAATTGATATGAATTGACTCGTTTTCGTCGTCCCTCGATTATTTGGCGAGTAGGAACAACACCACGATACCTTAGACTGAGACGGATTGAGATAACATCGATGCATTACAAAGAAGAGTATGAATTTCAAGTCCAATCATATTAGATAGCTGCTCAATAAGAGTTTTTTTTTTTTTTTGTAATTGAAGACTTCACCACATGCCTCCCATACCTCAATGGCACCGAAAAGCCAAGCCCCTATACCTCAGGGAAAACTAGCACGAGACTCTAACACCATCTCAATAAGAGTTTTGTTAGAAACTTCTTTATACTATTTCCATTTGTTTCGCAAAGAATAAGTCATTTAGAAAATAGTTTCTTATAAATAATCCCTTATATCATTTATCAAATGAACGAAACGAAAAATATTTTCATCCTCCATGAAAAATATTGAGATATATATTGTTGTCAATAATGAAAACATTTTTCTTTGATTGATAATTTCAATTGACATAGGCGATCGTTTTTAGGACTATATTTTTCAGTCATTCATTTTTTTGCAAAACAAATGCAACCCTTTTATGTATTTATGACATGTATTAAGTGATGAACTAATGTTGAAATAAATTTTCTTCTTCCTGAGAAGGTTATTGAGCTCATAAAATAGAAGATTAAACCTTTCTTATGGAAATGTGTGATAACTCTAGTGCCAAAAGGAGCAAATTCGTAAGGAGGAGGTCTTGGCCTCAAATTTATCGAATGCTGGTCAAATCAAGATCAAAAGTTTGTGGTTAGCTAGGAACAATTATCGAAAAAGTTCTAAATCTTTTTGGTCCTAAAACTTTTTTTTTTTTTTGCTTGTTCAATCCTAAACTTTTTGCAATTTTGTTGATTCAGTTATAAATCTTTTTTATTTTACTAATTCGGTCATAAACCCTTTGAAAGTTTGCCAATTTAATCCTAAACCTTTTGAAATATTATCAATTTGACCTTGAAAATTTTAATATTTATGATTAAATTGGAAAAATTTCAAAAGATTTAAAAAAATAGGATTGAATTAATAAAAATGGTATATGATTGAATCGGTAAAATTGTAAAATATTTAAAACTTTTTCAACAACTGTCCCACTTAAATTTCAACCTGTCCTTTGGGAACGGGCAACTCTATAAATGTATGAGTTGTACATGGCTAATAAGGCAAGCAAATAAATCATGTGGACCATATCATTTTAATCATTAATTCTCTGAATTTTTCAAATATTCTTTTCTTTTCTCTTTTTTTCATTATGACCGAGGAGTGTTGCTGTGGTCTCACTTGCCGCAGGTGAGCGGCCCTTGCGTAAACCTAGGGTGATGCATTTAAGATTTCCGTGTTTGGAATAAACTAGAATTTAGTTTCATGTTATAATTATGTTTATTATTATAACTATGTTTCTATTATAATTCAGTTTCCCACTGTAAGATATTTTAGAGTTTCAAGAGGCATTCTATTCAGATTTTGAATATTTTGATTTTGATAATCACACTTAAGAAAACGATTTGTTCTTTTATCAATTATAATTTATGCTTAGCCAATTTCCAATTGTGTTTCGGCATTATGGGAGAAGCCTTCACGGCCTCATCGACAGAGGAGACGCGGCCCTCACTGATGGCCAACGAGGCCTCGGCGACCTTTGTCAACCATGGTGAAAAGAAAAGAAATTAAAAAAATAGAATATATATATTTATTTATATATGATTCAAAGGGATATTTTAAACTTTGTGAAAATTATCTGTGGTTGTGTCACGTGCAATGACTTGTTTCTACTTAGAATTCCTAACGAAATTGATTGAAATAATTACATTGACAAAGATTACGTGGGACGGCCGGCCAGCGTCCATATTGTCCAATTTTTCCAATTCAAAGCCATGTGTTTCTTATTTTTTTATGAGATCAATTGCGTACATGGGTAGAAGGCTTTGCGAATCCTTCACCATCAGCTCATTTTCCATTGAAAATCCCAAAACGCAGAAAAAGAAGAACAAAAAACAAACAGACGCAAAGATAGATCGAATGCCTTCCATCAATGGTCGGATTTTACCCTAATTTCGAGCCAGAAAGAGAGAGATCAAGAACGAAATGCAAGTTTCTTGGATGGGAATGCGATGGCGGGACCATTTGCACAGAGTTTCTATTGGACCACGCACGCTCAACGCACGACAGAGATGAGAAATCCGACGTGAAATCTGAGCGTGTGGTAGCGCTTGAGGTCGAAGGACGCTGGACGGCGACATCTACACGGCCCGTCCTCAAGCTAAAGGTCAGGGATGGACCTCCATCCCTTAGAATGTCTCGTTGCGAGCTCTGCATGGACCATTTCGCTTGGCTTCACACGGGGATCTTTCCTTCTCTTCGCTTTCATCATTTCGTTTTTCATCTTCGCAATCTGGCTTTGTCATCTTCTGCTCGAAAGCTACCGCTCGCGCGAAGAAAGATAAACTTGTGATACACGTGAAGAAGAAAGAAGCAGCGGTGAGGCACGAAGTGCCTGCTAAGGTTCGCAGGTCTCCCCTGGTATTCTTGAGCAAACGTGGTGTGTTAGCAAAGTGCTGAGGGTGTTAAGGTCTCGACCTTGTCAAGTTTCTCGATAAGCAAGATCTAATGATGGTTTTTTTTACTGCCTTTAGCATTGAAAGTACGTATGCAATCGTTTTCTAACTGCCTTTGTCAAATGAAGAGGAGGCATTTTACTGCTGTGCACGAGTTTATTCTTGTCATGAATCCAGCCCACAGTAACAGACGAGATAGCTGTCGGCAATCGGGCGAACGCTATTCGTTGTTCAAGTCATATCTAGCAGGTCTTACTTTTCTTTTCTTTTTTTCCTCTCTTTTTCGCTGATGGAGAACATTGGCCAAGTCCTTGTCCATCAATTCAAACTGGAAAAGGCCGAGCAAGACATGGTTAAGGTAAAATTTGCTTGAGTCCTTTTGGTCCATAACTGTTGGTAATTGTGATATCCCTAGATTAACTAATGCCCGGTATTATTTGTTTTGGCCCGTCCTTGCTGAGCCTCACGTTCTTATTTTTGGCGTACAGGCAAGTACTTTTTTAGGAGATCATCCATCTTGATAGTGCTCTAACCTAAGTATGCTTAATTTTGGATTTTAAAGCAAAACTTGCCATTAAGCCAAAAGCGCATCCATGAATTAATCTTAGTTTTCACAGCTATATCTTAGGAACACTCTCCCCTTGTTCAGTATACAATTCGACTCCTTCCTGCCCCTCTTTGCCATCTTATAAGCTTGTCAGAACAAGCAAGTCTTTTGTCCTCAGCGAGCACTTCGCTCTCTCGTCCAACCAGGTTGTTAAACAAAGGCGATGCAGAGTTACTGATAGGCGATATAAGAGGAAATTTACTAAGCATTGAACCATAAAGTGTCGATGAGTGCAACTTGGTTTGATCAACAAAAGAACTACAGTTGAAGTGGAGATCAATGAATCAAGAACAAGATGAGTGTCAAGTCATCTATCTTGCAAAAAAAAAAGAAAAAAAAAGAAGCTATATTCTACGACCTCAAATGAATGAAAATCATTTTTCTAAAAATAATCGTCTTTTATCGCTTACAAATGAATGAATGGAAAATATTTCTCTTGGTCATGGTAATATTTTGACATTAATTGTTGTTAACGGTGATAACTTTTTATTATTGACTAATTATTTCGATTAATCACTTTTAAAAATGTATATTTTGAATTATTCATCTTTCGTGAATTAAATAGAGTCTGGAAATATTTTCTTGGCTTCATCGTGCGTCACATCACAAGGAAGAATCGCCATGGATATCCAGTTCCACCGAGATTTTCTTCTTCCCATTCGGAATTATTGGGGCCCAAATCCGTCGCTGATGATGGGCCGTCGCGACGAAATTGCTGCCTCCGATCACCAAACCCTTCTTCGTCCTCGGCCCATCAAGGGCTTCACTTCATGAATACATGGGCCGAGGCCCTACCCAGCCCGATCGAGGCCTATAAAATTTCTTAAACGCTGTCAAAAACAGATGTTACCGCCCGCAAAGGGAGAGATTCGACTATTGGTGTCTCACAAGTTGACTCCTCTACCGTTCATTATATTATAACTTCTCCATCCACGCTCTGTTTCTCAACGTCCATACATATATATTGAAATGTTCTACTTAACGATATGATGTTGCGAGAGTCGCCAAACATTGGGCGCGTAGTGCACATCCATTCCTGTTTCGATGGAAATCCTGAATTTGCTCGGCTCGACCCAACCTACCGTTTGATAGTCCGTTGAAGAAGTTTGCATATTCATATTTTCCGTCGGTGCAACCAGTGGACCACCAAGGTACTTGACCTAATAGCAGGGGGGAGTTTGATTTACGTTGCAACTGAATTTTCGAGCGGCCCATGTTGCGTTGCCTGATCGTCACGTCGTGACGAGAAACTTCCAGACTATTGGCATTTTACTGGGGCTATAACAAGGGGCCGACTTGCCTCGGATATTTGGGTTGTGAGTTATGTAGCTAGCATAGCTATTTCATATTGGGGTGTAAGACTCGTAAGGTATATATTCACAAAGATCATTAGGGTTGGCCGCACCTCTCTATCCTTCAATTGCAGACCTTTATTATGGGAGGACATAGGACACCTTGCTTGACCTACTAGGGCTGGCCCTCTCCCTTTCGCCTAAGCTGCTTTGCGATCAACATCAATCCTTTATAATGATTCCCATTTCAATTATATGCTTGTGAACGCGACGGCGTTTCGCAACAATTTAAATTTTTTTCACTTTAGGACGTTTATTCGATGCGGATATATCTACGCTCGCCTTAGACATAGTATTCAAGTGCACGTCAAGAGATGCGCCAAATTTACATTGTGAATGCAATTCTAATCCCAACTACGTAATGTTTTGTCACCTAGCAATTCTAGTATATAAGCATCACTTTCACAAAAATAATCTGATATTACTATGATAAATTGGAAAATGCAAAAAAAAAGGTTGGTGCTGTGCCTCTCCTTTGAAATTGTCGATTCTCCAAGGATACCACTTGCCCGTGGTTTTGGCTTAGCGGTTGAATCATACACTCGATCTCGATCTGTGGGAAGTTCATTCCCGTCATTTTTCCATTGCTGGCTTCTCTTTCTTTTTCTTGTTTACTGTTGATCGCCGCGAATCACTTTTCGACACGTCAGCACGTGTCTCGCCCGGTGCCACAAATGTTGACCTTTTTTTGGGCCAGACTTTTCAGGTAACATGTCTTGACGGAGGGAACTAAGGTTGAAAAGAAGTATTGATGTCCAAATTTATGCCATCTGTGTCATTGAGATCAACCCAATCGTTCTTAAAAAGAATTTTATATTTAGGGTCGAATATTTCTTCAGAATGTGCTATTCTTCTAGCCAGGAACAGATGTTTTTATTTTATTTTATGGGGATTTGTCATTACACTATAGATTGATATATCTCGTCTGTGTTTTTAGGGTTTATGCCTTTTTCAATGGAATCGTAGGCCGAGTGCCCTTGGAGATTTTTGCTAATCATGACATGACTTTGTTGTATTGACTTTTGCTCAGCGCATCGTTTTGAATAAGCTTGATTGATTACATGTTTCTGAACGTGTGGTGTAACGAGTGGCGTCATGAATTTTTCACTCCTACTGAAAGAAGATCCCATACATGATCGAAAATCTTATCCAAGATAAGATAAACTGATGGATGATAGGATATTTCGTGTTAGGATTAGGGAGTGGGGCGTGGAATTTGATAGATAGAGAGTGGACGTACATGCGAAAAATTTGACTTCGATATCATGTTGGAAAGTCAGACCTGAAAGTTTAGAGATTGCATATGGTATAAATAGTATATAAAACATTATTGTTAGGCAACTGTGATAATTCAACACACTATTTGGAATAGTATTTCTATGTTAGAAGAAAATGACAGAAAAAAACATAATAATACCTAGAGACGGAGAAATCAGTCCTACCATGGATGAACTATCATCGATCGTTATCCAATGTCAAAAAAGTTCAGGCTAGGTGTGATAATCCATTCTCTACATTAGGGAAAAAAAAACGAAGACGTGGAAATCAATCTCATCATGAATGGACTGCCATTGACCGATATCTAATTAAGAGGTTTGTAGAAATAGGAGAAGATCATCTTCATCTGATCTGAAAAGTTTCAAGGGTGACCTCTAGCATGATAATCTTTCATTGTAATATGATCATAGCATAAAGTTTCGTATTTTAGACCGGATCTTGACCACATTTAACGGTCTTCTCGACATATGAGAGAAAAAAGATTGACCTGATCAACGGTCATCAACCGCCAAAAAGGCGCCAAAGCTAACGGAATTCCCCCCTCCCTCTCCCCCTCCCTCCTGTTCTTTATATTTCTTTACAGGCAAAGTTCACCTTTTTTTTTTTTTGGGTGCGTGAGGATCGCCTTTTGCCATTTGAAGGGGCAAGCGACCAAAAAGATCCCTGTTCCTACCCGGCCCATCTTCCCAATTCGTATGCTCAGTACGTCGTCGATCGCCTCGAATCCGGTCGAGGCTCTTGTTTCTTCCTCCTTGTTGTACAAATGATCATGCGATACGAGGTTCTTGCTGGGCAGAAAAGATGGGGGAATATCTCGTGCCCCGGCTGGGAGATCCTTCGGAGTTACCGAAGAGGGTGGTTGATTACAAAGTGTTTGCTTTGGGTTTTAAAAAAAAATGTGGCTTTTTGTCGTTTCTCTTTTGGACTGATGAAGCACCTCGACTGGTTAAATTCGAGGATGAGTTCGGCTGTGTGGAAGAACGGCCGCTGCTGTCACTGACACTGTGGAGTTATCTCTTCGCTATGACTCTACATTTGGCAACATATTTCGCACTCTGGGTTTAGTTATTGACTGGTGGTAAGCCTTTCCACATTGTTCATGTTTTCGGTTTTTGAACTGTTGTGTCCCTGCTGCAAGCTCTGACACACTGGGAGAGACAGAGAGAATTTTCAGTCATTCAGAGCTTTCTAGATGTGGGTGATGACATACGCTCACATGCTATAGAAATATTTAATAAATTTCCATAGTGAGAACTTCGCGTGGCCATCTCAATGTTTGAGTAATGATTGCGTAGAGATGGTTGAAAAGTAATGCGTCACGCTTTGCTGAGGGAAAAAGTATTTGTTATGCTTCGATGGGTCTCTTGAGTATTGCGGCTCTTGAGTATAGCGTCTCCTCACTTCCACTGACGATGGCATTGCAGGGTGAGGCACTTAAAGAAGGCCGAGTTGTCACGGCAGAAGTCTCCATTGTGAGTTTTGATCTGTCGTCATCCTAAGGTTCGATACAGCTGAGCTCCATTTTCGTGTTTGTTGAAACAGTGTCAGTAATGTGATTCTTGTGGCGTGGTACTGGAATTCTGGGGTCATTGTTCCTTCGGCTTCGGCTAAAGACAGTCACTTTCCAAATTCAAAGTTGTCCCCAAAGGCATTATTTGTGATCGTTCCACTTTGCGATCTGATTTCTGTTTAATCTAAGAGTAGAGCACATTCTATAAGTATCGCACATTTGTAGATCAGAACAAACTATCGCACATTTCTTGTATATTGAAGTTGACTGAAACAGATTTTAGCTCAGCAGAAATGAGTATAAGTAACGACAGGCTCGAAGATTTCAAGGAGAATTTTCATAGTGTGTATCTGAAGGCGTTAAAAATGTGTCAAGCACTTGTCTACCATGTTTAACTTTGGTTGATGATTTGAAACTTTGATTTAAACGCTGTTGATTTCTGTCCAAAGTCAATTTTTCTCTAAACTTCTTCCTTTTGTCTTAAATGGAGTTCTGAGCTGGATCGTGTCCTTGCTTTTTGGCAGAGTAGACAAGAAGGCATAGTTTAGGATTTCTCTTTCTCCAGTTTGTCCTTTGGGTATTCAGCAATATAAAACTTCTTGCTGGTGTTGCACTTCGCGGAAGTGGAAATGCAATCAGTATAAATAGACTTGGTTTGGTGTTGTTGATCCCAACAGGCATTGATAGTGTACAACAGCATCAAAGATGGACTCCCGAAAATCCGTAGAAGATCAGTTCTCCAAGTTGCATCCATGCTTGCCACTGGATACCAGAATCGGGATAATTGGAGGGGGTCCAAGTGGATTATCAGCTGCCTATGCCCTAGCGAGGCTCGGTTACAGAGACATTACTGTTATAGAGAAGCACAATTCTGTTGGAGGCATGTGTGAATCAGTAGAAATTGAAGGTACAGAAGAGAAGGGTCTCTTATTTGCTTCTCGTCTTTCCACCTTTACTAATGTCTTCGGATCATCCGTACAGGAATGGTTTATGATTTGGGTGGTCAAGTTCTTGCGGCTAACAGCGCACCGGTCATTTTTCACTTGGCAAAAGAATCTGGGACTGAATTAGAAGAAATGGACCTCCACAAACTAGCTGTCATCGACAGTTTTACCGGGGATTATCATGATATAAACGTTGCGGAAGATTATATGTCTCTGGTCTCACTCACCTTAGAAATCCAGGTACCCCTTTTTTGGTAATGCAGAGAGAAGTGTCCATTTGCACTAGTAACTGTTGGTTTTGGCTGTTGCTGAGTTCTTTGGTTTTTCATGTCACTTTGCAGGATAAGGCGAGGGATTCAAATCGTATAGGCATCCATGCAGTGAGTGACATTGCATCAGACTTAACCCCAGCATATCTAGAGGCTCATGGAATTAGAAGTGTTCCCAAGTCTGTCCAATATGGATACACCGCATCTGGGTATGGATTTGTCCAAGACATGCCTTATGCTTACCTTCATGAGTTCACTCGCACTAGCATGGCTGGAAAAATTCGGCGTATGAAAGGTGGATATATGAGCCTGTGGAAGAAAATCAGCGAATCTCTTCTTTTAAAGGTGTGCTGTAACACTGTAGTACAAGCAGTCAGACGCAACAGTTCAGGTGTTAATGTTGACATCACCAATTCCAGCGGAGAAACCGAGCACAAGGAATTTGATAAGATAATCATCTCAGGTGCATTCCCCTTCAAGAATTCAAGAACGTACAGATCACCTCTGTCTTCTGCAGGTTTGTAGAGTGTTTTGCTCCCACACTAATATTTTGACTTTTGTTTGGAGTAATTTCATAAACATGCTGTCACTGCAGAAGCTGAGATCGGATTGTTGGATGTAAGCGACCTTGAAAGGGAGCTTTTCAGCAAAGTGCAAACAATAGATTATTACACAACCGTTCTAAAGATTAAAGATCTTGAGCGCATCCCTGTTGGTTTTTATTATTTGGGTGAATATATGGATGACCCTTCGACAATCGGACATCCAGTTGCAATGCAAAGATTTTATGCTGACACCAACATCTTCTTGTTCTGGTCCTATGGTGACTCTGTGAATATTAGGGGATCTAATGTCATCAATCTTGCGATTGAAGTAGTTAAGAGAATGGGTGGAGAAGTTGAGAAGGTCATTCTACAGAGGCGTTTCAAGTACTTTCCTCACGTAGGCAGCGAAGGTATGTTATATAAAGGATGCCCAGGTGATTGATGGGAGTTACAAGCACAAGCACTAAACTTTACATAACTTTCTCTGTGATTTGATGCAGATATGAAGGATGGATTTTATGAGAGAGTAGAATGCGAACTTCAGGGTCACCGAAACACATATTACGTGGGAGGTCTTTTTGCTTTCGAGCTCACAGAAAGAAATTCATCTTATTCAATGTCTCTAATCTGCAAGCACTTTGCCAGTGAAAATTCCATCCCAACATTTCCTTATGTGAAGGTGAGTCAGCGCTCTAGATCTATGATTACCAATAACAGAAAGAGCATCGATGCGGTTATGATTTACTGCTACATCCATTTCTTGTGCAGAGTTTGTTCACCTTGCAACTAGACCAACAGGAGACTGGCCTTAAAACATTGAGTGAAGCACATGGAGTCATTTTCCCCAACCTCCCCACACTTGATAGCTATTTGAGACACTGGGCTGCTGAAGAAATCACTCAAAACAAGGCTCTCTATACTTGGATCAATGAAGAAGGGGCAGTGGTGTCCCAGAGGACATACGGAGAGCTTGACTCCAATGCTTCTTGCATTGCTCATAAGCTCTTGACGAGTAATAAACCTACTATCAAGCCAGGTGACAGGGTTTTACTTGTCCACGTTCCAGGTCTGGACTTTGTTGATGCTTTTTTTGGTTGTTTAAGAGCCAAAGTAGTGCCCGTTCCAGTGCTTCCCCCTGATCCATTGCAAAAGGGTGGACAGGCTCTTATGAAGATTGAGAACATTGCTAAGTTGTGCAATGCAGTGGCCATTCTGTCAACCGTTGGCTATCATGCTGCAGTTAGGGCAGGGTCAGTAAAGAATTTGATCTCTTTCACCGCAAAAACTGCAAAAAGCACAGGTCAGTGGCCTAATCTTCCATGGCTGCACACAGATTCCTGGATCAAAAGCTCCAAGGTCTTGCCTGCTGCAAACATTGCCCTTCAATCAGCATCTCAGCCGGATGATCTGTGCTTTTTACAATTTACATCGGGTTCGACCGGTGATGCTAAGGGTGTCATGATAACACAAGGTGGACTCATTCATAACGTCAAATTGATGAGGAGGAGATACCGAAGCACTTCAAATACTGTGCTAGTAAGTTGGCTTCCCCAGTACCATGACATGGGTTTGATTGGAGGACTTTTTACAGCAATGGTTTGCGGTGGATCAGCAATCCTTTTTTCTCCATTAACATTCATCAAGAATCCACTCCTGTGGCTTCAAACGATCAGCGATTACAAGGCCACACACAGTGCAGGACCCAATTTTGCCTTTGAGCTAGTAATTCGAAGATTAGAAGCAGACAAGGCCAAGGCGCTCACTTATGATCTGTCTTCCATGATTTTTTTAATGGTCGCTGCCGAACCAGTGAGGCAGAAGACGCTCAAAAGATTTATTGAGCTCACTTGTCCCTTTGGCCTTTCTCAGGAGGTGATGGCTCCAGGCTATGGCTTGGCAGAAAATTGTGTCTTTGTCAGCTGTGCGTATGGTAAAAAGAAGCCTGTCTTGGTAGATTGGCAGGGAAGAATTTGCTGTGGATACGTGGATCCCGATGATGTAGACGTCGATTTGAGAATTGTTGATGCAGATACGGGTTTAGAGGTTGACGAAGATGGGAAGGAAGGAGAGATATGGATTAGTAGTCCGAGCGCTGGAATTGGGTACTGGGGCAAGGAAGAAATTAGCCAGAAAACTTTCGGAAACGAGCTTCAGAAGTACCCTGGACGGAAGTACACTAGAACTGGAGACCTGGGACGGGTAATCCAGGGTAACTTGTTCATCACAGGAAGAATCAAGGATCTCATCATTGTAGCCGGAAGAAATATTTACTCAGCAGATGTTGAGAAGACAGTTGAGAGCTCATCTGAGCTTCTACGCCCTGGTTGCTGCGCTGTCATTGGTGTTCCAGAAGATGTCCTATCAGCAAAAGGCATTTCACTTCCAGATGCTTCTGACCAGGTAGGCTTGGTTGTGATTGCAGAGTTAAGAGACGGCAAGCCCGTCGACAAGGACATCATAAAGCAAATTGAATCCAGTGTAGTGGAAGAACATGGGGTAACTGTCGCTTCCGTCAAGTTGATCAGGCCTAGAACCATAAGTAAGACGACTTCAGGGAAGATAAAGAGGTTCGAATGCCTCAAGCAGTTTGTTGATGGAACTCTTAACACAGTTCCAGATCCAATCGGGACAAAGAGATCACTGACCAGATCTTTCACCACTGGGACGTGTAGGGAGGGAAACACTCCTCGACCTCACCTCACTGAAGGTTCTCTACCACCAAGCCAAAAATTAAGCAATAGAGATATTGTGGAGTTTCTGAAGCAGCTAGTCAGTGAACAGACAGGAATTGCAATCAAGAATATTTCAGCCACTGAAAGCCTTGTGTCCTATGGCATTGATTCAATAGGCGTGGTCAGAGCTGCTCAGAAGCTCTCGGATTTTCTTGGAGTGCCAGTAGGAGCTGTAGACATATTCACTGCAACCTGCATAGCAGATTTGGCAAACTTCTCCGAGAATCTTCTAATGAAGTCTCAACCCCATCTAGTCACCGCCCAGTCCAACCATCCTGCGCCAGAAATCCTCACTGCTGACTTCCCTATGGAAACTTCCAGACTTCACCGCTGGCATATCTGGTCCTTCCAACTTCTTGCTCTCATCTATGTCTCTTTCATTCTGGTTTTCCCTGCTTATATATCAGTTTCCACTTTTCAAATTATGGTTTCGGCCAGCCAAAAACTGACTGATGGACTTCCCTGGTTGCATCATACAAGTGTCGTGCTCCTTGCACCTGTTTCCTGGATCCTCTGTATTGCCTTGACCAGCATATCCATTGCCTTGTTTGGTAATTCTTTTCTGCGCATAAATTACGCCCTGACTCCTGAAGTTTCTGTCTGGTCTTTGGATTTTGTCAAGTGGTGGGCACTTTACAAGGCTCAGGAGGTTTCCTCCAAAGTCCTTGCAGTGCATCTCAAAGGAACAGTGTTCCTTAACCACTGGTTTGAGATGCTTGGAGCAAGGATTGGATCGTCAGTTTTACTAGACACAGTTGATATAACAGACCCTTCTCTTTTATCAATCGGAGATGGAACTGTGATTGCAGAAGGGGCTTTGCTTCAAAGTCACGAAGTGCAGAACAGAGTCTTGAGATTCCAGCCAATAAGGATTGGCAGGAACTGCTCAGTCGGCCCTTATGCTGTTGTCCAGAAAGGAAGTGTTTTGCGAGAAGGAGCTGAAGTACCGGCGTTGCAGAAGAGTGAATGTGGGAAGTCTGCCCTTAAGATCACCAAGGCAGAAAACATACTGAAGGTAAGTACCTAATCTTTTTTGATAAGAGGCTCAGCTTTCTTGGCAAAAACTTTAAGCACTTCTGACAGGTATTTGATTAATTCATATGAACTCTCTGCTTGTCTATCATTTTTAAATGTTTAATAGGTCCAAAAGTCAGCTCCAAGAAGTAACTATCTTTCTTTCAATAATCAAACATCCTGATGACAGATTAGATTTTAGGTAACTATAATAATTACTTAATGACAGCACGTAGAGTTGCACTCTCGAGCGAAGTGTGTGTACCCATATCTATTCACTGCAAAATTTAATTATGCTCCAAATCAACAAAAATATGCTCATTACATATTTATATAGTTATATATCTGTTGCTGTTTTCCAGACAGCAAAATTTAACTATACTTCTTTTAGTTAGTATATCTAATAATGCCATACCTTAATCTACTTGCTTATGATGAATACTCGTTTTAGTTACCTTCTTTTGGTTTTGTTTTCTTGGTAGTGAAATGAATATTGGGGTTGCTATTTGCAATGGTGTCAAAAGGGAAAAGGATGCCTTCTCCTTTGTCTGGGTTATAGAGGGCATTTGCTTGCTTCAAGAATATCCTCCTTCAAATAATGAATGCACTCGATAAATGTGGACTGAGAAGAAGAAAAAAATTCCAAACCCATAGCGGAAGCATCCAGTTGGGCTGTCATTCTTTTCCTGATGTTATTTCACAAATGGGTGGAAATTTGGCAGTCACACTACCCTTGAAATTCCTTTTGAATTTCCGAAGCATGTGCACTATCAGTTGACTTCACTCTAGGATGCTGAAAGTCATGTGTTTTTGTTTTGAGGGTAAATGATGCAGGACAAGATAGTCACTGGCACTCTTTGGTTTTTCTTCTTTCAATCGGTCTTCTTCATTGCGGTTAACCTAGTTTGTCGGTTTAGGCAGTCCCTCATGAGGTCTCTGTGCTGGAAGCATAATACATGCCTCTTTTCTTCCTGTTTTTGATTGTGCAAATCAATAATCTGGCATCTACTATTGCAACATTTCAGGTTTCCCCTGGAACTCTGAAAGAGACCATACAACAGTTCATGGGCATCTACATGGTTGGTTTCCTCAGCTCATTGTCCGCCGCTGCTGTTTACTTGGTGTACATGAGGCTATCTCAGAAAGTTCCTTCCCTTGAGCACTTGGCTTTTCTTTGCATTTCGGGAGCCTTACACTGGGTTCCATTCACCATCGTGGCATATGCCACCATGTTTACGAAAGCCCCACCTAATCCAGTTGAGTTTGCCATTTCTTTGGCAATTGCCTACTTTGCTCACGGCCTGGTCCTCAGTTTATTGACATCCATCTTTACCCATTTGCTTGCTGGTAAAGAAAAGAATCAGACTCACATCAAAACCTGGCTTGGCCACCAACTTGCCATTGCTTGCCACCTTCGTTTTGCCAAGCTTCTTTCTGGAACAGAAGCCTTCTGCATGTACTTGCGCTTGTTAGGTGCAAAAGTAGGCAGGTATTGTTCCATCAGATCCATCAATCCAATTGCAGATCCGAGGATGGTTTCGATAGGTGCTGGTGTCCATTTAGGTGATTTTAGCAGGATCATCACTGGTTTCTACTCCCAGAGTGGATACATTCAGAGTAATGTTGATGTAAAGGATAATTCAGTTACTGGGAGCCAAAGCCTTATACTTCCTGGCTCTGTAGTCCAAAATGATGTTATTCTTGGGGCAATTTCAGTTGCTCCAGTCAATTCAGTTCTCCAAAGTGGTGGTGTTTACATGGGGTCTCAAAGTCCAGTTATGGTAAAAAACACAATACACTCTTTGGATGACAGGATAGAGGAGATGGATCCGAGATACAAAAAGATAGTTGGCAATTTGGCTGCCAACTTGGCAGCAACAACTCTCAAGGTGAAATCGAGATACTTCCATCGTATCGGTGTTAGCGGGAAAGGATACTTGAAACTATACGACAACATTCAAGGATTGCCACAGCACAATATCTTCGGCCCCGGAAAGAAGTATACAGTCATTGTCCGCCATAGCAATAGCTTGAGTGCTGATGATGACGCAAGGTTGGATGCACGAGGAGCGGCACTAAGGATACTCTCGGATGAAAAGCGGGATGATTCTCCACTTCTTGACTTGACTTTGAAGACAGGGAAGGCATTCTATGCCCGCACAATCTCCGATTTTGCAACCTGGCTGGTGTGTGGGCTTGCCGCAAGGGAGGAGCACGTCAAGCGGGCGCCTCACGTGCGTGATGCAGTGTGGACCTCCCTCCGTCAAGCTGACTCCTATGTGGATATGCATTACTACTCAAACATCTGCAGGCTCTTCCGCTTTAAGGACGGACAGGAAATGTACGTGAAGTTCAAGTTGAGGCCCTTTGACGAAAATATTGGAGAAGATATCGGTAAGGTGGAACCCTCGGGGATCCTTCCGCCTGAAACTGGTGCGATACCGAGGGATGCTAACGACACCCGGCCGTTACTTTTCCTAGCTGAAGATTTCCAGAACCGTGTGAAGTCTCCGGGCGGGGTCCGTTACATTTTCCAGCTTCAAGTCAGGCCAATTCCACAGGATGAAGCGGCACGCGACATTGCTCTCGATTGCACGAAACCTTGGGACGAATCGCAGTTTCCCTACATAGATGTTGGGGAGGTGGTAATCACCGAAAATCTGACGAAAGAAGGCTCGGAAAGACTAGAATTCAATCCATTCCTCCGATGCCACGAGGTGGATGTAATCCGGGCCACGTCAAGTAGTCAAAGCGCATCGATCGATCACGGGCGTTCGCTCGTCTATGAGATCTGCCAGCACCTGAGAAATGGAGATCCTCTTCCTGAGGCATGGAGGGTCTTCCTGGAGCAGTCGGACGTGAAGGTCGACCTCTCCGGTTGTCCAATGGCCGCTGCACTCGAGAGAAAAGACACAGAGAAAGTGACCCTTTCGAGGCCCTGGTACTTAACCACATGGGCTGTTTTCGCTCAGCCGCTGCTCCAAACAATACTGCCCTACTTTCTCCTCGGACTAATCATCTATTTCCCACTGAGCTTGCTCCTCCACTGCAAGAACACCAGGAACATGCCGGTCCACTGGACTTTCCCCTTCTTCTGGGTGTCGACCGGTATTTTAGCCGCGTTGGCCTGCGTGGCGGCGAAGTACATCCTCGTGGGAAAGAAGAGAGAGGACGAGACCGTGCATATATGGAGCAGAGGGGTGTTCATGGACACCGTGTGGCAAGCCATCAGGACCGTGGTGGGGGACTACTTTGTGGAGATGACGAGCGGGTCGGCGCTGTTCCTGGTGTGGATGAAGCTGATGGGGTCGTACATCGAGCTGGACAAGGGGACGTACGTGGATTCCATGGGAGCCGCGCTGAACCCCGAGATGGTGGAGGTCGAGGGAGGCGGGAGCGTGGGGAGGGAGGCTCTGCTGTTCGGGCACGTGTACGACGGGGAAGGAGGGGTGGTGAAGTTCGGGAAGATCGTGGTGGGGGAGAGCGGGTTCGTCGGGAGCAGGGCGGTGGCCATGCCCGGGGTGGCGGTGGAGAGCGGAGGGAGCTTGAGCGCGCTCTCGCTGGCCATGAAGGGCGAGGTCATCAGATCGAAGTGATGGATGAATCAAAAGAGGATTTTGCCCGTTACTACAAGAATAGACATAGAAAGGCGGACAGTCTCTGAATGCTGTCCTGCGGCCATCTCGTGTAATAATCTCTAGCGATTTTCGCCGAATAAACACGAGAACATAAGAACATGCTAATTATAGTATTTATATAAGAGGATATCATCTTCTCTCTCTCTCTCTCTCTCTCTACTGAAGAATGCTATATATATATATATATATATATAGGGAGAAGATCAATAGCTCCATATAAAACTATTCGAGATCTCTCAAATTAATCGAGAATCATTAGTGACTAAGCACTGGAAAATACAACAAACTAAGGTGACTAAAGCTATGTTTGTTTCGCCAAACATGAATTATTTGAAAAAATATATATTTTCCTGAAAATGATCGTTTATGTTGCTCAAAATAAGTGGCCTATAAAAAAAAATATTCATCGTTAACAATAATTAATGTGCTAGATGATTTTGTGAATAATAAAAATATTTTTTGCTTATTTATTTCTATAAGCAATACAATCGATTATATTTAATATTTTTTTTTCTGAAAAGTTCATTTTTAATAAACACAAACGGGGCTTAAAGTAGTTCTTGATATAAACTATAAAGAGTCATCAAAGTACCTTCCGGAAATTAAGGGCGCGTTTAGTAACGTTTTTGTCTTAGGAAACATTTGTTTGAACATAAACAATTTTTTATGTTTCTACTCAATCGAACATTTTTTGAGTAAAATAAAGTGTTTTGGTAAAAGTAAAAGAATAAAAATGTGTTTGGTATGATTATTAATTTTTTTTTGTTTTTTCTTCTTGTTCATGGGCGATCGATCGTAACTGGCAACTGGCGACCAGTGATGGGCGGCAACCGGTGGTAGTGGTGGGCAGCTAGCGGCGGTGGGTGGTTGGAGGCTGCAAAGGCAAAAGGGAAAAAATAGAAAATAAAAAGTAGTTTTTAACAAAGTGTTCAAGAACAAAAAGTATGTTTTTTTTTGTTTCTCATTGTTAGTCCAAATGTGTTTCTAGGAAAAAAAAACATCTTTTTTGTTCATGAGAACAAATGTGTAAATAAACACGTTTTTATTTTTTTTTTGTTCCATGAAATAAAAGAAAGACAAAATAACAAAAACAAGAGTATTTATAAGAGTTACCAAACAGCCCCTAAGTAGCTAATGATATTGATAGCAATCAATCTCAATAGTCCCTAGATTTTTTTAGATGACAAAATATCTAATGACAAATATAAATATCCCCTTCATTTGATAATATATATATTTTTAAACCAAAGATACCGATAACAGAAATTATGTCTCTTTTAACATATAGTGTATCTTAATCTTCATTTATTTAAAAAAAAAACCCATACTATGTGCACACGTCAAGTTGCTAGCTGAATATTAGGTTTAGTGTATTCGAAACAATTAATGGATTAATTAGTTATTCGCGCACAAAAATGTGTTTCCCATAAGACATGGTTGAAGCTAGGGGTCCCCTCAAATTGCACCTATTACGTCGCTAACAAATTAACGAATTGACTAAAGTTTTTGTGAAATTGCTCTCTTCTCCACCAGGTCGCGGCTGACCCTCTACTTCAAGAAAAGGGCACGAGCGAAATCAAGTGAAGTTTGCAATTTTCTTGTGAAAAGATAAACGATTTTTATGCTTGTGAAGAAGGAGGCCATGGAGGATTCTACGTTTTTAACTTGATTTTATTTAAAATTAAAATTAAGACTTCGTTTGTTAAATATTTCTCAAAAAATCATTTTCCTAAAAAATGATAATATTTTCGGCTATTTGTTTGTCAAAAATCGTCAGCTCGTCGACCTCAAGTGAGATTGAGACACGCTATTAGAGGCAACAATATTTTAAAGTAAATAAAGAAGATGGAAAAATATTTTTCACTTTTAAAAAACGAAAAACATTTTTATCACTTTGGAATGTGTTTTTTTATAAATTTAAAAAAAAATTTGATTTTTTTTTTTCGTAAAATAATGGAGCCTAAAATTCATTAATCACAAACAAGGGTCTAGAATTTCTCGATCAACGTCAGTGCTGGTGCGGGCCTCGTGCCAATCATTGCTCATACCAAACTCTATAGCTTTGGGAACGGCTCCGTCGTCGTCATCGTCATCATCACGTCACATTCAATGTCACCGGAGTGCACCACTTTCTTTCTTCCAGTTTTCCCTCAATAAATAATAAATAAAGTGATGAAAAAAATCACCTAAAACCATAAATTATGCCAAAAATAATACATTTATCTCAAAAAAAATTTCATAATACAAAAAATTCATAAATATGTACCATTGTGATATATTTAACTGTGTCATTATAGATCTCAAATTTGTACAAGCACGTTTATCTTAAATCTATATTCTTGTGAAATATTTGGATAAATTTATTATAAAGATATAAATCTATAGATTTTGTGGCTTTTTACTCAAAATGTCATTTTCAAAATTGAACCAAATGCAACCTTATAGATAGGGTTGTGTATCAGTTCCCCTTCGGAATTCAGAGCTGGACTAACCAGTCCTAGGATCGAACAGGGTTTCGTTTCTAGACAATTCAATGGGATCGGGAAGATTCTTAAAAAAAGTCGAATTTATTATTATTATTAAAAAATATTTTGATAAAGTTGGGTAAAAATTATAACTTAAAAAATTAAAATTAGATTCTTTTTACTTTTTTTTTACATATGTTATCTTAAATTGATTCGGTTCAATCCAGACTGATCCTACGAGTCCAGATAACCGAAAATCATACTGACATTTTTTTTATCCAATCTGATTTTCAATCCGTCTAGGCCGGTGATTCGAGCGGTTTAAGTTGGTCATTCTACTTATGGAGCCGAGCATCGCAAGCTAAGATTGCAAAGGAAGAAGGCTCGGGAAGGGAAGCCCGTGCTCATCCACGCGTCGCGTTCGCGTTGGCGGTGCGACTGTGTGACACGTGGCCAACCACTTTACACGGTGGAAATATCTTCCGCCGGCTCCGATGGGACCTTGAGATATTTCCAGGCCAGCCTCTCTCCGTACGAAAAAGCGCATTGCCAACCGAGAATCTCGCCGATATTTTTAGCCACTTTTTCCGTGGCGACTCCACACGGCACTTGCGCTTTTTCCCCGCCCCTCTCCCTATCTCTCCCCCTTGTCTTTACGACCGACCATCGGACAGAATGCCCGGCGGCGGCGCAACCGGAGGCCACCTCGAGACCCCGACCCTGGACCAGCAGGCCGCCGGCCTCCTCCGGGACATATCCGAGCACGGGGGCTACGCCTACGCTGCCATGTCGGGCCTCGCCGCCGCCGGCGACGTGCGGGCCGCCGAGGCGGCGAGGGAGATGGCGTGGGAGCAGCTGCACTCCGGGCCCTGGCACTCCGTGCTCCCCGTGTGGCGCGACGCCTACTCCATGGCGTGCCTCCACGTGGCCAGGCTCCACTACCGGGGCGGCGAGCTCAGGGAGGCGCTTAGGGTTTTGGATTTGGGGCTCATCATGGGGGGGACGCTGCTGAGGAAGGACCTGGAGGCCGCCGTCGAGAAGCTGAGTGTGGAGGCGAGGGACGCTAGGGTTTTGGGAGGGGAGGAGGGCGGGGAGGGGGGATTGGATAAGAGGCTGGTCCGCGAGGGAATTGACCGGGATAAGGTGAGGTTCGTCTGTGATGTTCTTCTCTCTTTTCCCTGCTTTTATTCTGACTTATCTTTTTTCGTAATCATATAATGTCTAATCCTTTGTTAGTCTCTGATGTTAATTTTGATTGCTTTCGATGGGTAATGCTAATCTCTTGTTATTTGCAGTTCGTTTCTTTTTTGTTGGAAAATGGCTTCTGAGATGTGCAACGCTAATTTTGCATCTGAAGTTGCTTCTATCATTTTTGTCTTGCTCTCTTACACTAACCTTGTTTAGATTAGATGTGTTCTTGTGTCCTGGTGCGGTTAGATATGTTCCCAGTCCAATCGGTTCCTGTAGTGGTCGTTCAATCAGAAGTTTTGCCCTTGTAATTCGATCCTATCATCAGTATAATATCTTGTTTACTGCCCTTCTTTAGATCAAAGCATTACATGGATTTTTATTAGGTCCATGGTCAGTGTGAGAATAATTTATACATCCCTGGTTATATAGTTAACGCGTGGATAAATTCAGTTGTACAGCTATCTTTAATTTAATTCTGGCTATTGTTATTCTGCTGACTTATGAATGTTATGATGGAGCAAGAAAGTATCCGGAAAGAATGCTCTAGAGTTGTGGCTGGTTCCTATTGTTTTGTCAAAGGTTAATTTGTTAAGTTGAAGATTGTATCGATGAAAGGTTGCCTTCCCTCTTGACATCTATCTTTATGCATGTGCTCACTAGAAGTAAGAAGAACGAACGCCTGCTCACTTCTCATCTCTTTTTCCTAAAGGATTTCCTCCTGAATATCTTTTGCTATCGCATCTCATATAATGAAGGTGGCAATATTTCTGGTGGCACTAGCATACCAGAATCTGAAGCCTTTCTGACTGTTATCTTCTCCCTTTGAAATTGTAGGTTCTCCAGATATTACCTATAAAATCTCTGTCCCTAAAAACTGTGGCTAAGAGGTCTGCGCTGTCCTTGGAGGGATTCCTACGTGAATTTTTCCTATCAGGTTGTCCAGTTGTAATTACAGATTGCATGTCTCAATGGCCTGCCAGAACAAAGTGGAATGACATGGATTATCTCAAAACTGTTGCTGGCGACCGCACAGTTCCAGTTGAGGTGATTATCCTGGTAGTCCTTGAGCCCAGCCCCAGAAGAAAGGGAAAAGAAAAGAGAGAAGGGGCTCCAACATGCATGCTCACCAAGATTGGTAGAAAAATTTGATATTTGTAAATTGCTTTCGACTGGCACAGTGTTCATATCAGGAAGTGGTGTTAATGGCATTAAGAATCTTCAATTCGCTACAATACTTACCAGGTTAACATTAATCAACTCGACAATTGCTCATGCAAATAAATTGGGCACATTCATCTCAAAGTTCCCTTACCTGGGAAATACTGGTTTGAATCTGCTCTTGGTGCAATGTGGTTGGGACCCTTTTATGCATTGTCAACTATATGCTAACCTGATTTCTTCCTGTGCACTGAAATCTGGTAAAGCTTTAACACTCTGCAGGTTGGAAAGAACTATCTATGCTCTGAGTGGAAGCAGGAGCTCATCACGTTCTCCCAGTTTCTTGAGCGCCTACAGTCTAATGATCCTTCTGCAGCTGCCCCTACATATCTTGCGCAGCACCCACTGTTTGATCAGGTACTCATGTTCCTCCATTAAAATTGCAGGTGTTTCTTCAATGTCTATGTTGTGGAATTTGGATGCTTGTCTTCAAAGTCTAGTTCTAAGTGTTGGCAGATTTATGTTGATTTCATTTGTCTGCTATTGTAGATAAATGAGCTGAGAAAGGATATTCTTATCCCTGACTATTGTTTCGCCGGGGGTGGAGAGCTAAAATCTCTTAACGCTTGGTTTGGACCGGCAGGCACAGTGACCCCATTGCACCATGATCCACACCATAACATACTTGCTCAGGTGCTTTCTCTATCCTGTAAAGTCAATAGCAAAGGTGCATTTGTTTTATGAACTGTATATGATAATATGTTTTATTTTCTTTCTGCCAGTTACCGTGTTTGAGTAAATTTCATAGCAAGTTAAGATTAACTTAACTTTAAAGATAATTGAACATCTATCTCTGAGTTTCCATTAATTATCATCAGGTTATTTGCTTTCCATTAGATATAGGGCCATCATATGGGTTAGGACTTATGAGACATACGATCAAGTTATCAAATCAAGGCGCAAATCCTGATTTTAAAGTATCTTTTTGTGAATAATAATTGAAATTGAATAGCAAATCATGCACTGTAGTAACATGGCTCTTTAGAGGAAGGAAAGTGGTTTATTAATATCTCATAGTTCAAACGCTCAATAGGATCAAAAACATTATGAGACAAAGGAGTGGCGTGGTTCAGCAAGAATGTGTGCCCTCATTTTGCTACTAGTGCAAAATAATCTACAAAGCGGTGCTTTGTCAGAGTTGTCTTTTCCTTTTTCTCTTCATTGCTGTTTGAATGAAGGATGATCCATTCTCGTTAGGTTGTGGGTGCAAAATATATAAGGCTTTACTCTTCTTCATTCTCGGAGGAACTCTATCCACATAGTGAAACCATGCTTTGCAATTCCAGTAAGGTACCTTTTTCTTCCATCTCTGAATAGCATGGGTTATTTGCAAATATCTCCAACCTGTCTGATATCTTGCAAGTAGTTCCTCATATATATCCTCGCTAATATACACCTAACCTTTATCATCACATCCCCCCAACATTCAATTTAAGTTCCTGTTTTTCTCATACTTTCTGTGGAAAGAAATTCTCAAAAGGACACTTTGTTCATTAAATATATTATTGTTTCTTCACTTATCAAAATTCACACTGTAAACTTAGTCAGATACCTTATTTAAAGAAGCAGACGAAATTGAAAGAGAAAAGACCCCCAAAAAAGAAAAAATTTTGAACAAAGAAAACTTGAAATCGATTAATCTATACATTTCAAGTGGTCTGGAGACGATTTAGATAAACTTTGCCTTTCTGTTGGTAAGAAAGGATAGAGCACTGCACATATGAAAGTAATGTAACTATTGAACTTGTGGCCCTTTTGCTGTGTTATAATTTGCAAAGTTGTGAGTACATGCATATGCAGACTTAAGTATTCTTAAATTCTCTCTCTCTCTCTCTCTCTCTCTTAGCTTTCTCCAGTCCATTGTCCTTCTGTTTCACATCTAAGTATTCTTAAATATCCATGATGTTCTTGTCTGAAGGTTGATCTAGATGACATAGACGTGGAGTACCCCAAGATTATGGACTTGGAGTTTGTGGATTGTATTTTAGAGGAAGGGGAGATGCTATATATACCGCCCAAATGGTGGCACTATGTACGATCTCTAACGACAAGCCTCTCTGTTAGCTTTTGGTGGGGCAAACCCGAGAGCACCATTGATTCATGACATGGTACTCATTTTCATCCAATACCATTCTTTTGATATAGAGACCCCGCGAAATGCACAACTTAATATGCTCCTTAGGACGGGGATGGTTGGGAAAGTAGTACCCTCTGCAGTATCAGCACATGAAGGACTTTTTAATAATGTATAGGCCATTGTTCGCAGACTTGGTAAACTGAGTGTAGAAACCAAATAGCAATTTAAAGGAAGGACTTTTTGTCATTTGATTGTTCCATCCGTGGGGTCTATATAATTGGCCACGTTAATGGTGTGGTCCTACCTGATTTTATTATATTTTGCTCCTTTGATCTCGGTATCTCTTGCATCCAGAAAGAAATTTATGTGTTTAGACTGTTGGGAGATGGATTTTACCTCCAACTTTGTGAGATTCGCCCAACATGCGTGCCTAGCGCGGATCCGTTTTTGTTTTGATGAAAATCTCTAATTTTGCTTGCCCAACCAAACCTACCATTTATAATGGAGGAAATGAAGTTGGCGTATTCGTACTTTTCAATAGTTCAACCTGGCAACCGCAAAGGTGTTTGGCCTAGTGGTGAGGGGGTTGCCTCTCCTTCGTTTAGTTAGGAGTTCGATTTATATTCCGAGTTAGTCTCTGAATGGCCCATTCTCCGTTGCTCAACTGTGGTATGTCCTGTGGATCTGTGGCATTTTAGTGAGGCTGTGATAAGGGAGATTCGACAATCTCGAACACTTACAAAAAAAAAAAAAAAAACTCATACAGTTGGATCATGGGTGGTGCGGAGTGATTATGGCCCGAATGGAACATTCCTTATCAAGTGCGAGATTCTTATGCCAGTATTGAGAATGCTTCTCTCCATCCTTTTTGCAATAGAAAAAGTAAGAAAGAACAGGAAGCATCTCTTTTCTGCCCGTATGATCACGACAGCATGTGGACGATCCTCATGAGAAGTTACCTGGCTGTGCCTTCAATTTGCTCCAAGATGCTATTGTTGTCCAAGCGAGCACGGCATTATGTGTGGCCATAATTCATCTGTTTGAGATTCGTACTTCAGAACATAAGCAATTGCATATTGTGGTTCAAGCAAAGATCCGTGCCTCACTTAATCGAGGATAGTAATTTTACGAACCGGATAGGGTATCATGCATGTTTTCAACTGACTTCGAGCAGCATGTAATAGAAGCGAAGATGGTGTTTTCAAATGTATCTATGACTTCATACTAGGACGGTAATGATGTCAATGATAATGTAGTACTTGAATCTATGAAAAAAATTTGTAAGTAAATATTATATGGATAAAAATCGACCCAACCGATGTTCTTACGTTGAATTAAATTCTCTTCATGCTTTTTTTATATCACGTTATCGGATGATAAAGCTTTTTTTTTATTTTTTACAAAGCTTTATAATTCATAATAAATCATGTAATCAGTTTGACGATGTCTTATGCAGAGCTGGGACGTATCGAATGTGGCTTCAGCGGAATGAAAAAAAAAAAAAGAGAAGTAAAAAGTAAATTTTCTTTCGCCCTTGATTTTCTTAAGGAAATGAAATTTAAACTCGGGTGCGCAGGCTCTCGCAGCAATCCTTCGTATTTAGCATTGACGGGCACTCGTTTGATGGAATAACCGAACAACTTCGGAAATATCTTCTGAATCGATTCACATTTCCCAATAAAAGTGCGCACCCAGTTCGTAATTCGTGGGAAAAGAAGGAACTGCAAATGGAGAAGCGAACCCAGATCGCGATTCTTGGAGCTGGCATCTTTGTGAGGACTCAGTACATTCCGAGGCTCGCCGAGATCTCTCAGCTCGTTCTTGTCAAGTTCATATGGAGCCGGACGCAGGTGCTTCTTCTTCTTCTTCCTAGTCCTCACCATTTGTGTTTGAGCTGTGTTTCGTTGCCAGAAGTAGAAGAGACGGAACTAGCGAACTCGTGGCGGTTGTCCTTGCTTCCAGTGAAATGAAACGTTGAATTGTGAATACGAGGTTCAGCTCGATCAGACGCTTAAACCCGTTTGGGTATTGACTCTGTTTTTCAATCTGTATCGGATGTGGAGAATTCCTGCGAAATGATTGTCCCTTTGCTTATATCTGCGGAGTGATTACTACACCTGTCATAATGGCTTGGCCTCATTGCAAAGGAAGACAGAACTTGTTCCTGCATACCAGTTAATTTGCAGGCCATTTTGTCTTCTCTGATTCTTGATCTTTTGTTGTTTCAGGAATCCGCAGCAGGTGCAGTCAAGATAGCACAGGAGCATTTTCCCAAAGTGGAGTGCAAGTGGGGTGATGAGGGTCTTGATGAGATCATCCGAGATGATTCGATACCGGCTGTTGCTGTTGTTTTGGCTGGACAAGCTCAGGTTCTCTTTTTCTGTTCTTCTCTCCCACCATAATCAACGATTTGGTAGTCCACAGTGTCGCTACCAGCATAGTAACTATCTCCTCAACTAGTAGTGAGCATTCTCTTTTTACTTGCATAGTTATAAGTGTGCACAATGAATTTGAGAAAGATGGCTGGACTAGGAGTGAGTTAAGAGAATGGCTCAAGTCCGTCCTGATTTAGTATTTAAATTCATTTGGTAATCTGTGGTTAATTCATGATTGATCGCATTTCGTTGCCTTCTGAGCAAGCCAAAAGGCAGGGACAAAGCCACGTGTTTCATTCTTGCTTTCTATTAATTGCTATCTGACCGTTGCCAAGTGCTGCTATAAGTATCTCGCAACAATAACTTCTCAAAAATCTGATAACATGCTGGTGGGAAAGATCCTATGGTAGATAATGAATGTGATGACATCTGATGGTTCTATGCTATGTCTAATGAGATTATGCGGAGTCAGGCCAAATAAAGTCGATGAGAATGCACAGTGGTTTAATGTTACTTTGGATGGTCATTGACTCTACAATGTTCCCCTTTTTCTGCTATGCTTTCTCTGGATCCTTCAAGTGTATGGTACAATTAACCAATCTTTGCCTATGGAGTCACGTGCATTAATAATCTATTATTTGGATAAAATTACATGTCTGGTATTTCCGGAGAAGCCATGGACTGAAATATGAGCTCTCCTTTGAAATGTAATAGGTGCATATAGTTGGTTCTTAACATGAGCATGTGTCTTGTAGCCCCCTCTTCATCAACAAATTTTTCTTCAGTCACTTGCTTCGACATATTACATTTTCGTTATGTCACTTAGGTAGTTTGTGCAGGTTGACATGTCACTTAGGCTGCTGAAGGCGGGAAAGCATGTATTGCAAGGTGATTCTTGTTTCAGATGCCATGACTAAATTTCATGCCAATGGTTTCTTTTTAGATAACAGAGAAATCTTTCAGTAAGTTTAGGTAAACAAGCATAGACCAAAAATTGTGAAGTTTTGGCAACAAGTAAATTTATAGCTGACCGTATCGGTTGAAGTTCTCAAATACAAATATTTATTTCTTGCCTGTTTATGCATGCGCATGTATTAGGCAGTATTATTTGCATAGTTTACCTCCTTTATATATACTAAAAAGTCAATTTTCTCATTGCTTTGATGTGCTGAATCTCTTCTTGGCATACTCGTTGGATCTGAAGAAAAACCTGCGGCTGCTTGTAAGTCAATGCTAAATTGGATCTATTTATTGTTTATTAAAGTAGTCACAGCGTCCATTTATTCTTCATGCTTTTGGTCATCAAGTTTCAAGTCTATATTCATCTTAGATAAGATGAATAATGACCTTTTTTATATGCATTAGCCTTGGGGAACAAATGCATGTTGCACCCATTTCGAGTTGAGTTTACATTAAAGTGTTCATTTAACTTGTGACAACTTTCTCTTGGTGTGTCATTTTTTTGTATGGCACTGGGAATAGAAACTTTCGTTTCTGCATTTTACTATATAAGTTCTAAGGCAATTTCCCGTTTTTAGATAGAATTATTAGTGTCTCCAATTAACTGAATGTAAAGATGTATTTAGCAAAGTCATGCATCAGTTACCTCTAAATTGTTGGTTCATCTGTGAAGCGACAACTGAGATAGAAATGGCACTTTCAAGCTATACAGCTCTTTGTGCTAGTTCACCCAGTAAGCCTATTTGGGCCGTAGCAGAGAACTACAGATTTGAACCAGCTTTTGTTGAGGTACTTGTTGTGCTTTTGTTGATTTGCCATGTCTCTTGCAAGATCCTCATGATTTCATCAACAGTGTAAAAAACTATTGGCTGATATTGGCGATATGATGAATGTCCAAGTCATAGTTGAAGGATCAATGAACAGTTCTAATCCCTACTTTTCAAGTTCTTGGAGGCGCGATTTTGTGGTATGTAACTTTGTCTTATTCCTGGTATTTCTACTAGAACCATTTCAAAACGATACAGTGCTTACAACATCCAAAGTGGCAATTGTGATTTACATTGGATTAGACATGTCATATAAGTTGGATCATGTCCCAATCTTTACATAGTTTAGAAGCCAATGCCGAAGCTATTACTTTTGCATCCACTATGATTTAAGGATCACAACACAGTAAACATGAGCAATCTGGATTTCCAAAGGCTCCTTTGCTTTTTTATCGTGGTAATACTTTTTTGAATCTGTATTCTCATCTCTTTAATTGGAGGTCAAATCTTACTCTGATTGATATGCTCCCTTTATGCAGGGTGGCTTTATACTTGATATGGGAGTACATTTCATTGCAGGCTTAAGAATGGTAATATACCAATTCACTTGAAGTTATTTGCCGAAACTATGATGGGTTTTTCGCTGTCTTCTAACGGCAGTCTGTGATTGGGATTCCATCAATGGTTAACTATCTTGCAGCTTGTTGGATGTGAGATAACCTCAGTTTCGGCTACAAATACTCATGTGGATTTGACTTTGCCTCCTCCAGATATTTTATCATCTTCCTTGTGAGTGTCTTGTGTGCCTAATTAACTTTTATTGAGAGAAAACATGTGTTTCTTGACGGCTGATACGATGAAAAATTTCTCTGCAGTCAACTGGAGAATGGCTGTTCTGGAGTTTTTGTGATGATCGTATCTTCAAAATCACCCAGGGCATGTCTCAAGTTGATAATCCACTCTAATTTTAGCATATACTATGATTAGTCCTTGCTGATATGTTTCAGCTCCTCCAGATATTCTGGCGAGTTGTTGGCTTGAACGGGACGCTGCAGATTGAACGTGGAAACCTGGATGGTCAACATGGTTACCTGGTATTCTTAACTCACCTGGGATCCATGCTGTATTTAAGCGATGCTAATTATGGATCTAAAAGTTTTAAATGCCTTTTACCTGGATAGATTGCTTGTTGCTTACAATATCTTATTCAAGACGAACTTATGCACTAGTCATTATCTAACTAGTAATGCTGTTATGTCAGGCTACCTTGTATGATGCCGATGGTCAAAGCAAAAGCACCTTCTATTCTTTCAGTGGAGTGACTGAAGAATTAAAAGCTTTTATAAATGACGTATCAAATATGACACTTAAGGTACTATAAGGTGACAACCATCTTTGCTTTGGCTTGCATACCCTAAAAACTTTCTATTTCGAGGAGTCCACTGTCCGCATTAAGTAAGCATCCTGACACCGTGTCCTGTCCTCATTTTACTTTGCTAAGAATTACTTTATGAAGTCGGCAAGAGGACATCAAATTCTTCGTTATCCCTCCAGAAATATCCTTATGGGAAAATTCAATAAGCAGGCAGCGGATGCAGACTTTTCTAGTGACCCAAAATAATAAACTTTTGCTTTGCTCATTTGTTTCAGAAGGAGAGTGGATATGAAGCTGAGCCACGGTGCTCTTTTCTTGAAGGAGCCAGGGACGTTGCTGTTCTCGAGGCAATGCTCGAGTCTGGATATAAATGTGGAGAATTAGTTTCGGTGAGAAAATTTTAGAGTGAAACGAGAACATTTCGTTTACCACGAGATTGTAAACCACTTATTGATCGTTGCTTATCCCGTTTCCTTGTGGTGAATTAGAGTGATGGATGATTAAAGGCAAGATACCTTCAAATCAACTATTAATTAGGACAATCTATTTGTGAGCAGCTTTGCAGGAGGTAGTAAATTGGCATTGTGAAGTAGTTGAGGAGTCGATGCTTGAGCTGAAAACTTTGTTGCTAAATTCATTTTGTGCCTCTAAAACTTGGCCACGAAATATGATTTACCAGATGATGTTTTAGGTTATTGCATGCAATGATAATAGATAATCACGATGCTGATCAGTCACCACCTAAGCCGCAATTAAGTATTGAACAAGCATACTAAGACTAGGCTGATGGTTGAGTTACTGTAGTTGACAATGCCATGGAAAGATTTGATTGCTGAAGAAGACCATTTGAAAACATTAAGTACTAGGACAAAATCTTTGAACATACATATATTTTCAAGTGAAACTAGTGGCTTCTTCTTCCACTCATTCATATGCTTAGTGTGTGAATTAGAAGAACAACCCTGAAATCTTTGTCTTAGCACAGAGTTTCGCTCTTTTGCAATGAGCCTCTGCAATATGTTTTCCTCGTATCATCAGCTTCTCCTGGTGTTTCTGGCAAGGAGGATAGTTGTCTTGTAGACATGTTTACTCGATCTCTTGAAGAACATGGCTGCAGTTATGTTTCACTCTGATGATACTGCGGTGATCATGCCACCACAAGGCTGCATTCGCAGCAAGTAGTGTCATGCACCTTCAACTGATTCTAATGAAGGCCAAAACCAGGCCCGAGGAAGAAACACCAAGGTGATAAAAAAGTGTTAGCAGATCACGTGCAAAGGCTTATCGATAACCTTTTCTATCAGATTTGAGAAGAGATGCAAGCAAAGCGTACTTGAAATTATTGACATTTTCCTAATCTTTATCATCGAAATATGAATTTGCACATATGAGGAGCATCATCCTCATGATGAGCAGTTGAGTTGCCCAACCAAGTTGAAATATAATACAGCACCGACATGACGGGTCTCAAACTAATGTTGGCCCTATATTCATTGAACAAAGCTTCATCTGAACTTCGAGACGGCAACAAACCGGCAGGCCATTTTCCTAGTCAATTTAGCCAAAAACAGTAAATCCATGAAAATTGCCAAATAAGTCCTAAACATTTTTCTACTTTACCGATTTAGTCTTAAATCTTTTTTTATGTCAAATAAATTATAAACATTTTCCAATTTTGCCGATTGACTCATTTTCTCAAACTCTAATGCGCACTTTCATACACTTGAAGATCAGGGGATTGGTTTGACTTTTACTTTATTATACTGGCTCACTTCTTACAATAAGCAAAATCTATGGGAAATGGTTAAAATTGAAGCTTTTCTCTTTTTAGTACAAAGAGAAGATCAAGATTACTCCTCACATAATTTTAGGAAATTAAAAAACAAACCTTAGACCTATTATACGATAACCTTCAATTCAATTCTAAATCGTTTAGTTGTATTGATTTAGTCATAAATCTTTTGACGATTTGCTAATGTCCTCATTCTAGTCAATTTTGGCTGAAATTTATTGACCCAGCGCAGGCCGTCCTAGAGGTGCCACCGGCACTGATGCTGACACTTTGAATTCTTGAATTTTTTGAATTTTTTCTTTTTCAGTAGGCGACAGCCACGCTCACCCATTGCAAGCAAGGATGCCCTTGCTCAACTCTCACCTACTGTTGGCCATGCTACGTAGGACGTCCGGTGTTTAGATCAGAGACTTCCCCTCCTAAAGAACTTCAATAGAACTTCAATGGATGTTCTACATATAATTTGAGAGCTGCTTATTCCCTCTGCCATTTTCTTGCTAAAATAAGCAAAGTAGGGAATTCTGGGAGAAAATCTGAGTTAAAATACATTATCATCAGCTGACATGGTATGCAAATAACTAATAGCAGCCGGACATTCTGTGTGTCGAAGTTAACGCCTAATATGAGAAGGCAAGAGATGTACACTCCGGCACTTCTGCATATCCGATATCAAAGCAAGACTGCGCACTCGACATCCTGGAGCCATGCCGATCGATGCGCAAAAAGCCTAGGAAAGGAGGTGACTGCTTCATTTACATGTAGAGAGTAAGCTGTGCAGCAAGAACATATCACGTCAAGCTGATAACATGGTGTGTAATCGCCACCTTCGCGGACACGGTCGGTGTTTAGTTAAATACATATCCATAAGTAAAAATTGTCTCGACGGAGAAAACTAAGATTGATAGAGACACTGCAAAAAAAAAAAAAAAAGATAGAATAAAAAAAAAGTTGTCCATGGTCAAAGTTTGTGCCCGTCTGTTTCCATAGAAGCTGACACCCAATTGCTTATAATTTTATATATATATATAGATATATATATATATATATATCTACGGTCGAAAAACTCACTAGAATGTGCTATTCTTTTAGCTGGTTAGAGATGTTTTGACAAGGATATTTCGTTTCAATCCGATTATAGCCCAAGTGCCATTCATATTGTTCATTTTGCTAACCATACCATGACATCTTATGTTAATTTTCGTCTTAACACATCATTTTTCGAAAAGATAAACCCGAGGTTTTCCCGACATTACCGATTTATTTCTCTAAAACATTCACTTGGCATGCTGCGGACAGATTGCCCGAAGGATTAGTTCCTGAAGTAGAATGGTCGTTGATCCATTGTTATTACTGCGGAAGACTAGTGGCTTATGAGGTTGAAAGCTGAACAAGAGAGATGATAATTATATTCCAAGTTGAAAGATTGGTGGCTTATGATCACGACATCCTTTTTTAATTAGTACTCTCAAGATCACGTCCAACTACTCTGCAATTATCGCAATGTGGGAAGAAACACATTAGAAAATGTCGTGACCGTGTTTAATAACCTCTAATTGTGCATAACTTATTTGATTGTTTTAAGTCAAAAGCTTCGATGCATTAAGAAAGGAACTGCTTACTTAATTGGGATGGCGCCATAACAATTAAAAAAGAAAGTCAAAGGTGAAGACTTGCTAATTATATTGTCAAATCCTTCCACTGATGCTCCCTATTCAATGATATTATATGATTTCATCCAAAGTCAAACGTCTTTTTATTTTCAATTTGAAGTAGTTAAATAATTCAGCGCTAATCTATAGTGCTTAAAAATTTTAGCAATTTTCTTTTCAGTTCTATTGAACGACCCCTATGTATGCGTCGAAATGCGTTTAACAACATGAATGAAGAAGGTTGCATCATACGCACTCGACATGAACGAACTCCACACGATGCTTCTTAAGATGTGTAATCGTCATCTTCCATCAAAGTTGACTATTGCTCAAGAACCACATAACCAAATGCTCATTTGGCCAACGCGACAATCCATCTTCAACCCTCTTAAATTCTACGCTAAGATTTTGCAACATTCAATCGATATGACCATGCTTTCCTTTAGGCTCCGTTTATTTGACGGATAATAACTTTCAGAAAAATGTTTTTCAAATTTTCTAGTATCTGTTTCACGGAAAAAAAAAATTAGTCTAAGAAAATGTTTTCCACCATTAGATAAAATATCTTCAAAAATGAGAAAGATGTTTTCCACTTTTCCTTGTATTTCTTTTATCTTTTGACCAATTATTTTCTTTCACCAAACACATTTGCTTTCTTTGCGTTTTATATGAAAATTTTACAGTTTTAAATTTTCTTTTGTTTTCTTCCTTTTCTTTTTTTTTCTTTTTACTTCTATCTTCCAACTCTAGTGTCCAGCTCGCTTGCCTCAAGCAAGCTAATTCGTTTTAAAAAAAATTTAAAAATTGAATTTTCCATTACGCACTACAAAATAAACTTTTAAGTTCATCTTCATGTATATGCCGAACATAAAAAAGTATTGTCATTTTCCCATAAAATGACTTCCTATATAATATTTTGCAAACATATCACATTTTTCGCAAAACAAAGAGAACCTTAGATCATCATAATCACAAGTCCCCACCTTTCCTTTTCGGCCACCAAAAATACCGTAGTTGGGAAATTCCCAAAAGAAGAAAATATTAGAAAGAAGAAAAGATTTATTATGATCTTTGGACCATCCATCAGGATTTTTGCTACACCTATCGGTTTTTTCTGTCGGTCAGAAAACGCACGCGCGCGCGCGACTCGATTAACGGTCATCAACCGCCAAAAGGAGCTTTCCCGCCAAAACTAACTGAATTCCTGTCCCTCTTCCCTTTCTTTATTAATTTTCACCAGCGAAAAGTTTACATTTTTTTTTTCTCTGCGAGAGTCACGTTTCGCCGTTTGAAGGAGCAAGTGGCGACAGAACGCGGTGTTGTCCCCCGCCGATCCTACCAATGCCGCCCTGAGTCGCCGCTCTCTACCCACAGATCCCAGTTCGAGCGCCACCCGTTTTCGCAATCTGTATACTTACATCCGTTGTTGGGTCGGCTCACGTTCTCCGATCGAGAGGCTCTTTTTTAATCTCGTTGGCCAAACGATCATGCGGTACAAGGCCTTCTGACGGAGCACGGGCGGGGGGAATATCTCGCGCCCCTGATGGGAGATCCATCGGTGTTACCGAAGAGGGTGGTTGATTACTAAGTCTCCCGCCAGTGGGTTTTTGTCGTTTTCTTGTAGGACTGATGGAGCATCTCGACTGTTTAAATTCGAGCATCAGTTCTGCCTTTAAGACATGCGGAACAGCGGGCCCTTCTGTCACTGACACCTTGCCATTTGGCAACATATCTCGCGTTCCTGGGTTAGTCGCATCAACTGACGTTGAGCCTTTCTACATTGTTCTTATTTTTCGGTATTTGAATGATTGTGTCCCCGCTACGAACTTCGGCGCTAATTTCCTGTTGTTCAGAGCTTTCTAGATGCCAGTTGAAAATATTCGCTCGTATACCATCAAAGCATTTGATATATTTCCACAGTGAGAATTCTGCATGGCCATCGCAATTCTGTGTGATGAGTTGCGTAGAGGTGGCTGAAAAGGAATGCACTGTGCTTTGCTGGGTGAAAAAGAATGTGTTGTGCTTTGATGGGTCTTTTGAGCGTTTGGTCTCCTCGCTTCCACTAACAGTGGCATTGCAGGGTGAGGCACAGAAAGTGTGTCCTGCGGTCGCAGCAGGAGCGTCCGGTGCAAGTTTTGATCTATTGGCATCTCAAGGTTCAGTACAACTGAGCTGCTTTTTCGTGGTTGTGGAAAAAGTGTGGCTATTCTGATTCTTGAGGTGTGCTACAGGCATTCTTGGGCTGTTTTCCTGCTCGACTAAAGATTGTCACTTTCTGAATTCAAAGTTGTCCCCGAAGGCAATAATTGGATCCTTTCACTTTGCAATCTCGTATCTATCACAAGTCTAGCTGTTAAATATAAGACTAAAGCGTTATCTTGAAGTATCCTTCCTAAGCACTTTTCTTTAACCTGGTGAGACTATCAGATGCTATCTTTTGGTTTTGCCTGTGATCTATTTTATAGATCTGTCACACGTTTCTTGTTTTTTAAACTACGTCGGATTTTAGTTCAGCAGATATAAGTAGTGGTTATGCATATCCAGATCTTCTTAGGCATTAAAAATGTTTTATGCACTTGTCTCCCATGTCTGCCTCCAGTTAATGATTGGGAACTTCATTTTAAATGGTGTTGATTTTTCTCGACACTTTCTGTTCACCTCTTCCCTTAGTCTCAAAAAATGATTCTGAGCTCAATCATAACCTTTCTTTTTATAGACGAGAAAAAAAAGTTTAAAATTTCTTTTTTACGGCATCTTTTTCAATTTGTCCTTTGGTTGTGTAGCAATATAAACCTTCTTATTGCTGTGACACCTTGGGAAATATAAATAGACTCATTTTGGTATTGTTGATCCTGGAAAGGGTTATTGACAGTGTGCGACTACATTAAAGATGGACTCCCGAAAATCCGTAGAAGATCAGTTCTCCAAGTTGCATCCGTGCTTGCCACTGGATACCAGAATCGGGATAGTCGGAGGTGGTCCAAGCGGATTATCAGCTGCCTATGCACTAGCAAAGCTCGGTTATAGAGACATCACTGTTATAGAGAAGCAAAATTCAGTGGGAGGAATGTGCGAATCGGCAGAAATTGAAGGTACAGAAAAGAAGGGTGTCTGAATCACTTTTTGACTGTCCAACTTCTCTAACATCTTTTGATCATTTGTACAGGAAGAGTTTATGATTTGGGTGGTCAAGTTGTTGCTGCTAACAGCGCACCAGTCATTTTTCACTTAGCAAAAGAATCTGGGACTGAATTAGAAGAAATGGACCTCCACAAACTAGCTCTCATTGACAGTTCTAACGGGGACTATCATGATATAAATGTTGCGGAAGATTATATGTCTCTGGTCTCACTCACATTAGAGATCCAGGTATCTTTCTTTTGGTAATACTGCAAGGTGTCCATTTGCGCTAGTAAACTCTACTGTTGGTTTTGGCTGTTGCAATATTTTTAGCTGGAGTCAGCTTTTCATATAACGTGCAGGATAAGGCAAAGGATTCGAATCGTATAGGCATCCATGCGGTGAGTGACATTGCATCAGACTTAACTCCAGCATATCTGGAGGCTCGTGGAATCAAAAGCGTTCCCAAGTCAGTCCAATATGGATACACCGCATCTGGGTATGGATTTGTCCAAGACATGCCTTATGCTTACATTCATGAGTTCACTCGCACTAGCATGGCTGGGAAAATTCGACGTATGAAAGGTGGATATATGAGCCTCTGGAAAAAAATCAGCGAGTCACTTCTGATAAAAGTGTGCTGCAATACTGAAGTACAAGCAGTCCGACGGAACAGTTCAGGTGTTAATGTTGATGTCACCAATTCTAGCGGAGAAACTGAGCATAAGGAGTTTGATAAGATAATCATCTCAGGTGCATTCCCCTTCAGGGATTCGAGAACGTACAGATCAACCCCATCTTCTACAGGTTCGTCGAGTATTTTATTCCCACTCTTGTATTTGTCTTTTATTTGGAGTGAGTTCAATTATGCTGTCATTGCAGAAGCTGACATCCAATTGTTGGACATGAGCGACTTAGAAAGGGAGCTTTTCAGCAAAGTGCAAACAATAGATTATTACACCACTGTCTTGAAGATTAAGGGGCTTGAACACATCCCTGTTGGCTTTTATTATTTGGGTGATTACATGGAGGACCCTTCAACTATTGGACATCCGGTTGCAATGCAAAAATTTTATGCTGACACCAATATCTTCTTGTTCTGGTCCTATGGCGACTCTGTGAATATTAGGGGATCTAAGGTCATCAATCTGGCAATTGAAGTAGTTAAGAGAATGGGTGGAGAAGTTGAGAAGGTCGTTCTACAGAGGCGTTTCAAGTACTTTCCTCACGTAGGCAGCAAAGGTATGTTAAATAACGCATCCACACGTGAATCATGGAAGCCACAGGGAAAGTAGATAATTTTTATAATACTTATCCTACAAATTAATGCAGATATGAAGGATGGATTTTATGAGAGAGTAGAATCCGAACTTCAGGGTCACCGAAACACATATTATGTAGGAGGGCTTTTTGCTTTTGAGCTTACAGAAAGAAATTCATCTTATGCCATGGCTTTAATCTGCAAGCACTTTGCCAGTGCAAATTCCCTCCTGACATTACCTTATGTGAAGGTAAGTCAGCTCTCAAGATCTATAAATTGTAGTCAGTTACTGATAATGGACACGGCATTATTGCAGCTATGTTATACTTATAGAAACATTTCTTTGGCAGAGTCTGTTCACCTTGCAACTAGACCAAGCGGAGACCAGCCTCAAAACATTGAGTGAAACGCAGGGAGTTGTTTTCCCTGACCTCCCCACCCTTGATAGCTATTTGAAGCACTGGGCTGCTCAAGAAGTTACTCGAAACAAGGTTCTCTATACTTGGATCAATGAAGAAGGGGCAGTGGTGTGCCAGAGGACATATGGAGAGCTTGACTCCAATGCTTCTTGTGTTGCTCATAAGCTCTTGACAAGCCAGAAACCTACTATCAAGCCCGGTGACAGGGTTTTACTTGTTCACGTTCCTGGTCTGGACTTCGTTGATGCTTTTTTTGGTTGTTTAAGAGCCAAAGTCTTACCTGTTCCAGTACTTCCGCCTGATCCATTGCAAAGAGGTGGACAGGCTCTTATGAAAATCGAGAACATTGCCAAATTGTGCAATGCAGTGGCCATTCTGTCAACTGTTGGCTATCATGCTGCAGTTAGGGCAGGGTCAGTAAAGAATTTGATCTCTTTCACCAAAAAAACTGAGAAAAGCACAGCTCAGTGGCCTAACCTACCATGGCTGCACACAGATTCTTGGATCAAACGCTCTAAGGTCTTGCCTGCTGCGAATATTGCCCTCCAATCAGCATCTCAGCCAGATGATCTGTGCTTTTTGCAATTTACATCAGGTTCGACTGGTGATGCTAAGGGTGTCATGATAACACATGGTGGACTCATTCATAACGTCAAGTTGATGAGGAGGAGATACCGAAGCACTTCAAATACTGTGCTAGTAAGTTGGCTTCCCCAGTACCATGACATGGGTTTGACTGGAGGACTTTCTACGGCAATGGTTTGCGGTGGATCAGCAATCCTTTTTTCTCCATTGACTTTCATCAAGAATCCACTCCTGTGGCTTCAAACGATCAGTGATTACAAGGCCACACACAGTGCTGGACCCAATTTTGCCTTTGAGCTTGTAATTCGAAGATTGGAAGCAGACAAGGCCAAGGCGCTCAATTATGATCTGTCTTCCATGATTTTTTTAATGGTCGCTGCCGAACCAGTGAGGCAGAAGACGCTCAAAAGATTTGTTGTGCTCACTCGTCCCTTTGGCCTTTCTCAGGAGGTGATGGCTCCAGGCTATGGCTTGGCAGAAAATTGTGTCTTTGTCAGCTGTGCCTATGGAAAAAAGAAGCCTATATTGGTAGATTGGCAGGGAAGAATTTGCTGTGGATATGTGGATCATGATGATGTAGATGTTGATATAAAAATTGTTGATGCAGATACAGGTTTAGAGGTTGACGAAGATGGAAAGGAAGGAGAGATATGGATTAGTAGTCCGAGCGCCGGAATTGGGTACTGGGGCAAGAAAGAAATTAGCCAGAAAACTTTTGGAAACAAGCTTCAGAAGTACCCTGGACGGAAATACACTAGAACTGGAGACCTGGGACGGGTAATCCAGGGTAACTTGTTCATCACAGGAAGAATCAAGGATCTTATCATTGTAGCCGGGAGGAACATTTACTCGGCAGATGTTGAGAAGACAGTTGAGAGCTCATCTGAGCTTCTACGCCCGGGTTGCTGTGCCGTCGTCGGTGTTCCAGAAGATGTACTATCAGAAAAAGGCATTTCACTTCCCGATGCTTCTGACCAGGTAGGCTTGGTTGTGATTGCAGAGTTAAGAGATGGCAAGCCCGTCGACAAGGACATCATAAAGCAAATTGAATCCCGTGTAGTGGAAGAACATGGGGTAACTGTCGCTTCTGTCAAGTTGATCAGGCCTAGAACCATAAGTAAGACGACTTCAGGGAAGATAAAGAGGTTCGAATGCCTCAAGCAGTTTGTTGACGGAACTCTCCACACCGTTCCAGATCCAATCATGACAAAGAGATCACTGACCAGATCTTTCACCACTGGGACGTGTAAGGAGGGAAACACTCCTCGACCTCACCTCACTGAAGGTTCAGTACCACCAAGCCAAAGATTAAGCAATAGAGACATTGTGGAGTTTCTGAAGCAGCTAGTCAGTGAACAGACAGGAATTGCAATCAAGAATATATCAGCCACGGAAAGCCTTGTCTCCTATGGCATTGATTCAATAGGTGTGGTCAGAGCTGCTCAAAAGCTCTCGGATTTTCTCGGAGTGCCAGTTGGAGCTGTAGATATATTCACTGCAACCTGCATAGCAGATTTGGCAAACTTCTCCGAGAATCTTTTAATGAAGTCTCAACCCCATCTAGTCACTGCCCAGTCTAAAGATCCAGAGCCAGAAATCCTTACTGCTGACTTCCCCATGGAAATTTCCAGACTTCACTACTGGCGTACCTGGTCCTTCCAACTTCTTGCTCTCATCTATGTCTCTTTCATTCTGGTTTTCCCTGCTTATTTATCAGTTTCCACTTTTCAAGTTATGGTTTCTACCAGCCAAAAGCTGATTGATGGACTTCCCTGGTTGCATCATATGAGCATCGTGCTTCTTGCACCACTTTCCTGGATACTCTGTATTGCCTTGAGCAGCATATCCATTGCCTTATTCGGTAATTCTTTTCTGCACATAAATTATGCACTGACTCCTGAAGTATCTGTCTGGTCTGTGGATTTTGTCAAGTGGTGGGCACTTTACAAGGCACAGGAGGTTTCCTCCAAAGTCCTCGCAGTGCATCTCAGAGGAACAGTGTTCCTTAAACACTGGTTTGAGATGCTTGGAGCAAGGATTGGATCGTCAGTTTTACTAGACACAGTTGACATAACAGACCCTTCTCTGGTTTCAATTGGAGATGGAGCAGTGATTGCAGAAGGTGCTTTGCTTCAAAGTCATGAAGTGCGGAACGGCGTCTTGAGATTCCGGCCAATAAGGATTGGCAGGAATTGCTCAGTTGGCCCTTATGCTGTTGTCCAGAAAGGAAGTGTTTTAGGAGAAGGAGCTGAAGTACCGGCTTTGCAGAAAAGTGAAGTGAGGAAGTCTGCCCTTAAGATGGCCGAGGCGGATAAGATACTGGAGGTAAGTGCTGTTTCCTTATCTATTCTTATAGAGACGTAGCTTTCTGGTAAGAATTTTTAAGCACTTCTGATAGGTAGTTCTTTTATTTATATGAACTTTCTCTTTGTGCTCTACCCATTTTAGATGTTTAATTATTAGTAAGACTAAGAGTCAGCTCTATTCGGTTCGTACCTTTTTTTAACAACAGAAACATCCTGATGATAGATTAGATTATAGGTAACTGTGACAATTATTTAGTTCGAGAGTTGCACTCTCATACGAAGCGAGTGTACCGAAATCTATTCATCACAACATTCCATTATGCTCCACGTCAATCAAAATATGCATTTTACTCCTTCAGAGTTTCATCTGTTTTTCGTTTTCTGGCTGGCAAAATCTAACTATAATCTCTAGTTAGTCAATCTAAAAATGTTCTACCTCTTGTACTTGCTTAGTTAGAATACTCATCTAATTAGCTTTTCTCGGTTTTCTTTTTCTTGGTAGCACAACTTATATTGTGGTTAGTGTTTGTAATGGTGCTCTACCTCGCTGGTGCTCGTCAGAAGGAAAAAGAATTTCTACTTTTTTAGTGCAGGTTGTTCAGGGCTTATACACTTCAAGCAATATTGTCCAACAAAATAATGAATAATAGACTCAATTGACGTGTACTGATATGAAGAAAAGATTACAGTTGATGGAAGCATCCAGTGGGGCTGTCATTGTTTTCCTGACGTTGTTTAACAAGGGAGTGGGCGGAATTTGTGGCTATATTACTCTTGAATTTATTTTTTAGAATTTCCAAAGCATGTACACCTTTGGTTGACTTAATTTGCAGGGTGCTGATAGTTTTGTTGTGATAGCTCTGATGGTAAATTACTAGTTTAAATTTATGAGATTGCAGTAAAAGGTAGTCACTGGAACTCTTTAATTTTTCTTCTTTTTCTGGTCTCTGTCGTGGTTAACCTAATTTTTGGTTTTAGCAGTCATGAGGTCTCTGATGCTCAGAGTTGTATCCGTGACATTCATAAGTTGATGGAAGCATAATACATGCATCTTTCCCTTTTTAGTTGTGCAAATCAATAATCCTGCATCTACTACCGCAACATTTTAGGTTTCCCCTGGAACTCTGAAAGAGACCATACAACAGTTCATGGGCATCTACATGGTTGGTCTCCTCAGCTCCTTGTCTGCCGCTGCTGTTTACTTGCTCTACATGAAGCTATCTCAGAAAGTTCCTTCCCTTGAACACTTGGCTTTTCTTTGCATTTCCGGAACTTTACACTGGGTTCCATTCACCATTGTGGCATACGCCACAATGTTTACAACTGCCCCATCTAATACATTCAAGTTTGCCATTTCTTTGGCAATCATCTACTTTGCTCATGGGCTGGTCCTCAGTTTATTGACATCCATATTTACCCATTTGCTTGGTGGCAAAGAAAAGAAAAGACAGACTCACATCAAAACATGGTTTGGCCACCAACTTGCCGTGGCTTGCCACCTCCGATTTGCCAAGCTTCTTTCTGGAACAGAAGCCTTCTGCATGTACTTGCGCTTGTTAGGTGCAAAAGTAGGCAGGCATTGTTCCATCAGATCCATCAACCCAGTTGCAGAACCAAGGATGGTTTCAATTGGCGCTGGTGTGCATTTAGGTGATTTCAGCAGGATCATCACAGGTTTCTATTCCCACAGTGGATACATCCGGAGTAATGTTGATGTAAAGGATAATTCAGTTATTGGGAGCCAAAGCCTTATTCTTCCTGGTTCTGTTGTTGAAAAGGATGTTATTCTTGGGGCAATTTCAGTTGCTCCCCTGAATTCAGTTCTTCAAACTGGTGGTGTTTACATGGGGTCTCAAAGTCCAGTTATGGTAAAAAACACGATAGACGCTTTGGATGACAGGATAGAGGAGATGGATCCAAGATACAAAAAGATAGTTGGCAATTTGGCTGCGAACCTCGCAGCAACAACGCTCAAGGTGAAATCAAGATACTTCCATCGTATCGGTGTTAGTGGGAAGGGATACTTGAAACTCTACGACAACATTCAAGGATTGCCAGAGCACAATATCTTCAGCCGCGGAAAGAAGTATACAGTCATTGTCCGCCACAGCAATAGCCTGAGTGCAGATGATGATGCAAGGTTGGACGCACGAGGAGCGGCACTAAGGATACTCTCGGATGAAAAGGGGGATGATTCTCCACTTCTCGACTTGACTTTGAAGACAGGCAAGGCATTCTATGCCCGCACAATCTCCGATTTTGCAACCTGGCTGGTGTGTGGGCTTGCCGCGAGGGAGGAGCACGTCAAACGGGTGCCGCATGTCCGCGATGCAGTGTGGACCTCCCTCCGTCAAGCTGACTCCTATGTGGATATGCATTACTACTCAAACATCTGCAGGCTCTTCCGCTTTAAGGACGGACAGGAAATGTACGTGAAATTCAAGTTGAGGCCCTTTGACGAAAATATTGGAGAAGATATCGGTAAGGTGGAACCCTCGGGGATCCTTCCGCCTGAAACTGGTGCGATACCGAGGGATGCTAATGACACCCGCCCGTTACTTTTCCTAGCTGAAGATTTCCAGAACCGTGTGAAGTCTCCGGGCGGGGTCCGTTACACTTTCCAGCTTCAAGTCAGGCCAATTCCACAGGATGAAGCGGCACGCGACATTGCTCTCGATTGCACGAAACCTTGGGACGAATCGCAGTTTCCCTACATAGATGTTGGGGAGGTGGTAATCACCGAAAATCTGACGAAAGAAGGCTCGGAAAGGCTAGAATTCAATCCATTCCTCCGATGCCACGAGGTGGATGTAATCCGGGCCACGTCAAGTAGTCAAAGCGCATCGATCGATCACGGGCGTTCGCTCGTCTATGAGATCTGCCAGCACCTGAGAAATGGAGATCCTCTTCCTGAGGCATGGAGGGTCTTCCTGGAGCAGTCGGACGTGAAGGTCGACCTCTCCGGTTGTCCAATGGCCGCTGCACTCGAGAGAAAAGACACAGAGAAAGTGACCCTTTCGAGGCCCTGGTACTTAACCACATGGGCTGTTTTCGCTCAGCCGCTGCTGCAAACAATACTGCCTCACTTTCTCCTCGGACTAATCATCTACTTCCCACTGAACTTGCTCCTTCACTGCAAGAACACCTGGAACATGCCGGTCCACTGGACGTTTCCCTTCTTCTGGGTGTCCACCGGGATTTTAGCCGCATTGGCCTGCGTGGCGGCGAAGTACATCCTCGTGGGAAAGAAGAGAGAGGACGAAACCGTGCATATATGGAGCAGAGGGGTGTTCATGGACACCGTATGGCAAGCCATCAGGACCGTGGTCGGGGACTATTTCGTGGAGATGGCGAGCGGGTCGGCACTGTTCCTGATGTGGATGAAGCTGATGGGGTCGTACATCGAGCTGGACAATGGGACGTACGTGGATTCCATGGGAGCCACGCTGAACCCCGAGATGGTGGAGGTCGAGGGAGGCGGGAGCGTGGAGAAGGAGGCTCTGCTGTTCGGGCACGTGTACGACGGGGAAGATGGGATGGTGAAGTTCGGGAAGATTACGGTCGGAGAGAGCGGGTTTGTCGGGAGCAGGGCGGTGGCCATGCCTGGAGTGGCCGTGGAGAGCGGAGGGAACCTGAGCGCTTTGTCCCTCGCCATGAAGGGAGAGGTCATCGGGTCAATGTGATTCCAGTCGAGACGATTTGCGCACGTGACTAGCCGGAACAACGTGGGACAGTACGATGTCGCATGTAGTTCATTATTCTCGTGTAATAATCTCTAGCGGTTCTCGCCGAATAAACACGAGAGCAAAGGTTGTGAAGGTCTATTTCAATTTTCAAGCATAGATAAAGTGACATCGTAGGGTGTAGTTTCTCGATCGACAAAATGTACAGAACTAAGCTAACGCCCCCGCCCCCTCCTGACCGGGCTGTGCGTCAAAGTTCTAATTAGGTGCGATACTTCGAACCTCAAAAGGGATCATCAGTATGCGTCGGCTCGACATCGGCCTCCCGAGATCGAAATTTAGGAATGGAAAATTGTGGGGCCGAGATGATCAAGATAGTATCCGACTTAGATGCAGATCTAATTTTCGAGTTTTTGTTATTTATTCATTTGGTGACAGACTTTGTGAGATTTCAATTAGGCTCTAGCTCTACCCAAATCCACCTCATTCTGTCCGCCTCGGTCTCTCCTGCGCGCCCATAGACCCAAAAAAAAAAAAAATGAACGATAGTTATTGGAGTCGGAGGAATAGATAATATTCATTGAGTTTATTGTACATTTGTTTTCTAAATTTTGTCGGAAATATATTCCACGTTAGAGCGGCGAAAATTTGAGAAAAGAAAAAAAGTCAATTCCGAGTGACTCAGAACTAAATCAAAACCGAGCATTCATTGATTAAGTGAAGATATGCCTTACGTTGTAATACATGATCTGAGACTCTCAGAATGATTCGGGAGGAGCACTTTAGGAAGATTGCAAGTCGATGGCTCGTGAATCGGAACCATAAGACCCTCTACACGCTGGTGAAGTTATGCTGCTCCCTGGGAATGTCTATGTGCCCGTTGTTGTCCTTCTTCTGTCCATTTCGACTCTCCCCATTAGCGACACTGTGGACTACCAAATCGTTGATTATATATGGTGGGAGAGAAGAACAGAAAAAGAGAATTTGAGCTTGTCCAGCCAAACAACAGCAACGGCCGGTATCGATCATCTCGGATGATCTCATCAAGACCCTCTCATCACCCCACTTGCACTCCACTCTGGGAAAATGCTCCTGTGCTATCTTGACTGCACCTGCCGCGGATTCCTGCAACAAAAGATTAAGAATCAGAGAAGACAAAAGGGCCTGAAAATTAACTTGTATGCAAGGGCCAAGTTCTGTGTTCCTTTGCAATGAGGCCAAGCCAATATAACAGGTGTAGTAATCACTCCGCAGATATAAGCAAAGGGACAATCATTTCGCAAGAATTCTCTACATCCAATACAGATTGAAAAACAGAGCCAATGGCCAAATGGGTTTAAGCGTATGATCGAGCTGAACCTCGCATTCACAATATTGCAACGTTTCATTTCACAGGAAGCAAAGACTATTGGATATATATTAAATATATAGTTCAAATATTATGTTCACATACATGCCCAATAGGTAAAAACTTGCCCAATAGGTAAAAACTTACCCAATAGGTAAAGTTTATCCAATATGAAAGCTTATCCAATAGCTTTATATTGACTCTAGGGTTTCCTACGCTGGAGGTAACACTGTTGAGCGTTCCAAACCTAACGTCTTTTGGTGTAATGCTTCAAGCAACAAAATACTGTATACTTTCTCAAACATTGAACCTCCAACAAAGACAACCACTACGAACTCACTAGTTCCGTCTCTTTACTTTTGGCGACAACACAAAGCTCAAACACAAATGGTGAGGATCAGGAAGAAGAAGAAGATGCACCAGCGTCCGGCTCCATATGAACTTGACAAGAATGAGTTGAGAGATCTTGACGAGCCTCGGAATGTACTGAGTCCTCACGAAGATGCCAGCTCCAAGAATGGTGATCTCATTTAGATGTGTTCAGCTAAGATCTTCCCCTCAGAAGAAGCTTAATCAAGTAACATTTCCTCTTTATTACCAAAAAAAAGAATGGAGTTGATTGCCCCAGTGCATGTGTCTCTAACACAGAAAAGTGTAATACGAGATTAGTTTGGAGATTTGGGAGGTCCTAATCAATTTTCTCCTACCCTCTTAGATTATAAGATCACAGCACCACGTGAAGGTACAATAGGGATCAGATGCCTGGATGTTTTCTAATATTCTAACTGTTAGTTCTAAGATATAAGGGCAATGTTCGACACAACCAAAAAGAGCATGCAAAGTAGGAAATGAGGAATGCTATTGAATAACAAAATAATCATACAATTCCTATTGCAAAATAGCATTCAGAAACAACAAATTAAATAGGAAAAACTTGCAACAAAGCGTTGGTCGATCCTCGAAAAGCGTTAGTGTACTTGAGCCCAACGAATTCATGCCGTGTCCTTAAGACGAGTTTGCTCTCCTTATTGCGTACCAAGGACGTCGAACAATCGTCTCCCGGGATAGAACGAGTCTCTCTTTCTCTCATGTGGTACTACCACAAGAGAAACCTTCGAATGCAACTGTAAGAGAATGATACCGTACTTGCCAAACCGGTGTGAAGATGATGCCTACAGTTATTTAACCAAACATGTTTGAGGCGCCGATTGAAGGGTCACGAAGACCGAAAATAAAAGTGAATGAACGAAGAGTCACCAAGGTTTTTTCTGGACAGATTGAGCAAAAAATAAATGGGCTGAAACAATAAATTAATATGTTATTCGGACTCGGGCCCGGCCCGAGTCGAGCTGAGCCGAGCGGGTGGGCAGGCGGCGCGTGCATGTGGTGGTCATCAGCGAAGCGTACGTCCTCTATCCTCCACAAAAATGGGGTGCCCCTTTGGGCCAACCCCAATTACAAGGAACCCATATATATACTCTATATTTGTCTCTCTCTTGTCCAATGTGAGATTTTCACATACACTTCTCATTCATAACACAAGGGACACTAAGTCCCCAACAATCCTCCACATGAATGAGAAGTTCATTTATCATGACATGACTCTTCGTTTATACATGAAATGCATGAAGTGCAGTGTGCGGTTATTCGATGAGAGTTTATTGCATTGGAATTAGTAGTCTGAAACTTTGAACTGTCCCTAATGAAATATATCGGACTTACGGTCGGTTAGTAGACGTGATTGTCTTTGAATTGCAAACCTTTGATGTAAACCAATACAATAGAAAACACACAATTTTCTCTCGAATACAATTGGTTCTCACTGGTGTGTTCGTTTTAGCCATGAACATCGCTTGGTCTCATGAGTGCTTTAGAGAACCGGAATTTTCGAATTCTCATAAAAGCGGCCCTCACTTCGCACTCACATAGGTAATTCATGAATTCCGTGATATATATTATACCCAATTTAGTATCATTAAAAGTTTTACGCTTAACCTCATCTTATTAGTATTGTCCTTCCACGAGAATGAGTAATAGTTGACAATACACTATACCGTATACATCACTTAGTTGTCCTTTTGAACCCAGTTCTTGGGATCTCTAGTCATTTAGGTAGGGTATCCGCAATGAACACTTATTTTATAGGCCTTAAACCCATTCCCTTAGATGATTTCTCAACTAATTCTCTAGTTAGACCTTTTGTTAACGGATCCGCAACATTATCTATTGACTTCACATAGTCAATTGTGATAATTCCACTAGAGATTAGTTGTCTTATGGTATCATGTATTTGATGAACGTGTCGAGACTTACGATTATACATGACATTTTTAACCCTTCCGATTGTCACTTGACTATCACAGTGAATACACATAGTTGGCATTGGTTTAGGCCAATTAGGAATGACTTCGGGGAATGTCTTCCAAGAAATTCCGAAGTCATTCCGCTTCTTCACCAGCTTTATCCAAGGCAATAAGTTTTGCTTCCATTGTTGACCTTGCTTGCAAGTTTGCTTGGATGATTTCCAAGACACTGCTCCTCCACCAAGTGTAAATACGTAGCCACTTGTTGATTTAGTGTCTCTTACGCCGGTTATCCAATTTGCATCACAGTATCTTTGAAGTACCGCAGGATATCTTGTGTAATGCAATGCATAGTATTGAGTATGCTTTAGGTAGCCCAACACACATTTCATAGCTTTCCAATGATCATCATTTGGACTAGCTGTTAATCGACTTAACTTGCTTACAGCACAAGCTATGTCTGGCCTAGTATAGTTCATGACATACATTAAATTGCCTAGTAAGCTAGCATACTCATTTTTAGCTACACTTTCACCAGTATTCTTTAAAAGAATTAGATTAACATCTATCAGAGTCTTTTTTTGTACAAAGTTCAGATTCTTGCCCTTTTTAAGAATCTTCTCAATGTAATGTGATTGGGACAGAGCTAACCCTTTATTTGTTTTAAGGATTTTGATTCCCAGAATCACATATGCGACTTTCATATCTTTCATGTCAAATGTCTTAGTGAGCATGCTTTTGGTTGCCTCAACAACCTTACTATTGATTCCCATTATAAGCATGTCATCGGCATACAAGCATAGAATGGTAAGACCATCTTAAGTATTCTTGATATATACACATTTATCACACTCATTTATCTTAAAACCATTCGATAACATAACATGATCACATTTAGCATGCCATTGTTTCGGTGCTTGTTTCAAGTCATATAATGACTTGATACAGCCGACATACTTTCTTTTATTTCCCTGGAACAATGAACCATTCAGGTTGTTCCAAGTAAATTTCTTCCTCAAGGTCCCCATTTAAGAACGCAGTTTTCACATCCATTTGATGGATTTCAAACATGTACACCGCTACTAAAGCAATTAACATCCTTATAGAGGTAATTCTAGTGACTAGTAAAAACGTGTCGAAAAAATCAAGGCCTTCTCGTTACTTGTATCCTTTGACTACAAGCATTGCCTTATACTTATCAATAGTATTGTCTACTTTCATTTTTCTCTTGAAAATACACTTGCTTTGTAGTGGTTTATTATCAGGAGGAAGGTCGACCAATTCCCAAGTATGATTCGACAAAATTGATTAGATCTCACTATTGAGAGCTTCTTTCCACAATGGGGCTTCAGGAGACGTCGCGGCCTCTTGAAAAGTCCGAGGCTCATTTTATAACAAGTAAGTTAGAAAATCAGGTCCAAAAGACTCAGAGGTCATTTTCCTTTTACAACGTCTAGGTTCGTCCTCAATAGGGTCATCTATAGACATGGTCTCTCGAGACGGAAATATATTCTCAAAGAACGTGGTGTCCTTCGATTCAATAATTGTATTAACATGTATATATGGGACCTTATATTTATGAATAAGAAACCGATATGCACTACTATTAAGAACATACCCAATAAAGACACAATCTACAGTTTTAGGTCCTATCTTGACCCTTTTTGGCTTAGGAATTGCAACCTTAGCTAAACACCCACACACTTTGACCTTTTTATTTCTCATAGGGACCGGTTCTTCCTTTCCGCCACTCCATTAGCTTGTGGCGCATAGAGAGGAGTGACTTGGTGAATAATATCGGATTCAGCACAAATCTTCTCAAAAGGAAATTCATATTCATCTCCTCTATCGCTTCTTATCATTTTGATTCGCTTTTACAATTGATTTTTGACTTCATTTTATACGTTCTAAACGCATCAATTGCTCCATCCTTGCTACTAAGTAAATAGACATAACAATACCTAGAGTAATCATCTATGAAAGTGATAAAATATTTCTTGCCACCTCTAGACGGTATTGCTTTCATGTCATATATGTCTGTGTGAATTAAATCTAAAAGTTATGTATCTCGGTTATCTACGAAATGAAAAGGTTCTACACATACTTCACATTTTTCATTTGGACAATCAAACTTTGGTAGGATGTTCATGCTCATCAATTTCTTTATCGACTTGTAATTAACATGTCCTAATCTAGCATGCCAAATATTAAAGGACTCAAGAAAATAAGCAATAGGAGTTTTATTCTTATTAGCCTTAGTAGGCACAACAGTCATTACATTCAACTTGAAGAGGCCATCATTAAGATAACCCCTTCCTACATACATATCATTCTTGAAGAGTACAAACTTATCAGCTACAAAAACCAACTTGAAACCATTCTTGCTAAGGAGAGATTCAGACACTAAGTTCTTGCAGATGTCTGGCACATGTAGAACATCAATTAGTGTCACGGTTTTTACGGAGGTCATCTTCAGAGCAACCTTTCCAACACCTTCAACCTTGGAGGTTGACGAATTACCCATATAAAGTATTTCATCAACTGTCATAGGCGTGTATGATGAGAACATACTCTTGCTCGCACAAATGTGACGAATAGCTCCAGTATCCACCCATCACTTTTTGGGGTTTCCCACCATGTTGCATTTCGATATCACAGCTGTCAGATTGATATCGTCGATGCCATTGGAAATTTGATCCACCACATGAGCTTGAGATTTTTTATTCTTCTTGACTCTATAGTCTTTAGCTCGATGTCCAGCCTTCCCACAGTTGTAGCATTTGCCAACAAACTTCTTTTGGCGTTGGTTGGATCCCTCTCCTTGCCTCTTTCTTTTCTTATTGACTTTTGAGCCTTCCACCTCAACTACATTGGCTTTAGACAACTCAAGATTTCTACGAATCTTCTTTTCAGCATTTCGGTTGTCTTCCTCTATTCTTAGTCAGACAATCAAGTCTTCAAGTGAGAACTCTTTTCTCTTGTGCTTGAGATAATTCTTGAAATCTTTCCATAATGGAGGCAGCTTTTCAATGAATGCAGCCACTTGGAAAGACTCGCTAATAATCATCCCTTTAGCATGGATATTGTGGACGATTACTTGGAGTTCTTGGACTTGACTTAGGATAGATTTGTGGTCCACCATCTTGAAATCCAAAAATTTGCCAACGATGAATTTCTTCAACCCGTCATCTTCTGTTTTGTATTTCTTTTCAAGGCTCTCCCACAACTCCTTAGCCGTTTTCAATGGACTATACACGTTGTATAAGGAATTGTCCAGACCATTCAGTATGTAGTTGCGGCATAGGAAATCGAAATGCTTCCATGAATCCACCGCGGTAAACATTTCCTTGTCTACCTCTCCATCTTCCAACTTTGGAGCATCCTCCATGAGGAATCTTGCCAAGTTCAATGTCGTGAGGTAGAACAACATCTTTTGTTGCCACCTCTTGAAATCAGTCCCACTGAACTTTTTCGGTTTCTCTCCATGAGTTGGAACTGACGCAATAACAGGCGTCACGAAAGTTTTAGAACTTTCAGCCATGACTGCGCAAAGACAAAGCAATATTGTCTTAAGAACTAATCGCAAAATGTACACAACACACTAATTCACGTACAAATAGAACACTAATAGGCCAAAATGCTATTAGAAAATGAAGTGCTTCGGTCAAAAGTAAAACTCACATAATGCTTCGGTCAATATTTTGAAAACGTAGTGCTTCGATCAACAAATCACAAGTCAACAATTATTAAAATCTGGACAGAGAAGACCGAAGAACAACCCGAAGAAGCACGTGTACAGAATGCTTCCAAAGAAAAATATGTGGGAGAACAACGAGTCAACCCGAGCAAACGAAGAACAACGAGTGAATGACCGAAATCAGTAAAATAATGCTCTGATATTCACTGAAAACAACAAAAAAGACAGATCACTATCTTCAAGTTCGGTCAAAATTAATATTAACTCCCAGGAAGCCTTGGTCAAAAGAGTCGCAGAAAGTTGTGGTCAAAAATTGAAATGGGAAAAATGAACCCACGTAACAGAAGTTAACAAAACTTGTAAAATGGAAGCCCAAAATTGATTTAAGCACGACACGTTCATTGTCTTAAATTTGTAGACACGTTCAAAGATAAAATAACGTAATAAATTTTACTGACCGAAACTGGAATTGGAGAACGAACAAAAATCTAAACACAGAACGCAAAAAAAAATGTAAATGACCCACTACTGATCTTCCGAAAAAGAGCCACACGTGAATTCGAAGAAAGAACAATAAAGTCAAACAACCAAGCAGAACGCTAAAAGAGCCGAACACTAATGGTAGTATCTGAACACCAACCCACATAATACACCAAAAAGCATGAAATTCGTCTTAAGATTGTTAGTTCTAAGATATAAGGGCAGTGTTCAGCACAACCAAAAAGAGCGTGCAAAGTAAGAAATGAGGAATGCTATTGAATAACAAAATAATCATAAAATTCCTATTGCAAAATAGCATTCGGAAACAACAAATTAAATAGGAAAAACCTACAACAAAGCATTGGTTGATGCTCGAAAAGCGTTAGTATACTCGAGTCCAACGAATTCACGTCATGTCCTTAAGACGAATTTGCTCTCCTTATTGCGTATCAAGGACGTCGAACAATCGTCTCTCAGGATAGAACAAGTCTCTCTTTCTCTCGTGCGGTACTACCGCAAGAGAAACCTTCAAACACAACTGTAAGAGAATGATACAGCACTTGTCGAACCGGTGTGAAGATGATGTCTATTCACTATATGAAGTTCAATTATTTAACCGAACAGCAAAAAATAAATGGGCTGATCGAGGCGAGGCGGGCGGTGATCACCGGCGAGGAGTGTACGTCCTCTCTCCTCCACAAAAGTACAAAAGTGGGGTGCCCCTTGAGATCCAACCCCAATAATACTCTATCTCTGTCTCTCTCTTGTTCAATGTGGGATTCCCACATACACTTCTCATTTATAACACAAGGGACACTAAGTCCCCAACACTAAGTTGAGTTGTCCAATTTCAGGATTTTCTTTTAAGTTTCTCGAGATCTTATACTTGAGAATCAACAAGCACCCATATCGTCTTTATTTCTTAAAATTGTAATGCGCACTTTCAGACACTTGAGGATCATGGGATTGGTTTGACTTTTACTTTATTGTATTGGCTTACTTCTTATTGGAAACAGTAAAAATTGAAGCTTTTCTCTTTTCAATACAAAGAGAAAATCGAGATTACTCCTCACATAATATTAGGAGAAATTTTCAAAAAATTCTTAGACCTATTATACAATGACTCCAATTATGTTCTAAATCTTTTAATTGTATCGATTTAGTCCTAAACATTTTGACAATTTATTAATGTCCTCATACCAGCCAATTTTAGCCGAAAATTATTGACCTAGACATCGGCCGTCCTAGTGGTGCCGCCGGCACTGATGCAGACACGTTCTGAATTTTTTCGAATTCGTTTTCTTTTCTTGTAAGCGACGGCCGCACTCGCCCGCTGCAAGCAAGGATGGCCTCGCTTGGGACCTTGGGGATCGGCAGGGGGCAACACCGCGTCCTGTCGTTGCTTGCTCCTTCAAACGGCGAAAGGTGACTCTTCGCCGTTGAAAAATAATAAAGGGAGAGGGACAGGAATTCTGTCAGTTTTGGCAGGAAAGGCCCTATTGGCGGTTGATGACCGTTAATCGAGTCACGCACGCGTGTGTTTTCTGAAATGCAAAGATTGTCAACATCAACACCGGCCATGCTACGTGGGACGTCCAGTGCTCAGGACAGCCACTCCCCCTCTTGAAGAACTTCAATGAATCTTCTTCTGCATATAATTTGAGAGCTGCATATTCCCTCTTGCATTTTCTTGCTAAAATAAGCAAAGTAGGAACCTCCGGGGGGGAATCTGAGTTAAGATACATTATCATCCGCTAACACGTTCGCTGACACGGTTGGTGTTTTGGTTAAATACATCCATACGTAATTAAAAATTGTCTCGACGGAGAAAACTAAGATTGATAGAGACACTGCAAAAGAATAGAATCAAAATCAAAATTTAAAAAAAGAAGAATCTCAATGGTCAAAATTTAGATTGTTTATTTTGCTAACCATGCCATGACATCTTATGTTAATCTTCGTCTTAACAGATCATTTTCAAGAAAGACAGACCCGAGGTTTTCCCGACATTATCGATTTATTTCTCTAAAATGTTCGCTTGGCATGCTGCAGACAGATTGCCCGAAGGATTAGTTCCTGAAGTAGAGTGGTCGTTGATCCATTGCCATTACTGCGGAAGACAAGCGAGCTTCTGTATCTTTTATGGGGTTGAAAGCTGAACAAGAGAGATTATAATTATATTCCAAGGTGAAAGATTAATGGATTGTGATCGCGCCATCCTTTGTTAATTAGTGCTCTAAAGATCACGTCCAACTACTCTCCAATTATCGCAATGTGGGAAGAAACACATAAGAAAATGTCGTGACCTTGTTTTAATAACCTCTAATTGTGCATAACTTATATGATTGTTTTAAGTCAAAAGCTGCTTTGATGCATTAAGAAAGGAAGTGCTTACTTAATTAGCTGGCGCGATTATAATTAAAAAGAAATTCAATGCAAGTTGAAGACTTGCTAATTATATTGTCAAATCCTTCCGCTGATGCCCGCTATCCAATGATATTATATGATTTCATTAATAGTCAAACGACTTTTTTATTTTCAATCTTAATTAGTTAAAGACCTCAGCCCTAATCTTCAGTGCTTAAGTTCTTGGCAATTTTCTCTTCAATTTTATCGAACGACCCCTAAGTACGTGTCGAAATGCATTTAATAACATGAATGAAGAAGGTTAAATCATACGCCATTCGACATGTACATCCTTCTGTCTACGACCGGTTGACCCACCAATTACTTCAGTAAGATGAATCTCATCACTCCTATTAAATAGTTTAGTTTCCGTCCTAAATTCAACAAGTGCTCTGTTTGAAAGTCCTAACCCTATTCATAATCTCGAGGACACGAAGCTTTTTGAAAGACAATGCTTTTATCTTCTCGAGCTAATCGAAGAAGATGAGGAAAAGGTTGTACTACTCCACGCATAAATAATGCTCGTCCCACCGTGAATGATATATCATTTGGGCAATGCTTCATCAAGAGATTTAAGGGAATTAGAGAAGGATCATCCTCATCATATCTGTAAAGGTTGCGAGCATGACCTCTGGCATGAGAACCCTTGATTAGAACATGATCGGGGAATTGTTGCTGCTACCCCACATTGAGAAATCTAGGGTTAAGGGTGTGGTGACATTATTGAAGTTGTCGAGCTCGAGATTATGTTCCTCCACACGCAACAATGCAGGCGCGCCAATCTTCCAATAAATAGGTAAAAAGCAGAACGAACTCCACACGATGCTTCTTAAGATGTGTAATCATCATCTTCCATCAAAGTTGACTATTGCTGAAGAACCACATAACCAAATGCCCATTTGATCGACGCATCACTCCACGATGCATCTTCAACCCTCGTAGATTTTACGCTAAGACTTTGCAATATTCAACTATGTGTTACTTAATTTATACTCCGTTCATTTCACAACTAACAATTTTTAAGAAAATATTTTTCGAATTTTTCGATATTCGTTTCACGAAAAAAAAAACAAACTAATCAATGAAAACATTTTCCGCCATTAGATAAAATACATTTAAAAGTGGGGAAAATGTTTTCCAATTTTCATCCTCTTTCCTTTATCTTTGGACCAATCATTTTCTTTCAAACGTATTTGCTTTTTTATATTTTATATTAGAAAATTACAGGTTTGATTTTTTTTCTTATTTTTCCTTTTCTTTAATTTTCATTAAACTTCTATCTTGGCCGGTCGCCAGCCCGGCAACTGGCCACATGCGAGCTCAAGCCTCACTATTGGCTAGCAAGGTCAAGCTCAACCCAACTCTAGTGTCTAGCTTGATAGCCTCAGACAAGCTAAGTAATTTTTTATAAAATAAAAAAATAATTAAAATTAGATTTTTAATATGACGCGAAAAATATACCTTCAACTTCATTTTTATATTTCTACCCAGCATAAAAAAATATTGGCATTTAAATGACTTCCCAGATAATATTTTTCAAACACGACACATTTTTCGCGAAACAAAGAAAATATTAAGACTTTATTCGTTTCACGAAAAATAACTTTTGTGAAAATATTTTTTGAATTTTATAAAGTAGTTAAGGAAAATATTTTCCACTCATGAAAAAAATACTTCCAAATGTGAGGAAAATATTTTCAGCTTTTTTTGAAAGGGAAAAACATTTTCCATATTTTTTATTTACCTTTAAATATCGCAACCTCTAACAGTATCCTCCACCTTGCTCGAGGCTGGCAAGTCAACAGCCTTTAACGGACGAACGAACACTGGAAATATTATCATATCCCAAGAAAATGATTTCCTTAACGCTATATTCTCCGTAAAACGAACGGAACCTAAATCATCACAATCATGAATCCCCACCTTTCCTTTTGGGCCACCCAAAATACCGTAGGTAGGAAATCACCGAAAAAAAAAAAAGAAGAAATATCAGGAAAACGAAAAGAGTTAGTATGATCCTTTTTATTCCTCAATATCACGAGTCGTAAAAAAGAAAATTCGTATTCTAGACCTTCCATCCGGACCTTTGCCTACACCTATCGGTCTTTTCGTCACTCAGAAAAGACGCGCGTGCGCCACTCTGATTAACGGTCATCAACCGCCAAAGGGCCTTTCCCGCCAAATTTAACGGAATTCCTGTCCCTCTCCCTTTCTTTAATAATTTTTTGACCGGCGAAAAGCTTACTTTTTTTTTTTCCCTGAAAGAGTCACCTTTCGCCGTTGGAAGGAGCAAGCGGCGACGGAACGCGGTGTTGTACCCTGTCGATCCTACCAATGCCGCCCCGAGTCGCTGCTCCGTACCTACAGATCCCTGTTCGAACGCTGGTGGAACAGGGAGCGCGGATGGGGGGATATATCGCGCCTTGGATGGGAGATCCATCGGAGTTACCGAAGAGGGTGGTTAATTACTACGCCTGTGGGTTTTTGTCGTTTTCTTGTTGGACTGATGGAGCATCTCGACTGTTTAAATTCGAGCATGAGTTCGGCATTTCCGGTATGCGGAACAACGGGCCTTGCTGTCATTGACACCTCGCCATTGGGCAACATATCTCTCGCTCTTGGGTTAGTCGCATCAACTGATGTTGAGCCTTTCTACATTTTCTGTCATTCAGTGCTTTCTAGATGCCAGTTGAGAATATTCGCTCGAATACTACCAAAGTATTTGACATATTTCCACAGTGAGAATTCTGCATGGCCATCGCAATTCTGTGTAGTGAGTTGCGTAGAGATGGCAGAAAAGGAATGCACTGTGCTTTGCCGGGTGAAAAATAATGTGTTGTGCTTTGATGGGTCTTTTGAGTGTCTGGTCTCCTCGCTTCCACTAACAGTGGCATTACAGGGGGAGGCACGGAAAGTGCGTCGCGCGCTCGCAGCAGGAGCCTCCGGTGCAAGTTTTGATCTATTGGCATCTCAAGGTTCGATGAAACTGAGCTTCTTTTTCATGGTTGTGGAAAAAGTGGGGGTATTGTGATTCTTGAGGGGTGCTACAGGCATTTTTGGGCTGTTTTCCTGCTCGACTAAAAACTGGCACTTTCTGAATTTAAAGTTGTTCCTGAAGGCAATAATTGGATCCTTCCACTTTGCAATCTTGTATCTATCACGAGTCTACCTTTTAAATCTAAAAATAAAGCGTAATCCTGAAGCATCCTTCATAAGCACTTTTCTTTAACTTAGTGAGACTATCGGATGCCTATCTTTTGGTTTTGGCTGTGATCCATTATGTATATCTATCACACATTTCTTGTTTTTTGAACAACGTCGGATTTTACTTCAGCAGATATAAGTAGTCGTTATGCATATCCTGATTTCTTAGGCGTTAAAATAGTTAAATGCACTTGTCTCCTGTGTCTGCCTACCAAAAGAAAAAACAGAAAGTGTCGAGAAAAATCAACACCATTTAGAATGAAGTTCCTAATCATCAACTGGAGGCAGACATAGGAGACAAGTGCATAAAACATTTTTGAACGCCTAAAATGAAGTTCCTAATCTCGACACTTTCTGTCGACTCTTCCCTTTGTCTCAAAATGAGTTCTGAGCTGGATTATATCTTTCTTTGTTCCACATCTTTTTCAATTTGTCCTTTGGTTGTATAGCAATATAAACCTTCTTATTGGTGTGGCACTTCAGAAATATAAAGAGACTCAATTTGGTTTTATTGTTCCTGGAAAGGGTTATTGACAGTGTGCGACTACATCAAAGATGGACTCCCGAAAATCCGTAGAAGATCAGTTCTCCAAGTTGCATCCGTGCTTGCCACTGGATACCAGAATCGGGATAGTTGGAGGTGGTCCAAGTGGATTATCAGCTGCCTATGCACTAGCAAAGCTCGGTTATAGAGACATCACTGTTATAGAGAAGCAAAATTCCGTGGGAGGAATGTGCGAATCGGTAGAACTTGAAGGTACAGAAAAGAAGGGTGTCTCTATCACTTTTTGACTGTCCAACTTCTCTAACATCGTCTGATCATTTGTACAGGAAAAGTTTATGATTTGGGTGGTCAAGTTGTCGCTGCTAACAGCGCACCAGTCATTTTTCACTTAGCAAAAGAATCTGGGACTGAATTAGAAGAAATGGACCTCCACAAACTAGCTCTGATTGACAGTTCTACTGGGGACTATCATGATATAAATGTTGCGGAAGATTATATGTCTCTGGTCTCGCTCACCTTAGAAATCCAGGTACCCTTCTTTTGGTAATACTGCAACGTGTCCATTCACACTAGTAAACTCTACTGTTGGTTTTGGCTGTTGCAATATTTTCAGCTGGAGTCAGCTTTTCGTATAACGTACAGGATAAGGCAAAGGATTCGAATCGTTTAGGCATCCATGCGGTGAGTGACATCGCATCAGACTTAACTCCAGCATATCTGGAGGCTCATGGAATCAAAAGCGTTCCCAAGTCTGTCCAATATGGATACACCGCATCTGGGTATGGATTTGTCCAAGACATGCCTTACGCTTACATTCATGAGTTCACTCGCACTAGCATGGCTGGGAAAATTCGACGTATGAAAGGTGGATATATGAGCCTCTGGAAAAAAATCAGCGAGTCACTTCTGATAAAAGTGTGCTGCAATACTGAAGTACAAGGAGTCCAACGGAACAGTTCAGGTGTTAATGTTGATGTCACCAATTCTAGCGGAGAAACTGAGCATAAGGAGTTTGATAAGATAATCATATCAGGTGCATTCCCGTTCAAGGATTCGAGAACGTACAGATCAACCCCCTCTTCTACAGGTTCGTCAAGTATTTTATTCCCACTCTCGTATTTGTCTTTTATTTGGAGTGATTTCATAAATATGCTGTCACTGCAGAAACTGACATCCAATTGTTGGACATGAGCGACTTAGAAAGGGAGCTTTTCAGCAAAGTGCAAACAATAGATTATTACACCACTGTCTTGAAGATTAAGGGGCTTGAACGCATCCCTGTTGGCTTTTATTATTTCGGTGAATACATGGAGGACCCTTTAACTATCGGACATCCGGTTGCAATGCAAAGATTTTATGCTGACACGAATATCTTCTTGTTCTGGTCCTATGGCAACTCTGTGAATATTAGGGGTTCTAACGTCATCGATCTCGCGATTGAAGTAGTTAAAAGAATGGGTGGAGAAGTTGAGAAGGTCATTCTGCAGAGGCGTTTCAAGTACTTTCCTCACGTAGGCAGCAAAGGTATGTTAAATAACGCATCCACACGTTAATCATGGAAGCCACAGGCAAAGTACAAAAATTTTCTAATACTTGTCCTGCAATTAACGCAGATATGAAGGATGGATTTTATGAGAGAGTAGAATCCGAACTTCAGGGTCACCAAAACACATATTATGTGGGAGGGCTATTTGCTTTTGAGCTTACAGAAAGAAATTCTTCTTATGCCATGGCTTTAATCTGCAAGCACTTTGCCAGTGCAAATTCCCCCCCAACATTACCTTATGTGAAGGTCAGTCAGCTCTCAAGATCTATAAACTGTAGTCAGTTACTGATAATGGAAAAGGCATTAATGCAGTAATGATATACTTATATAAACATTTTTTTTGCAGAGTCTGTTCACCTTGCAACTAGACCAAGAGGAGACCGGCCTTAAAACATTGAGCGAAACACGGGGAGTTGTTTTCCCTGACCTCCCCACGCTTGATAGCTATTTGAAGCACTGGGCTGCTCAAGAAGTTACTCAAGACAAGGTTCTCTATACTTGGATCAACGAAGAAGGGGCAGTGGTGTGCCAGAGGACATATGGAGAGCTTGACTCCAATGCTTCTTGTATTGCTGATAAGCTCTTGACAAGCCATAAACCTACTATCAAGCCCGGTGACAGGGTTTTACTTGTTCACGTTCCTGGTCTGGACTTTGTTGATGCTTTTTTTGGTTGTTTAAGAGCCAAAGTCTTGCCTGTTCCAGTACTTCCACCTGATCCATTTCAAAGAAGTGGACAGGCTCTTATGAAAATCGAGAACATTGCCAAATTGTGCGATGCAGTGGCCATTCTGTCAACTGTTGGCTATCATGCTGCAGTTAGGGCAGGGTCAGTAAAGAATTTGATCTCTTTCACCGCAAAAACTGCGAAAAGCACAGCTCAGTGGCCTAGCCTACCATGGCTGCACACAGATTCTTGGATCAAAAGCTCTAAGGATTTGCCTGCTCCAAACATTGGTTTTCAGTCAGGATCTCAGCCAGATGATCTGTGCTTTTTGCAATTTACGTCAGGTTCAACCGGTGATGTTAAGGGCGTCAAGATCACACACAATGGACTCATTCATAATGTCAAGTTGATGAGGAGGAGATTCCGAAGCACTTCAGAAACTGTGCTAGTAAGTTGGCTTCCTCAGTACCATGACATGGGTTTGATTGGAGGACTTTTTACAGCAATGGTTTGTGGTGGGTCAGCAATCCTTTTTTCTCCATTGACGTTTATCAAGAATCCTCTCCTGTGGCTTAAAACGATCAGTGACTACAAGGCCACACACAGTGCAGGCCCCAATTTTGCGTTTGAACTAGTGACTCGAAGACTAGAAGCAGACAAGGCAAAGGCGTGTAATTATGATCTGTCTTCCATGATTTTTTTCATGATCGCTGCAGAACCAGTGAGGCAGAAAACGCTCAAAAGATTCATTGAGCTTACTTGTCCTTTTGGCCTTTCTCAGGAGGTGATGGCTCCAGGCTACGGCTTGGCAGAAAATTGTGTCTTTGTCAGCTGTGCCTATGGAAAAGAGAAGCCTATATTGGTAGATTGGCAGGGAAGAATTTGCTGTGGATACGTGGATCAAGATGATGCAGATGTTGATATAAAAATTGTTGATGCAGATACAGGTTTAGAGGTTGACAGAGATGGGAAGGAAGGGGAGATATGGATTAGTAGTCCGAGCACAGGAATTGGGTATTGGGGCAAGGAAGAAATTAGCCAGAAAACTTTCGGAAACAAGCTTCAGAAGTACCCTGGACGGAAGTACACTAGAACAGGAGACCTGGGACGGGTAATCGAGGGTAACTTGTTCATCACAGGAAGAATCAAGGATCTCATCATTGTAGCTGGAAGAAACATTTACTCAGCAGATGTTGAGAAGACGGTTGAGTACTCATCTGAGCTTCTACGCCCTGGTTGCTGTGCCGTCATTGGTGTTCCAGAAGATGTCCTATCAGCAAAAGGCATTTCACTTCCGGATGCTTCTGACCAGGTTGGCTTGGTTGTGATTGCAGAGTTAAGAGACGGTAAACCCGTCGACAAGGACATCATAAAGCAAATCGAATCCCGTGTGGTGGAAGAACATGGAGTAACCGTCGCTTCTGTCAAGTTGATCAGACCTAGAACCATAAGTAAGACAACTTCAGGGAAGATCAAGAGGTTTGAATGCCTCAAGCAGTTTGTTGATGGAACTCTCGACACGGTTCCAGATCCAATTGTGACAAAGAGATCATTGACCAGATCTTTCACCATCGGGAAGAGTAAGGTGGGAAAAACTCCTCGACCTCACCATGCTGAAAGTTCTCAATCACCAAGCCAAAGATTAAGCAATAGAGATATTGTGGAGTTTCTGAAGCAGCTAGTCAGTGAACAGACAGGAATTGCAATCAAGAATATTTCAGCCACGGATAGCCTTGTGTCCTATGGCATTGATTCAATAGGCGTGGTGAGAGCTGCTCAAAAGCTCTCGGATGTTCTTGGAGTGCCAGTTGGAGCTGTAGATGTATTCACTGCAACCTGCATAGCAGATTTGGCAAACTTCTCCGAGAATCTTTTAATGAAGTCTCAACCCCATCTAGTCACTGCCCAGTCCAACCATCCAGAGCCAGAAATCCTTACAGCTGACTTCCCCATGGGAATTTCCAGACTTCACCACTGGCGTATCTGGTCCTTCCAACTTCTTGCTCTCATCTATGTCTCTTTCATTCTGGTTTTCCCTGCTTATTTATCAGTTTCCACTTTTCAAATTGTGGTTTCAACCAGCCAAAAACTGATTGATGGACTTCCCTGGTTGCATCATACAAGCATTGTGCTTCTTGCACCGCTTTCCTGGATCCTCTGTATTGCCTTGACCAGCATATCCATTGCCTTGTTCGGTAATTCTTTTCTGCACATAAATTACGCCCTGACTCCTGAAGTACCTGTCTGGTCTGTGGATTTTGTCAAGTGGTGGGCACTTTACAAGGCTCAGGAGGTTTCCTCCAAAGTCCTCGCGGTGCATCTCAGAGGAACAGTGTTCCTTAAACACTGGTTTGAGATGCTAGGAGCAAGGATTGGATCGTCAGTTTTACTAGATACGGTTGACATAACAGACCCTTCTTTGGTTTCAATTGGAGATGGAACAGTGATTGCAGAAGGTGCTATGCTTCAAAGTCATGAAGTGCGGAACGGCGTCTTGAATTTCCGGCCAATAAGGATTGGCAGGAATTGCTCAGTTGGCCCTTATGCTGTTGTCCAGAAAGGAAGTGTTTTAGGAGAAGGAGCTGAAGTACCGGCCTTGCAGAAAAGTGAAGTGAGGAAGTCTGCCCTTAAGATGGCCAAGGCAGATGAGATACTGAAGGTATGTGCTGTTTGCTTATCTATTCTTATAGAGACGTAGCTTTCTTGGTAAGAACTTTTAAGCACTTCTGATAGGTTATTTATATGAACTTTCTGTTTGTGTTCTACCCATTGTTAGATGTTTAATCATTAATAAGGCCAAGAGTCAGCTCCGGTAGGTTCGTACCTTTTTTTAACAATATTTCACGTAGGGTTAGATTAGATGATTGATTAGATTATACGTAACTGTGACAATTATTTAGTTTGAGCACGTAGGGTTGCACTATCATGCGAAGCGTGTGTACCCAAATCCATTCATTACAACATTTCACTATGCTCCACATCAATCAAAATATGCATTTTACTCCTTCATAGAGTTATATCTGATTTTGGTTTTCTGGCTAGCAAAATCTAACTATAATCTCTAGTTAGTGAATCTAAAAATGTTCTACCTCTTGTACTTGCTTAGTTAGAATACTCATCTAATTAGCTTTTCTCGGTTCTCTTTTTCTTGGTAGCACAACTTATATCGCGGTTAGTGTTTGTAATGGTGCTTTATCTCACTGGTGCTCGTCAGAAGGAAAAGAAATTTCTACTTTTTTAGAGCGGGTTGTTCAGGGCTTATACGCTTCAAGCAATATTCTCCTACAAATAATGAATAATAGATTCAATTGACATGTACTGATATGAAGAAAAGATTACAGTTGATGGAAGCATCCAGTGGGGCTGTCATTGTTTTCCTGACGTTGTTTAACAAGGGAGTGGGCGGAATTTTGTGGTCATATTACTCTTGAAGTTATATTTAGAATTTCCAAAGCGTGTACACTATTGGTTGACTTAATTTGCAGGGTGCTGATGGTTTTGTTGTGATAGCTCTGATGGTAAATTACTAGTTTAAATTATGAGATTACAGTAAAAAGTAGTCATTGGAACTCTTTAATTTTTCTTCTTTTTCCAGTCTCCATCGTGGTTAACCTAATTTTTGGTTTGGCAGTCATGAGGTTTCTGATGCTCAGAGTTGTATCTGTGACATTCATAAGTTGATGGAAGCATAATACGTGCATATTTCCCTTTCTTTAGTCCTGCAAATCAATAATCCAGCAACTACTACTGTGACATTTCAGGTGTCTCCCGGAACTCTGAAAGAGACCATACATCAGTTCATGGGAATCTACATGGTTGGTCTCCTCAGCTCCTTGTCTGCCGCTGCTGTTTACTTGCTCTACATGAGGCTATCTCAGAAAGTTCCTTCCCTTGAACACTTGGCTTTCCTTTGCATTTCTGGAGCTTTACACTGGGTTCCGTTCACCATGGTGGCATACGCCACCATGTTTACAAATGCTCTACCTAATCCATTCAAGTTTGCCATTTCTTTGGCATTCGTCTATTTTGCCCATGGGCTGGTCCTTAGTTTATTGACATCTATCTTTACCCATTTGCTTGGTGGTAAAGAAAAGAAAACACAAAATCACATCAAAACGTGGTTTGGCCACCAACTTGCCATAGCTTGCCACCTCCGATTTGCCAAGCTTCTTTCTGGAACAGAAGCCTTCTGCGTGTACTTGCGCTTGTTAGGTGCAAAAGTAGGCAGGCATTGTTCCATCAGATCAATCAACCCAGTTGCAGATCCAAGGATGGTTTCAATAGGCGCTGGTGTGCATTTAGGTGATTTCAGCAAGATCATCACAGGTTTCTACTCCCAGAGTGGATACATCCGGAGTAATGTTGATGTAAAGGATAATTCAGTTATTGGGAGCCAAAGCCTTATTCTTCCCGGTTCTGTCATTGAAAAGGATGTTATTCTTGGGGCACTTTCAGTTGCTCCGGTGAATTCAGTTCTCCAAAGTGGTGGTGTTTACATGGGGTCTCAAAGTCCAGTTATGGTAAAAAACACGATAGACGCTTTGGATGACAGGATAGAGGAGATGGATCCAAGATACAAAAAGATAGTTGGCAAGTTGGCTGCGAACTTGGCAGCAGCAACACTCAAGGTGAAAGCGAGATACTTCCATCGTATCGGTGTTAGTGGGAAGGGATACTTGAAACTCTACGACAACATTCAAGGATTGCCAGAGCACAATATCTTCAGCCGCGGAAAGAAGTATACAGTCATTGTCCGCCATAGCAATAGCCTGAGTACTGATGATGACGCAAGGTTGGATGCACGAGGAGCAGCACTAAGGATACTCTCCAATGAAAAGGGGGATGATTATCCACTTCTTGACTTGACTTTGAAGACAGGGAAGGCATCCCATGCCCGCTCAATCTCTGATTTTGCAACCTGGCTGGGGTGTGGGCTTGCCGCGAGGGAGGAGCACGTCAAACGGGCACCTCATTTGCACGATGCAGTGTGGACCTCCCTCCGTCAAGCTGACTCCTATGTGGATATGCATTACTACTCAAACATCTGCAGGCTCTTCCGCTTTAAGGACGGACAGGAAATGTACGTGAAGTTCAAGTTGAGGCCCTTCGACAAAAATATCGGAGAAGATATCGGTAAGGTGGAACCCTCGGGGATCCTTCCGCCTGAAACTGGTTGGATACCGAGGGATGCTAGTGACACCCGCCCGTTACTTTTCCTAGCTGAAGATTTCCAGAGCCGCGTGAAGTCTCCAAATGGAGTCCGTTACATTTTCCAGCTTCAAGTCAGGCCAATTCCACAGGACGAAGCTGCACGGGACACTGCTCTCGATTGCACGAAACCTTGGGACGAAACAGAGTTTCCCTACATTGATGTTGGGGAGGTGGTCATCACTGAAAATCTGACAAAAGAAGGCTCGGAAAGGCTAGAATTCAATCCATCCCTCCGATGCCACGAGGTGGATGTAATCCGGGCCACGTCAAGTAGTCAAAGCGCATCGATCGATCACGGGCGTTCACTTGTCTACGAGATCTGTCAGCACCTGAGAAATGGACATCCTCTTCCTAAGGCATGGAGGGTCTTCCTGGAGCAGTCAGACGTGGAGGTCGACCTCTCCGGTTGTCCAATGGCCGCTGCACTCTCGAGAAAGGACAAAGAGAAAGTAACCCTTTCGAGGCCCTGGTACTTAACTACATGGGCTGTTTTCGCTCAGCCGCTGCTACAAACAATACTGCCCCACTTTCTCCTCGGACTAATCATCTACTTCCCACTGAACTTGCTCCTCCACTGCAAGAACACCAGGAACATGCCCGTCCTCTGGACGTTCCCCTTCTTCTGGGTGTCAACCGGGATTTTAGCCGCGTTGGCCTGCGTGGGGGCGAAGTACATCCTCGTGGGAAAGAAGAGAGGGGACGAAACCGTGCATATATGGAGCAGAGGGGTGTTCATGGATACCATATGGCAGGCCATCCGGACCGTGGTCGGGGACTACTTCGTGGAGATGGCGAGCGGGTCGGCACTGTTCCTGATGTGGATGAAGCTGATGGGGTCGTACATCGAGCTGGACAACGGGACGTACGTGGATTCCATGGGAGCCACGCTGAACCCCGAGATGGTGGAGGTCGAGGGAGGCGGGAGCGTGGAGAGGGAGGCTCTGCTGTTCGGGCACGTGTACGACGGGGAAGATGGGGTGGTGAAGTTCGGGAAGATTACGGTCGGAGAGAGCGGGTTTGTCGGGAGCAGGGCGGTGGCCATGCCTGGAGTGGCGGTGGAGGGCGGGGGGAACCTGAGCGCTTTGTCCCTCGCCATGAAGGGAGAGGTCATCAGGTCAAGGTGATTCCAGTCGAGAGGATTTGCGCACGTGACTAGCGGGAACAACGTGGGACAGTACGATATCGCATGTAGTTCATTATTCTCGTGTAATAATCTCTAGCGGTTCTCGCCGAATAAACACGAGAGCAAAGGTTATGTAGTCTATTATCTCTCTCCCTGTGGCGCAGGAGATGGTGTCTAAAGTAAAGGCTTTTTATACCTAGATGAGAGTGCATTCGTACGATGCTGAGTTTAATAAATTCAAGCATAGATAAATTGACATTGTAGGGCGTAGTTTCTCGATCGACAAAATGTATAGAACTAAGGTGACGCCCCACGGTGCATCAAACTTCTAATTAGGCGCGATGCTTTGAACCTCAAAAGGGACATCGGTATGCGATGGCTCAACATCGGCCTCCCGAGATCGAAATATAGGGATGGATAAATGTGGGGCCGAGATGATCAAGATAGTGTCCGACTTAGATGCGGATCTAATTTTCGAATTGTTACTCATTTATTCATTTGGTGACAGACTCTGTAAGATTTTGATTAGGATCTAACTCTACCCAATTCATCCACCTAATTCTGTCCGCCTCGGAGTCGGAGGAATAGATAATATTCGTCGAGTTTATTTAATGTTTTTTTTTTAAATTTTGTCGGAAATATATTCCACGTTAGAGATTGGAGAAAAAAAGAAAGTCAATTCCGAGAGGCGGTCGGCTATATTTGACCATTGCGTTGTGGATGAAATTCGTTCTTCGTCTTTACAGAAGAAAAGGACAGGAGGTGGAGAGGGGCCTTTAGAGTCTTGAAAACGACGACGAGAGCTGACGGAGATCAGGCGGACGAAGAAAGAGGGAGGACCGGCATTTGCGGAGGCACAGATCTCGATCGCTCATTCGATCGTTCGCTGTTTTCTTTGGAGGGGACCCATCACCGGTGCTGATGATCTTGACAGGCTTCTTTCGTTGAAGATTGAGAATTGACCATGGAGGCGACTTTGGGTGAAGTCGAGAGAGGCTCTTTTGGATCGATGCATCGAGGAGGGGGAATTCAGAGGGACCAGAGGAGAAGAGATTTCTTGCTGATCTGACTCTCAGAACTAGATCAAAACCGAGCGTTCATTGACTAAGTAAAGATATATGTCTTACGTTGTAGTACATGAATGATCTGAGACTCTCAGAAGGGTTCGGGAGGAGCACTTTGGAAAGATTGCAAGTCGCTCGCTCGTGAATGGGAACCATAAGACCCTCTACACGCTGGTGAAGTTATGCTGCTCCCTGGGAATGGAAATGTGCCCGTTGTTGTCCTTCTTCTTCTGTCCATTTCGACTCTCCTCCCTCATCGACATTGCAGCGTCAATGAAGTCGTCCAATGCCCGTGCCGATGACCCCCTGGCCCCGCTCGGAGCGACGTCGGTTGTGGCGGCGTCGTAGTCTCTCGTGGCGCTCTGTATCATCTCCCTCGCTTCCCTCGCCCTCCTCCTCATCTCCCTCCCTCTCTCCGTGTCCCCCATCACCATCTCGATCTTCTCCCTCAACGACTCCCCCCTCACCTCGCCGCTCCTCCCCCTCGCCACCTCCACGCACGCCCCGACTTCGCCTCCCTCCAGCAGCCTCGCGTTGAAGAACTGCTCCGCCGCCATCGGCCACCCCAGCAGCGGCACCCCGTTGCTCAGCGCTTCCAGCACCGAGTTCCACCCGCAGTGCGTCAGGAACGCCGCCACTGCCCCGTGTGCCAGTATCTCCGCCTGCGGCGCCCACCTCTCCACCAGCAGCCCCCTCCCCGCGACCCTAAGCTCGAACCCCTCGGGCAGCCATGCCCCAGCGTCGAACTCGGCATTTATGTCGTGCCCGACCGGCGGCCTCACCACCCATATGAAGTGGTGGCCGCTGGACTCCAGCGCGGTCGCCAGCTCCATCATGTGCGGGGCGGTGATGGTGTTCATGGAGCCGAACGACACGTAGATCACTGACTTTGGATGCTTCGTGTCCAGCCAAGCTATGCACTGTTCCGGGCTGGCCGCCCCCCGCCTCGAAGGCGTCGTGGACCGGCGGCATTTCGCGGATAGGAGGACAGGCCCCACCGGCCAGACCTCCACGCCGAGCTTCTGCCGGAAGTAGGAGAGCCCGACGGCGTCGAACTCAGCCAACGTGTTGAACAGGATCCCGTTCGTATCCCCCCAGGCAGAGAGGTTCGGGACCTGGAACAGCGACCAGGGGTCGGTCCCGTCGGCGTGCAGGATGTTCAGCGGCAGCTGTGAGACGTGCACCGGTGACCCTTCTTGAAAGTCCGGCAACGAGAACTCGACGGAATCGGGCTTCTTCCGGTGAGGCAAGTTGACCCAAAGGGAGTAGTAGCAGGCGAGGCCGAACCCACTGGCGCCGCTGAAGACGGCGTGGAAGATGCCGAGCTCGCGGCACACGGTGGCGGTCCAACCGAAGAAGATGTCTGCGATGACGCAAAGGGGCTTCCCGCCGCCGGCGACGAGGCCAAGGAGGAGGTCGCGGAAGGGGTGGCGGAGGGAGGTAGAAGCGTGGAGGAGGCGGACAACGAGGGGGTAGGGGAGGGCGTCCGTGTTCTCGGCGTCCGGGGGGAGGCTGTGGTCGGAGGGGAGGAAGGGGAGGTCGACTAGGCGGATGGCGGTGGAGGGAGGGAGGGAGAAGCGGAGACTGGCGTTGTTGAGAGGGGTGTTGAGGAAGGTGATGGTGAGGTTGCGGAAGCGTTTGAGCTTGTTCTCGAGGTGAAGGGCGAGGGCGAGGAAGGGGATGATGTGGCCTTGAGCCATGAAGGGGAAGATGATGATGTTGGCTTGGTCTTCCTCCATCACCGGCGGCGGCGGCGGCGGCGGCGGAGGCGGAAAAAGGCAATGATCAATGGTGGTGGTGGAGGTGGTGATGGACCTAATGAAGAGGAAGGAGGAGAAAAAGATGAACACGGTTCCTATAGTAAAGTATTGCTGGCAGCAACAGCACTAATACTTGGTAATTTTCCACAACGATACCATTTTCCTTTCCTTTTTAAGTCCTTGTAAAATTGCAAGTTATTAACCATCTTTCCAATGTCTCAATTTACCTCAAAAGTCTCGCAAGACTGAAATCGTTGTAATTTTTTTTTTTTTTTTGTTATCCTTAGTTAGCTCCCCTGAATTACAATAAGATTCTTTCACAAATTCATAGATCTTTGAGTCTTATCGGTGAATAACCATCCTCATATATCACAATTTTCCTTTAATCGACACTCAATCAGCCGATCTTATGATTAGTAATTTTCTATAAAACGCCGGCAAGGTCTTATCTTTCCAAAATCATTCCGCCTTCAAATTTATTCTCTCTTAATTGTCCCGGTATCGAATTAAAAAAACAAGAGAGGAAACTTTAAAGGAGCGAAGAAGAATCACATGCTCCACCCACTCGGCTTCAGACACGAAAGACAAATGAGCGCCACAGCAACTGCGACGACCAACTTTTGCACGATTTCTAAATCCTGCCCGAAAGTCATGTGAATAAATGTACGCGCTTTCTTCTAGAGATGACGAGGGACGGTCCCTGTCAATAAAAATTTGCCGTGGGTTCTGGTTCCAACGCCCACTTTTTAGCACTCCAGTCAATGTTGATGTCTGAAATCCCCATGATCCACGGCCGCATCTCCATCCATCTCCATCCATCTCGAGCGTCGGAGCAACTTCGTTTTTCATTTTGTACATTGTCAATTATGCACGTCATTCGCATGCAAACGTAATGGAACATGGGACTCCGGCGGAGACCATCATACGACGGCGGCGCCCCTCTTCTGCATCAAGGGCCTTCGTCGATCCGGGCTTCTCTCGAAGAAGCTCGACTCGGGTTTGCCTAGATCGGGGCAACCCCGGCCCCATTGACAAGAACACATGGGGGTCAACGTCGTCGTCGTCGACAGGGACCAAGGTTGGTGGTGGCTCCGTCGGCCTTCTCACGCGTCTGCATCCCAATGTGATGTCACGATGCAACAGGGCAAAGGCACGCTAAAAGGAACTAATAAAAGCACGATAACGTTGGAAAGGGCTCTGGCAAATGATTTTTCCAGAGAAAGATTTCAGACAGGCATGGCTCGTCACAAGCGATTTGGATCGAATCGGACGGCTGAAAAAAAAAACTTAAAAAAGTGTTTCCATTTTAAGTCACCTCGAATAGCCTGGCATGACCAGATTCCATCACAAGAGCTAGGTGCTTTTGATTTTTGGCAAACGTTGGCCTCTAAAATGTTTGCGTGAAAAAACAAAAACAAAAAGTGAAAATCGATCGGTCGTCGTCTCTCTGTCGGGAGAGCGATCTGCAACCAAATGAGTGTGTGTTGCTTTGTTGACCGCAATCTGCTGCGGATGTAGTGATGATTAATGAATCCACAACTGCATTGTTTACTTTGCCATAATTTGGGATTATTATAAAATAAAAAATTACGAACTTATTACAATTATGCCGATTCAGTTCTAAAGTATTCTGTTAAGCCAATCTAATCATAATCCTTTTTAAAATTTTGCTAATACAATTCATCCGATCATTTTTTATTGAAAAATACTAACTTGGAAATTAGTTGTCCTATATGGTACTATGGGTACTGACCTTGATAATTTATATATGTTATTATTTTTGCATTTTTTTATAATTTTTAGTCTTCTTCTTTCATTTTCCTTCATCCCGACCTCCTTTGGATGGCCGGCAATCGGCAACAGAAGAAGACCGATGAGGGCTGACCTTGCCCACCGAGTGTGGCTTGCCCTCATAGGGTCAAGGTCGGTGGAGATTAGTGAGGGTCAACTTTGCCGGCATCAAGCAAGGCTTGCCCTCACTAGAGGCCAGTGAGGGATGGCCTCGCCAGCTCGACAGAGTTTGAGCTTCAGGTGAGGTTGGCGACGACCCTCGCAGGTGATGACATTCTCCATTAACTAAAGACCTTGAAAGTTAAAGAAACTCCACACCATAAACGAAAAAAAGGCCACAAGAAAGAAACTCACAAAAGACATGGACTAGCGTCAGGAAGGGGTGATCAATTTCCAAGTGGTTCTTGGTTCCCATAGGATCCAAGAACCAAACTAGACGAGACTGGGCGGTCTGGTCTGATTCACGCCTGATCCAGTTTAGTTTTCGGATGGGTAATTAGTAATATAAAAATAGTTTCGGTCTGGTCCTTGGTAACATGTCCCCATTCTCTCTCTCCCTTCCCGGTCATTCGCAAGCATCTCCCTGAACGTTTCCTTCACGACATTATTGCGTGCTCACATTGCTCATTCTCGTGCTCTCTCTAGCAAAGCAAGGCAAAAGCAAAGAGAAACAAAGAGACTCCCATCGAAAAAAGGAGGAGAGGGGAGAGTCAGAGAGAGAGAGAGAGAGAGAGAGAGAAAGTTGGGATTTTGAGGCATTTTTGTAAGAGTGAACCAAGGTTTCTCGGCGGGGCTTTTTTGGGTGATTTAGTTGAGTTAGCGATCGATTTTGCAATGATCCAATTCCACACTTTTCATTGCTTAGTGAACCAAGATTTCTTAAAACAAAAACTATTATCAATATAAAAATAGTTTTATTTATTTTTTAATAAATAAAAATAGTTTCGGTTTGGGTGGGCGATTCCACCCCCAAAACTGGGAATCGAACCATTACATTTTAGAATTCATGCCACATCCACCATTTAGAACTAAATTGGTAATATTATAATATATCTAAAAAAATTTCAATAATTTCCCTCAAAAAATTTGATTGATGAAATGCTTATTCTACTATAATTGTTGCATATTACTTAATTATTGTCGACATAAATATATAAAACAATACAACAATTATTGTTTTAGATTTGTATGCAAGATCTTTTTCATTTCCTTAGATTCATATACAAATTGACACATAAAATATTGAATATAAAACAAAGAATTGATTTTCTTTTCCCTTCCTCCTACCTCTATAGCCGCCTTGAGTTGGGCCTACGTGCCTTCCCCCAGCAGTCACCACCGATGGAACTGACGGCGCCGCCCTCACCCGTCGTACCCAAGAGGCACGGCGACATAAACTAATCGAGTGATGCGACGGCCATGACAGTGTAGTGGGCTTAAAGGATGGAGGTCGCAGCAACTTGGGCAGTAGAATCCCAAATTATATTCTCAAGTCCATAGACGATTGGCCACGGCGGTGTTTGTAGATGGAGGAAGAGAGAGATGAATCATACTTTTAGTATTTTTTTTTCCTTTTAATTTGATTTCAAGTTGATATTTCCGTGTCAACTTATAATTGTACATGAAATTGCACCACATTAGCCGTCGGTACGATGAGATGGAACAAATGGATATTTTCTCCTGCCTTAGCAAGTGGTTTTATAGCGCGGTATCAATTGTCGATGTGAGTGAATCTTTCATAAATTGCCGACGATGCCATTCATCCATGACCGACGACGGATGTAGGTCCGAATGGCCAAAGAAGCGGTGCTCTTGGGGCGGAGGAGGAAGAGAGAGAAAATGCATATTCTTAATCTATTATTCGCAATCGCTATCCACGTGTCAATCTATAATTGAACCCGAGAAACATTATAAATGGGCGCCGCAACAATTACATCAGCAGGTCACGTTGCGCTATGGAACCACCCAACACTTTCTCATCAGCGAGTGACAAATTCTTGTAAAGCAGTATTGGGCTTTAGAACATGGGGCTTTTTTGAAGCACCCATTGCAGCAATGTTGACCCAGATGAAGTTCTCGCCGCTGAGCTGCGACGGCCATGGCGGAGATGCATCGTTTGGGACAACGAGTGTTTTGTGAGCCCAATCACCCATGAAAAGAACTGGTCTTGTGGGTTATATGTCAAGCCTAACCCAATGTTTTCAAACCCCACGGTGCTATATCGATGTCGTTCCGCGGTCTAGATTGGGCCTTTGCTGTCAAAAGCGAGAGCCAGTTGGGCCTTCTGCTTAGTTGCCTGAACCGGTTCAGTCCCACTGTGATCGACTTCGAGTAAATTGCATCAGCCGGGGCCCTTGCGGCGAGCTCAGAAAAGCACATGAGGAAGATTCATGCAGGCGTAGCAGTATCAGGGCAATCCGAAAAGCACCCACGATGCAAAACATGGCAAGACATATTCCTAGTTCACGGGCAATGTCCAGACGCCACCCAGAAAGGCGGGTCTGTGATGATGCAGAGACGGTGGGTTACCACTTTTTACAGCTCTGCTCACGAGATTAAAGATGAGTTCTTCGAAAGAATGTAGGAAGTGAGTGAAGAAAGTGCCTAGGAGGAGTTCTGCCATGAGATGGTAATGCAGACCAATTACCATTTGCAGCATCCCTCGGCAAGTCTTTCTGTCCGAGCTAGAACACGGCAACACGGTCGGCAATTGGGAAGAACAAGTGGTTTCTCAAGTGACAATTTTCGCTGTCCAGAACATGTACATGTACGGAGGAAAAATGAGTCCCGATAGCCTTTTCATTGGGGAAAAGGTTGCTTATCTTGAGGATAAATTAGCTTTTCGTGTTACCAAAGATTAAGTTGAAAGACAGGCTTTGACGAGATAACCTGCCCGTTCTACTGTGGAGATGAATCAACGGCGGCTGGAATGAGAATTCCATGGCTTCAATTTCGCACTCCTGAAACGAAAACATAATTTACTTTTTCAACAGAGGAACAGATTGAGAATCGGGAAGTCTTGACCGAGCCATGTCAATTCAACTTGGTATTGTACCGTGACACTTCGATGACGAGGCACAATGAAAGGGCAAAGAAGAGGTGATCGGAAAATGATGCGAACTGCGACAAGAACAGCAGACCAGCTATTTCTTCTTCCCTGTGTTAGCATTACCTTTCAGCCACCAAAGTTCAATGTTGCAGAAAGAGGGCTTGTCGCTTGAACGTGGGTCAATCAAGGTATCTAATTTTGGTGTCCACTTGTCTACGAGATCTGCCAGCACCAGAGAAATGGAGATCCTCTTCCTGAGGCGCGTAGGGTCTTACTGGAGCAGTCAGACGTGCAGGCCGACCTCTCCGGTTGTCCAATGGCCGCTGCACTCGAGAGAAAAGACACAGAGGACGTAACCCTTTCGAGGCCCTGGTACTTAACTACACGGGCTATTTTCGCTCAGCCGCTGCTACAAACAATACTGCCCCACTTTCTCCTCGGACTAATAATCTACTTCCCACTGAACTTGCTCCTCCACTGCAAGAACACCAGGAACATGCCGGTTCACTGCACGTTCCCGTTCTTCTGGGTGTCGACCGGGGTCATAGCCGCGTTGGCCTACGTGGTGGCGAAGTACATCCTCATGGGAAAGAAGAGGGAGGATGAAACCGTGCATATATGGAGCAGAGGGGTGTTCATGGATACTGTCGCACCCCAATTGAAGGACATGACACGACCGTCCTCCCAAGATGCAGCCTCACCAATTAAAATCAATTTGATATCAATATATGCAAACATATATATGATAAAATGTGTCTATAGTATCAGAGTTCACTAAATCATCAAATGGTAAATATACAACCATCTTAAAAATTTCAACTCGGGATAATACATAACAAAAATCCTACTATCCAAAAACCTCAATAGAACGTGCCCTTGTCCTATGCACGGGATCTAATAAAAAGAGTGAGCCACAACAGTTCAGTAAGTAAGACACTTCTCATAAACGGATCGAACAAATACTAAATAAATAGTTAAAACAACAATATAATTCATTTTCACCAAAATCGGAATTTAAGTAACTTCAAAACCAACTATAATGTACATACAAATATTTACAATATAATGTATTCATATAAGAAGGCTTAGTTCATCCAATAGTATCAAAATAATCTTAATGGTCGAACCAATTGATCAATCTCAACAATCATACACTAATGGTCAATTCTATTGGCTAACCTCATTCTCAGATATCAATTATGATCATGCATAACACTCCGTGACTAGGGGATCAAGATTCCCTCATTGACTAGATCTTTACTTATAATGCTGATCGCTCGGCGCAGGAGGATATCCTACACTAGTATATGTATATCCGAAAAACCCTCACGAGTTCACAAATACACTGAGCACAACTCGTCAATCAACAATAGTATCTTTCAAAGTCCACAAGGCTACAAATTGAAATAATCTTATATATCAAAGATGTTACACAAAACATTTCATACATCAATTTGCAATTCAATTATATAGCATTTGGCAACACATTTGATAAAGCATTCTACCAGTCAAAACACAATCCTTTGTAGCTCATCTCATCGGCTGAGAATGTTTTTTGTAAAATATTCTCTCAAAACCATTCTCAAATTCCAAAATGCAATAAATGTTTGATCCAAAGTCTTATGAGACAAATATGCATTTGATAACTCATAACATATTGAATCTTTATAATTTTCAAGCCATGCGTTTTCAAATTTTTAGGAAAAAATAGTATCACTCATCTCGAAAAGCCAAATGCCAATTTATATAAGCTATTCAATCAACGTCCCGAATCTCTAACAACAAATTGAACAAGAATATGAAAAACTAAGTAAAATAATAGTCTAATAAACAACGTGATTAAATTATGCATATTTGTCGATAGACGACCTTACGAGCCAACAAAGAGGCTCACCCATAGAGAAACCACTGTTATCCTTTATGCGCACCTCGTGCACTTAAACTGTTTGTGCCATGATTTTCTCCATCGAGCTCTTTTCCTAACAAACTTATAGTCAAAAGAAAGCTCTTTCAACATATGACAAAAGTTTCAACTTAGCCAACCTAAACTAAAGTCGAAAATCAACAAAAACAGCCTGCAACTTATTGTGCTTGTACGGTTCAATGTGCACAAGAAACTTCCAAAATCCATTTTGGACAAAACTGTAAGTTCAAACCAAATTTCGTAAAATCCTATAATTTCATGACACCCTAAAGTATCGTAACCCCATAATTTCTCAGCCAAATAACTCCAAAGATTTGCTTCATAATTTAAACTTCACATAACTCTAATTTCGAATCATATTCCTAGAAAATCTTAAAAACTACTTCGATGTGGCAAAGAAAGGGCGTGATACTTGTAAGGTGTTGTAACTCGGAGCTGAATAGACTTGGCGAGGTCCCCGAGACAAGCTTTTTCTTCCCTTTTTCTCTCTTGTTCTTTTCTTTTTTTCTCTCTTTCTCTCCCATTTTCTTTCTATTTCTCTCTTTTCGTTTTTTCCTTTGTCGCGAGCCTTCTAGGGCCTTATATTCCAAGTGCATTGTGGATTGGGTTCCCTGGTGTCAGGGAAACCTGAGAAATCGGACAGTGGGGAGGGAGTGCTCCCTTTACGTAAGGAAGGGTTGGGAAAAGGAGGGTTGGGATGGGAAGGATCCCGAACACACGATGAGGGGATCCTTTTTCGTGCATTGTAACATAGTTGACCCGATCAACTTTTTTCTCTCTTGGGCCTTGACCCATTACATTTTACCCTCCTAAAAAAGAAACTTCCGCATTACGATGTCGCATGTAGTTCATTACTCTCATGTAAATAATCCCTAGCGATTTTCGCCAAATAAACACGAGAGCAAAGGTCGTGTAATCTACTAGCTCTCTCCCTGCGGCGTGGGAGAGAGTATTTTGAGAGTTTTGTGTTCCAAGATGAGAGTACATTCGCACGATGCTGAGTTTACTAAATTCAAGCATAGATAAGTTGACATCGTAAGGCGTAGTTACTCTCGATCGACAAAATGTACAGAACTAAACTCACGTCCACCGTACATCACGGTTCTAATTTGCCTCCCGAGGTCGAAACCTAGGGATGAAAAAATGTGGGGCGGAGATGATCAAGATGGTGTCCGAGTTAGATGTGGATCTAATTTTCGAAATTTTTTATTTGTTCTTTTGGTGACCGACTTTGTAAGATTTCAATTAGCTCTACCCAATTCTCCTCATTCTGTCGGTCACGGTCTCTCCTGCGCGCCCATAGAAAAAACAAGTAAAAGAAAAGTGAACGACAGTGATCGGAGGAATAGATGATATTCGTCGAGTTTATTTCACCGTTTCTTTTAGATTTTGTCGGGAAATATATTCCACGTTAGAGCGGGAATATCTCCCCTGCGCACCCATGGAAGAGATTTCGTGCCGATCTGACTTAGAAGTAAATCAGAACCGAGCGTTCATTGATGAAGTAAAGATATGCCTTACGTTGTAGTACATGATCTGAGACTATCAGAAGGATTCGGGAGGAGCACTTTGGAAAGATTGCAAGTCGCTGGCCCGTGAATCTGAACCATAAGACCCTCTACACTCTGGTGAAGTTATGCTGCTCCCTGGGAATGGAAATGTGCCCGTTGTCGTCCTTCTTCTTCTGTCCATTTCGACTCTCCTCCCTCATCGACATTGCAGCGTCAATGAAGTCGTCCAATGCCCGCGCCGATGACCCTCTGGTCCCCCTCTGAGCGGCGTCGGCGGTGGCGGCATCGTCGTCTCTCGTGGCGCTCTGTATCATCTCCCTCGCTTCCCTCGCCCTCCTCCTCATCTCCCTCCCTTTCTCCGTGTCCCCCATCACCATCTCGATCTTCTCCCTCAAGGACTCCCCCCTCACCTCGCCGCTACTCCCCCTCGCCACCTCCACGCACGCCCCGACTTCGCCTCCCTCCAGCAGCCTCGCGTTGAAGAACTGCTCCGCCGCCATCGGCCACCCAAGCAACGGCACCCCATTGCTCAGCGCTTCCTGCACCGAGCCCCACCCGCAGTGCGTCAGGAAAGCCGCCACTGCCCCGTGCGCCAGTATCTCCACCTGCGGCGCCCACTTCTCCACCAGCAGCCCCCTCCCTGCGACCCTCCGCTCGAACCCCTCGGGCAGCCACGCCCCAGCGTCGAACTCGGCATTTATGTCGTGCCCGACCGGCGGCCTCACCACCCATATGAAGTTGCGGCCGCTGGACTCCAGCGCGGTAGCCAGCTCCATCATGTGCGGGGCGGTAATGGTGTTCATGGAACCGAACGACACGTAGAGCACTGACTTTGGAGGCTTTGTGTCCAGCCAAGCTATGCACTGTTCCGGGCTCGCGCCAGCCCGCCTCGAAGGCGTCGTGGACCAGCGGCTTTTCGCGGATAGGAGGACAGGCCCCACCGCCCAGACCTCCACGCCGAGCTTCTGCCTGAAGTAGGACAGCCCGACGCTGTCGAACTCAGCCACCGTGTTGAACAGGATCCCGTTCGAATCCCTCCAGGCGGAGAGGTTCGGGACCTGGAACAGCGACCAGGGGTCGGTCCCGTCTGCCTCGAGGATGTTCAGCGGCAGCTGTGAGACATGCACCGGTGACCCTTCTCGAAAGTCCGGCAATGAGAACTCGACGGAATCCGGCTTCTTCCGGTGAGGCAGGTTGACCCAAAGGGAGTAGTAGCAGGCGAGGCCAAACCCGCTGGAGACGGTGAAGATGGCGTGGAAGATGCCGAGCTCGCGGCACATGGTGGCGGTCCAGCCGAAGAAGATGTCTGCGATGACGCAGAGGGGCTTCCGACCGCTGGCAATGAGGCCGAAGAGGAGGTCGCGGAAGGGGTGTTGGAGGGAGGTGGAGGCGTGGAGGAGGCGGATGACGAGGGGGTAGGGGAGGGCGTCTGTGTTCTCGGCGTGCGGGGGGAGGCCATGGTCGGAGGGGAGGAAGGGGAGGTCGACGAGGCGGAGAGCGGTGGAGGGAGGGAGGGAGGAGCGGAGTTTGGCGTTGTTGAGAGGGGTGCTGAGGAAGGTGATGGTGAGGTTGCGGAGGTATTTGAGCTTGTTCTCGAGGTGAAGGGCGAGGGTGAAAAAGGGAATGATGTGGCCTTGAGCCATGAAGGGGAAGATGAGGATATTGGTGGCCTGGTCTTCCTCCATTATCGGTGGCGGTGGCGGTGGCGGTGGCGGTGGCGGTGGCGGTGGCAGAGAGGGAAAATGATCAACGGTGGTGGTGTTGATGGACGTGATGGTGAGGAAGGAGGAGAGCAAGGCGAACACCGTTCCTTTTTATCTTTCTCAGGGGAGCCTGGAAATGCCAAGGCATGGTGCCACCTACCCATATTTAGAAATAGATTAGAAAAATTCACCAATGTTTTTGTCAATTCTTCATCTGGCTGGTTTAGATTTTATCTGATTTATTTACTACTTTACCAAGAAAATCACTTATGCTTTGTTACTGTATGTGCGGTATGGCTTTTAAGCCAACCACAAGAAGCTCACGTTTGAGCTTCGCTTTAAAAGGATGCTTCTAAGGGTGTAAGAGGGTGGTAATTCTTAGTAAATTTTTTCGTAATTTTTCCTTAATTAATCTCAAGGTCGGTCACAAATATTGGTGTAGGCAACTTAACAACACAATCGTAATCTTAAATGTGTTCAATGTGCGACCCATTTTTCACTTAGCCAAAAATTTACCTCTATGGAAAGTGCATTTGTCAGTTTGACATTATTAACTTTAACCTATACCGATATTTGGTAATTTTCCTCAACGATGCTAATTTCCTTTTTAAATCCTTGTAATTGACAAGTTAATAAAGATCTTTCCAATGTCACAATCTAACTTAAAAGTCTCGCAAGACTGAATTTCCTAACGATCCTTAACTTTTCACGAAATATCCTAAACAGCCCGAGTTCACTGTAAATTCCTTTTCCTATTCTTAGTAACTGACCTGAATTATAATAAGAATCTTTCACACACGTTTGTAGATCTTTGGGCCTTATCGGTGAGTAACTATCCTCATGTGTCCCGATTTTCCTTTCATCAATACTTAGGTTAACAATATTATAATTAGTCATTTCCTTCAAACACTAGCAAGTTCTTGTCTTTCTAAAATCCTTGGAATGTCGAAATTTATTCTCTCTTAATCCAACGGCTCATATCGAGCGGTCCGGGCATTCAATTCCCATGTGATTTCATACTCTAAAAAGTACAAATTAAATGGGAAAATAATGTATGTATGAAGAAGAATCACATGCTGCACCCACTCAGTTTCAGAGGCCATAAACCATGAATAGCTGACTCTCCGGTTCCATGCCCGCATTTAGCCCTCTTTGATCAATGTTGATGTAAGTCGCCTTGGGCTGCAGCTGCATTTTCATCCGTTTTAAGCTATGCTCGTTTTGCGAAAAAAAAAATTCTGAATTTTTCGTCGTTCGTTTCACAGAAAATAAAACCGTCAATAAAAAAACACCTTCAAAAATTTAGAAAGATGAAAATATTTTTTATTTTCTTGATTTTATTATCCATATGATCCACAATATAGCGTGACAAGTGGAGAGCATAATTAGGGTGCATTTAGTAACCATTCTCATCCCAAAAACATTTTTTTTCTAGAAAGAGTTTTTTTTTAAATGGTTTTGCATTTGATAAAATCGATTTTTTCTTTTTCGTTTGGGACAAGAGTAAATATTGAGGAAGAAATCGATTTTCTCTTTCTCGTACTGTGTATTTTCGTCCGAGAAATAGAAAATAAAAAAAATTAGTTATAATCATCCATCCTAAACCCATCAATAGCCTTTTTTTTTCATTCTGAAAACAAATATTTAAAGAGCATTTCTCGTCCTGAAAAAAGAACCAAGAACCAATACTATTGTGAAACGCACCCCTAACCATATCACCTTATCGAGCTAACAACAAGATCCTAATCCGAATAAGTCATCCTAGGGAAAGAGAAGAAGTATTTAAAACATCATAAGGATTCACAATACAAGTTTATCTCCGGAGGCTAAGTCTTGCCCCTTTCTTGCACAATATATCGCCTATTATAGGCATCCAAAGAGGGAGGCCAATAATTGGCGTACTTAAGAACACCACTAATTTTGGCACTGTGACACCAATACAAGGACGACATAATTATGACATACAAGGCCAATAAATGACACTTCTTGGCAAAAAAAAAAAAATATTGCATACAAGGACACGCGTAGTCCACTAATGCCCATTCAAACAAGCTGCTCGGCGATGGGATATCTCCAGCTTTATATCTTTCATATTTTTCCGCGTGTCTTATTTTCTTTAATTGCCTGGCCATTCTTACTCTTTCAAAGTTATCAAGAGTAATTGTCACTTTTTTTTTCTTTAAATATCGTGATATCTAGTACCATGCCTCAATTTTTCTCGAGGCCGGCGAGTCGACAGCTTTTAGCAGCAAGCCAGCGACCGGCGGCCTCTAGTAGTGAGCCGGCAGCTCTGGCAATAAGCTCGCAATCTCTAGAGGCGAGCCTAAGGTTTGTTTTGGATTGGAGAGTTCGTGATTTGTGGTGACAAGCCGAGAGCTCGTTGGAGCCTAGATTGAGATTGGGCCAGGTTGAGCCACTGGGGTGGATAGCGGTTGCCACAAATTCTCACCGGATGACGCTTCCTCCAGCCCTCATGTATCACGTTATAGACTCTCCAATCGGCTTAAGTATGAGCACACCACACACACCACAAAAAGCGTAGATTAATAAAAATTGAAGTTGGCATGGTTTGACAGTGACCTCTTTTATTATTATTATTATTATTAGGAAAATCACCATAACGTCATAAAGGACTCTACCAACAAGAGATCCGGATCTCCTATCTTGGATATGGTCTTGGGAGCCGTCGGATATGAGATCGAACAGCTCTCACCTTTCCATCCGACCATCGGACAGCTGTCCTTTCCATCGCTTCGCCTACATTCACAGTAGGTGATCCGTTTCCTCAACTTCTTGGACAAAAAAAGAAAGAGTCCACGCAGATATGGGGTCAACACGAGCCATTTCTTCCATTTTTGGTCAACAGGGGCCTCTAAAAAAAGTCAGCGTGAAGAAAAGTGAAAATGGATTGTCTGTCTTCTCCCGGTCAAGAGAGCGATCTGCGACCAAACGAATCCGAACCTGTCTCTTGCTTTGTCGATCGCGATCTGGGGGCGATTCTAGTGATAATCGATGAATCCACGGCCGTATTGTTTATTTTGTTCTAGTTTTGCTTGCTTACACGCCTCGCGAAAATTTGGGAATAATAGAAAATTAAAATATAAAAAATCATAAATTTTATTATAATTGTGTCGGTTCGGTGCTTAATATTTCTATTGAGCAAACTTAGTGGTAAACAATTTCAAAATTTGCTAATATAGTTCATCCGGGTCAATTTTGGTTGAAAATCACTAACTCAGATATCGATCATCCCACTTGACATTGTCGATACTGTCATGGACGATTATATATATAATAATAATAATAACAATTTTTAGTTTTCTACTTTTATATTCCTTGACCTTGGCCTCCCCTTGAAGGCCTACGATCGACAATAGAAGAGGAGTAGCGAGGGCTGACCTTGCCTATTGAGTGAGGCTTGCCCTCATAGGGTTGAGGTTGGCAGAGATTAGCAAGGGTCGACTTTGCTGGCATCGAGCAAGGCTTGCCCTCGCTAGAGGCCAATGAGGGACAGCATTGCCAGCTCGGTAGAGTTTGAGCTTTGAGTGAGGCTGATCATAACCCTCGTGGGTGATGACGTTCTCCATTAACTGAAGATCTTATTCAAAGTTGAAGAAACTCATACAAGACATGGACTGGTGTGGGGAAGGTCAATGCCGCCCCCACCCTTTAGAGCTGAATTGATATAATCACAATGTGTTTACAAACTTTTTTGGTATAATCACCATTTGGAGCTAAATTGATATAATCACCATCTAGAGCTAAATTGCACTCTGGACGTAAGTCCAGATGGCCAGACGAGCGGTGCTCTTAGGATGGAGAGAAAGAGAGAAAATTCATACTTTCCTTCTTTGATTCCCAATCGTCATCCATGTGTCAATCTATAATTGAACCCGAGCACAATAAATACCTACCGCAACAGCCACATCAGCATCCGACGTGGCGTTATGGAACCACCCAGTTCTTTCTTATCATGGAGCGACGATTCTTAGGTCAATAATGACCCAGATGAAGTTCTTGCCACTGAGCTGCGACGGCCATGGCGGAGATGCATCGTTTGGGACGATGACTGTTTTGTGAGCCGAATCATTCATAAAGCTACGGGTCGTGTTGTGGGGGTTGGTGGTGGCAGATTCGTCGACCTCCTCAATGCATCTACACATCTCGACATGATGAGCACGACGCAAGGCGGCATAAGCATCGAAAAAAGAAAAACTTATCGAGAGAAACGCGCGTCGTTTCGTTGACGAGAAAAACTTGGTGAAGATCGATGACGAAGATCAATATCAAAAAAAGTCAAGAGGCATTCTGCTTTTTTGGATTGGGATCGACTCGAATGGGCCTTATCACGTAACACCGACGGACAGTCGTCGGGGCCGGGTTCAAAACTTCACATGGTATCAGAGCGGGAGGTCCTGAGTTCAAATCTTACCAGACCCCTAGTCTCCCCAAAGTCCTTCCACGCTTAAAACTAGGTAAAAAAAAAAAAAAACCAGACTAAGCGTGAGGGGGAGTGTGAAAGACATAAATATTAAACCACGTCTTCACCTAATGGCTTAAGCTTTTAGGACAGTTGGCGGTGATCATTCACAAAACTTCACACGGGTAGCAGCCGCCACGAGCTCTCATGGCCCTCATGTATCACGTTATAGACTCACCAATCGGCTTACGCATGGGCATGCCACACACGACGAAAGCATGGATTGATAAAAATTGAAGTCGACATGGTCTGACAGCCACCTTTTTTTTTAATTAGTAAAATCACGATAACGTCATAAAAGGGCTTTGGTATATGATTTTTCCAACTTGGTGGATAAACAGAAAGAGTCCATACAGACATGAGCCTAATTCCATAATAAATTCTAATTTTAGGTTTAGTCTCAACTCTACCTCGAACTTTGTTTTATTTCATCAAAAACCACTAACTTTAAGTCCTTCCCAAGTCTGCCCTGAACTTTTCTTTCCCCAGAAAAATCCTAATTTTATTTCGAGTCTCAAATTTGCCTCAAATTTTATTTTACCTAAAAAAAATGACACGCCTTCAATCCGTTCTCAGATCTACTCCCTTGTAATTTGACGTGACATTTTCATACCGATAACGAATCCACAATAATAATGTGACATGGAATATTATCTCTAAAACGAAACCGTTCTAGAATATAAAAATTAGGAACAACTAATGATAATATTTGGAAGCATGGTTAATCTGGACAAATTTGTTGAAAGCGCTAGTGCAGTGAATAAGTACGTAAATGCGGAAATATATATCTTCAGAATAATAAATAGAGTTAGAGAGTAAAGAGAATTGAACACAAGATGTATAGTGGTTCGGCTTAGATCAAGCCTACGTCCATTCTCCCACGATGACAGCCTATTGGTTGGAGTCCACTATGAATCAAAAGAGTTACAATCTCAATGTCTAAGCTTCTCAGCTTAACTCTCACGAAGTTCGTGTGTCACACTCTTTTGAGTACAAATAAAGCTCTTAGTGACTCAGACTTTAGGAAGATTATTCTCTAACGTTCGTACAAGACAACTTGAAATAACTCCCTTAAATACTCCTTCATGCCTTCATAACCGTTGACACCTTTCAAAGGAATTCTTCCAATCTACCCGTTGGACAGAATCAATCAGGAGATCTCAAGCTATAGATAGAAACAATAAAGAATCCGTCAATCCCGATCTCTCATTCAATCAGAATCTTCAGTTTCCTAAAGTGAACATTTGCTCCATATAATTGATTGCTTCCATAAATAATATAATCAGATCCAATCAATCCATAAGCTGTCGAAGATATATATATATCAATCCAGATCTTCGTGGGAAAAGAATAAGATCAATAAGATCTATAACCATAATAACTTAAGTCTGTCTTCCCCAGACTTTGGCAAAGTCTGACCACCTCAGGCTTTGGGAAAGTCTGTCATCGTCAAAACAATCATTAACTCTCCAGACCGTCGGATATCTCTAGATCTTTTGATGCTTTCAGACCGTCTAATAATCTCCAGACCGTTGGAGTCTTCCAAATTCATCCGTCCGATCTACCCATTGTATATGAGATTTCTTAGCCATAAATAGAATATGAGAAATCCTGTAAATCAAAATTGTCCATACAATCGAAATTTCCAACTTCCATAAATGAATACTTCCATATTGATATTGATTCTCAATTTGATCAATATCTTCCATCAAATCAGAGATCGCGTCCTTGATCCATATAGTAGGATAAGATATACAAAGAATGGAAAGAATCACAACGACTGCCACGTCACATCAGACTATTCAAAGTCTGAAACTGGTTTTGTCATCGTCAAAATAATATATACAAATAAATTCTTCAACATTTGTAACTAGAGCGCAAAGTGATAATTTTTCTCTCAAACAAAATAAAAAAGTTCAAGATCGATTAGGGGCTAAAATTAAAGCTTGAGATTTTTTTCGAGATAAAAAAAAAGTTTGAGAAAGACTTGGGACTGTACCTAAAGTTTAAGGTTCCTTTTTCAAGACAAAAAAAAAAATTCAACTTGGAATTTAGGATGTTTTTGGAGAATTAGGCCAATAAACATGGGGTCAACACAAGAGTCAAGAAGTTTGATTTTTCATAAACCGGGGGGGGGCCTTCAAAAGTTTGCATGAAAAAAAGTGAAAAATAATTGTTGTATTATTTCGGTTTGGGAGAGCGACCTGCGACCAAATGAATCCAAACCCGTCTTGCTCCGTCGACAACAATCTACGGCGGATCTTGTGATTATTAACGAATCCACGGCAGTATTGTTTATTTTGTTGTAGTCTTCGCTTGCTCACACGCCTCGTGAAAATTTGGGATTACTATAAAATTAAAATTAAAAATCATACACTTATAATAATTGTGTGGATTCAATATTAAACTATTCTATTGAGCCAATTTAATCATAAACCTATAAAAGAATTTTTTAATATAATTCATCCAGTCAACTTTGATTGGGAAATTGCTAACATAGATATCGGTCATCTTACACGGCATTGCTGGCACTGACATGAACAATTTAAGTATATATACATATTTTATTTTATTTTTTAATTTTTAGTTTCCTTTTCCCTTTTTCTCTTATCTGAGCCTCCTCTCGATGGCCAGCAGCTAACAAGGGCTACCCTTGCCCACCAAGTGAGGCTTGCCCTTATAAGGGTAAGGTTAGCAAAGGTTAGCACAGGTCGCCCTCGCTAGAAGCTAATGAGGGTCGGCCTTGCCTAGTCACAAAGATCGAGTTTCGGGGAAGGCTTGTCGCAACCCTTGCGTATAACATCTTGAAAAAGCCAACTCCAATCAATTAGTGATTTGGCCATTGACCGCTTGCACAGGATGCGAGGATTGCTGTAACGACAGCCAAGATGACCTTATGAATGAAGTGCAGAAGAGTTCAAAGTGGTCACAAGGATTAAGCACGGAATCCCATGAGGCAACCAAGTGGACAAACCACCAAACCACCTGGAGGAATGCGGGGATCAATAGTGGGACCACTCATGTACATAGTGTGGGTTGATCGTGGAATTACTTGAATTGATCATGAGAATTATCTAGGGGATGATTTGGACTAATCATGGATCGATTGTGAATCAATGTGGACCAATTGTGGATTAAAGTGGATGGGTTGTGAATTGATCATGGGTCGACGAGAACTAACTGTGGATCAGTCATGAATTATGGATGATTGATTGAGATCAATTGTGGATTGAATGGATTGATCTGTGAGTCGAGCGTGGATGGGTGGTATCGATCCATCATTGATCTCGGATCAGCCGGATCGATCCAGGGATTGACCATGGATCGGGGGATCAATTCAGGGATCCATAAAGACCCATCTTGGGATTGACAGAGACCTATCCTAAGCCATGCTAGGGATCGATTCATTGATTCTCCTGAGGGTTGGTAGACGATATGTGCACAATTCAAATATGATTCATTCGATGGTTGACGGACAATCCGTGATCCAAGAATCACACTAATTCACCGGTCATGAGCAAATCATTGGGCCAAGCAAAATCCTGTAATTAATGAGATTTGCTCGGTAGCCAAGAAAAGAGAGTCTATAAATGAGAGTAGTCATTCTTTGAATGAGAAACTTCCACACCTCCTCTCCTCTCCTCTCCTCTCCTCTCCTCTCCTCCTCACATGTTGCCTCCACTCTCCGTTCCTCTCATTCTCTCTCAACCATTCCTTGTCGTTGATAAGATTGAGGTAGCACTCCTCAATGTGAATTAGCTATCCTAGAGGCTAAGTAGGGTGATCTGTCTTAGTGCTCAGCATGACAAGGGCCCTTATGGATGGTTGCCAATGATATTGTCCTTATGTGATAGACGACATGTTAAATTGCATTGGGTTGCGAATCCCAAAGAGATTCTGCGACAACTCTTGACGAGGGTCGAGAGGGATTCCTATTTGAGGAGATAAGAACCGTCCTTGTGATTCAACAATGCCGTCGGGGATCAACAGTGCCCCCTAGTCTTACAAGGATGCCCCTACATGGTGGTGTAAGGATGCCGTGAAGTTGCAAAACCTCGTCATGTGCCACACGAGAATTCCCCTTGAAGGGAGTTCACTAGGAGAGTCCTGGAGGGAATGCTATGAATCCTCAATTCATGCATGCGATTGTCATTGTTAATGTTCGAGCGTTGGAATATTTCTCGCGTCGGGTTGGGTTCCTAAGTGATTCTATCAACTTGGCATTGGGGTACTTATTCACTAGGTACATACTCATTCTTTTTTCCCGTCCTTTCAAGGATAAAAGATGGACCATGAAGTTCTAGTCATGTTCGGAATGCCGTTATCTATAAAGACCACTAGTCATGACGTGGTTGATGTCGAGAAGAACAGGGCCTATTGATGTTACGACTCCACTGGTTGGATGGACGTAGATCTCAATGATTGAGTCCCTCGCGAGTACCTATGTTAGTACATGCTCTTTAATGGAGATTTAGTGGGTCGTCTCAAAAGTTTCCACTACTCACAGAAATTCTAGTGAAGGGATGATAAATCTCGGTCTATTACACCGAGGTGACTCCACTAGGTGTCAATTTTGGAGTAGAGACTTAGGACCCTCACCTATAACCCAGGATAGGTACTATGTTTTGATGGCAATGTAAAAATCACTAATATAAAGAAGGACTAGTGATGTAATAAAATGAAGTTTCTATGTTATGGATTGTTGGATGTGATTGTATATATTCATACTTTCACTTGTGCTAAACAAGAAGAAAAGAAAAAGGAAATGAGGTTATGAAATGGTGGGTGACATGCATGGGGTGTCATATCCCCATAGTGAATCAGGTCTCTGGCCCTTATGAAGGAAAAAATCGTATCTGGATTCACTACATCGCGGTTGCTAACATATTCCATAAATTGAAGACCTTGAAAGTTGAAGAAACTCCACAACATAAATGAAAACAGGCCACAAGAAAGAAACTCACAGAAGATGTGGATCGGTATTGGGAAGAATTATGTCACCTCCATTATTTAGGATTAAATTGATACAATTATAATGTATCATGAGCTTTTTTTTAGTAATCTTTCCCAAAAATTTGATTGATGAAATGTTTATTAATTGTAGCATATTACTTAATTCTTGTTGACACAAATATATAAAATGATACGGCAAGTATTGTTTTAGATCTGTGTGTAGGCTCTTCCGTTATTTCTTTATAAATTGCTTATACCATAGGCTATCCCAATTTTGGCGCCTCATGCAGAGAAAATATTTGGTGCTTTCGTATTGCCGCATAAGATATCGATGTCGTGAGCGTTTATTTCCTTAGATCCACTTACGTACAGATCCACACATACATATTGAAAGTGAGACAAAGCATGGATTGTTTTTTTCCTTCCTCCACCTCCCCCCGCTATCATCACCGGATGAAGTTGACAGGCCCACATCCAAGCCGAGCTGCATAGACCAATCCAGTGGTGCGACGGCCATGGTGTAGTGGGCTTGAGGCTGGAGGTGGCAGCAACTTGGGCGGGAGAATCCCAAATTAGATTCTAAAGTCCATAGATGGTTGGCTGGGCCGTGGTTGTAGATGGTGGGAGAGAGAGAGAGAGAGAGAGAGAGAGAGAGAGAGGTTATACTTTTACTATTTTTTTAAATTTTATTTCAAGTTGATATTCATGTGTCGAATTATAATTGAATATGAGTAAATAAACTTTGCGCCACATCAGCCCTTGATTTGATGATTAAGCCTAACCCAATGTTTTCAAACCCCATGATGCTATTTCGATGTCTTTCCGCTGTCTAGATTGGGCCTTTGCGGTCAAAAGCGAGAGCCGAACTGGCTTTCTGCTTAGTTGCCTGAACCAGTTCAGTCCCACTGTGATCAACTTCAAGTAAATTGCATCAGCCTGGCCCTTACTGCTAGCTAAGAAAAGCACATGAGGAAGATTCACGCAGGCCTAGCAGTATCAGGGCAATTCGAAAAGCGCCCACAACGCAAAACATGGCGAGACATATTCCTAGTTCGCGGGCAATGTCCAGACGCCACCCAGAAAGGCAGGTCTGTGATGATGCTTAGATGGTGGGGTACCATTTTTCACAGCTCTGCTCACGAGATCAAAGATGAGTTCTTCGAAAGAATGTCGGAAGTGAGTGAAGAAAGTGGCTCGGAGGAGCTCAGTCATGAGATGGTAATGCAGACCAATTACCATTTTCAGCATCCCTCAGCAAGTTTTTTTTCGAGCTAGAACACGGCAACATGGTCGGCAATCGCCATGAACAAGTGGTTTCTCAAGTGACGATTTCAGCTGTCCAGAACATGTGCACGTAAGCGAGGTAAAATATGTCGTCCCGATTGGCAATAGCCCTTTCCATGGGGGAAAATGTTGCATATTTTGAGGATAAAGTAGCTTTTCGAGTTACCAAGACTAGGTTGTAAGACAGGCTTTGACGAAATAAGCTGCCCATTCTACTGTGGAGATGAATCAACGGCGGCTGGAATGAGACTTCCATGGCTTCGAACTTCGCACTCTTGAAAAGAAAATATAATGTATTGTTTCGACAGAGGAACAAATTGAGAATCGGGAATCTTGACTGAACCATATCAATTCAACTTAGTATTGTGCCATGGCACTTTGATGACGAGGCACAATAAAAGGGCAAAGAAGAGGTGATCGGAAAATAATGGGAACTGCGACAAGAACCGCAGACCAGCTATTTCTTCTTCCTTGCGTTAACATTGCCTTTCTGCTACCAAACTACATGTTGCAGAAAGAGGACATGTCGCTTGAACGTGGGTTAAACAAGTTACCTAATTTTGTGTTCCCATTGACAACCTGATTTGTCATGCAATGCTACAATGCCAAAAACCATGTGGCAAGAGTCATTCGATATAAGACCGTAAGTCTTAACCTGGGAGGTGACAAACTGACGATGAATGAAACAATTTCTGACTTTATGAGACCTTCCCAAGCTGTAGATACAAAAATTAAGCACTTCCTTTTTGTACCATGCAAAAGAATGTGAATTGAAGCAATAAACAGCAAACGCATTTTCCATTTATTGGCACGCACCGTGAGACTTACAGACTTTATCAGATCGGAACCACTCGCAAAAGAAGTGAATAAAACAAAGGGTAGCAGACAAAGAAATGCCATTTTTTTTATAGTTGCTTATGATCCTGATTTGTACCTGCAAAGAACTTTGCTTCTTAACACCCTGTCGTGAACATAAAATCCGGGCATCACCATGATCTTCACCCGGCCTGAACTGTGCTGTCTCTGACGATCCACAAATATGTCCTCCATGTAGTGTGGATCGAAATTTCTGTTCTCTTCGACCCTCAAAATCGCGATTGGCGGGCTGAAAGAAAAGGCGAGCAGATGAAGTAGCCATATACATTTGGCGGCCACAAAGAACGCTTGCAGGAGTTGCTCCGGCCATTGTCTGGTCCAATTCAAGGTCGTGATGATGCAACTCATCTTCTGGTCACAGAACTTGCTGAACTCTTCGCTGTAGTACTTAGTGCCCTTCCTCAGAACTTCGTTCCAGCTTAAATTCCTGAGTGCTACAAAAGATGCGAACTGCGCTTGGCGATCCTGTTGAGGGTCTAGGATCTTAGGTGAACCGTTCTTCTGGAAGACACAGTTCTCGAAGTCCTGGTAAAGCGATTGGTTTATTATGGCCTCCAGATGGTACAACACGGCCTTCGAGTACCTTGAGTTCAGAGAAAGCTTATAGGGTTGGAGCAGTGTGTTCAAATTCTCCATTAGCGTGCTGTCTGTCTCTTCAATCTGCCCGACTAAGGTTTTGCAAAATTGCTTCACTGATAACCTCGATTCGGACACTATTTGCAAGAACCCCTCCGTCATTACTTCCTCGGTCACGGGCATCAAACTTTCTTCCTTACCATTTATAATATTTCCCTTCGGAGGAAATGTCCCAGGCTTGTCGGAAATTTGGGACTCCTTCGCTTGTGTCGCTTGCCTTAAAGCCCTCTTGAGCCCCTCACAATAAGTCTCCAAGTACTCCAGTTTCTCCCTCAGCTCCCCCAGCGAAGACTTCATCTCAGCCACCTCCATTAGCGCCGCATCTCTATGCTCGTTCGCCTCGATCAGCTCTTTCTTCAATCCTTCTATCGAAACAATCCCCAAGTCCTTGAAAATCTGAGATACTTCATCGGATTCGGGTCGGTTCGGGGAATTTTCGTTCTTATGCTTCTTCTTTAGTCGAGGAAGCAACCACGAAAGGAAGACTCCCCGGTTCTTTGTCTGCGAATGAGCCGACGAGAGAGGATTCATGAGCGGCACGACAATGTTGGAGTTCTTGCTGGTCCTAGTGACATGATCTGGTTCTGAGGTTATAACTGCAGGTTTGCACCTATTGCAGGATGATACGGATTTCAAATCATCCATGCTCTTTCTCCTGCAAGACTTGTAAAAATCGGTCCTGGGGGAGGTCTCGCGGATGGCCAAATTGTTCGCGCAAGAGCCGGTGAATGATTTCTGATCATCGGTGGGACATACGTGGGATTCTAAACTTGCCAGATAGGAGTTGAATCCCTTTCTTGAAGAAGAATTTCCCTTACGGTAGTCGGACAGAACACTTCCGTCGATATTCCCTAGTCCCAGTCCAATTTCATCCCAAGTTTCCGACATCGTTCGACCTTTCAACGGAATCTGAGGGTACCCCGGCAACGGGTCGTCTTCGTAGCTCTGTCAAAACCTTAGAATTTTCAGTTCGCTGGATCTAAGTTGGGGCATTGAGCTTCGTGAAGATAAATATTATATGAAATCACGCATTCTTTTTCTTAAGAAAGACGCAAAGAAAGCGATTACACTATATACACAGACTAGACCAACTGATGGGGAACCAACATAGCCATTTATGATTCAAAGCGGTCTAAGAAACTAAAATCAAGACGTGCAGTGAATCCTCGCGACAATGAAGGGTCAGCACAATTTCCAACAACGCAAGCAAAGCACAATAATAAATGGAGATTGGCCAAAGCGAAATGTGAAAGTTTCTTATTCGCAAACTTTGCATCCTCCGGCTCGCTCTGCATTGGAAAAATAAAGAAAAAAGGGAAACACGAGCACCCAATTCACCAGTAGCACATGCAGAATAACTTCAATAACAAGTCACTAAAAAGGAAGCTTAAGAAAAAAAAGGAACAGGAAAATAAGAACTATTTCCGAGAGAAAAGAAAGAAGCGAAAGAAAAGCTTACGGGTGTGAAGACGGGGTAGTCTTGAGCGGAGAGATGAGAGGAGGCGGCAGAGTTAGGAACAGGGGAGGCAGCAGCGAATCTGAGGTTGGCGGGGCTGTTGCCCTGCATGAGAGCGGCGTGAAGAGACCGAAGCTCCAACGCCTTGGCAATGGCGGCTTGTATGTCTTGCCTGCTGACCTCCTGGCCCTTGTTCTGGTCGCCAAATATTTGAGACAGAGTCGATGCAGCCATGAAACCGAGAAGAGGAGGGAGAAGAAAAAGCAGAGCAGGGAAGGTGGGGGAGCATGTAACTCCAGCTAATACAACAAAAGGAAGTCCTTCAGAAAACAAAGAAGGCCCAGAAAAATTGTTTTTGTGTGATGGCTAAGAGTGAGCCACAGTGAGCGTCTGCGTGCGAGAGAGAGAGAGAGAGAGAGAGAGAGAGAGAGAGAGAGAGAGAGAGGGAGGCAGAGGGACAGAGACAGATGCAGAGAGATTCGGGCATGTGGGTATCCAACGGCTGGATTGGGTTTTGCTGATATGGCGATAATATCCAATGAAGAATCTTGGACAACCAGAAATTCTCAGAGAGAGAGAGAGAAAGAGAGAGGGAGAGGGAGAGAGAGGGAGAGAGAGATGCAATTGTTGAGGAGGTTTTGTCTTTGTCAATGGATGATCAATGGAAGGAGAGGCATGTGAAGCAGAGAGACAGAGAGACAGAGAGGCCAAAAGAGAGGGACGAGTGGCTTGCACTCCAAACGGGAGCTAAAGAGACAGCCAGAGCGTGGGCAGATTCACGAAACTACCCCCTCGCAATTCCCCTGAGATGCGCAGGACAGGACATGGAATAGGATCGAATTTGAACATTCCAAAGCGTCTGACGAGCTTACTGTGAACCCATGATTGCCCATCAAAACTAAATGGCCATCATCATATGTTCCACTCCACTCTAAAGTCTTGGGATGATGGTGGGTTGGTGGGGGTGTGTCTTTCGAGTCCACCCTTGGTGGCTTTTCACAAGCCCTTTGCGTCGTGGGTCGGGGCAAAATCATGTCCCGCATTTCGCCGGTCGAACACGCATCAGTAGTTGCTGTCGAATCCCGGATCGAGAACCATCATCTCCTCCTCCTCCTCCTTTTCGCCTTGCTAAAAGCCGCGGTCGAGCGGGCGACCCCAAGGGCAACATCTCCTTGTCATTGCCGGCCTTTTCGGCGTCGAGTCGTATTCAAACCCTTCCTGAAGCTATGATCATCAAAGTCACGATCACGAGAATTTGGGTAAAACCCAGGTCTTTTTCATAGTCATCGCATTTTGTTAGGGCTAAACGAACATGTTGCTATATGAAAGTCGAACAGCACATTCCCATTCTGCATTTAGTCACCCAACAATTCCTTCGTGTCCTTGTGCACTGGGAGTACTAAACAAAGTTGGCATTTTTGGAGGGTAACAGTGTAAACAAGAATATAATGAGCTGTCCAATTTCATTTTTTTGCTCAAGTGGGGGACCTAATATTTAGGTCTCTTGCAATTTATATTTTTTTTGGTAGAAGGTGTCTTGTGGCCCACTAGAAGCGAGAATTGCCTGTGACATCCCATATTTTAATCTTATTTCAATTAGGTCCCCCCTATTGGAATTTTGCGTCAGTCCAAATTGGAATATTTTCCAAGGACAGTAAGGGCATTTAGGTGGGATATAAAATAAGGTTCCCTTGGGAATAAGTATCCTGAAAATGGAATTCCAGGTAGGGTTGGGGGAAAATGTTGAATATTGACTTCTTTCCCTTTTCCGTAACTGCTTTGCTTAGAAAAAATCGAAACTTTATCATCTTCTTTAGTCTAATCTATGTGAAGATTAACTTTCTAAGCCAACCACCCCCTCCAGATAAAGCTACCCAGATTTGTCAACCTCCACATGCAAAAAGCTTCTTCAATCTTTGCTCAATCAGCGAGATTATAATATGTTCATCATCCCACTTTTCATCGGTAGTAGGTTCGGTTTATTTCGCTTTCTAACCCAAAAAAAAAAAACAAGGAAAAAAAAAACCTCATGCTTTTTTCCGACACGTGGATGCACGAGAATTCAGGTGGAAAATTCTCCACTTAGAAAATCCGGGTGTGAAGTTAGAGAGGAATCACGAGACGTTTGAATGAAGTGATTGCAAAATTATAAACAGGGGACCGGTTTCTCGTTTCTAAGGCTCCATTCGTCTCCTGTTAAATAATTTTCAGGAAAATATAGCGTTCATTACTTTCCACTAATGGGGAAACATAGTCAAAAGTAGGAAAATGTTTTTACTTTACGTTTCCCATCTACATTCAAAAGTGGCTCAGTCAATATAGAACAAAAAAAAATGAGAGAAAATAAAAAAAAATCAAAATTTTCTTAAGTTTCAAACGAACACTCGAAAATTTGTCATTTTGTAAAAAAAATGATTTATTGAAAAATATTTTCTAGAAACGTTATATTTTTCGTGAAACAAATGGAACCTAGGAGACAGATAAGCAGGTGGCACCAAAAGCATAAAATTAGAACGAAATTGAAACGAAATGGAGTGGCGAAAGGGGAAGGAGGGCTCAAAAAAGACTTTTCTGTTCTGCCGTTTCGGCTTTGATCATCTCGAGTCGTCACTTTCAGAACGGGCAAAATCATTCCTTCCCCACCGAATAAGACAAAGCCACGTGGCATTGGTCCATGGGCTTCGAGGCGGAAAATTCATCTAATTGGAGAAAAAAAAAACACCAGAACACGACATCAGTTCATCGACAGAGGAATCTTACCGAAGTTGGTTTCTTGTTTTTCTTTTCTTCTTTTGTTCTCGTGTGCCGGCCACTCCTTAACGTCCGAGGTGCCCTCCCATGGCGGGAGAGCTAATGTAAATGTCTTCCTTCCACCCTCGCTTTAAGGGCAAACGCCATCGTACTTTTCCTCCCATCTCGACATTCTTCCTTTTTATTTCATGTTTGCCCTATCACCGGAATGTCGCGTCCCCTTCGAAATTAGTAATTAGCATGCTATTTGGAGGCGATTATGTCCCAACTTCTTGGGACGGAGATCAATCACGCGAATCGCGGGCCTATATGGATTAGAAACGAATCCCGGACGCCGAGCTGAAAATCCCATCCTTGCCTTGAGCGCGCATACTCGATTTGCACCACGTCGCCGCGCATGCGCGACCGCTCACACGACCAAATGGAAACCGTGATATGCTCGCAACGGAGTTCCTTGATGTCCGTTTGAAAATGGCACTTTAATCAAGGGGGGAAAGCGAAAGAAAAAACAAAGAAGGGGAAATGAGGACTGCTCTTTGGCTTTGCATTGGCGTGCTATCTTAGGGTTCATGCGTGGAAGGAGACAAAGAGCCGTGACCTCCATTATAGGCCAAAACGCAACTTCCGATTGATGCCGAACCCCTCCTCTCTTGTCACTGTCGTCGTTGAGTTCAATCATCGCCCCAAAAGAAGACGAAGAAGATAACATTCACCTGCTCCACTAGTAAGGGAGAAGATCGATACCAAAGATGATGTATCGTTTTAAAAGTTGATGGAGTGGATTCTTGCTCGATGCTTAATTAGGGTAAATTACCTTAATTAGTTATCCATAATATGAGATATCGTATCATATATTAGCTTTTGTAAATCCATCTTTGTTTCTTATATCAGTACGTAAATTACACCCCCCGCCCCTTTTTTTTCTCCTTCTATGTTTGGTCCACCTTCAGTCGAGGATGACGGGTGACATATCGTGACCACCTTAGATGATCAAGCTAAGGTTGAGCACGCCCTACTTCTCATCAATCTAGTCTCGAGCGAGAGATCTTGATGAGGGCCTCAATCGAGGCTCATGACATCATTGATCCTTGCCGATAGGAGGGAGTGGTGGGGAGGATCGAGCGAGTTAGGGTTTCGTTGAACTCTTGTATGTAACGGGTAAAGACATACGCAACATGACACATATTTCATGCGTGTCGGATGTACCAAGAGATGGGGCATGGGACCAAGTAGCCCGGTCCCCTCGCTCTTTCCTTGTCTCAACCTAAGAACAAGAAGGACAATCCCATTTTTGTGGCGGTTGATTCACGTGATATAGTACGTCCTTACTGAATACTCAATTTATCAAGACAATCTACCTACTTTCGATACACATCCATCACATCCCTTTGTAAATCAATCTTAATTATCTTAAACCTACTCAAATCATTGGGCGTCGAAGCCGTTCTACACCTTCTTCTTTTTTCCATATTCCATTGTCTTTTCCAAAGAGAAAACATGCATCATTGTACTATTCACAAGAAGGGGTCCCCAATAATTAAGCTGCGTAGCGTGAGCTTCACTCTATAATTTCTATAGTTGTTTCCAAAAGTTTGGAAGACAGCCTTATTAAATAGCCTATGCTAAAATAAAATAAAACCATAAAAGGAGAAACACAGGAAAAATAATAAAACCTACGCCTCGACGTGTTCATAGACTAGCAACGACTTGCTTATGTGCTTATGATGAGCCAATGAGCTGTTGGAAGTGATTCATTCTTGCAAACTTTTTCTTCTTCTTTTTGCCAACTTTCGAAGAACTTTAATGCCGAACGGCTGACCCGTCAATCAGTTTTGACGTAGCATGAAAATAGGTGGAATAGTTTGGTCCATTCGAGGCATTGTAAGAGCTCCATCATCAATGAACTTTGACTAGTCATGAAAAAAAAGCATGGCCGGCTTTGTTTTTTCATTGTGGCAGGCCAAAGGAAAACTATTGGGAAATTGGAGAGATGAACCTTGAGGGGATAATTTTCCAAAAAAATTTAACAACGGTGATTCAATCATAAAATTATCGATTTGATTAATTTAGTTGTAAATATATTTATAGTTTGATAATATGATCTTTCTGTGTAATTTTGACTAGAAATCATTAACGTAGACAATCTTTACAATGTAAAAATTGTTCAAAAAATTTTATAATTTTTTATATATTTTTTAATTGTTTCTTTTTTTTTCTTTTTCTCACAGTTGAGCGAGGTAGATCAATGCGCCGACCACAAGCGAGAGTTGCAAAGCCCTTGCTAGCCATCACCTAATGCTTGACAAGGGCATGCGGACTCAAGGTCATTGCCCATCACCAAGGGCTCAATGATCCTCATCGACCAATAATAGGGAAAAAAAAGACAAAAGAAAAAATCAAGAAGATTATAAATAGTTCAAAATTTAAAAAGATATATGAAAATTATTCACGTCAACGTGACCATGCTATGTAAGATGCTCGATCCATGTTAGCAATTTCTAACAAAAAAAATTGGCAAGAAAGACACAAATTATCGAAGAAATTGAAATTAAATTAATCAAATTGAATAGTTTAAGACTGAGTTAATTGCAATATAATAGATTTATGACTTTGTGAATACTTTTTCTAAACAATCTGCAAGAAGGAATCACTATATGCTTATTATACATATGTTAAGGGATGCACATATGACTTAATCGTGTAGTCAAGTTGACACAAATAAATACTTAATTGAAGTCGCTTAGGGTTGAAGTTAAGCCTCAATACTCTATTCAAGCTTGATCTTTCTAACTCAAGCTCTACTCAAATAAATCTACAATAATTTCGAGTTCGGCTCAAGTCGACTTAGGTAGTCAATTAATTTCACTTGAAAACTCCAATAAAACTTGAACTCGAGCTCATGCTCAAGCTAAAATTCTCGAAAACACACTATGACCGAGTGTTAACGATTCTCATCTATCCGTTCACATCCATATGTCTGCGCATGCATATAACGAAATAAAATACAATCATTCGATTAGGTTTGTTTGAGATCTACACGAGCCAAACATTATCAAGCTCAAGCCTGACCCCGTGAACACGAAAACGGTGATGCTGAGTATGACCAAACTCGAGTGGTAGCTTGGTTCATTTCGACCCCGAATATGAACAAAAAGCAATTGACTAATTTGGTCGAAGCCTTCCACGCTCTCAATAGTAGAAAGACACTGCAGAAACAAGCGAACGGAGAAGAAGGAAGGGTTTCGCGTCTTTTATCTTCTCCTTCTTGTCTGTCCCGAAACGAGTTCACAGAAACAACAACGGAAGTATTGACAAAACGAATCGACCCGACCCCAAGACACACAGGCAAAATTCTCCATTGGCGCTTGGCTTTGTCGAGTTACGAAGCGATGCACTGCATTCTTTATCTTGGGAAAGAATTGTCTCCCAGCGAAGAAAGGAGAAAGATAAAGGCGGTTCGCAGCTTTCCTCGGATAAGTGCCATGGAATCTGTCATTTCATGGTTTGTCTCTATCCAGCAAAAGCGGATTCCATGCACTAGCTTTGTTTAAGTTGCTTCATCAGCATCTCTAGTAAAGCCATGTCCACCATTGTCACTAATTTGATTGCGAATGATGATTCAGTTTCGCTAGGTCACGAGTAATCTTGTATTGTTGTGCTATTCGACCTTTTAGTTTCCATGTTATCATAGCTATCAGAGATGAAGCCACGGCATTTTACTGGTCCGAGAAATACATTGAGAGCCTCCATATAGGTGTGATTAAGCTAAGTCGAACAGAGGTATGGTGGATTGTAGCTTTTGGGTGCACGTCGACTTAGAAAGTTGATCTTAGATTCGAACTTAAAAAGAAGGCGTATATTTGCTTAAGAAGTTCAAGCTCAATATCATTCAATATTTTCCCTGCATATCCCAACTCGACTCTACCTTTTATTTTCTATTGATAGAAAAAAGGGCAGGGAAAAGGCGACACTCTCAACGGATAATTGCAATAAGAGTTTTACACTCGTCACGAAATATGCGGATTGAGTTATGACTACTCCATGCCAATTGGAATCCGAAGCTTTGAGTTTGATTTATGATCAAGCCTTGATAATCAACCCTAAGCTCAAAATCGAGCCACCGTAGTCCGTTCATGCTTGATTTTTCAAACTCAGGCTCGACTCAACATTACTCTACATCAAACTCTTAGTCCAGCTCGACTTGACCCGACTTAGTTAGCCATTCAATTTCACCCGAAACTCAAATTGAACACGAACTCGAGCTCGAATTCTGACCTCAGAGAGAGAGAGAGAGAGAGAGAGAGAGAGAGAGAGAGAATCTTTCACTGTTCTTCCATTCCGCCATGGACGACAGCTAGAAACAAAAGAAAGATAGAAGGAATCCATAGAGCAGCAAAAGTAGCAACGAAGGGAATCGATCCGACCAAGACGCACTGCAGAATTCTGCTCTTTTCCGATAGCGAAAGCGACACGACGCTTCCATCTAACGTCAAAACTATTATTGTTCTTCTTCGCAACTCCGCTTTGTGGTACTACGAAATGCTGCAATTCATCATTTTTCTTAGAAAAGAACGGTCTCGAAAGTAAAAAAAAAAAAAAGAAAGAAATAATTAAGAAGAAAGTTGACCATCGCTTGCCTCGTAAAATGCCATGCAAATTCGTCCTTCCCTGTTTGTTCTCATTCCAGCTAAAGTGGATTCCATTATGGCCGTCACCCCCTTTTTTCCGTACTTTATGTATGTACATATGTATATTGTTATACGTGTGTCTGTGCTGATTATGTTGACCAGCTTACGAAGTTGCTCCATGAGCATCTCTAGTCAAGCCCATGGCACTTGGCACTAATTTAACCACAGTAATTCATTTCGCTAGGTCACAAGGTATCTCATATCGTTATATTTGTTGGACATTTTTTCGGTCCGTATCGTTATATTCATCAAGGGATGAAGCCATGACATTATGGTGGTGCGAGAATGGATCGAGGGCCTGAGGTAAAGGCGCCATTGAGCCAAGTCGAATTGATCGACATAACTTGAAAATAGGCTTAACCTTTCAACTGGAATTTGAATTCAAATTAATTGCCCCGTGGCAGCAAGCTTAAGTATAGGAATGTAGCCTCAACTTGACTTAAAAAGTTTATCTTAGATTCGAACTAGAGAAAAAGTAGAACTCCATGTATAAATTTATCGTTCCGATATTTAAAGCATAAATTTTTAATGAAATAAAAACTCAATTAGATTTGTAAGCTGCCTGAGCTATAATTTGACAAAGTTTCACGCTCCATGTCATTTGGTGTTTTTGCTATATACTCCAAGTCGACTATTTATTAATAAGTAAAAAGAGTAAAGATGGGTGATCAACATTCAACACTAGTGAGTTCTTGATAGGAAGAATCTAACACCTTTTATGAAATATCTGGATTGAGCTAGTACTACTCCACATCACTCATGGCGCGAGTGCTACATATATCCTCCACGGCAAGTTGTGCCGTATGACTAAAAGAGATTTATCCACGACATGAATCGAACTCAAGACCTTATAAAGGACATCCAACCTTTTAACCACAAGGCCAATCACCTCTACAACGACTTTACTTCTACCTATAATAACTGCAACGCCGAGATTTTGAGCAATTTCCCTTTTATAAGTATTGCCAAACTCAAGATCGACTTAATATGATACTCTATGAAGTCACTTCAACTTAGACTCGAATTCAATAATGTCACACCTCAACTCAACAGGGAGAAAGGCACGACACTACAGTCCTACTTTCCAAAGAATGCAGTTTCAGATAACCAAATTCAACATGATACCATACACACACGTATATATATATGATAAAAGTAACATAGTTTACAATATCATAGTTCACTAGAATCATCAAACAACATGTTTACAAATATCCTAAAACTAACTAATTTTCTCTTCGACTTAGAACAACTCATACAAAAAAATCCCAATACCCAAAAGTCTTATATGGCCACACTCTCGCCCTAATTACAGGTCGCTAAGGAACTTGAAAACAGGTGAGCTAAAATCGCTCAATGGGTAATACACTACTCTTAAGAGGACCGAACATATATTATGCACGTATTTAGAACACCAACATGACTCATTTTCACTTAAATTCTCAAGACCAAAATGAACTATAACGTATATACAAATCCTTATAATATAACATATTCGTATAAGAAAGGCTCGGTTCATTCAATAACATCGAAATAAATTAATGTTTGAACCCATTGATTAATCTCATCAATCCCACATCAATGGTCAATTCCATTGGCTAACCTCGTGCTCAGATATCAATCATGATCATGCATAACACCCCATGACCAGGCGATCAAGATTCCCTCATTGGTTGGGTCTCCACCTATAACGTTGATGGTTTGGCCCACATGAATATCGTAAAACCATTATACACATACCCACAAATTCCTTATAGATTCACAGATATACTAAGCACAGTCTATCAAGCAATAACAATAGCCTTCATAATCTACAAAGTCATAAGTATAAATCATTTTATCTTTCATGGACGTTTCGTGAACAAATTCACAATTCATATATAAAGCCTTTCGCAATATATTTGCTAAAATATTCCACAAGTCAAAACACAACCTTTTGCAACTCATCTCATCCATCAAAAACGCTTTTTGTAAGACATTCTCTCAAAACCATTCTCAAATCCTAGAATGTAGTAAATATCCGATCCAGAGTTTTAGGCAACAAATATGCATTTGATAACTTATATTTTACCATCTTTATAATTTCAAGAAATGAGTTTTCAAATTCTTAGAAGAAATAATATCACTCACTTTGAAAAGTTAAAGGTCAATTTATTTTTTAACCACTCAATCAACGTTTATGAATTCCTAACGATCAATTTGAAAAATAGTATAAAAAACTGAGTAAAATAATATTCAAATGAATGACTTGACTAAGCGAGGCCTATTTGTCAATAAACGACACCCATGAGTCAATAAAGTGCTTGCTCCTAACATAAACAACTGCTATTTGTTATGCACAACTCGTGCACTTTAATTTATTTGCACCATAGTTTCCTCCGGTGAGCTCCATTTCTAACAAATTTATAGTCACAAGGAAAGACATTTCGACATACTTCAAAACCTCCAACTTGGCCAGCACAAACTCGAGGCGGAAATCGACCAGAAACGGCCCACAACTTCCTATGCTGTCGGACCAAGTCTAACTCTTTGCTTTTACTTTGCTGTCGGACCCTTGGGTTCATTACAGATAATAAATGGAATACAAACTTGAACAACTCAATGGAGATCTCTTTATTACTTGTAGCAATCGCGGCACATGGATTACCTTGTGATCAAATTGCATATTCATCCAATGTGAGATGCGCATATGGAAAGTTAAGGTATTTTCACATTTCAACAGGGGCTTTTCGACTTCGAGCAAAGTCAAATTTGTAAAATGTCAACGAAAAAGGGTGACCGCCCACCACGGCAGAAGACCCTACGAGGGCTGATGGCGACGGTCGCCACCGCCCCTTTATCGCCATTCGCTGGATGCTTATTTAAGTTTCCCCTCCAAGATTTTATGTAGATTTTTCCTGAATAAATTTTCAACTTCAAGTTTCACATCTCATCTTGACTATCTCGCCCCAACTCAGCTTAATTTCCGCATGCGCCACTAAAATGTCCACATCCTGGTGAGATCAAACTACAATCGAATTATGAAAATTGCACAGGCATATCATATGAAGGAAATCAAAAAAAAAAAATTGATGGGAGCGACCCCATTTATAAGATAACTGATGGAGAATGGTGAGCATTATTGCTAGGGATTAAAGCGAGACGAGAATAATAGGGTGGCCGAACCATTCAAACCCTAGCGACTGTAAATGGGTAGTGATTTTGGGGAAGTGGGACGAGTTTAGGATCAATTGCTAGAAATTGTATAGGGGTTTGAGATGGATTTGAGAAGTCATAGTCGGTAAACCATTATTAGTTCTTACTAGGGTCTATGGGATTTTCTTTTAAATCGTCCTTACTCTGCTAAAACTCCTAAGATTGCATACATAAATTTGTGAACTCCGGAAACAAAACTTAGTACGATACAACATTCTTCAACGGCCGGCCATGCCTAATTTCTAATCATTAGTCGTCGGATCTTAGAATTCTAAGACTGTCGATATTGAACTTCCAACAATCGTATGCTTCGGGATTCTGCAGCTTTTCAATCGAGTCTTTACAGTGCACGGGTTCTGCAAATTTTAACATTGCTCATTATAATATACTTAAAATGAGATCATAGTTCATTATGACATTGCACGGGTCTGGAAATACGACATCGAAAACTCATAGTGGGTTTGAGATGTGGCATCGGGAGAAGAGAGGGAGGTCAAGACGGGACCCAAGACCTTCACGGGTCCATCCCTAAAAGCAACTTGGTCAAGTTGCACTCGCGACGGACCAAAACAAATACTAAAGTTTAAGATCTACGTAGACATAAGGAAATGCTCTTCCGCCAACTAAATGTTGTCCTAATCCGGAGTTGGCATTCATTAGCTGTTGCCAACGTCTGTTGCTGTTCCCAGAAATGCAGTTGGTTGTCGTGAACTGGGTAATGTTTAATGTCATCGGAGATAATCAATGGGGACGATTATTGTTGAAAAAATCATAATTTTTTTTTCAACTTTGTTGATTCGGGCCTAAACCTTTTAAAATTTTCTCAATTCAGTCATAAACCTTTTGAAATCTTACTAATTTGACCTTAGAAATTTTAAAGTTTATGACTGAATTGATAAGATTTCAAAAGATTTAGAATTGAATCGGCAAAAAAAAAGGTTTAGAACTGAATCGGCAAAGTTAAAAAATGTTTATGACTGAATTAGCAAAATTTAAAGGTTTAGAATTGAATTAGCAAAAGTATAATATGTTTATAACTTTTTGTTACAATTGTCCCTAATCAATGGGAGCAATGTTTTGAGAGGCATGAGCAAAGCGACTCCCCTAGGAATCAATTCGAACCTTTCTTGGAAGCACGAATGGCGCTTTTCATCTATGCTGATTTGTAGATTTTGCGAGTCATCATGGATGAGGGTGGCATCACCCTAACCACGATGGTCGCAATACCACTACTAAGGTCGCTTGAATCCCATGATCTCATGTTCTTCCCTTTTTCTCTCCCTCTCGATCTCATTGATGGCTTATGGTGACCATGCTTGGGGCAATGGCTAGTCATGGTGGATGGCGGAAAGTATCCAACATGTTCTAAATTTATTGTATGACTATCAATTCGGTTCTAAATTTGAAAATTGTATCAATTTAGTCTTATACCTTTTAACGACTTGTCATTTTAGTTCAAAATATTTCAATCGTGTCAATTTTATCATAAATCTTTTGCTAACTTATCAATTTAGTTTTTGACCCTTTGACGATATTTCAATGTAATCTTAAAGGCTAATTATTCAAAATAGTATATTAAGAATTAAATTGACGTAATCAAAATGTTTATGACTAAATCTGTAAATTATTAATATGTTAAGAACTTAAATGACATAATTTTTTATTTTACAACCAGCTCAGTTGTCATTCAATATATTTATAATATTTTGGACAATTATTCCTATGGATGCACTACACTCGAGATGCACCGATGTCAAAATCACAACCAAATCTCTCTCTCTCTCTCTCTCATTCTTGATTTTTAAAATATTTTAGCAAACGCTTTTGGAATTTTCGGACACAGCCATTTTCCCTTCCAACAAAAATTTTGATATTTCTCTGTTTTTTTAGTCATGTTTCTCATAGAAAATCCTAATTGGAGAGGGGTACAGAAGAACGTTCCGAGTATTTGTCAAAAAGAAAACATATTAATAATGGCCAGCCCATAAATTTGGCAGCCCACGCCGCGGCGTCCCGCCCGACCCGCTTCATCCAGACGCATCCCCATTGGTCGCCTCACCGTCCTCACGGATCGCGATCCGCGTGACTCCAACCACAACAAATCTCACCCGTCAAGTCCGTCCACGATCCAACGGCCAGATCCTCCTCCCTCGCCTCTCAAACTCTTTTCAAATCCCTGAAACTTTTGCCGCTCCCGCCTCGCCCTCTTCTTTCATCTTCTTCTCCTTCTTTATATATCTTCCTCCTCTTCCGACTCGTAAGGAAGACCAGATCCAATCGCTTCTCTCTACATTTTCCCGAGAAAAGTAAAGGAAAAGTTCACCGGTCGGATCGGAATGGCCCGCACAAAGCAGACGGCTCGCAAGTCCACCGGGGGCAAGGCCCCGCGGAAGCAGCTGGCTACCAAGGCGGCGAGGAAGTCGGCCCCGGCGACCGGGGGCGTGAAGAAGCCGCACAGGTTCAGGCCCGGGACGGTGGCGCTGAGGGAGATTAGGAAGTACCAGAAGAGCACGGAGCTGCTGATCCGGAAGCTGCCGTTCCAGCGGCTGGTGAGGGAGATCGCCCAGGACTTCAAGACCGACCTCCGTTTCCAGAGCAGCGCTGTCTCGGCCCTCCAGGAGGCGGCGGAGGCGTATTTGGTGGGGCTGTTCGAGGACACCAACCTGTGCGCGATCCATGCCAAGCGGGTCACGATCATGCCCAAGGACATCCAGCTAGCCAGGAGGATCCGAGGGGAGAGGGCTTAGTAGGAGGGAATGTGGTTAGATCTTTGTTGTTTCGGGGGATGTCTGATTGTGGCGGAAGAGGTTGATTTCTTCTTTTTGGCTTGATTGTGGAGAATTTCAATCCTTGTTATGTAGGTGTACATGTTTGGGTATCAATAGAATGTGGTTCGCTTCAATTTGGCTTCCGGCAGTTATGTGCTTTTTCAGTATTCGTGGGTTTAATTTTGTGAATTGACGTTCTTGGAAGACAAGATTATAGTCTGTTTGTCTCTAGCATTACAGATAATCACATGATAACGGCTGTGTTTTCTGATCACTGGGATGGTTAAAGGAATTGAAAACTGTTGAGATTGAATTCAAAGTCTCTAGCTTTCATGTGCGGATGCAGAAAATTACGTAAGCCATGTCAAGAGTCAATCGCACCAGAAACTTTCTGTTTGATCTGCAGATGATGCTTTTTCCTAGAATTCACACGACTTCAATAGCTAAATTATAGAACTCAATATCAAACAGTCCACGCAAGATTCCATGTGATTGGTGACCTTCTAGATGGTATGAGTTATGACCGGCACATTTGGTGATTGGAGGGCTTGGTCTACTAATGCAATCTGCCTCTTCCCACAAGCTTGAGCAATCTGAATGTAACCCCTCTGGGTTGAGCTCAGTTCGGTCTCGAGAAGCATGGCAAGAGTCCCTGTGGGAAAATGAAAGCGCACATTCTGTAAAGATTTGATTCCTGGATGACGCAGGAGCTATTAAATGTAGGCACAAAAAAAAAAAAAAGAATGTGGGAGTTATGTTTATCATACTGATGATATAAGCAGGCTGCTTAATCTCTGAAGCATCAGCTCGTAGCTGTTATAGACATAGAAAATGAGAGACGGTTAGTATAAGAACTGTTGTCACCAGGAAGCAAATGATGCACTCTGCTTTTGCAATGGTTCTCTGAAAGAATCACCTGGGAATTGGCTGTGTTTGCATCCTGCAGTTGGATCTCCAACCCTTGAATTCTGAGTGATGCTTGTCTCATTTTCACGATGTGAATAGCCGCAGCATAAAGCACCCATGGTGCTAAGGAACCGATGGTAATGATCAAGGCTGCAATGATGGCTGCGATCCAAGATAAGGATGCCCCGCCTCGATACCTGCATGGTCAGTGTCAGCCCAATAGGGAACCCTTTCTTTCTGAATGACCGTCTGATTGGGTGGGCTTACCTACATATCATCAGGTACTTCCTGAAGGGATCTCCGAGTTCAAGCTTGCTCTCGTGCATCATGGGCTGGTGACTTTCGACATAATCGGTTCCATACATCAATGAGTGGGAAGAGTTTGAGGTGTCATATATGGTAACCGAAACGGTGTGATTTCCAAGTTGCCAGAGTACGTTCTCCACGAAGGACTCAAACTCAAAGAGTCCACCTATATATCTGATGGCAATTGAAAATCTTAATCCCACATGATCCATTTAAATTAACCAACAGAGAAACAAAGGAATCGGTTGGGTATGAGAAGATATAGGTAGCCAAGGGCGTATTGTCATGACAGATGTTAACATTATGGACTACATAATGCTTAGGCAAACTTGACCAGAGACTCCCAACGAAGTATCTGGAGTATGCATAAACACGCCATGCAGAAAGAAGCCGACATTATCCCACAAATTCTCCATATCACAAGATCAAGGTTGCAATCAATATAGCACACAAACACGATATCTTCTGGAGCAGCCACTGGTCAAATGAGAAAAATATAGAATTAGAAATCATAGCAGGAAATTGGGTCTATCCGAAATGCGAGCCTTTAGGGCAAAGGACACTGATTTCACTCTAGTATCCCAGTGCAATCTTGAAGCATTTGAAACTAGCTCCAATAGTTTAGGACTACTTTGGCAAAAGTCAAAAAGTTTACTACCGATTTGGTAAGTGGAGAGGACTGCATACTTGTTCGATCAATCCAAGTTATACCAAAGAGTACTATGAGAAAGAGAAGCACTAGACGAACCCTGCAGTGCCTCCAATACGCTCTTCTGAACCCATGCTTGGTGAGAGTGAGGATCTGTAAACGGGACATGTCAATAAAACTCCAGTTCTATTCGAGTGCAGCAGCATGAAGGGGCCTGATAGTACACATTTTTCAACAGCTCTTTTCTTCAATACATAATCTCGATCTTCCTGTGTCAAGCAACATGTCAAACATGTGCCCCAATTAAGCATCTATGATGTGGAAATATGAATTAGTGGAGTGTAAAGACCAACTCAGAGAGGAGTACCTTTCCTGTCATCATACAATGTGAATTTATAAGTGCCGTTGCAAGGACGTCAGCGAAGGCTTCCTTTTCATTGAGAGGCGAATGCTGGAATTCAAGGAAATGGAAGGTCATATTTATCTGCCATTGGCACTGTCTCTCATAATTTTCCCTCGCAGGAAGATTTACGCGTTCTGCATAAGCCACTCCAGCATGTAATGGGCGACCAGAGGTAGCATTATCCACGTAGCTTTCAAGAGCCTCCCGCATCTTCCAGTAAAAGAATTAATGACATGAGTTACACCACGTGCAGAGACAAAAAAGATCGTTGTTTGTTTCAGTGGAAACCTCAAAACTGGGAACAAGATTTACTCTTAAAACTACACGTATGACAATCTACATTTTCAACAATTGTCAGGTTCCTCCGCCTTTAAGATTCAATGAACCTATCGGGGACGGAATATAAAAGAGGTCGATATATCAATATCATGTAGGACACACCTGCTTAGGATATATTGCATTCTGCCGGTAATAAATTCCTGCCATCACAGCAAGCGTGTGGATGCGATCAACATTGACTGTGAACTGATTCTGTATCATCAATGCCCGTTGATCGCACATGCTTCCCAATGCCTCCTTCATTTTAGCTATCTCATAATCATTTACAGTCTTGTAAACAAATGCGCTCGCAATGCTCAGAATCATGATCCAGAGCACCAGAAGTGTGCAAAGCCATGCCCTATTGATCTTTATATGTGGGCATGTGCCTCTAAACCGATACAGAACCCCTGGGAAGAAATTTTCATCATGTTGACTTTCCAAAAGCTTTCTTCTCCATGTACCTGTTTTACTTCTGATCTACACCCAAGAAAAAGTTAAAAGGTGATTTTTGCAAGTTTATAACAAGACAATTTCGCTGCTAAACTAGATTCAGAGAATTAGAGAGGTAAATAAGCAGAAGTCCTCGGTCATCCAGAAAAAAAATAAAAAGCAGAAGTTACGGCTGTACACTTAAAGTCCGTATAAAGCTGCTCAAATCAGGCGATGCATCCCACGCACTATCCTTCAAGATTTCATTCCACTCCGCATGGTTTGGTTTAGAGCTGAAGAGAACTCCAAGGGTTTTGGCGACTAGAGGAAGGCCCCTGCACTTCTTCACAACTTCTCTGCCTACCGCTTCTAGGTTTGGATCTGGAGCACCGAGTCCACTATTGAATGCATGTTGAGCGAAGATCAACTGGCAATCTTCGTACGGTAGTGGGCTTAAATGGTAAGCTGGCAGCGTGGACGTCATCGCTGCTGTGATTTCGCTGCGAGTAGTCACTATGGTCTTGCTTGCCGGTGCACAGAATCTCAAAGGACTTCGCAGTGTGTTCCATTCCAAGCAGTCCTCAGTGCAAAGATCATCCAGAACAAGTAAGAGTTTCAGGCCAACTAGCTCTTCTCTGAGTCTCAGTTGAAGAAGATTGAGGTCCTTAATATCACAAGTCGCCAAAGTTATTCCTTCTATGATTGCCTTGGTAATCGAATAAACATCTAACCTGTTCGAGACACAGATCCAAACTCTGAAGTCAAAATACTCTTGCACGCTGTTATTATTGTAAGCAGACTGAGCAAGCGTGGTCTTGCCGATCCCCAGGACACCAACAATGGTAATCACACATGTTGGGTCACCCGGCACATCATTGGACAGCAACAAGTTGACTATCGCCTCCATATCTTCGTCCCTACCGTGGATGTTAGGCTCCTGTATCAAAGACGTTGTTGGGGACGTGTGCAATGTTTGTGCTTCTAGTTCAATGAAGGCATCTCTTTGCCTTGCGAGATGCTCTAATCTGTCAAGTATATCTTCTAGTAATTTGCTTCTCGATCCGCTTCTTAGCTTCCTTGGTGAATCTCTGTCTTCAGTAGCATTCAAAAGATCCCGAGCATCGGCAATGGTTTCTTCTAGCTGGTTTAGCCACCATTTTGCTGTTGAGTCTGTGATTTGCTTATGCTCCGCATCAGACAACACCGCCTCAGCAAATACAAGGCTTGCCTTTAGTTTCTTCAGCAGAACTTCGTCGTCTTTCTGTCTCCAGACATAGTCTATCAGACTGCGAGAAGCCAATCTGTCGAATAGTACCTGGAGCGAAGCAGAGAGTACAGCTCCACCCACTAGAGTTCCTGCCATGTCAAAGTCTATGCTTTGCTAAGAGAAGCAAAAACAGCATAGATGAGGAATTGCAGGATATAGAGGACGGGGAAACACTTCAAATCTGCTTCAGAAATCAAGGTGTTTAAGATTTTACTTCATGGAAAAGACAAAGCAAAAGAGCTCAATTCTTGATCAACTTCTATAGCCCTTCTGCTCTGGTACTTATGTTAAGAACTAACAGAGAGGCTTCCTCTCAATTGGAACCCTATTTTATCTTTCTTGCTTGCATAGTTTCTTCAAATATATTTCCACTGTTTGTAGTTAAAAATTAGCCTTTCAATCATCAAAGAGGCCTGGCCAAATAAATTTTTTCAGTAGTATTTTTGTGTTGCTCTGAAGTGGAAAAAAGAAATTTCCGAGGACTTCACACCATGCCCCCAAGTCATCGAATCAATATTTCTTTACATCTCAGTATCGGTATGATCGACCGTGGATTGAAATAGCCTCTGTTAATATAATCATTTCTCTACTTGGATCAAGTAAACTAGCCTTCGCTCCTAACATGATGCCTTGTTCAATATAAAAATCATCTGTAGACAGTAACATGAAAGCAACAGAAAGACAATAAAACTAAACAAATTGACTGACTCTGCAAGAAAACAAAAATGTTTAGAGTTTTAGTCTTTGTCAGCAAGCCTCAAGATTTCACTCTCCATCACCTCCATAAATTTCCATGAACTTTACAGGAAGCACCATGGCCTTCAGAGCCGGTCTATTCACACACTTGGCTGCTACTAGAATATATTCCACCTTTGACAAGTCATCCCAAGGTTGTCTATAATTCTCCTTAGGATAGAATTTCTACAGATCACTTATGATCGTAATATCTTACACAAACTGCGAAATAGAAAAAATTCCCCACAACCAAATCTCCCTTGCAAGGCAGCTATGTACAACTGTTTTTCAGTTATATATGTCACCATAATATTCATTATGATGATGATTTTAATGATGATGGTACTACTTGAAAAAATAAAGACAGTAGGATCAGGGAAAGGCCAATCTCATTTATCAAATAATTCGAGCATAAATGCATAAGGCATCCACTGACTGTGAAAGGTTTTTTTCCCTCTTCAAATTTACTGAAAAAGAAACAGAGTCAGAAAACATATCCTGATGGGATTTTTTTTTAGCTTGATCTTGATGAATTTGAATCGGTATTATGTAGATGTACGTGTTTGGGCGTCAATGGAATGTGGGTTTGCTTCACTTTGACTTCTGGCAAATTTTTGTGCTTTCCAGTATTCATGGCTTTGATTTTGTGAATTGATGTTCTTGGAAGACGATGGTCTGTTTGACTTGAGTATCACATCACTGCAAATATATTTTATGATCACTGGGATAGTTTCAAGAAATTGACAATAGTTGAGGCTGAATTTAAAGTTTCCTGCTTTCTTGTGTGAATGCCAAAAATTACATTAACCACTTCAAAAGCCAATCACACCAGAAAATTTCTGTTTGATCTGCAGATAATACTTTTTCCTAGAATTCTCATGACTTCAAAGCTGAATTATATGACTTGGAAGCTGAATTATAGAACTCAATCTCAAACTTTCCAAGCAAAATTCCATAGGGTAATTACTTGTTATTGGCAATATTCTAGATGGTATGACTCATGACCAGCTAATTGGGTGATTCGAGGGCTTTGTATACCAGTGCAATCTTCCTTTTCCCACAAGCTTGAGCAATCTGAGTGGAGCCCCTTTGTATTGGACTCAGTTAAGCATCGAGAAGCATGCATAAAAGCACGTATTCCATGAATATTAAATCCCTTTGTCATACTGGAGCTGTAAACACAAAAGGAAAAAAGAATGCAAGGACTTGTGTTTATTATACTGATGCTGATATAAGAAGGCTGCTTAATCTCTGAAGCATCAGCTTGCGGCTGTTATAGACATAGAAACTAAGACACGGTTAGTATAAAACTGTCATAACCAGGAAGCGGACAATGCACACTGCTTTTGTGATAGTTCCCTGAAAACATCGCCTGGGTATTGGCCATGTTTGCATCTTGCAGTCGTACTTCCAATCCTTTAATTCTGAGTGAGGCTTGTCTGATTTTCACGATGTGGATTGCTGCAGCTTGAAGCACGCATGGCCCTAATGAACCAATGGTGACAATCAAGACTGCGAAGATGGCTGCAATCCAAGATGAGGATGCCACTTCTCGATAACTGCATTGTCAGTGTCAGCCCAACAGGGAACTCTTTCTTTCTAAATGACCCTTGATTGGATGGACTAACCTACATATCGTCAGGTACTTCCTGAAGGGATCTCCAAGTTCAAGCTTGCTCTGGTGCATCATTGGCTGGTCGCTTTCGACATACTCGTGACCGTATATCAATGAGTGAGAGGCGTTTGTAATTTCATATGCAGAAACAAAAACTGTCTGATTTCCAAGTTGCCAGAGTATGTTCTCCACAAGGGACTTGAATTCGAAGACGGCCCAATATTATCTGATGGAAATTGTAAATTTTAATCACACATATCTGTCTAAACTAACCAGCAGACAAAGAAAAGACTTGGGTATGAGAAGATACGGATAACCAAGGGCTTACCCTCACGACAGATGTCGGCATTTTGGACTACCTAGTGTAAGGCAAACTTGACTGGAGGCTCCCAGTGAAGCATCTGGAATATGCATAAACGCGGGATGCACAAGCCATCATTAACCCACAGGTTCGTCTCATCACCAGATCAAGGTTGCAATCAATATCGCATGAAAACACCACCACATGGATGTCATAGAACGGCTAAGGGTCGGATAATAAAAAAATCGAATTAGGAAATCATAGCGGGAAAACAAGAAGTCATTCAGGTCTGTCTGAAATGGAAGCGGTTAGGGCAGGGGACACAAATTTTAGTTTAGCATTTCCTATGGAAACTTGAAGTATTTGAAACAGCTTTAGAAAGTAGCCAGTCCATCTCACAGGCGGCTTCTAGCAAGGGTCAAATATTTATAGGAAATGGGTGGTCCGGTTCCTCAGAGAAATCATGGTTAGGGAGGACCACATTCTTATTTGATCGAACCTAACTATACTAAAGAACACTGTGAGGAAGAGCAACAATAGACAAACCCTGCAGCGGCTATCCTGCGCTCTTCCGAACACGTGCTTGGTGAGAGATTGGATCTGTAAACAGGATATGTCAAAACCACTCCAATCCGATTCGATCCAAACAGCTGATGGAGCCTGATAATAAAGCTTCTTCAACGGTTCTTGCCTTCAACACATGACCTAGATCTTCCTGGATCATGCAACACGCAAACACGTGCCCGTTAAGCTCACGTTGTGGAAATACGAGACCTAGTGTATTAAAAGGATATAATAGATGAGGTAGCTTTTCTGTCATCATGTCAAGCGAATTCACAAGTGCAATCTCATGAGCGATGTTTTTTTTAACGGCATGCACCGCCTGAATCAAAGACGTTGTTGGAGACGTCTGCAAAGGCTGTACTCCTAGTTCTATGAAGCCAAAGGCATCTTTCTGCCTTGCCATAAACTCCAACCTATCGAACATGTCTTCCATCAATTTGCTTCTCAATAGTGAATCTCTGGTTTCAATAGCATTCAAGAGATTCTGAGCATCCACGACGGTTTCTTCTAGCTGGTTTAGCTGCCCTTTCGTAGTCAGGTCTGTGATTTGCTTATGCTCCGCATCAGACAACGCTGTCTCAGCCAATGCAAGGTTTCCCTCTAGTTTTCTTCAGCATAACTTCCTCGTCTATCCTTCTCCAGACAGAGTTTATCAGCCTGCAAGAAGCCAATCCTTCGAATAGTACCTGGAGTGAAGCAGAGAGGACGGCTCCACCCACTAGAGCTCCTGCCATGTCAATGTCTATGCTTTGTTAAGAGAAGCAAGAGCTGCAATAGACTCGGAATTGTAACATATGGAGGATGAGGGAGGACTTGAAGTGGCTTAAGAAACCAAGCTGTTTTTAGCTTTTCTTCGTGGAAGAGTCGAGGAAAAGAGCTCAAGTCTCGTTTGACTACTCTGGCCACTCTACTCAAGGACTTCATTAAGAACTAACAAAGAAGTTTCCTCTCAATCGCACCCCTATTTCTCGCGTCGCCTTCATGTTTCAATAGTTTCTTCCATTATTTTTCTACACGGCTTGAACTTAGATATACTATTCAATCATCAAAGAAGCCTTGCCAAATAAAACCTCTCGTTGATATTTTCGTGTTGCTGTGAAATGCAGAGGATAGATTTCCTAGGACTCCGCACCACGCCATGAAGTCATTGAATCAGCGTTTCTTTACATTTCAGCATCCGTACGGTCGACTTTGGAATGAATAGCCTCTGTTGACACAATCATTTCTTTAAACTTAATCGATCAAACCAACCCTCACTTCTAGTCAGAGGCCTCCTTCAATACGAAAGTCATTCACACGCGTCAACGGGAAAGTAACAGATGACAATAATATCAAAACAACTGATGCTGCAAGAAAACGAAAATGTGCAGGTTCCTTAGTCTTTCTTAGTAGAAACCTCAGGATTCGCGCTTCATCACCTCCATAAATTTCCATGGACTTCACAGGAGGCACCGTAGCCTTCAGATCCGGTCTCTCCACCGGCTTGGCTGCGGCCAGAATATACACCGGTTTTGACAATGCAGCCCACAGTTGTCTATAGTTTTCCTTAGGATAGAACTTCCACAGATTACTTGTAATTGTAAGGAATTGAACAATCTGCAAATTAGAAAAATTCCCGACGACCAAATCTGCATAGCAGGCTAACAGTTATCTACATCACAACCAACAACAGCAATACTAGTACTCGGACAAAGGAAAACAGTAGGATCGGGGAAATTCCAATTTCCTTTATCAGATAATTCAAGCATCAATACATAAGACATCAAAGATGGCTTGCATGCTAGGGGCAGCGGAAGTTTTTTCCCCTCTTCTCTTCAAGTTTTTTGAAAAAGAATGTACTAGGGGATTTTTCTCCTCTACCTATGTACACATCATAAAGAAGAACTGGGAATCAAGCGTGGAGCTATATTTTTCAGACCCAATTATTTGGCAGAGCAAAATCATGGAACCTAAAGGACGCCTCGCCGGCCGTATCACGTTCGAGCCTGTACTGTGGGTTGTCGTTGATCACAATGTCGTCATCTGATATCCCGAGAGGCAGAGGCTGTATTTGGTTCTCATGGGGTTGCCGCGACAAGTGTGCCTCAGGTCCTAAGGTCATGGCAGGTGTTGAGTGGGCCATCCTGAACCTTGAGCTGCCTCCGCTTGTTGGGAAGAGCGAGCGGTCCCACAGGAAGACGTGTATCAGGATGGGCACCTTGGCATGGCGGTGCAAGGAGAGCTTCTGGCTCAGAGAGACCGTGTCATAACATCGGACTGCCCCGGTCGACGAGACAATCCAAGGGAGGACTTTCTGGTTTGATACTCTTGAGATGACAAGAAGCCTGGATGAGCTAGTCGCCTCATGGTACAGATCGCTAAGCCCTGACCGGGTTGAGGGTGCATTTTCATCGCCATCTATAACTGTTGATATATATATAAACCCCTGAAATTTACAGTCACACAAAAAGAAGTGGGATTTAATGGATAGGAAAACTTTATATGTGGCAGAATAAGGCACAAGAAATTAGGACATTGTACCTCCTCTGTTCGGCTTATGGCAAAACCAAGCTTTGTGTCACCTTCCTTTAGTTTAATCTCTATAGGAAACTCTCCTCCTAGAGGAGAAAACCATAGACGAACTGCCCTCACGACACCAATGTCAACCCCATGATAGTCCTCGAATCCGTATAGACTAGCAGTCGCGAGATTGGATAGGTCAGACAACGAGCTAGCATTTACAGTGGAAGAAGCTGTCTCTCCGGATATCTGTAGCAAGCCAAAAGCAAAGTAGAAACCACATAAATACTTTGTCAGGGAAATAAGATCTTTGAGACTCCACTTCCATTCATCATCTCCAATTTTTATCTATGGATTGTGACAGTAAAAGTTAACAATTCCAAGTTTTAAAAGGAAAGAGAGAACAATACATTATCACAGGAAAAATGTTATGACAGTTTTAAGGACAAATACGGACCCAAGTGGCCGTGAGTCTGACTTCTTAGTCACTGCAACTTGAAGATCTTGAAATATATGCATGGACAGCATATCTTGATTTAATTAGATGCTTCAAGAATTTAGTCCTTGAAACTTGTAAGGCAAACGCACACTGCTTTTTAACGTGAAATTTGGTTCAAAAATCAGAAGTTTACCTTTGTAAGCAGGGATTCTGTCTGTATGTTCATGAAGACAATCGGCACACCAAAGTGCTGGGATGCATTGAGCCACGCATTTGCTCTTGCAAGAGTGTCTTCCAGGTCATTGTAACGAGAGGCAACCCGATCAGAGGCTTTTGGAAGGAAAAGTATGGAGAGAAAGCAGCTTGAATTGGGAACCAAAAGCAACTCATGCATTTTGCGGTCCCATCGGTAGGAAACATATCCATCTTGTAGCTGGGTCTTAGACAGTGCATTTACCATCCTTGTACTCCTTGAAGCTGTATGAGAAGAACCATCTCAAAGTGCACAAAAAAGCAGGTGGCAGCAGAAAAAAAAGCTTGCAATCTCTAACTAATATCCATGCTGAGGGGGGTTGTTCTTCCACACATGAATTAGCTTTTCCTAGCCAGAATCCATTCAAGTAGCATTTATTTTATATAAAAAAAAATTGATAAATAAGGGAAAGAAGTTCAAGCTTGAAACCTGTGTTTCCACAAGGCAGCACAATGATTGACACTTGCACCCCTAATGTTGGCATGCAATTACAACTAAAACAAAAGGCAAAAGAAAGATTCTGAGCAGAACTTTTCTGCTGCTAAATTTGTAACTGTTCTTCCCAAAAATAACTACAACAGGTCGCAATAAAGTTTATCACTTCTACTATTGGTGTCAAACACTTTTTCAGTAGGTGAATAACATGGAGCCCTCGTCTCATATATTTGTCACTGGCAAACTGATAAATTTTGTAGATGCAAGATGCACAATCAATGAGGTCAACTATATTTTGAAGCCTGAATTTATCTGCAAGATTGTCTCTGTCTGCAAGGAAGACAAGATAGCACTCAAATGATGATCGATGCAGTCCTTGATGAGTAAGTGTTCATTAGAAGGACCAAGGCTTGTTGCATTTGATTGTAGATTTTGGGAGAAAAGGTAAGTGAATAAATATTACATTTTGGCGGAGTGTACAACATGCCTGCAAAAGACAGTGCAGTGAAGTATCACATGATCCTCACAGAAATGGAAGGTAAGCAAAGCAGCACAAACCTCACTGTTGGTGTTATTCACAATTATCCGGACATGCATACGCTTACTAATAAGATTAAGACTTCAGGTGAGAGTGTGGTTGGACATCAAATGGAGACTTCATTGTTTTAAATGATTGGCATCAGCCTTTAAATGGAAATTCCCTTTCACATTTTCATCAGGTTGTGGCCTTTAAAGACAGAATAGCCTTCTTAAAATGGGAATAATTCCAAGCACATTCTTCAGTTTATATTGCGAACAGATGGGTGTCTCTCCCCAATTGCCTTTTTTCATTCCTTAATATATCCTTTAAGTAGCTCAATTATTCAGTTATAAGACATGGAGTAGCTTCTACCAGTTTATGGTTTTAAGCAAGTCGACATTGACAACCATCCATAAATGCCAATCTGTCAAACCATATAAACAGTCACCATAAGATGATAATAACTAGGCCAATTCAAATTACAACTCATGCGCATTCCAGTAATACTCAGCAACCAAAACGTGAAAAGTTTTTCACAAGCCAGGAATTAAATTGCAGAGATCAGAGCCATATCAGTTTTCCTACATAGTGAATACCTGACATGCACACACACACATATATATACATATACGTCCTATTTCAAGCAGGCACTAATCGCTCTTGACCAGCTTGGAAGACTCCCCTCTTCAACCATTCTCAGTCTTTAACAAGAGTCCAAGAAATATAACAAGTTGACAAAAGTAAGGCATGGACTCCGAACAGAAAACTCATAATCTAATGGACAATTAGGTGAACCAAAAAGGAAGACGCACCAACCAACGGACACAGCAGTCAATTTGTGCAAAAGCCAAGTGACCATTTACACCACAATACTCGCTGCTTTCAGATGGCAAACCGCATTCTCAAAAGTGACAGTTCTTCTGTAACTCCAAGGACAAAAAAGATAAGGAAAAAAAAAAATGAACCGCGAGAAAGAAAGTGACGCTCTCCTGGTTCCTGGAAAAAGGGTGATTGCAAAATCAACTTGCCAAGTTGACAATGTGCAACAGTGATGGAGTTGGTTTTCTAAATACATGAATCCAACTCAACTTTCTAGATCTCATCAAGCACTAAAAGCGGCCAAGATGATTAACACAAACAACAGTAAACTAATACTAATCACGTGGCTGGCTATTACCAATTATGGGCATCATCTAAAATTACTTTTATTCCTAAATCAGGGCCTATCTAACTTTGGTCCCGTTTCACCAAGCAACCCAGTAGATTATCAGTTGTCAAACACAGGAGCCAATGGTATGAAAGTGCTCAAACACGAATGTTTATGTTTGACAGAGACGGGAACACGCATCGTGATGAAAAGGGTCTGTTCCATGGTCTACGGTAAAGGTTTCGAATTTCAATGCTCAGCCATGGCTTCATCATAGACCACGATTCTAACCACTGAATCATATGCACTGCCCATATCAACGAGCTCAAGAATGATCAAGAAATCAATTTACAGAGTAAAATGACAAAAAAATATTTGAATAATCAAGAACAACTCCGATTAACAATTTCTGGATTAATTTTTGTGAGCAGAATCTAATTCTCATACCACGCGCTTCTTCTTCTTTCTTTTTTTTTAGGGGAAGGGGGAGGGGAAGGAGAGAGAGGGGCCCCACACGTGCGGCCAACCGCGCAACGTCGTTCCACGTGAAAGGAGCGATGAAAAAAAGTCAAAAGGGAAGACCTTTCTCTCTCGAGGAGGAGAGAGGAGCGCGCACGACGACGCCGACGAAGAGGAAGAGAACGGAACAGAGACAACAGACCTTGCAAGTGGAGGCACTCGGCCTCGCTCCGGTCGCAGAACCCGACGGCGTAGTTGGGGTCCTCGATCGACCTCAGCATGTACTGCTTCTTGCCGCCGGATTCGTTGGGGACGATGCAGGCCTGCAGCTCGGCGAACTCGTTGAGCCCGCGCCGGACCCGGACGATGATGAAGGTGTCCTTGCTCTTGAAGGAGGTGTGGAGCACCTTCTGGACGCCGCTCTTCCCGTTCTTGAACGGCGACCGGATCAGCACCGAGGCCCCGATCCGGAGCTCCTCCACGATGTCGCCGGTCTGGAGCATGTCGCCGGTCCACTCGTCCGCCTTCGAGCTCCCCTTGAGGCACTCGATCGACAGCACGGCGGCCGGGGATCTCGACGGCGGTGATTCCTGGGACGGCGACGAGGATGCTGTTGATTGGCCCCCTCGCTCCATTTTTGTCATCCTAAGCGGGGCTCTCTCCCTCTGCGTCAATTCATGGCCTTTCTGTCACCAATTTTCTGGACAGAAAAAGAGAGAGAGAGAGGGTATATAAAATGGAACTGAATCTCAATGAATATACTGTTGTTTTTTGGGTTGGGACTCGAGGAGGGAGAGATGCATGAATATGCTTCCACAGAGAGTTTGTGTCTTGGGATTCTCTTCTAGAGATGGAGGAAAAGAATGAGAAGGGCAAGTTGTAATCTTTATAGTAGTTTGGAGAGAATGAGAGTAGACCTACTGTTTATTTATTGGGGACTGAGACAACTCTCTCTCTCTCTCTCTCTCTCTCTCTATTCTCAAGTCGGCACGGTTTCATCACACAGTACAGAGAAACAACTCCTCGTGTCCAAAGCCTTCTCATATATTTCTTTTTTTACCAATTTCCAAGCCTTCATTTGTTATGCCAAAAAGAAGAAGAAGAATAAGATATTTCTGAGAAATTTGAATTGTTCTTTTCAGGTGGACATGCACTATTTAAGCATTAGTAATTTGTGTATAAACAATCGATAATCATATACGGTATTAAAGTCGGGAACTCTATCTCGGTGGATCTCCATCCGAGCGCTAGGGGTCAGGGCACCAGTGCCTAAGTCTTGGCCTAGCCTTGATGGATCGACGAGCGAGCGCAAAGTATTGGTATTGAGGTTGGCCTCGATGGACCGAAGAGCAGGGCCCTTCAATTCTGATAGTAGCCTCGATGGATCCGAGCACAAGCCCCAGGGTATTGGGCTTCGGCTTCAATACACCCTGGCTCGGGCACTAAGGACTTGAGCCTGAGCACGAGAACCCAAACCTAGGTGACGGCTATTGTAGCTCAAGCATCAAGGATCCCAATACAACTTTTATGAACCCAAGCCTAGGTACTGAGGCTCGAGCTTGGCATTTTTGAACCCTAGCCTCAGTGTCAAGCTAGGCATCAGCATCAAGGTTTTGGGCTTAGTCTCGATGGACATAGGTGAGGGTGCATGACCACCATTGAGATCCCAAGCATGGGCATTGAGGTCCCAGGCTCAACCTCAATGGACCCGGAAACAAAACTAGGACCTAAGCTCGAGCACTGGGATCACAAATTTGACCTCAATGGATTTGGGCCTTGGTGCCATAGACCTAATCCTAGATGTTAGAGATCTGAGAACTAACTTCAGGGTTTTGGTGTTCAAGCGTAAACTATAAGGAATTAGTGTCAAATATTTAGTAAATATCTTGAAAAATGATTTTTGATATTTTAACAAGAGAAATTTTTCCATTAATTAGGAAAGTATCTTTTGTTTAACTCATTTTCCTAAATGAACCAAATATCAGGAAAACAAAAAATATTTTTCTGGAAAAAAAGCTTTGTTGCGAAAGGAATGGAGCGTGAACATCATATATAATCTATACACGATCTGAAATCCATCGCATTAGAATCAAATAATCTCGAGAGCCAGCGATCCGAAGGCCAATTTCTTAGGAGTGAGTCAAGACAAGGCTTATTTAGAGAGAGAGAGAGAGAATGAAGAGACTGGTTTTCTTGTCTTGTTTGAGCACGACGACAATAATATGGATACGATAATATTTTCTATTTCCTTTTCCTTTCCTTTCCTTTTCTCTTCATTCCTCTTTCAATTGACTGGAGGGGATGGGGTTAAGGAAGGGTAGTGGTGAGACAAAGTCAAAGGAGGAGATGATGAGGATGGAGGAACACGACTTTGGAAATTTGGGGAATGTCCCGAAATTTGGAAAAACTTCAGGGGCCAAATCAAAAATCTCCATGATTTCCAGGAATGTTGCTGAGGTGGACTTCATGGATTGGACCTTGACTTTCTTTTTTTTTTTCTTGGTCTTTCGTATTCTTCCCCACTTCATAATTGGATTCTCATTATTAAATTCGATAGGACAGAATTTCTTGCCCCTTTCTTCTTCTTCTTGGATATCCAGTCATTTATGGCGCTCCATACGAACTTCGCCGAAGTTTCCAACTCAAGTTTAATGCTTGATGATTCGTCCCTCTGAGATTCTCAGTCGGTGTACAATGAATGACGTTTGTTAGAATAATAATAGAAACAATGATAATGGGCGAGTTCACATATGTCCCTTGGGGCTTTTCTTGCAATCCCTTAAGCCCTCGCCTAATCTCTTCAATTGAGATTTATCTCCCAAGATGTATCGTGTAATTCGAGGAAACGAAATCGAATTGCTGCCAGGAGGAGGAATGTTTGATTCAAACGCGGAATTCATCGGACAATATGAATCGATAAAGGTATATATGACTAAATAACAAAAAGAATGGTAAAAGGGGATTTATCGGAGTAATTCATTGCCTTCTTGGCATGTAATTGCCATGGGGGTCGGAGTTTCTTTTTGGCATATTAAAGATCGTTCTACGGTTTGATTCCTTTGGAAATATAATGTGGATTCTAATTTCTAGATGAGACTTCATTGAACTTGACTCCGCGTGGTCAACATACGGTGGTCTCAGAGAATCTTTCTAGAAGCCAATTTGGCTTGAACGATCATCATCCGGTCCTTTAGCAACGTGATAAGCCGTGTTAATTTTCTTGGCTTGGGCAAAAATATTCCAAGTCAAGCAAAGAAGGGAAGCCTTACGGATTCCAGTCTGGACAAACCTTTCGGTAGGCCATGATCAACGTTGTTCCGTGACTTTTCACGAAGTCTTTTTCTTCAATGGGTCAGCTATGGCTGCTCCCCTCTCCATCAATTTGCCTTCCAGAATTGAAGAAAAGATGGCGATCAGCTGCCTCAATCTGTCGAGAGTCCCCATTTCTTTCAATGGGTTTGGTCGTTCTGCCCTTCCTTCGCCAGGTCTGCACGATGGTGCGCGGGTCAATTCCGCGCACCTGAATTGGTCCGTCCTTGCAGACACACACCCCCTCCGCATCGGCCCGATCGTTCGAGATTTTACTCATGCATCGCTCACATCAGCACCTGAACTTAATACAGAAGGCTTGCTGGCAAGATGTTCGATATAATGATTTTGAATCGGGCACGAGATCTCACGGCTCCTCGAAGCCTTCTTTGATGGAACCCCAATCGATGAGTAGAGCCTCGTCGTGATTGGCAAGTAGCAGATCAAGTAGCCAAACATTTGCTCAGATGAAGCCTCCGCACCTCAAAGTTCACACCAACTCCAACTTTCTGAGCTCTGAGTAGTAAATTAGCAATCATCAATTATCAAGATCCATCTTTCATCAAATGGGGTTGACTCGCAACAAGGTCTCTGTTTCGTGTGCCATTCTTTAACATGAGTGAACAACGGGACCGTCCATGCTGAAGAGAATCCCAAGGTATTGAACTGTTCTCAATTGGATGATGCAAAAATGGGGAGGGGAAGAAGTTGGGTGGGGGGCTCGGGTTCCTTCATCAAGAACTAATAATTGTTTATGGGCGTCCTTCGAGATCGAGCATAATTGCTCTTTGGGTAGTCAGGGATCTGAAATTGGCCAATCACAACATGAGTCAATTATGAGATCCAATTTTGGCATGCTTAAACAAATAACCAATACCCCCTGACACAATCACCTAAGTCATCATCGTGGTCTCTCTCTCTCTCTCTCTCTCTGAGTGGATAAAACAATCCATTTTGAGATCCGAGCTCAATGGGCAGCTCCAAGAGAATGCACAAAAGTGGTGATTCAAATACGTATCTTGAACAATGTAGATGAATATACTTACAATTTGAATAACTCATCGTGGTTCTAGGGAAAAAAAAAAGTCAAGGTTAAAGCAAGTGTTTGAGCATATTATATAACGACCTGATCCAACAAGGATGAGGAGTGTTTGTTGAGGCTAGAAAGTCTTGACAATGGAGAGAGAGAGAGAGAGAGAGAGAGAGAGAGAGAGAGAGAGGGTTTTTAGGATTTGTGTGTGCATGAAACTAGAATTAACTCACAAGAAGCACATCTCAACATAACAACAATGGTTAATATTTGAATTCCAAAGTTAAACGTGCTAAAACGAGAACACTACTAAAACGAGTGACTTTCACAGCCACAAAGACAAAATCAAAAGGTTTATCAAAGGGAACAATATATCAAGTGAGTTAATTCGGAAATATCACGTATTAAAAATCAAGTCAGCTCTTGAACATCTTTATATCTGCATCGACATAAAAGCAAGCCAAGGAGAAGAATCACATCCCGTTTTCCCCTCAAAACTAAGCATGCCCTCAGTTCAAAACTAAGATCACATGAGAAGTCAGAGTAAGTAGATTTTTCATTTCAATTCCCTTCACTCACCACCCCCCCCCCCCCCCCCCCCCCCCCCCCCCCCCCCTCCTTCCCTTTTTGGTCGCTAGTCGATAGATATGTAACTAAAGCCTTCTCGACTTTCATCGTCGCAATATGGGCTTTACGATTATCAATGAGGTTGGGTTTGTAGCTTTTACTTTTCGTTGAGTCCATTCCAGAGTATAAAGGGGCCGAGTATGCTTCGTGCTTTACCCTTCTGGCCCAAACGTTGGGCCCACGTTAGCAAGATTGGCTCTCCATTCATTTTCGTAGGTGACTATTTACGTAGAGAGAAGGATCGATATCAAGGTCGGCACCCACATTTTGGTAAGCCGTGCGTCGAGCTCATTCGGCATTACCATTCGACGGCAAGGTAAGAGATCCAGGGTTACGGCAGTCGAACCGAGAACGCCGACTTGATTCAATTCAAACATTCGCGGCATACTTAATCTTCCTCCCGATCCCGTGATTGTCATTCTCTTGGACCTCCGATCCATGAGATATAATGTGTTGTTATGTTCAAAACTTCAATATACCGATACGGCTCCTCATTGCCCCGTCTATGCTTTTCACGAAGATACATGCTTAGGCCTATACAAGGGTGAAAGTGGAGAGATTTTCATTTGGCTATTTAAGAAGATCACTCAAACCTTGCGGAGGGATTATTTCATATCCAAAACGCAGATAAGAACAACAAAGGTTGCGATACACCCCAATTCGTAAATGTCGGGACTATCCGAATCAAGCCGACATGTTATTATTCTTGTCTTGAGTGTTTGATTGGCAAGCATGTTCATCCTTTCCGTTCAAGGTGCGGAATTCGAATCGCCAAACTCAAGCATTTTGCTTGGGCCACACCTAGCAGCCTTTTTGCGTGTCTCAGGGTAATTAATCAATGTGTGATGTGGACATCAAGCCCTATCGAGGAGGAGGTGCTAGGGATCCGTTGCTCTATCCGCTAGGATCAATCACTAGAGCGAGAGTGAAGGAATTCAAACAAGCTGTCGACATCATGATTTAAGATATTTGGCATGGAGACAATCCGAATTTGAAACTTAAAGATTCTGAAACTTCTAAGCGTAACATGATTATTTCTGGAGTTTCAAATTGACAATTTCAGAATTGGCTCAAATTTGGATAGACACTCGGAAACGGGCCACTGATCAATTCACTACTTTAGTAGTCAGTGATGATTTTTTTAGCGATTTAAAATCGTTTAGATAGACTTTTAGGTTATTTTAATTAGAGTTTTTTTTGTAATTCTAATCCTAGTAGAATTAGGAGTACGAATCTTTATAATTTTTGTGATTCCAATCCTAGCAGGATTAGGAATATGATATTTTTTGTTTATTTTGATTCCTAGTAGGATTAGGATTATGGTTAACAACCTATATAAGGTTACTTACAGGTTTTTATGAGACAGACAATTTTACACATAATTTTATATAGAGAGGTTTTTTTCTTTAAGTTCTTTTGAGAACTAGATCTTATCAAGGTTTCCCTTGTGGCGGTCGAATTTAACTTATCGAGCAAGATTGTGAATTCTCTTGTTCTTGGCGTTATAGCATTAATTAGTAGACACATGTTCGTCAACAGGTCACGTTCATACCAAGATTGACAATCACAGGTTCAATTGGAGGTTGAGGTCCGCAATTCGCAACCTATGAATCTTCGTAGAACGATCACTTCCGCTTCAAATATATGAATATATAATGTGTGACATGGGGCGACCGCCACGCTCGATGATGATTAATCGGGTGAAGAAATCCTGAAAAACCTTTTCATATAAAAGAAATTATTGCACCGTTGAGGATCATAATAAAAGTAATAGTAATAGCAAATAAAAAAATGGATAGAACCGAGGCATCAAGTTAACAACCATATGAATTGGTGCGCATTATGATTTCGGGCTCTCTTTAGACTAAAATTCACGCGAAGGTCAACTTGCAAAAGTCAAAAGGAAAAATCTCCTGAAAGCTGCTCGGTCCCGGCTTCCGTTCTTCACTTCCGATGCTTATGTGAGGGGGAAAGAAAAACAGAGCCCGTCGACTTTTCATGAGGGGAAAAAGGAAGAGATGGGACATGACGAATCTTTCATCATTTCTTTAAAGTAAAGCTCCACGAATTCCATTGATGGCCGATGCCAGGTTAGAGTTAAGGGCAACCCTTTACTTCGAAAGTCTAAACAGAGCAGTTAATTTGCTTTTGGCACTCAGAAAGAGAAAGAGAGGAGTAGTTGGGCTGTTTAATGAAGAAAACAGAGCCACCGATCTGTGTCTCTCGGGCGCTGAGGGCGTACGACGGCTTCTGCTGCATCTTTCTTCTTGCGTGCGTAGGTCTGTAAGTGGGTTCTCGTTTAATAATTGCCTTCGACGCTTGCGGGACACTGATACAGTCGTTTTCTCTTGGAAAAATCAAATCGACCCTTCCTGCTCCAAAGGGAGGAGGAGGAGGAGGAGGAGTGAATCAAATATGTAGACAAAGAAGATGCATTGAGGAATAGAATGAATCGAATGAAGTGAATGCAGAGAACATAGGAAATTGAAGAGGATAAAGAGCGAAGCTTATTGAATCATCTGAATATACTTCTCTTCATTACTGAATCATAGGAGTTCATCTATTTATATCTTGTACAAAGCTTTCATATCAAGCTAAAATAAAGAGCTAACAGAGACTACGTATTGTTAATTCTGTTTCGCATATATTAAGATTCTCAACTGATCAACTATGACTACTATACACATATACTAGCAGTGACATATGTGGCTTCGGCTTTACTAGAGCTAAGCTTGACTTTAGCTCCTCTTGAGCTTGAGACCTCGACAATCCTTCTTGAGCTTGAGCTAAGGACTAAACATTCCCCCTTAAATTGGGTAGGGTGAAGTATCCCAAACCCAAGCTCAAGAGGATTGTCGAGGACTCAAGCTTAAGAGGAGCTGAAGTCAAGCTCAGCTCAAGTAAAGCCAAAGCCACATAAGTCACTGCCAGCTATATATGCGTATGATAGTCATAGTCGGTCAGTTGGGAATCTCAATGTGCGAAACATAATTAACAATACATAGTTTCTATTAGCTCTTTATTTTAGCTTGATATGAAAGTTTTGTACAAGATATAAATAGATGATGAACTCATATGATTCAGTAATGAAGAGAAGTATATTCAAATGATTCAGTAAGCTTCGCTCTTCATCCTCTTCAATTTCCTCTGTTCTTTGCATTCATTTCATTCGATTCATTATGTTCCTCAATGCATTTTCTTCGTCTGCATATTTGATTCACTTTATTATAGTATCAGAGCGGAATGTCTTGAATTCAAATATTATCAGGCCCTTAGTCTCTTCAAAATCCTTTCACACTTAATACTAGGCAAAAAAAAAAGGATCAAACTAAGTTTAATGAGGAGTGTGAAAGTACATTCACCTAATGACTTAAGCTTTTAGGATAGTTGACTGTGATCCAATAAAAACTTTACAAGGAGGAGGAGGAGGAAGAAGAACAAGAACAAGCCTTCATGTTATAAAAGAACGACGGCATGAACCATTATGGTCTCTACGCATTGGGATTCATCTGTTCTGATCTAAAGAGTTCTACATCAGGCCGAGCGACAATAAAGTAAGAACATTCTGTATGAGCCATAGCAGTCACGATAATCAAATCTCAACAAGCATTGTGACCCGTGAAAATAAGTACGTTCTACATATTAAAAAAGGTGAATATTTTAAGTAAACTCAATTATCATATCCCAAACCATGTCGGAAATCTTTCCCAACAGGCACATATTAAGTACACTAACATTAAAAGCCTAGGAGTTTCTTGATCAGGCACTAACCCATCATGGGACAAAATCCACCATTTACCTCCCGCCCTCCCCCTTTAGAAGCAAAAGAACAGGGAGCGAGGGAGAGGGGAGACAACACAATCATGAGACAGAACGGAGAGGAAGATGCCCAAAAATGGGATAAGGACAAGACAGAGAATGCTTGATTCACAAATCGGGAAAGAAATTAAATGAAGGGAGACCAACTACAAACTGAGCATCATACTAAATCATAGTGTAACAAAAGGATGACTTTATGCAGAACTTTAATCTGCTTCACTCATTCATCTGCCTCCAATTATGATCACCCAACGAAGGGTAGCCCCCACTTGTTTCCCCGTGCCATTTGATGGCACCACCATGCATAGCAATCTCTCTCCCTCTCTTTCAATACTTCAATAAAAGAAATTTTAATCTCTCTCTCTCTCTCTCTCTCTCTCTCTCTCTCTCCCATCCAACAACAAATACATAGATGGCTTCCAGAAATAGCCAAACTTGGCAACCAAAATCACGCAACAAAAGCTCCAGTTTTGTGGCTAATACACTGATTCGAACTGTGTCTTATTTTAATAACGGAGAGAGATAAGTGGGCACCAAAGTGGTTCGGTTTATGAAGAGCGAGGAACAATACAGGATTCTGGCTTTAGCTTCCTTTCCAGTGGACAGAGACATCTGTTCTTGTCCATCACTCTTCAATCCTCCTCTCCAAATGCGATGTGATTCTGTACGCAAGTGACTTCTTAGCCTTCCTCTCTGTGCTATAGCATTTGCTTGCTTAGACAACTGCACTTTGCACGATCGTCCGAGAGCATCTTAACCACAAAAAAAAAAAAAGGAGCAAGGAGAACAAATCATGAAAATGTTATGTACGTAGTGCATGGACGTCTTTTGAGAAGAGTTTCGCGAATTTCAAGTCAAACTTTTTGTTTCGTGTGTTACCTTGACCTGTTCTTGAAGATCCTTGATGTACTCAACGGCCAGGTCCAACATATCTGCTGTGTTCGTTTGCTGCCGAGATCAACAACCCGAAATTCAATTTCACATTTCGATTTCACATCCAGAAATTTGAAAGTCGTACCTTGTCCATGTTCGGAACAAGATCCTGTAGTCTCCTTATTCTTTCACTGATTTTGGTTCTTCTCACCTGTTCACATTGGCGGAACTTACCCTAAACGAAACATAGATGAAGAAACTCAAATAGCACAAGAAGAGATTAATTAAAACTTACCCTCTCCGCAATACTGCGAGGATGAGTCGCGCAGCCCCTCTTGGCACGAATTTTGCACGGTACCGACTCTTGGAGCTGCAAAAACTTCTCAATGTCGGTGGAACTTTTCGATGGCAAACTCAAGTGGTGAGCCAAAAGACCAGGAACTCTGCCTTTCCCCTCCTGACCATTAGAACAGATCCCACATTTGTTCGTTCATCAAATAAACTGACCTACGTGCAAATAACTAAGGCAAATCAAAAGCACCTAATACCTCCGTTTCTGATGCATTCAAACCCAAAAATCCCTTTTCATCCTCCTCCATGCCAGTGAAATTGTCTGAATGACCCAATGGGTCGTCCCATGAACCAACAGGGAAACCCGTCATGTAGTCGTTGCCATGGCCTTCGCCGAAATCACCCCCTTCCGGGCTACTGATATCCATGCTCTTCTTTCCCTTTTCAGTAATCAAGCTCATCTTTCCAGAAGAGGAAGGAGGTGGCCTGGATGAGAAGTTCATCCGGTTGCTAAACCTGCTTGCCGGAGAGAAGGACGATTCTCCTGCAGTGCCGCAGCTAACGTCGATGCTTCTCGAAGTAGAATATCCTGCTATTCCCATCGTTTCGTTATCCGTCTATCCCGTTCATAAATCGTTCGAATTCAGTACGTCAAGATCAAAATCAAGAACAATGGAAGCTTCCAAACATCTCTCTCAACAGATTTGATTAACTGCCGCCAAGAATTTGCCTTTTTGTTCTTATATATTTTTTAAGGAATTTTTCGAGTTCCAAGTTGTTCCCTTTCGAATTTGATTGATGTACTCACAAGGGCTCTGGAAGAGGAATAGAAAAATTAAAATACGAGGAAGGAGCCCAAAAAAAAAATACAAATAATATATGTCAACTTGAATGCAGAACCCCCGAAAAAATTGGAACTTTTTCGCTTCTTCACATCTTCTATAGAGGAATCCCACAAATGAAATGACACGACTGAAGAAACTAAAATATAGAGACAAAGAGAGATTTTGTGTACCATCGATGTTTATGTTGGAGAACAATCCGGCAGGTGAACTGCTTTGCCTGATGAGATTCGAAGAGCTATTGTTCCCCGTTTTCATGGACGCCGATCGATCCATAACCATCGAGCCCACCGCCTTGTAGTCCATGCTCTGGTTTTGCAGGTGAGACGAAGCCTGATAGAAGTTTTGTGAAGAAGCAGCAGGGGAGAAGTTGCTCTGTTCTTGCTGAAGAACCTCTGCTTCGGTCTTCATCGACCCAAATAAGTTTACGTTTCCGCCTCCGCCTCCGCCTCCCTCTCCACCGCCGCCCGAGGCGGAGGAGGACATGAGGCCCGCGAAAATTAGCTCCGTCTCGGGGCTGGAAGGCCGGTTGAGGAACTCCTCGCAGCTGTCCAATAAGTTCTTGAAGTATGAACTCGGGGCGGATCGGAATCGGGACAACCCCGAGTTGTTGTTGGGTTGGTTGTGCTGCTGCTGGAGTTGGTAATTGGCGAAGAGACCCTGCTGCTGTTGAAGATCCGATTCCATGGCGGGTTCTTGAAAAACGAGCTCGGAGTTTCGACCTTCCCAATGGTTGATAAAATGTCAGAGAGCCATGAGAAGAGTAGCTTCCTGAGAGCACAAGTTACTACAATTCAGAGCCAGAAAAAGATCTCTGCTTGTTATGACTTGAGGCACCAAAAAGGAGGCTGCTCAAGCAGATTAGGAACCCAAGCAAACGATGACTAAAGAGAGAACCAGAGATTCAATTCTCCTCTACTTCTTCATGTGACTATATATATATATAGAGAGAGAGAGAGAGAAGATCAGCCAAATCTGACAGCAACCCGGGTCATCTCTTACCATTCTTGGTTCCAAAACTGAACTCCAGACCACCGTGATTGGATGAAGGCAGGGTTTTTGCAACTGAAATGAGGCTCTAATCTGGTGACAACAGCAATCAAGAAACAGGAAAACAGAAACCAGTCAATCTCTGACTGAACTCTCTCTCTCTCTCTCTCTCTCTCTCTGGGCACGGTTGATGCAGGGAGCGGTGTGGTGTGTGGCTGATGCCAGGGATGAAGAGAGAGAAGAGGACGCTAGAAACTCCAAATAATAGTCCTTTTCTTTATAAATGAATAGAGGGGGACCTTCCCTTTTTATTTGCATTTCCAGGGCGAAGAAGGGAACAGTTGGAGCCTGAGATCCCACACCATAAAGTGCATACATCACGTCTTCCCAGAATGACCCGAGCCCTTGCTCCTTATTGCACCCTCTGCCTCTGTTTCCATGGTGGTTGGCTTGGGATAATTGGTTGAGCCGGGTCTATGAGATCAAATTCATATCACAAGTTTCGTCTTCGTTCGAGGAATCGACGGTTATGCTACACTCGATTCTTTGGATCACGACTCCACCGTTTAAATGTTTTCGGTACTCGATTATTTCTGCTACTCATATGATTATCGATGAGATCGCGTGAAAAGAAGCGAAAAGTATCGATGAATTCAAACATAGGAAAAGTGAAAAGCCATGATCATGACGTGAGAATAATTGGGAGAAATGACGCCAATGGTCTATAAACTTTAACCGAACGAGTAATTTCGTCTATGGACTTTCAATTTGACATAAAGTACCTGTAAACTTCAGTTTTACGTGTAATTTAAACCATGAACTTTCAATTTGTTCAATATAGCCTATAAACTTTAGGTAAATATTCAAATTAGTCCATGAATTATTTAATAATTTTCAATGTAGTACTTCCGTTACATTCAAGTTGACGAAACCACATTGAGTACTTTCAAATAGTGTAACGACGAGCTTGAACACGTGCGAAAAGTTCAATAACTATATCGAACAAATTGAAAAATCCACATATCAGATTGCACGATGGACTGAAGTTTATGGACAATTTATGTCAGATTATAAATGCATGGACCGTTTATCTCGTTATCCTAGACTTATTTCATAGTTTAGCCTGCACGAATCATCGATGACCATCCTCGACACTCGTTTGATTTAACGAGAGAGCACTCATCGAGGGCAATGTGGGGATGGACACAGTCTCCTTTGCTTTCTTCCTTATCATCCTTATTGATCTTTTGATTATTAATATGTTTAGATGGTTGGCTCTTAACAGGCCAAGTCGACTTCCAAAAGTCAGGAGCAGAGATCATGTGGGAAACGTAAAACGTCAGTTCATGTCCATCTTGCAGTTTTTTGGACTACAGACCACCAAACAATTTCGAAAGCTACAACTCTCGACTTTGTTAAAGAAGTCGTGCCTGAGAAGATCAAAGTAAATAATGATAATTTAGAAATCTCTAGGTGAACTACTTAGGCCTAACATGTAGGAGGTACGGTCTTCATGCTACTAAAGACTCCCCATGTTATTCTTATACTAGTGCAACCCTAAGTTGATAATTCTTTAGGAGATGAACTTATTTTATTTGGAATTTTTCTTCTTTACCGTGCTTAGAAAAGCCCAATGTCCCATCGGCTTGATGATATATACTCCATTTGTTTGATACGTGATCCGATCCGATCCGATCCCAATACATTTTGCCGTCCGGAAAACTTATTAGGAGCCCCATCGATCAATTTCTGCTGCTTATTGGAAGAATCCTTACGGGACAAGAAAATTAATAAGAAAAATCATAAATGTATTGCAATTATGCCATTTAATCTTCTCGACCAATTCTGGCCAGAAATCACTTATGTGGATGATGGTCACCCTTTGCGGTGCAACCATCACCAACATGGAAACTTTTTGCATTTTGCAAAATTCTTTTTATAAAAAAGAGATGAAAAAAAGAGAGAAATTTTAGAAAAGTGTTTAAAAAGTTGTAAAGATTGTCTGCCGACCATATTATATAGGATCACCAATACTTACATAAGCAATTTCTAGCTAAATTTAGCTAGAATAACTACATTGACAAATAGCCAAAATGTTAGGACCAAATTGACCAAATTGAAAATTTTAAAATTCAATAGACGTCCGTACAATAAGTTTATACAATTTTTTCGGTAATTATCTTCGTACAAGCCTGATAATTAACTCACACATCACACCCATGACTGTTACTGTATAAACAAATGGACTCAATGTATCTGTTAAACAAGTAAATACGAAGAAAACTCGTAACTCTCGAAATACCAATTCAATTGTATTTCCACAAATTTTCTTGCCGAATATACCTTATAGATGGCCTGGAAAGAGCCGTTAGTAAGACTTGCGATAATAATTTCTTTTGTTATTATAGAAAATCGTGGATTTACATATTTTTCCAGGGGGGAAATTTCTTAACGCCCTTTCGAAAATATAAAGGTCAATTATGAATTAACAGCAAAGGTTAAGTTAGCTGACTACGAGAAGCACATGATGCGGCGGGTTGGCTCGTGAGGATTGTCACGAGTGTCTGGTCCGAAAAGCGTGGGAACGTGATCTCCCGAGCGAAAGTGATGTCTTCATGTAATTATCGTCGGTTGAGTGGCTTCGTGATTTGATCTTTGACTTTAAACGAAAGCTAAATCGGCCCCAGTTAAGATGAACATCATGACCATGACCCCCCCGCCCTAGTAATCCAGCTCCTAATTAGACCTAACCGAGGGCCGGGATGGGACGGGCTCAAGAGGGACCTTATTAAACAGGGATCGGAGTCTAGGGGGTAAGCAATTTGGACCGCTTGAACCAATCCGCCCGAATTAGCCAGAAACTGGACCGGACCTGAAGTGTTGGTCTGGTTCCTGATTTCCAAAAGTGGAACCGGTATCCGGGCGTTCCAGTTCCTAGTTCCTAGGAAGGCCAGGCAGGACCAAACCAATTATTTTTTTTATTTTTTAAATAAAGATGTAAAAAAAGTAAAAAGAACTTAAGTTAAATTTCTAAAGTTTTAATCTTTACCCAACTTTGCCAAATTTTTTTTTTAAAAAGAGTAAAGAAATTCAATCTTTTTAGATATTTTCCGATTCCCAATTAGTCCATTAGATCAGTTCGGTCCGGTCCACAGTCTTAGAAATCGGGAAACGGTCCTATCGATCCGGTTCCCGATTTCGGAAGGGAAGCGGACCGTCTGGACCATACACGCCCCTAAATCGGACCGTCTCCTCGGGTCTTGATCAAGAGGGGCTACACAAATTGCCAACTAGGGCAACTGTAAGGGGGAGCATAGCGATAAAAAAACCATGTTTTCCCCTCTCTCTCTCCCTCGGTTTAAATTACAATAATACCATTAAAAGATGGAAAAAGGCGTGTCTTTCCTAGATTTGAGGAGATACGAATCTTGCGGATCTTTTCATTTTCCTTCTTTTAAATTTTTCCTTTCCTTGTCCCATGCAGTGACCCATGTGCATTGATTTGTGTCCGAGATTGTGCCTCTGCCTGATTTTAAGGAATTTCGGAAAATGTCTCCACTCTGTTTTCTGTAAACTCTCGAGGCCAATTGGATCACCTGGCCATCTCACCCATCGGACGGCCGAAATTTTTCGGAACAAAAAAAAAATTAAAAGCCGTCCAATTTAGATCGAATGACTAGAGATAGGTCACGTCAGCACCTGACATACGATGGGTGATCCAATTCTTCTTCTACTCTTTTTTTTCCCCTCTCCTTTTCCACGTTGATAAATACACGAATTTCATCAATTTTAAGCAATCGGGCGATAATTTTTTTTTTTTTAGGTTTTTCCACAGATCTTTTGACTTTTCAAGGAATATGCAATGTAATCAACATCCTAAAAGTTCAAGTTTTTATCATCAATTGGCTTAATGAGTGTTGGGAAGGCATCCGCTAACTTGGCTAACTTAATTTTTTTTAAGTAAGCTAAACTCGATTTAGAACATGTTTATGTGATTGGATGAGCACACAACGATTTCTCCTTACACTATTAGACGATGTCACGGGATAAATTTCCCTTGGTTATATGGAAACCAATCAAGTGTGCAATCGATTTCGTCGATAATTTGAAGGTGCTAAAGAATGACGTGAGATGCTTGTTATTCTTAACTTATTTACTTTCGCAAATTATTCTACGACCTAACCCTATCGTGGGGTTGAACACCTGCCTATCTATCTATCCGATAATTTAAATTTTGTCATTTCTTAGAGTTGGCCGGCATAGGTTTACCAAGAACGAATAAATGTAACAATCATTTCACATCAAGAGAAGTACCATCCACAAAAGAAAATGTTCTCTTCCATTCTTTTTCTCTTTATCACATGAAGTATTTCGAATATGTCGACTCGACAAAATCAAAGGGAAATTCTAAATAAGCACCTGAAGTTCTGTCATTTTCTTTAACTCCAATATTTTAAATTTTGTTGCTTCTTAGAGTCGGCCGACATAGATTTACCAAATACAAACAAGTGTAATAACCATTTCACATTAAGAGAAGTGCCATCTAAAATAAAATTTTCTCTCCTTTCTTTTTCTCCTTATCATATGAAGTATTTCAAATATGTCGACCGGACAAAATCAATGGGAAAATTCGATATAAGGGCTTGAAATGCTATCATTTTACCCAATATTTGAAGTGTCATTATTTTCTCAAATAAAAACCATGTCGATATCAAAGAAAGATTCGACATTATTGGCTAGTCAAAGGCGTTTACATCCTTTATTTTTTTAAGTTTTCTTTGATTTTTAATTATTTTTTTTCCTTTTTATGTTTTTTCATGCAAAAAGATAAATTAAAAAAAGGCTAAAACTCAAAAACAAAAAACAAGTGAGAGGGCTACCCCCAGCCCTTCCACTTGTGACTGCCGCCTCATCGCTAGTAAGGTGTTAGCCATGGTTGGTGACTTTCACTAGAACTGGAAGAAGGCTGTAACCTTTTCCCAAATTCAGGCCCTCGTGAGACGTTGGTGATCCCACTGACCAGGTTCAAATCCCCATTTCCGATGGGGTGGTGGCCACAAGTGGGGGAAGGCTTTTAGCCCTCTCGCCTGTTTCTTTTTTTTTTTAAAGCTTCTTTCTTATTTTTTTATTTTTCATTTTTTTTGGAAAAGCCAAAAAAAGAAAAAGAAAAAAAGGAAATTAACAAAATAAAAGGAGAAAAATATATCCAATTGGTTGGTGAGATTAAGGGTCCGTTCGTTTGGCGGAAAATAAAACACTTCTAGAAAATGTTTTCGAAGAAGTCATTTTCCTAGAAAATGGCATATTTTCCAGTGTTCGTTTGGAACTTAAAAATTTCTCGAAATTTTTTTTCCGGAATTCTTTTTTTGAGAAATTATCCGGCGACTGGCGACCGGAGGCAACGGCGGCGGCAGGTGGGCGGGGAGCACGGCGGCTGACCGAGGGGGGGGGGCGGGGTTGGGTGGCGGCTAGTAGACGGGTGGCACCGACGGGGGCCGGCGGTGGCCACCGGGGGTGGCGGCCGGCCACCGTCGGCAATTAAGCTAATTGTAAATTCATGACAAGAGAGAAAGAGAGGAGATTCGGAAAATGTTTTCCGCTTTTCAAAAACGGAAAACATTTTCCTTAATTTTATAAGGAATTTTTGGTTGATTGGAAAACATTTTCCGCCCCCCGAATAGCCCAGTTTCCGGAAAATATTTTCCGGAAGAATATTTTCCGTCAAACGAATGGACTCTAAGTCATTCTTTGGTTTAAAACAAGTTCCACTTCAAAGCCAAAAAGGCCCAAAAAGAAAAGGTATCTTTGATCAATTGGCGAGATCAAGCCATTCTTTAAGATCGACATAATCACTTTATAAATTTCTTTAAAAAAATTCCACTTTAAACTTTTATTTGAGAAAATAAGAGCATTTTAGGCCTTTCTATGAAATATCTTCCAAAATCAAGTGACGAATTCTTATTCCATGCAATCACAAGACATACTGATGTCCCCAATTCGCAAGGATTTTAATTTTAACCATCAACGTACATAAAGAAAATTTGTCCGTGTCAATCAATTCTCCAAGATTAAGCGGGTTAAGCAAACCGTGACGAAAGCTTGCATTAGATGAGGTACACTCCTCAGCCGGTCGCACGTTTATGCTTTATTTCCAGCCCGTCACATCTCTTTCGTTAGAGGCAGACATGACTAAGACCAAACGTGATTCATATTTTCAATTAGATTAATAAACATTCCAAAGATTAAGGTGGATTGGCGGTCCTCCCCGGACAATAACAACAACGATAATCAAAATCTTATGAGGAAAAAAAGGAATAATTACAATAATTTGTTGGGGGCACGTGGCAGAGACCCAATCTCTTCGTGGAGGAAGATTGTCAAGAGGGGATTCGAGTCCGAATCCGCAACTCATCGGTTTAAGTTTTACGTGGAAATTAACCGGATCTTGTAATTAAATCAATGTGAAAATCACTAGAGAAATAAAAAAAGAGAAATGATAACGGACGGGAGGGATTCACATAGTTCGGTCCGAGTGTAATCCGACAATAAATAATCCAGTATAATTGGATAATGCAAGTTACAATTGTCCATCGACACTGGATCTTGTATCCGAGTTATATCGGATTGGGCATGGGTTGCTAAATTTCGTATCGAATGAAAAACGGGTGAAAATGAACGATCCGATCCCCTCATTTGACGGGTCAACTTGCTACCGGTTCTTCTCGTTAAGTAAGTGCTTATCCACCTTAATCGCTCCTGCCGTGTTATCATCTCTTATCTCCGATAATTTCGTACTTATTTAATCGCAAGATTCTATTGCGTCGGTTTCACCACGTCATCAAATCCCAGGCTCTCCATTGAGTTGAGATTCCAATTCCCTCGAGTGGCTGAAATCGATTGCACTTGGAATGAGGGGGAAAAAAAAAAGAGAGGAGCCAATGCCAGGCTGACCTACTGTGATTCACGCCTCGGTTTTCGATTAATTCGGAGATTAGACATCTTTGACTTCGCTAATCGAATGACCTAAACGACAAATTTGAACTCACGTCGAGGGGGAGACTAAGCATTTAATTAAACCGCACTTAATCGCGGTTCGTAATCCTTGGTCGAAAATAAAATGATGAACCACTTCTGTGCGGATGAAGATTAGGTCGCCGATCTTCTTTATCTATGCAACCTGTCGCGTTCATGATCGTATGTAACTGAAAAGACATCATTTAAAAAAAAAAAAGAGATGATATGTCATCGTCGCGTAGACACATGGCTCCATGAGTCGATCCCGAAATCTACCATACAGATTGTCGGTTCGGTTTTGAACTTTTCGATTCCGTCGATATAGTCTGAAAATTTTATGAGGAATTTCAATGTATAATCATTTTGCTCATTCTTCGCTAGAGAAAATTGCGGACGAGATGCGTAAGCAAGAAACATATTATTGTTGTTCCCATTTGATTTGAGTTGTGACCGGAATTAAATGCGCACGTCGACGTCATAATAAGTGTCTCTCGTGTACTGCTTGGCGAGCCAATTTGCTCACCAATAATTACAAGATTGATGTGGAATTTAAAGTTGATAAAAACAAATCCGACCTTTCATGGGCCTACAGGGAGGGAACGTGGCCCATAGGCAATAATTATAAGAAGGAACGGAACACGTCCGCAACGATAATGGGCCAAGATGGTTTGCCATCGTTGATGTTCGGATCGAACCCATGCCGCCCGACCCACAAATTCCGAGCCTATCTTTTTAATCGTTGAGCCGATTTAATAGGCAACTAAATGTAGAAATTCCGATATATCGAGAAGAAAAAAGTGTTCGGGGATTTTCGAAATTATCATCGACGTACCCAATAATCACTTCTTAAGCACTCCTCGGATGCATAATCAGCAAAATTTTAAGAGTTGTTCTTAGGATAATTCAATTTGTTATGTGGCCTAATATGCATGCTCACATGAAAGGAGCCGTGCTTTGAATTCGAAACCTCTGGTGTTAAAGGTCACGTGCCACGAGCATTAGCTCTACCGGATGAATTCCCGAATCGATAAATTAATTAGCCATGAAAATACGGAGTATAAAGACGGATAAATTAATTAGCCACGAAAAAAAAATGATGTTGATAAACCTCAGGACTTAATTACGTGATTTGAGAAATTATATTGGATCAAGCTCCTTTCGGGCAATCCAAACGGTTAATCTCTCTCTCTATCCCAAATCAATTGAATGCACTTCCTTTCTTACGTATGGTGGAAACCCTAATAGGGCAAAGAGGGGTGAGTCCTCGGATTTGGATCCCTTTCCCTAGGTACGGACCAGGGTAAGGGTGATATGCAGCTCACGGTCATTCGATCGTTGATCGGACGGCTGCAAGCTGCAGATGGTGGGGCCCCCCACCTTTAATGGGTGTGGGCCCCACTTTTTTGTTTTATTTTTTTTAAAAAAAAGTACAGTACGATCATTGATGGGACAACCGTGAGCCGTAGATCACCCATACCCCGGTTCGTACCAAGGGTAAGGGATTCAAATCTTGAGACCTCGACCATGACGCGTCACTTCCCTTCAAGGATAAGGTCAGTCAGTACAGGTGTCCGAAATCATTGAGGGTGACCCAAAGTGGGCTGGAGATCTGGCAAATTGGACAAAGGAGGCTGAATCCAATTGCATTGATTTCGTGGAATGGTGGACCGCTTTGCCGAATTAGATAGAAATTGATGGCTCTCGACACGCGAGGCAGGGGCTCGGGTTACCGTTGGTGGGGACGGTTCAATCACTTTGGTATTCTTTGGAGATTTTATTTCGTCATTTATCAGAACTAATCTAACTTTAACAGAATATGACGTGATCATTCAATTAATCGAGATTCGGAAGCATAAATTTCACCTCGACCATCAATAGGCTTGGCCGCGTAAAGTAATTGATGATGGTCAGACTAGTGCATTGTTGATTTCCCGGCGAAAATTGTTGAGTATGACCACAATGATATTTCATGCAAAGGGCTAGAACTTGATTAATGAAATCGAAAAGTTCGCGAGAGAATTGATGATCGTACAATAGATTTAGTGATCCTTGAATAATTTCAATGGCTTAATTTATAATCATGGTTCTGTAAGTAAGAATTCCATTTAAGAACTAATAGAGGAGTGTGCGCTTGCGTGTAAGGGTGCGCTGGATAATTCAATAAATTAATCACGGTTCGACACTTCCGGTCCGATCCGGGCGGCTCCCAATTTGGATGGTTCCAGTTGCTCATCCCTAGTAGCACATGAACTCCATCTTACTCCAAGAACATACATTGTGCTCAAATTCCAATTTTACGAAAATTGTATCATGTCTAAGGTGCATCTAAGCTAAACTATTAAATCTAGTAGTCTGGCCACACGATAAGTCTTGTCCATGAGAAAAATCATAAGAAAACTTACGCAGTCCGATCAATGTAACCTACGGTACGCCTACAAGCAAGCAAAGGAGGAGCTACAATTCACTATCGGAAAATGAAGTGATCGGCGGCGGCGGCGGCGAGCGGCGTGGTCGTATCGGACGATGACGACACAAGGCATCAAGTCTATTTTTTGCGAATTTTCCCCCCTTTTTTCGGGTTATTTAGATATGGAAGTATTTCGATCAGCAGTTAAAGAAGCAAGCGAGCGATTTAAACGCATCTGTCTCGCCATTCCCATGTAAGTTCGAGACAGAATTATTGAACATGGAGATCGGTCGATAAGATTTTCATAACATGTCATGTTATGACTTCGAAGGTCGGTTGAATAGTTGCAAGAAAATGACTTTGACTCTACTCTTATCCTCCCTCTATAAAGGCCTGACCCCGCTGCGCTAATTCATGCATGCATGTTCTGTCTGTAAAACTCTCCCTCTCTCTCTCTCTCTCTCTCTCTCTCTGCACCAGAACAAGAACACACTTCTGTCAATACCTCCAGAAGAGAGAAACCAAGCAACGTCCAGCAATGCAACGGAAAACGATGGACTTCCCCTCGTTCTGCATCGCCCTGCTGCTTCTCGCCGCCACTTCTGCCGTCGACTGCTGCCCACCGTCGGACCGGGCGGCGCTCCTCGACTTCAGAGCCGCCCTCCATGAGCCCTACTTGGGCATCTTCAACTCCTGGACCGGCGCTGACTGCTGCCGCAACTGGTATGGTGTCAGCTGCGATTCCGAGACCCGCCACGTCGCCGACATCAACTTCCGCGGCGAGTCGGAGGACCCGATCTTCGAGCGGGCGAAGCGGCCCGGCTACATGACGGGCACCATCTCCCCGGCAGTATGCCGGCTCAAGGGCCTCAGCAGCCTCACGATCGCCGACTGGAAGGGCATCACCGGCGAGATCCCGAGTTGCATCACCGCGATCCCCTTCCTTCGGGTTCTTGACTTGATCGGGAACCGCCTATCCGGCGAGATCCCCGCCAACATCGGGAAGCTTCACCGCCTAACGGTGCTCAACGTCGCGGACAACCTCATCACCGGTGAGATCCCGCGGTCATTGACCAATCTCTCGAGCTTGATGCACTTGGACATGAGGAACAACCGCATCTCAGGTCCATTGCCCCGAGACTTCGGGAAGCTGAGGATGCTGAGCCGGGCTCTGCTAAGCGGGAACCGAATCACCGGGTCGATACCCGACTCGGTTTCAGATATATACCGGCTGGCGGACTTCGACCTCTCTTTCAACCAATTATCAGGTCCGATACCAGTTTCTCTCGGCAAGATGGCAGTCCTCGCCACGCTGAACCTCGACTCGAACAAGATCTCGGGCCCAATCCCCCAAACCCTGATCAACTCCGGAGTGAGCAACTTGAATCTCAGCAGGAACTCGCTCCAAGGCGCCATCCCCGACGTCTTCGGGCCGAGGTCCTACTTCACCGCGCTCGACCTATCGTACAACAGCCTCCACGGCCCGATCCCTAGGTCCATATCGTCGGCATCGTTCATCGGGCACATGGATTTGAGCCACAACCACCTCTGCGGGCGGATCCCGGCCGGCCCGCCGTTTGACCACCTCGAAGCCTCATCGTTCGTGTACAACGACTGCCTCTGCGGGAAGCCCCTCAAAGCCTGCTAAACCAGATCAACTTCTCGGAGCTTCGGATCTACAATCGACCCGATTACACCGAAAATAAGTGCGTCGCACTTATTCGTGTGAGAGGATAGATCGTGTCGTGATTTACTTAGGTATATGTTGTATTAGATTTAACGTTGATTTGATGATGTTACGGCGGGCAATCTGATTTCATGCATGAGTCATCAAATCTTGCATGAATACGGAGTGGGGTTCACGCACCAAGGAAAGGCTAAAAGAAGTAATGCGTGGGCTAATAATTTTGGATGACAAAGTCATGTGGACTTGGAGACAGCGTCCGTCCGTGTCGATGTGACCCAGAAAGGAAATAATTGAACCCTTTTCTTAGCCAAGCATCGCCAGAAAGATCTTACACGATTGTGGACGGGCAAAAGCATCGATTCTTCAGGTGAAATGAGCGAAAATGAGAGGACGAAAACAATTTAGGGACAACCATCTCAAAAGTCATAAATCTTTTATATGTCGGGCAATTTGATTCTAACTTTTGTAATTTTATCAATTTAATTTTATAACTCTCAGTGATCTGCCATTATATTCGTTTCTACTAACTTTAATCGAGAATTACTAATGTGATCATCATATGCCACGTATACATCACGTCGCACAGGAAAGCCAATAAATTTCTAGCAAAAATTAACCGTAATGACTAAATCGATAAATAGTTAAAATATTTAGGATTAAATCAACAAAATCAAAAAGTTTAAAGCTTAATCAACCGTTGTACAATAAATTTTAGATTTCAAAAAAAAAATTAAACACTGTACGATAGATTTTTGATTTTTATTTTTTGGACGATTCTCTCGATGAGTTATGCATGTCGACAAGAGTACAGATCACAAGGGAAAGTTCCGGGTTTCTTCCCCAAGGACGTCATGATCGTTGCACGGTTCGTGGGGGAATGATCTTGAGAAGGCCGATGCACTCCCAAGCATGTACCATGAAGTCTTATCGGAGGCTCATCACGCAGGGTGAAACCCCGTGAAGGGTCTCGACGGAGATTCAAGAAGATCACAGAGGCGAGGCATCGAGAAAAAATCACTTTTGTCGGTGAGTGGCCGGAGGAAATCGAGTAAAAGTTCAGCGGTGGCCGAGCAAATTGAAGTAGATCCAATTCAATTCACTGCAAGCGAACCCGGCCCTACGAGACTTAACGCCGGACCAATTCAAGTCCCCAGATGACACATCGCACGTGAAGCCATTACTGCCGAGTGGGAAGAGGCCCCATGCTGCTATCATGAAAGGAATTTGTGTGGAGGAACGCGGGCCAATTACAATTAGATCTCTCTTGTCCGAGTCTGCGACCACGGCGGACGTCTTCGAAAGATGACCGCCGATGCCCGCAGCTCCACATTACCGCCGAAAACATCGCTACGCGATGCGAAGGCATTATGCCGTATGTGTCCAATCCAATCGAGTATGCTCTGGTCATTGAAACGTGAGAGTTTCAAGACATCACCTGGTATGACGACGGCATGGGTCTCGCGATGAAAGAGATGGCTTGCACCTGAAGGAATTGACTGAATCAGCACTATGACCAGAGCTTGAGAGAAAATATAGCACAAAGTCGCATGGATCCTCACCATCGCAATTCCTGCAATGTCGCCCTGCTGTACACGGTTACAGTTCGTCCCAAGCCAACCCCACCAAAAGGAAGAGTGGGGGAAAGATAGAGATGTTCTTCTAACTCAATTACAGATACCTTCCATGACAATAACGGAAAAGAAATGCAAACGCAACAGTCGGTCGAAAGGCCCAAGCAAAATGGATGTATCCCCTAGTTTTTTCTCCTCCTCTTACTGCGATTTCTATCCCTGTCCCATTCAGACGAACCTGAATCTGATTCGGAAGCAGATTCAGAGTCCGAATCAGATTCATCCGACTCCGATGAGCTCGAACTGCCCGAATCTTCATCTGTTTCCGATGTGGCTTGCTGCTGCTGCTGCATAATGAGACGCGGCATGTTCTTCAAATATTCGCGCAAGTTCTCAGTGATGCCACCTAGTCCAATGGATGTGAAGAAGTTAATCGAGAATCTTGTGTTCTTGGGATTGTCTTTAGGGAATATCGACTCATAGGAATCCACCATTAATGGATCATTCAGGCGCTCATTAAGCAAGCGGATCCCTAGATGCTCTGATAATTCCTGCAAAAGAACAAACATCGATATATAGTTTGCCTAAGATAAACCAAAGATAATTTCGAGTTGAGATATGACGAAAATCTGTCTTAGTGTTTCATAATTATATCAGCAATCCAAAGCATTTAATCTAAGATCATAAAAGGTAGTGAACGCTTAAAGAACTCACTGCAGATGGAATAGAGCAATACAAAAGGAGTAAGGGAAAACATCGACTCATTAGGTGCACCTTAGTGGTGCATCTGTCTAAAACTTAGTCGGAGATGGTGACGACAGCATGTTTCACTCAGCATAATTATTGTCAGATACTAAAAAGAAATGCGCCACACAAACCTATTTCATAGGCCGCAGACATGTGATGCCAAAATCAAAGTAGAGAGACCTACTGTGGAGCATCACTAATTTTTCTTCCCACCAAATTAAAATGTTCAGATGACAAATCATTGTCAAAGCCAAAAGTCTTCTAAGCATAATGCAGACTAAGCAATTAAGACATCTATTTCACAAATACTATTCTTCAAAGCATTCACAAGTCGTTTCTACCACAGTAAATTAGTAAAAGAAACAAATGAAACCAACAGAAAGTCTAATTATCAGTTGACTTTTCACTCACCTGGAAGAGGATTTTAATAAATATACGTGATGAAGAAGTGGTGTCCTCCTCAGTCAACCGTATGTAGGCCAAGACATGCCATGGTAGAGCATCTGTGCCAAGTAAATGTGCGAAAAATTTTGCCACATTTCTAAGTTTGTTTGTCTCGAGACGGTGAATCATTGAATATTGCTGAACAAAGCATTTCTCAAAATTCTCCTGATGAACTTTGTTGATCATGCAAAAACGCTGCCCCAGCAAACCATAATAGCGGAGGTAAGTTCTCTCTTGACTGCAGCACTCCAACAGCATTATGCATAACTCCATCTGCACAGGTCAAAGAACACGACAGTAAGTAAAAAAGAAACTAGTTCCGATGGCTGCATGAAGCAGCTGACAGACTAAGATAATTATTCTAAAAGCACTTCATAATGTAAAGAAGGCCAAGACACACAGTTGGAAGAAAACAAAATATTAAAAAGAATGCGAAAATAATTTATTTCTCTAACAATTAGCATGACAGACTACAAGCATCACAAAATCATTATAATTAGAACATCAATAGAGGTTGAAATGAAAAATTTTAACGAAATCCAATATCTAGCTTAAGATAAGCTAAGCACCTTCTCTGAAAGCTAACCCATGTCAGCCTATGAAAAAGCCAATTTTAGAAACCTCCCCATTCAGGGGAAACTTAACCCCTGACACTCAATCACACAATTAAGCAAAACGTTTCTAATGTAGCATAGTACGCCGTCTACCATGCTAAATGCAGTGGCAGTGAATGCTTCCAAGCAAAAGGATTGACTTCCAAACTATCAGGTCTAGTTGCTATACGTCTTATCAACTAAGTTAATTAAAATGATAAGGCAAAATATATAAAGAAAATTATCAACCAGAAGTGTCAACAAGATCTCAACTTATCTTCCTACTCCTAATATACCCAAAACTCATCTGGCACAACTAATGCAGAAGAAAGACTTCCAATAACTGTACATCTAAGCACAAAATTGATTAGTTATCATAATACTAAGAGTATATAATATACAGAGATGAAATTAGGAAAAGCAAAAGCACCAATTTTGCATCAAATGCAAAAATTGGATTGTCTAGAATTTACAAATGCTTCGGTTTCAAAGTCAGTGCAATACACAAATGTTATACTGGTCCATACTCATGTACAGATTAATCATAACATGCAAAGCTATCAGCTCTGAGAATACAGGCCTAAAAGCAAGTTCACAAGAAAAATTGTACGTCGGCTAAACCCACTTGGTTTGGGACAAGAAATCAGCAACATTTACTTAAATTCTCAAGAACACAGGGAAAAAATAATGACAGACCGGCTCAAGCCATTTCATCCCACAGACTGCCTTCTTAAAAATCAAGGGAAAGAAAGAAGAAAGTATTCAGATTTGGTTGCAATGACTGAAAAGGTGTCTCACCTCTTGTCCAGGTTCTAGTTTAATTTTTAATAGCTTATGCCCCGCTTCCTCGAAATCAACGCTCGACATAATCGTCAAATAGATTGTTCTCCGAAGGTTTACAAGATTAGTCTCTGTCTCATCTCTAATTTTCATCTCTTCATCGTCTTCTTCCTCAGATTCCTCGGCAGATCCATCTTCTGAGCCTTCTTCAGAATCTTCTTCCTCCTCAGACTCATCACCAATAATGGTTTTCTTCAATTCTTCATAACGCTTCTCATTCTCCACGAACTGTGAATCAGGCTTGAATATGTCTGTTCCAGAAACAAGTATGACAAAATAAAAATTTCAGACAGCAGAATATGCAGATTATAAGTTGCTTGCCAATAACTGGATAGGCAGACAGATACCAAGAGTAATTTCTGGATCAATGTCCTCCTGGAGTGATATCTCATGTGTTAGTTGATCTTCTTGCTCCACAAGGTCCAACTCTGGGCGAACTGCTGGATAACCCTGTATGTACAGGGGAAAATATAAGTTATAATAGTAAGAAGGCTAAGACATGAATGCTCGATTAACCTCTCCAAGACAAAAATTGTACTTTCTCACCAAAGCAAAAGAAATTAGAGTTACTTACCTGAAACTTAGCTTTTCTAATGGCGAAAAGACCTTCGATCAAAAACTGTACACGCTTATCTATTTCACCTTCATGAAGAATACCGCGAAACCGTTCAAAGATACCTGAAAAAATTATCAAAATTCAGAAGCCATAGTACAAGAAATTACTGAGGAAAACACAAAAACAGGTTCACCAGCATCATTCCTGGTCATGCACATTGTAAACTAAACATTATCTTGTTAACTATATACAAGTATGAGTTTGGATGATATGACATGCTATACAAAGACTTAGGATGTAGCATGGTGACACATCGTTTGATGGATGGTACAAGCTTTATCATTCGTCAAAACTTCTATCACCCTTCATGATCTCCCACTCTGATCTGATAAATTCATATCCGACCATGAAAGAGAACTATCCAACAGATTGCCTCACAATTTGATAATAGATGCACACAAGCAAAAAAAGAGCAACAAGCTAAATACAATATAAACTCCACAACATATACCTACCATGTAGACCTTTAGGAGAAAGGTCTTGCAGTATGGAACCACACTCAGTCACGAAACCAACGGCCACCTCAACACTGTCATCAGTAGGATTTTCCAGCAGGACAGTGAGCAGCTCCAAAGCAATAATCTCATGAGCCACTTGCTGGTTAACTAGATGTGCTATGAATTTAACAGCAGCAAGTAATTGAGGCTGTTGAGAATACAACCAAAAAAAATTAACATTGAAAGGATGAATGGCCAACAAGATGCTTGTTAACTAAGAAATCTCAACCAAGGGGCATGTGGCCATACCTTGTCATTCCGCTTATAGGCTCTCTTGAGTTGCAATACGATCCTTCTTAGTAGAAGCTCACCAACCTCTGGAAACTTTGTGTTGACAACAGCAACCAATGCAGCAAAGACATCTGTGAATCCTGGAGAAGCCATTTGAGACTTCATACAAGAACGGCAGAAGAGACCCCTTCCTCGGATAAGATTCTCAGCAAAAAGTTCTGGAATAATATTCTTGATGTTCGTTGCATTGACTTTATTCACCAGACCATTTATGCTCTTCCTTAAAGCATCCCATGTCAACCTTTGATACTCAACGCTGCTTTTGTCTTGGACCTCTTTCATCATTCTGGCCAACTTAAACGGTGGGATGTAAACTCCTCCACTTCTGCCCAAGTTTGAAGCATCAGTGTTCATATTACCCTCCTGCAATGTTGGTCGTTCTGGTTCTGAGCCATCAACCTTCTTGCCATCTCTTCCCTCTTTTTCATTGTTAGTAGGGGTATCTCGCCCTTTGTTAACCTCTCTATCTTTTCGAGGCTTCACATCACTATCATCATACCTCCGTCTCTCATGTCTATCGTCATTGGTTCTACGATGCTCTGATCTTTTGTGTGAGGCCCTTTCATATTCATACTGAGAGTCCCGGGATGAGTACCTCTCCCTGTCTCTGTAATCAACTTCAGAATCTCGTTCCCTGTGCCCATGCTCATGCCGATGATCTCTCCTTCTTTCTCGTACATCCTTCATCTCACTGTCTTCCTTTGAATCTCGATGTGATCCTTTCACCATCTCACCTTCTATTGCACCTCGTCGACCATTACGGTCTTCATGCCAGTGGCTTCTCTCTCTCCCTCGTTTATCTCTTTTTCCATCTTCAGATTCATTATCTTCGTGCCTTCTTGCCATATCCAACTGAGCTCAGAAATAACACCTGGAAGCATGAAAGACACGAAAAGCCATCAAATTTGACAGTAATCAAGACAAGACAATGCTCTACTTGTTAAACCACACGTTCTATGAGGATTCTGTCAAGTTATCAACCAGTGGATGTCCCACATGTAGCTATCGGAAAGATTACCAGAGTTGCCACAAACAGAACACCATAAAATAAGAAAGTAAGCAAGCAGAAAATATATGTACTACTCCCACACTATCATCAACCAAAGTAAATGGGACTGCAATCTCATGTTCAATACTGTGCAGCCACAACTAGCGAATTCCTCTCTAAATCCACCAAAATGAATCGTTTCACACCAACAGAAATTCAAACACGATTCAGTTTGCAGTAATGGCAGAGCGACCTCGCGAGCCCCAGGCATGAACGGGCATTAATACCAGATAAAAGTGCAAACTACTTCAGCATCAGCAAACAACAGAGAGAAAAGAAAAATTTTCCGGTTACAAAACAGTAGCACCTCAAAACTCAATTCAAAATTGACATCGCCTCTTGCCGCGACCAATGAAATTTTCCCAAGCTCGCATAACGAGGCTCGTACGTCAAATGTTAACGCAAGCTTTTTCTTTTTTCAGGCAAAAGGAGATCTGCATAGACCCCCAAATTACGCCAATCCAATATCGCCCAATCTCAGCACACTGTTTGATAATCAGAGCCGCGAATTACGTCCCCAAAACCCAGCCAACTCAACGCCAAACGATTCGGATCCGAGATTTATGAACAGAGAAGAAGCTACAACAAGAACACAGTCGATAACAATTCCACCAACGCAAATCACCCACGACAAAAATCTCCAAAAAAAAAAAATCGGTCCACAATCATTCCATGCCCTACCGGAGAAAGAGCAAGACGGAACCTCCTTCCCCCAAGCAAAACAAGCGGCGAGCTAGAGAAAGTCGAGCGACCGGCGAACGGCGGGAAGAGGTCGAGCGGACTGAGCGAAGAGGCAGGCGACTGGAGAGGGGCTCTCGTGCGAAGAGGGAAGTGACGGGACCTGATCTAGGTTTTCTATATCCGAAAGTGGTAAAATTGGAATTTTCAGTAAGTTTTTGAGGGTAATAGTGGTAACTCATGAAAATTCATCAGATTTTTGTCGGAAACTGGCCACGGGGACAAGTTTTAGACTTTTTCGCCTTTGGGTGTAGAGAGAGACGACGGCTCGTTCTGTGCCGGCGGCCATGGACGGCCAGCTCGAACGCCGTGCACCGCCAGCTCCGGAGTTGAAATCGAGACCCCGCAACTTACCTCCAAATTGGCTAGCCTTGAATGTTTGAGACCAAATGACCACTTTGTACCTTCATCCAAAATTAAATTAACCATTAAAATTCTATTTAAGACAATCTATGTTATGAAAGTTCAAAGAAAACGCGTCCATATTAAGTTTTTATTTGACAATTCTCCTAACTCGAGTTTGATTTACTTTCCCTTCTCATAATTTTTGGGTTACAGCTCAACAACATCAGGGAACTTGAAGGAAATTTTGATTAGCGAAAAATGAACCTATCTGACGATTAGTTTATGATTTGTTTAAGTACATTAATTAAATTGTCATCCATCCAAGTCCAATTTGTAATAGATTGGGCATTTGGCCAAAATCATGAACGGGCCCAATCAGGTAAAAGTTAATGCCTATTCTACTCGTCTCCATAATAAAAGTTTCTCATAATCAGATTTTGTACCCCACTTATTGAAATTAGCACAACTAAATGCTTATGTTCTAATCTAAATTCATGGGAGTAATTTTATCGGTGTACAAATACGTTGGGCACGTAACTAGTATTAATATTGTTTGGTAACTCGAGAAAAAGGATAGATGAATGTTGAAATGGAAAAATAATTAATTCCGATTACTTTAAATATCCAAATATACTAGGAAATTCAAAAGCTCGACTTTTTGTAACTTTGGCAATTTGACCGGGAATCGAGCCTTTTTCGAGCTAGTGGGCCCGACAAGCCCAAGCCCAAATTAACTCAGACTTAACCCAAAATAATATAAATTTCAGAACCATTAATAGTTCAACATTGTTCAATTGGGAAAAATGGCTAGATAATTTATCGAACTAACTTTTAAGTCTAAGAAACGGCATAAAAATTTATTACTCATTTCATCGATTTACATTGATTAAACCACTAATTAACTTCGAATTGAAGAAGCATTTCGAAATTTGAGTTCATTAGGTTACGTAACATGTTGTGACTACGAGATAATTCCCAACTATCTTGCCGTAACTCGAGCATCAATGTTGCGAAGTGCCGCTGCTATAAGGTGGTTTTTTCACATAATTTGTTCGAGCGTAGCACTCCTTTTCAAAATAAAAAAAAAGAAATTATGAGAATAATATAATGTTTTTACATGCCAACGTTCGCCTGCTTTAAAAATGTCGGTGTATTTACTGAGAGAAAAGAAAAGGTACAATTGAAACGTTGAGTGTGTTTGGAAAAGGGTCCGAATTACCTCAATCAAAAGTTTCGTTATTCTTTCTTGGACCGGAATTGATGCACACCCTTAAATTCATCAATAAAAGGAATGATGGTAGAAAAATATAACATTTTTAAAAGAAGACTTCCTCCGATATTACTTGAGACTAGTAATTACGATAATAATATTTTAGTGTGTTTGGGAAAAAGAAAAAAAAAAGAATCAAACACAAATGCTTAAAAAACTGACCTAGTAGAGTAGAGCGCAACGTATTTGCAAAAAAAAAAAAAAAAGGTCCATCGTCATAAAACAGGATGTTTCCTCCCCTGACATATGTTGGGGGTGCCGTACTCAAGGCCACAGTCGTCTAATCTGAAATGGACGGCTATAGTTTTTTCAAAAATTAAAATAAAAAATAAAAAAACCTTCTCCCAATTAAATGTGAGCCGTCTGATATAGATCAAATAGCTCCCAAGGTTGGATCCCCTGACGGATCTGTTTCCATTAGGTTGCGCGTAATTATGATTTCCTTTAAAATGTGATGCATGCAAAAGTTTTAATCCTAACTATGTGCTGTGAATGATTATTGGGAAAAAACGACATTAAAGTTTGTCTTGGACATATTGTATTAATTATAAGACTGTTAGAATGCTTAGTAATTTATGAATTGATTTGGTAAGTAAAGACATACCGAGAAATGACAATGTTGGGAATACAGTTCACAAAACACATTTCATAAAAATCATGTGATCAGGTCCCATTGATAAAGTCACGACTTTTTTTTTTTTTGGAACGATTAAATATAAGCAATTTAGCTCTAGTGTGCGGTGAAAAGGCCAAATTTGAACAGGTAGGTAGGTTGGCATCACTATACCGATTAACTAACGCACCAATTATCCTTTTCTTTCATTAAGGTGCAGAATTTATTTTTATTTTTTTGCAAAAGTTCTAATGTACTTTATTGGATGATATGCACATATTTTTTTTTATGAAATTCTTAGGTTGGTGGTATCATACAGATTGTGTGATCTTCTTGAGAAAACTAATTTGTTTATCGACTTTTATCAAATGACATTATCAATAAAGGATTTATAAAATTAGGACCTTATGCAAATGTGTTGGGCCGTTTGTCTGTTTGGTTGTTGCCTTTTATGTTTAGTAGGTTTAATTTGCAATAAACATCCAACTTTTTTTAATCCAACGAAGGGTAGCTGTGTTGGTTGAGAGCTTCTTTCTCATCATTGAGATCGATAGTTCTAAATGTCGAGATCAATAATTTGAAACCCACAATTGCTAATATTTTAAGTGGGGGCCATAGTGTTGGGGTTTTATGCTAATCTCTCCCAAGGTATAAGAGCTTGACCAAACGGCACGAGAGGTCCATGGTGGATCTCTCGATCATTGAAAAAAAAATCCAACGTTTTTCAAATATGTATATCAATAAAAACTTGGTATTTGCCACACAAAGAAGTATTAGAAAAATTATAAATAAAAAAACATATATAGCCAATGATAATCCAACGAAGGGTAGTTGTGTCAGTTGAGAGCTTCTCCCTCATTGTCGAGATCGATGATTTGAAACCCGTAGTTACTAACATCTTAAGTGGGGGCCATAGTGTTGAGATTTTATGCTAGTCTTTCTCAGGATATAGATACCTGACCCAACAGCACGGGAGGTTCGTGGTGGATTTCTCAATCATTAAAAAAAATCCAACGTTCTTCAAATATATATATCAAGAAAAACTTGGTGTTTTCCACACAAAGAAGTATTAGAAAATTATAAAAAAAAAATATTCAGCCAATGATAATTTATTTAAACCATATATACACATAGTTTTTCAGGAGTTAAAAAAATGATAATAGCCATAAAAAAAGGATACCCATTGCCAATGATGTTAGTCATCACGCATTTATGCATTTTTAAAGCACCCACAACAATATGTCTAATAGTGAAAAGACTTTAAAAATTGCACTACTTATATTTTGTAGCAAAATGATCAAAACAATCCTAAACTTATTGTGATAACGTCAATTCATTCATAATTTTTGTTTAGCTATTTGGTCCTAAAACTTTTAGATTTATGCCAATTTAGTTTATCCATCCAAAATTTGGTTGACCAATGCTAACATAAAGTTTGTTTAATATTTTTTGAATTCTTTTATTTTTTCCATTTTTTCTTTCTTCTTCCATACGATATTTTTTTTTCCCAACAATGGCTGGCTAGGGTCCTGAGACCCTCGCTAGCCACTAGGCAAGGTCGTCACAGTTGCATATGAGGCAACCTCACCATGTCTTCGTCGGCTATAGATGAAGTCAGCCTCACCTGCAGCTAGTGAGGCCATGGCTACCTTTGTTTGCGATCGACGAGGATGCCCTCACCTAGTGGCCAACAAGCTCTAGCAGCCCTTGTCCAAGCCACGATGGGAAAATAATAAAGAAAAGCAGGAAGAAGAAAGAAACAAAATATAAAACAAATGAAAAATTTTAATAAAAACTAAAAATTTGAAATATTATTAAAAATTGTTCATATTGACATTGATGGCATCATGTTAGTACTGGCTAACTAAAATTAGTCTAATAGACTTAATTGAGACAAATGCAAAATGTTTATCATTGAATTGAGACAAAAGATTTAGGACTGAATTGCCATAATTTAAAATGATTTATATTTTTTTGGTAATTATCCATGCATTTATGGATGAAAAAATGCATTGATAGGCCTTGTTTCATATTATAAATGAAAAAGCAAAATAATGAGTAGACCTCATTTAATGAGAGGCTACCTTCATCACAATAGAGTATAATTCATAGCAAACTCAAATAAAAAGACACTATAATCACAAGTCTTCAGTAATTTGGATATTTCTCATTAGATTCGAGGCAACAAAATTTTCGTTCCGAAACGAACGATGATCATCGCTAATAAAATCAAGTCAATCACATCGCAACGACGACGCATAAAATGCACGAGTTTATATAATTTTTGACAATGCGATTGACTTGATTAGCGATTCTTCCAAGAATCTAATACATTCTATTCCGATAATAAAAACGAAGGGAGGAAAAAAAAGAAGAAGAATGAAGAAATTAAGAAAAGGTCCTTTTCCCGGGTGCACTTGTAGAAACCAGTAAGCTTCGATCCATTAGTAGAAGTACTGACAAGCTTTATATAAAATCTTCCATGCACGCCGTGATCTTCCTCCCTCTCTAGAGCACCATCATCAGTCATTCCACATCGTAAAAACACCTGGGTTCGAACCTGGCACCGAGTCCGCCGACCAGCTTCCGTAACCGCTGTTGGGCATGTCGTAGTCGACTTTGACCATCGCAAGCTCTTCCGATCCGACCCCGTTCCCAGCTCCGCCGCTGCTCGAGCCCATCCCCAGGTAGCCTCCGCCGTAGCTCCCACTTGAGCTCCCGTTGTTGTTAGTGTTGTCCCCGATGACCGCCGTGGAAGGCCCGACGCTCATCAGCCCGTGCAACAGCGCAGGGTTGCTCTGGAGATAATTAGTGCTATTGTAGTAAGGGTGGTTCTGGTATTGCTGATGAAGCTGCAACTGCGTCTGGATGTAATTGTGGTGGAAAGAAGGATCGCTTTGCTGGGAGTAGTGCGAGATCTCGGGGTTTTGGAGGGTCAGCAGCGGCTGAGGCTGGTGGTGGTGATCGAAAGTCGGCTGCAATAGAGGGTAAGACTGGAGGCGGCTCGAGCTCGAGCTCCCGTACTGGAAGCTCGAGGTGAGAGCGATCATCTCCTCTCGCTTCCTCGAAGACTCTAGGGCCTGGGCCTCCTTGAGCCGCTTGGCGGCACCCCCGCCAATGGGCAGCGTGTTGCTCTCGAGGATCGCCTTTACATCGTAGCGGTTCATATCGAAGTTGGTGACAGCATTGAGACCACGGAACTTTATCGCCGCAATGTCGTAGGCCTCGGCCGCTTCCTCCTCAGTGCCTGAAAATGTTTAATCGTTGATTCAGTTCATAGTTCCATGAATAGCCAGAAGAGTCAATGCATTATATCAGCGGTAATATTTAGTAACCTAGAGTGGAAAGGCGCACGTGCTTGAATCTAATAAAATGTGTGTTGGCTTTGACAGATACTGACTGACCGAGAGTATGTGCATGCATGGAATGTTCCAATATAAATGATAGATCCTTGGAAACTTTCTCAGCAAGGATCTAACTTTTTCAGTTAAATATTATGTGTGAGCAGCTTCTGAGTTATAAATGTTACACATTTTGTTTAATTAACATAAGACTGATCTATGATGTATCTTGAGAATTTTATTTATTCAGAAAAAGGGGAAAAGCCCATGATCTAATATTAAATGACTCACTGAAAGTTCCCAAGTAAAGATCTTTGTTTCCTGCAACCCTCCCAATCCTCGCCTGCCAACGTCCATGCTGGTGATGCCTGCTTAAAGTTCATTAAAATTGATGAGGAGGAGCAGGAGGAGGAGGAAGAGCGGGACCAGCAGCAGCAGCAGCAGCAGAAAAAGAAGAAGAAGAAGAAGAAGAAGAAGAAGAAGCGTACCTTGTAACTCCACGATACATTGAAGCCCCTCTAGAGAAGCCACTACTCTTCCTGTCAAGAAGAGCAACACAACCCCATAACATTAACTTCACAAGATTGGCGTGATAGAGAAGAAAGTATAGACATCGTCAAGATAGAAACTAAGGCCTTTGTTTGAATAAGCTATCTGACCTTCTTATGGATGCCACGAATTCTTGCCTTGTCATGTGCTTCATCTCTTCCAGTTCCTTCTCATAGTTACCTATCTGCAGGCATATAAAAATAAAATTTTTGAGCCACGCCATACATTAAAACAAGATTTTTCTGTTAATTCAAGCCTGATTTTCGTGTACATACTAATTAATGGCATAGAAAGGAAAGAAGAAACTAACAGGAAAATTAGTAGTAGTCGATGTTCCCCAGTACTTGAGCGCTGCAAGATCGTATGCCCTAGCTGCTTTCTCTTCTTTGTCATAACCACCTAAATAGGAAAAGAAAAATTATACAAAAAAAAGGACAGAAATAATTAGCTCACTAGAATCATTAAATGCAAATGTCGAGCATAAAAATTCAAAAGAAAAATTTGATGGCACTCACCCAGATAGACTGGAACAGAAGATTATGGGAACCGCCAAGAACAACGCCAACAAACAAAAAGAAATGTATCTTGTCAGTACCACAATGTATCGAAGTGAAAAAAGAAGTATATTTAGACAAGAGACTGACTCGTAATAATCAGGACATAAATACAGATAAATATACCTTGGCGACCTTTCCTTGACTGGCCTTCCCTTCTGCAACTATTGTCCCAAAGATGAGCCTCGTACCTCCCTGTCCATCGATGCCTGCAGGTATTTTCTCCAATGCAAACTCAATCAAATCAAATAAAGAAAGACATTGCAACTATATGTCATTCAATTTTGTGACATTCATCATGATAAACAACAAACAAGAAGGAAATTAGAAAAATGATGAGGATTTGGTGAGTCTTGAACACCTCGTAACGCCCCGGTAGATCGAAGTTCTTTGCCCGAACGTGTCCAAGGTCCTTCTTGGCGCATTCTCCACAGTGTTGTTGCTAGTGTTGTCCCCACTAATTTCTGAAGCCGAGCCCTTACTCCCGCTGCCCATGGATAGAGTCAGTGACTGCAGGTTGCCCACATTCTCTTGCAGCTCGTAGTTGCTCGAGGTCGCCGCGGCCACAACCGCACTCTGTTGGACTGGGACAAGGCTGTTGCTCGGGAACAAGTAATCGGAGTCGCCAGCTTGGTTCATCCCATTGAAGGCTGTCAGATCCGACTGGTTCTCCGACTTGCCCACCCCCAAGAAGTCAGCGACCTTTGGCACCTCGCCACTTGCCCCGTGAGCATTGATCATATTCCACTCTGAAAAGAGCCGCACATACAAAATGAATCACCAACAGATATAGCAAAATAACTACTTCTTTTTTTGGGTGGGGCTTTCCGATTAAGTAATTTTACCTTGGTTGTGAAAAGGGTTATCTATATTTTCATTGACTAGCCCTAGAGAAAACTGATGGGGCTGAGTGGTATGAAGATTTGCTTGCAAGGAAGAGTGAGATGATGGAGAGAGGGGGAACGATAGCCAGTTGTTGGAATTCATCGAGCTCATATAACAAATAATCTTCCTCTTCTTCAGTAATTAGTAGTACTTAGTCGCAACTGCACTTCTTTGATGTCTTTGAGCAAAATACCAGAGACCAAACCTTTCCTGCATATACAATCATAAAAATTCACGGGGAGGAGAGAGAGAGAGAGAGAGAGAGAGAGAGAGAGAGAGAGAGAGAGAGAGAGAGAGAGAGAGAGAGAGAGAGAATCAGATCTTCTTATTAGAAATAATCTGGAGGAAGGCCAGCCAAACCAGACTGCTAAAAAGTATGAAAACGAACCGCGCTGAGATATGATATGTTCACCTTAGAAATGGTAGCTAGGGTTGCTTCTTTTGCCTGATAATGGAAGCTCTCTCTCTCTCTCTCTCTCTCTCTCTCTCTCTCTCTCTCTCAGGAGAAGCACAAGAAGATCTTGAGCTTTACTGAAGTAGGGCTTCTGAAAACATGATGGAAGTGAGGACAGAGGAGAGGAGAGGCTGAAAAAGGAAAAACCATGAATGAGTATACCAGGTATTTAAATGCTCTCTCTCTCTCTCTCTCTCTCTCTCTCTCTCTCTCTCTCTCTCTCTCTCTCTCTCTCTCTCTCTCTCCCTACTAGGTACTGACTGAAAATGGCAGCTGAACTTTCAACTGGGTGTTCCTTATCCACGCTATTAGCACTCCAAATGGCACATCAAAGTCTTTCAGTTAAGTGAAATATCATGTAATAAATACTATTAATCCAACATATATATTTCCATTCATAATTTGAATGTGCAGTGCACACCAAGCGTATGCTAGCATAACCCTTTGGTCCAGAACTTCAAAATCAAGCAATGCTTTAAGTAAAGGAAACATAGTATACATAGTTATATTGCAATATATATATACAAGGCCACGAGTGTCCGATTGAAAAGAAAGAGATAGAGATCTTTCAGTACTTTGTGAGCCGAGAGACAAACCCACGAATTCCAACTGGAAAAAACTTAAAAGATTATAACCCTAAGTTCACCATATGGCCATCGTCTCTCTCTCTCTCTCTCTCTCTCTCTCTCTCTCTCTCTCTCTCTCTCTCTCTCTCTCTCTCTCTCTCTCTCTCTCTCTCTCCATTCAACACCCACTTGATTCATTGGAACTCACGTCCTCGTTCTCTTCAATTAATGACTCCCCAAAGCCCAGCATTCCCACACTCACCAAATCATCTCTCTTCCCTCTCCTTAAAAAATTGAGTAAATGCCCAACACACACAGATACCCGCATGAAAATAATTTGCAAATCCTAATGTACCATCAAAATAAAACTTAGGTTAAACCACACATCATATCTATAGCGGGCATGAGTTACACGTAACATGACACTGCTTCTTAATGGCCACATGCAACTTCATGAATCACGAAGACATAAGTTCATATCTTTAGTTTAGTATTATCGCCATTATTAGTAAAATGATGTCCTTCCCTCTCCCTCTCCCCCCCCCCCCCGGGGGTCCCTCCTTCTCTAATCTCTCTGAAATATATATTAAAGTTCAGGGAGACGAACATGGACCATCAACCAGGAGCAAGCCAAAATTTGTTGATCCCCGAGTCATGCATGTGTTAAAGATGTGTGGGTACGGACATGCATTATCTTATTAGCTTAATGAACCCGACATATCAAATTGAAAAAGGACTCGAGGGGGGAGATGAGTAAGAATTACTCCTGTTCAACAAATACAACCAAGCTCACGTTGGGTAAAATATTCGCCCCCCAAAGAAAAAGTAAATATTAAAGAGAAATTGGAGGATTTTGTTGGGTTTCCCAAGTAGAAATCTGTTGACCACTTAATTGGTAATCGCACCAGTCAAAATGTGCAAAAGCTTAATTTATTGAATTTAATATGTTCGGTCCAGTGCATGTCTTCATAACCCACTAGAAGCTTGCGTGGTGCTAGCTAGCACAGCTAATGGTGTATTTTTGTGGTGATCAAATTTTAGACCAATTGTTTAGTAATTAACCATGAACCTCATTGAAAATGGACCAAACTAACCGTGCATATGACCAACAAAGCTAGACCTAGCCACGTCAAACGCTATACATAAAAACTTCATCCAATAGAGTATTTGAGTTCAGAATAGTTCAACGTCCTTCAAAATGCTTCACAAATCAGTGGCATAAATCTACTCGTTTGAAAAAAAAAAATGATGTACCTACAAAGTCAAAAACTGAGGGAGCCATATGTGTCTACGCGTGCATGTTGAAACTCCACAAGAGAAAATTTGTAGTAAGGGCAACCAAAAGGCAACGTTGTTAACAGCAGGGAAGTTATTTCCTGAAGGTCCTTAGGACTTTTTAGAGTGGCGATGACAAAAGGAGATTCTGGTGAAAACTTTGATGCAGCAGGTGCAATATTTGAAGGCAGTGGCTCTCTTAAGAGCAGAATATATGAGCATCAAAAGAGAGGTTTTGATGTTGTTGCAGTATTAACGCTGCTGCACCGACAAATGGGGGCCACTCATATCCCGTTCTGTCATCAACATATGAAATCACAATACACAAGGAAAACCTTACTAACAACGAAACTTATATGATCCCGACGACAATATCTCTAAATATTGAAGTTTCTCTCTCCCCCTATTTAGGCACTAAGACACATCCGTTGCTGTGGTGATCGTGGTAGCAACTGCTTCACCTACACACCTAAGTTATGATTGTTTTCACAGTCTATTCGCAGGTGCTACCCCTGTTCATACTTCGTGTTTGCGTGTGTATTTGTTTATGATAGTGGAGGCTGCTCCTCCATAGAGCCAATCCACGTTCAACTAGGTGTCATTTTGATGGAGCCAGAACTATGGCGGAGATAGATTTGGCGGTGGCTTGGACAAGGCTCTTTCGTCCTCGACCAAGGCAAATGTGGCTCGCTCGACTATCCATCAGGAATACCAGATCTACTTTAATCATGGATGGAGCCAGTTGCAAGAAAGATTGGGATCAAAGCACCCAACATTTGTTCTTGAATCCATTACTGCACACCACATGTCCTGGCGGCAACGTTATATATTGTTCTTTTCAAGCAACAATATATATCCTCAATATAGTCATAAGGTGAAAACAGAGTGCCTACATATAGCTAAATAAAACATCTGAGAATATTTTGAGCACATAGTTACAGATTTCCCTAAATTATGTCACTTATACAAAATTAAACAGTTACATTAGTGAATTAAACATATTGAAATACATCTGACATAGTAAAATCAGAGTTTCCTTTAACAAAATTTATTACAACAACAGCTGCATCAATTTCGTATCGTTAGGGTTGTAAGTATTTAAACTAAGATAAAATAGCCGGACTAATGTGGAAGTACTTTGCTGTTCCACCTACACTCAGTACCATGATGTTTTATGACAGATTGGGTGCATCCTACTCTTGAAATACATGGATATAGTATAGCTGTGAATTCATCCATGCGGTATATAGACACGCACATGCAAGATGTGCACAGAGAGAGAGAGAGAGAGAGAGAGAGAGAGAGAGAGAGAGAGAGAGAGAGAGAGAGAGAGAGAGAGAGAGAGAGAGAGCAGTGCCTCTTCAGAAACAGAATCCTGAAAATGTTTCAAAGAGCCATCTTTTGAATGGAATTACATGCTTGACCAAAAAAACAGAAAAGAAAGAAAGGATGGAATTACATGCAAAGTTTCTTTATATGTCAGCGAATCTGTTGTTAGAACTGACTGAGAAATCTCTGACCGTGGGTCCTCGTGTGCGTCTGCCCTCGGAATTAAAGTAAAACAGCAGAGAGAACCCGAAAAACCACCCCGTGGAAAAAAAAAAATCCCCACACATATATACCACCAAAAACAATACAACGAAAGACAGAACTTCTTTATCTTAAACAAAGAACAATACCTGCTTATATCGTTGATGATACCGCACTTCCCGCCAAAATTCTTGTCCAAAATACTTTATAAACAAAGAATATGTTGACCAGAAAGAGGGAGGCAGGACCCACGTCCCTCGCTCTCTTCACTCCACACCCTTAAAGAAAAAACAAGAGGGGCTTCACGTATTTTCCTAACCCTAAAACAACGGCAGAACAAAAATATCAGAAGAGAACCCATTTTCTATCACTTAAGTAAATCTAATATCCATATTATAAAGGAGGATAATCGCAGGAGAAGTACAGAGGAGAAAGACTTCAATATGAGCAAACTTGCCATTGGAGTCTGTGGCCAAAGAAACAAGAATCTCAGACTCTCTCTCTCCCTCTCTCTCTCTCTCTTGAGAACTGTGGGGGAAAATGGGAAATTAAGAGAGAAAGATGACGTGTTGGTGGGGATTCGCCACCGGCCATATTCTGAAGCGGAAAAGAGAGGAAAGGACCAAAGACGTTCATTAAATTTGGACCAACCCCAGAAAGAAAACCCTCGTCACGCCGTTTCAGGTTTTGCGGCCAAATTCGCAGGAATGTGACTGACACGTGTCAGTTCCTTCGGACCCCCTTTTCCCTTGAAAACCCTCGCCCATTTTGGACTCTTCCTGTGGAAAGTGGGGGTGCCAGGCTGAGCCGATTTCTCCGGTAGCATGCTTCTTTTCAACATTTGGAAGCAGTAAATAAAGAGAGACCTAGGTTTGACCACATGATGACCCCCACAAATAAATAATAAAAAGCGATTTTTTTTTGTGGCTTTTCTTCTTCGTTTCTCACCAAAGGACGTGCCCTTTCACTGGTGCTCGTTGATGGGGGTTCAAAAGTAGAACCATGCACACATTTGCTTGGGAACTATAACTGTGTCTTTCTTGACTCTACGTACAGACCGGTGCAAGTATTGAAGACTCAAAAGTCGCATTCGAGGGTTCGAATATGAATGCTCATGTGAGCCAGAAATCAGCTTATTACACAGCAACTAGCATGGAGTTGGGAGTAGGTTCAACGTTTACACAGCCGAAATCATAATACAGATAACACATGTAATCATCGCATTGGTGAGTTAATTAGCTATAAAGCATATTTTCAAGATACATTCAACTATCTCATCACTCTTTATTGACAATTAGTAGAACAAATACCAGCAATCCCCAATGGTGAACTATCATATGTTTTGTAACCCCATACATACTACCAACCCCATAAACTCAAGGGTGACATATTTGCCGATATCGTTATGGGCGGCAATAGATAAGTGGTAAAATTGGCGATGCGAGAAAGAGCAGGAATAGCGAGACATCTATATAAAAATTTCATGTACTTTACTCTCGCTGTATTAAGCCAAATGGAGAAATAGCTATTTCGATAATTAAACCAAACAATAATCTATTCCTCCTCTGTCATCCTAATATAGGCTAAACTTTGCATTGCTGCTTTATTTCATGAGACTCTTGTCAGACGATATTGACAATCCAAAAAATAGCAATGCACGAGTATCTATGAGTACTCATGACATTTTAATTACACAGAAAAATGGTGATTCAAGTTCAACTAATACAAGCATCATGCATCAAGATCACACGAGATATCGAAAGGTTAGACATCAAAACTTCATCTTTTGAGTTCAGGAATAATTTGCCAAAAATGATCAAACCTACCAGCTGATGGTGGTGCTTTCCGAAAATGGCCGAGCCCAACTAATCATGAGTTCTCTCAACACAATCATCAAGTAATCCTACGTATAAACTTTCCATTTCCGAATAACCAACTATTTTTGGGAAGATAGACAAACGGGCATTTCGCAAATTGAAAGGTTTGCTCATTGGGCATGCTTCAATAAGCTCCTTGAAGACACTAACTGAACTATCCTTTCTATATCTAAAGAGTCTCTAAAGAAATCTTATTTTATTATGATAAGCCACCAAGTTCCTCAACTCTGCAGAGGGCTCCTCTACCACCACCATGTTTTCTGCAATAACACAGGCGTGATATTCAGGATTAGTAGACTAATATAATTTCGAGAGAAGAAGAGATATAATTCCACAACCCCGAAAAATCACTACTGGGATCTGCACTACGTACATATCTATACGTGTGTGGTTTTACAAACCTACTTGTCTCCTATATTGGTCAATACTAGGGCTGGTTTTTTCTAATGAAACCAAAAAAAATAAGATATAAACCCCCCCATATCCAAACTATGAGAAATTTTTTTCAAGTGATGGGATGGCATGTCAAGAAATAAAATGGAGGGGGGAAGGGCAATTATGGGTAAAGAGGCTCACGAGAACCCATACAAAAATTGAGAGTTTCCAAGGGGTGGGAGGAAACGCCGGGAAAGTGCTCGTGTCGCCTCGAAATTGAAGGATAATTTTCACATTATAGCTTTAAATAATTCGGGATTTGAATTTTTTTTTCAAAGGAGAAAGAACTCTTTGTTTTCTTGTACATAAACCCGGTTAGGGTTAGGGTTTAGGGGTAGGGTTAGGTTTGTTGCAAGACAAGGATAGTAGCCCAAGAGACACAAACAATTCATTGAACACTCTTTGACAATCTCTCTCTCTCTCTCTCTCTCTCTCTCTCTCTCATCTCTTTCAATTCGTGAGGCAACAAGAAAGACCGAAGTTAAGAAGATTAATGCATTCTGGTGTTGCATAAAGACCGACCAAGACGAGGAAAATATTCTCGGATTTCTTGCCGTCTATACGATGAATATGTCTTTCTTTTCGTAGCTATAATTAATAAGCTTGGATCTGATGTAATTATGGAGCGGAAAAATGCTTGCCCGGTTTGTGATGAGGCGGCTAATTTTGCTTTAGATCGATGATAATATGCGAATGCTGCAAGGAAGTTTTCACTGTGTTTTTAGGACGGAGAAGACTTTGTCATTCATAAGTATAAACGAAGGGGAAATAACAATAATTTCGTGTTTTGAGGATTAATGTAAGATCATAAGATGGAACTTTGTTTTTTTACAAAATAGGATTGTCCATTGCTGCTCTTACTGGTCCCAAGTAACACACACAAGTGGATGTTTTCCCTTGAGGGTCAGCCGATCTCTGGTGTGCTAAGCACGAGAAGATGATAAATTGGGAAAGAAGTAAAAGGATATGTCAAGAAAAATAAGAGTTCTTCTTCTTTCCTTTTTATTCTTTTTTGTTTTTTTTATCCTTGCCCCGTTTCTTGTCTAACGTAAGAGCTTCATTGACACGACACGTTGATTTGAAAGTCAAAACCTGAGGTTTAGAAGAACGGGATAGAAAGCAATTAATGAGCAGTTTGCGGTATTTAAACCTGCAAGGTACATAGTTGACTACGTACAAGGGAATTGGAGATTAGGCTTAGCCACAGGTATGACTGGAGATTCTCCTGATAAAAAGATGACTTAGATTTGGCTTTCTCTTGTATGAGTAGGTTCCCACGAATTATATGTACAAGAATTATAGTTTTCATTGATGGGCAGTACAAATTCCTCATGTAGCCCATGTAATTAAAATGGGGCTGGTAACTCTCGTTCTCTTACGCTTCTCCTACTAATTGTATAAAATTGTTGTTGTCACGCCAACAAAGTGGCCACCACGTTGTCAGCAGCAGCATGACCAGGAGGTCTCTCTCTCACTCTCTCTCTCTCTCTCGCCACCATGCCGTCATCGATCTCAACGCGACAGCCAATTCGCTTCCAAGTTCGAAAGGCTGAGCTCGCCCGCTCCATGGAGATGCCCGAGCTCTGTGGCCACTATTAGACCGGAGGGGGGGGGGGGTGGAGGTTAGGGCCATAAAGAATATGGTTCTTTGTGAGATCAAACTTTCTTGTAAGAAGTGCGCATGCGGATGACCAAAGACTTGTTCTTGGACTGTAATGTCAACGTTACAAGCTACCGGATTGCAGCTATACCCCAATCTATGATTAATCTTTTTTCCTCTCTTTTTTTATGCCGTGTGTAAGTCCCAAACATTCTTTAAGTCCCGGCAAAGAAAAAAGAGGCAAAACGTGATGCATCATACTAAACAGTCTTGTAAAAGGGAGCATTAACATGTAACAGCTGATGCGCATGATATGTAAGAGCTTCAAAATTTCTGGTAGATGCTTCTTTACTTTGAACAGATGCTAACCATGAAATAAGGGTTGTGCCGACTTCATCAAGCTTGCATCTGTGAGATGTTCATCACTCTCCTGGAAGTTCCTGCATCAGGTGATTATTATATTGATGTGAAGTCAATTTTAAAAAAGAAATGGGATTCTCTACAAACTGTAGTACGTGCGGTTTCACGAGTGAAGCTTCAAGTTCCTTAATAAATGATGGAGAATGCACAGGACCGAGCATATTGACTTTCAAAGGTCCCGTGAAAGAAAAAGGTTTGGACTTTCTCGTGTGTTTAGTCTGGTTCCTTATGTCTCATTTCTTCAAAACGTGTAATCAGACCAGTTGACACTCAAAGCAACATATTCAACTAGCCCTCCGCATGTCGCACTAACTCGATAACAAGTCGAATTGATGTACCGATTTTGCAGTGGAGATTATACAATCAGGCAAACTGGTACTTAGTTTCCATTCATGATGTCGGTGATCTCGACATTGACGAGGATCGCGTGCAGCTTCGGTTTCTCACGTTGGCAATGGTTCCGCATCTTTAACAGCATAGATTGCACTAGTTAATTACGTCTAGGATAAATGTCTCATGCGCATTCATTAGCATATGACCTTTCATATATTAGTTGGACACTCGTTTATAATGGGAGATAAAACGATTTGAGTCGCACCTAATTAATATTCGAGAGTTCGAATTTAAACAATTTAATTAGGTACAAGCATAGTCGACGCGACTCTTGGATTGACAATTTATTAAATTTTGACCGAAGCATCCTTAACGAGAGCAACTATCAAAAGTATCTTCTCATTGCTGACTCGGCCTTATGACTATTAAGCACGGAACTCTTAAAGAGTTGCCAACTCCGGTCACTCCGTCTCTCACACTTTCTCTTTATGAAAAGAAGTTAGTGGCATTGGACGACAATTCTTTTCTAGACGCAAAATACAATCTTTATCGATCTTTTAAGTGAATTCAACACAAATAACACTTCGATAAATTCTCTTTAGAAGATATATGCACCTAAACAACCTGCAAATTATACTGGCGAAAATATACTATCTCCTACACAAAAATTTCTTATTTTAAAAACGGCATGTATATACACACGCATGTATATATTCAACCACTCAATAACTTGGCCTTTGAAATGAAAATTCTAACATAATATTGATGTCGGGTGTTAACTGTCTCATTCTACAATTTAGTTCACGCAGGGATTTTTCTTAATCTCATTCCCATTTCTCCATTTCCACATGCTTGTTTAACAATTAAATTCAAAGTTCAAAGTATATAAATTTGCTTGTAAAATTTCATAAATCAAGAAATGAGTGAGAACTGACTTTTTAACATTGACTAAATATCTAAATCCAACATATTAAAATGAGAGGATTTTTTTAATTAGAAAAAACTCAAACCAAAGTAAAAAATGTAATGCCCCGGCGTCATCCATAGTATGAATATTGTCTGCTTTTGGATATTGAGTCATTACAGTTTTGTTCTTCTCGATCTATCTAAGATAACGCGTCTATACTATTAAGGGGGCCTAATACCTTATAAGTTCGCTCCATGACTCTCCCTCCCACCCCCCCCCCCCCCCCCCCCGGGCCAACTTATAAGGCATTAAGCCGCTTGAATAGTATAGACGCGTTTTCTCGGATAGACCAAAGAGAACAAAACTGTGAGGATTCAGTGTCCAAAAGCAAACAATATTTGTGCTATGGGTAACATCAAAGCGTTACAAAAAAAAAAAAAGAGAAAATGAAACTTAATTCCCAAGCATTTCACATCATCATTTTCACTAATCGTCGCCTAATCACTTGAAGGTACATGGGATTGGTGGGCCAAGCCCAATGAAATGACTGGGCGTACATGCACATGGGCCGGTCAGTCCTGTCGGCCCATAGTCTACTTTTGACGGAGCTCCGACCCACCATCTCGTGGCCCTACATTGACTTTTTGACCGACTCGGGCTAGGCTTTTATGAATTATGGTAGTCCGTTAATGGCATATACAGTAATGTACACGAATCAAATAATAATACACTCATATTTTCCGAGAATCGGGTAAACTATAATGATTTCATTAGTCTTCATTCTAAAATAAATGACTTAAAAAAAATTTATTTGAAAATAATCGTCTTTATTGTCGAAATAATTAATCAATAAAAAAAGTATTTCTATTATCAAAAATAATTTATGCCTAAAAATAAGGACGATATTAGTGTGCTCGGAGTCCGCCGAACCACCGCTCGTTGCCCATTGGATTGATTGCCACCATTTCCACCTTCTCTCTCTCTCTCCTCCGCCTCCTCCTCCTCCCATTCTTCAAGAAGTCCACTTCCATCTTCCAATTTCGCTTCCTCGTTCCCTTTCTCTTGCCTCGACAGGTGCGTCTCGATTCGATCTTCTATCTTCTTTGGATTCCGCGAGTCTTGACGAGATTCGTCTTAGTTTGAGGTGGGAATCGCTTGTTTAGGAGGGTTAAGCGGCGATTTTAGCTGCTTTTTGGGTGTTGAGAGGTTGATTAGTTGATTATCTCCCTGGTTTTCGTCGCCAACTTTGGATTCTTTCGGCATGATTCGAATAATACGATCTTCGCTGTTGTAGATTTCTCCAAACCAATTGGGTAGCAAGATGTTTAACTCGCTCTTTGGGTATTGTTCTTTTGCCGTTGAAACTTGGGTCCTTTTTCCCGTACGATGCTGCTGAAATTGAAGGGTTTATGGTGGTTTTCTTGGCATGGGCTGGTTTCGCAAAAAATTTGAGACTTTATGGGGTCATTAGTTTTCCTTGGAAGAGCCTAATCTTCTTAATTTTTTGGGGATCCTGAATACTTGCATTGCATCGACATGAACAAGCATGAGATTCTGATGGGTGCAATCTATATATCCCGCGAAGCAGGCAGGAATCCTCTAATGCAGTCTGGGATAATGGAGATTTCTGTGGACATGATGCTCTGATTCTTGTGTCTATACGTGAGAATTGCATTGTTTCACTTTTTGCATGCGCTGGTTGCCTTATCTGTTAGGCCATGGATTTGATTCGATACCATTCTTATGGATTAGATCTATAGCTGGATCAATATCATGTGTGTTCGTTATCGCACATCTCAAGAGTCAAGCCATGCTTCTTCTGGTGAAAGCAGATGGTTTTACTATTCCTTCAAATTGACTGACTTATATCATTTGCTATGTGAAGAGCTACAAAAGAAGAGATGGTGAAAGCCTACACACAAGAGCATGTGTACAAGCACCCTTGGGAGATTGTAACATCTGCATCTTGGCGCAAGTTTGCTGACCCTGAGAACAAGCGCACTTTATCTCACATTCTTGATGTTGACACCTTAAACCACAAGCTAGATGCTGAATCAGGGAAGCTTTACACGACTCGTGCCATCACGATCCATGCTCCTGGGCCCTGGTTTGTCCGCAAGATCGTGGGTCAGGACATATGCCATTGTGTAGAATCAACGGTCGTTGATGGTCAATCTCGGTCGATGCAACTGACCACTCGCAACATCAGCCTGCAGAAGTTCATAGAGGTGGAGGAAAGGATTCGGTACGAACCCCACCCAGATAATCCCAGTCGGTGGACCGTGTGCAAGCAGGAGACCAGCATTAGGATCAAGCCACTATCGGCACTTGCGTCAATGGCCGAGAAGGTGGAGCAACGCTGTGCCGAGCGGTTCTTGCAGAACAGTGTCAAAGGTAGAGAAGTCATGGAAAGGATCTGCAGGTACCTGGAGTCTGAATCTAGAGGAATAACCTTCTAACTTTGTTGATTGCGACATGGTTTCTACTGGTAGCTGTCAATGGCATATCGGCTGGTTTAGTGTAGACATTAGGCAATAATAGACAACTTTAGGGTTTCGTCTTCAGAATGGTTTAATCTGAAAGGTTAATCCTTTTGCAAATCTTTGCCGTTGTAGCATGAGAACATCTGATTATGTTATAATTTGTGTTTAAACTGCTGTGAAGTGCCTTGCCGGTTTCTGTTGCCCTAAAGTGCTCCTGTTGATGATCCTTATGGTTTTAGAAGATAGTTCATCCGCCTCCATTTTAGTACTGAAATTTATTTGTTCACCGACATTTCTTAATGTATCTTTGCGCTTTCAATGGATTTCTTCAATAGAAGGTTTGACTAGGATGAGGTTGCTGTTGAACTTGCTTCACTAAAAGCAATGATACAGGCTGCAGAGTACAAAAAAATTGTGCCACTCATGCAGTCCGACTGAGCTCTCTGTGCTTCAATTACTGGCGTGCCTTGGTATCACCTTTCAAGCAGTACCAGCTCATTAGCAATTGCTTCGTTTTCAATGCCGTCGAGCGCGACATCGTAATGGTGAGGGGGTATGTTTTCTTTCATGAAGGTACATATATCTGGCAAAGGATACCGCTCCTTTTCCCATCTCCACCCTCAATTATTTGCCCCCTATTACACGGTGTTGGCCCGCTCCCCCACTTCCTCCGCTGGATCACCTAACGTCACTGTCCCATATATCTACAGGTGGACAAAATAGTCAGACTCAAAGCGAATGTTAAAAATGAATGGGGGCCTTTTATGCAAATCCAAGAGGGTGGCCGAGTCGGGCGTCCTTCCCTGTGCTCTTTAATTTATTTTTGCGGTGCATTGTTGAAGAGATGAGGTGATTGAACAAATTGGCCTCTGAGATGGTTAATTACCATCTGTGATGGTCGATCATCCGTGATATTCGAGAAGGAGACATAAGCGTGTAATGGTGAGAGAGAGAGAGTCCTCGGTCGATCTTTTTTTTCTGGTAAAATTAATTGTATTGATCTAAAAAAGCCAAAATTACGTCAACCAACATACTGGTACCAACAAGAGGGGCTCGCACTTAGCACAAAGTCCTCGGTCGATCTTTATCATTGCATCGTCAAAGAAAGCAGGTGATTGATTGGTTGGGCATTGAGACCGGGTCACCTTTCATGAAAACAGAGGAGAAACTAATTTACACAGAGAGAGAGAGAGAGGTGTATCGACCTTCATTGTTGCTCATCAAAGAAAAAAGGTTACTGAGGAGGTGGACATAGAGATGGGTAAATTGCCATCCGCGTTATGATAATGGATGAAACACGAGCGATAGAAGATAGGGGCTCTGTGGAGCACGCATCTAGGTTCAAAAGTATTGAAATTTAATAGAAAAAGACCCCAGAGAAGGCACCTACAGCAGACAGAAATGGGGCCGGACCGGTCCGAGCATGAACTAGAACATCACATTGGCACTTAAAAGGCATCCTAACCCGTCCTTCTCCTCCTCGTCTCTCCCTCAGCATCCAGTATAATCCTCCTCTCAACCTTTCGTTCTCTCTCCAACCCTCTCGATCTATCCATCAACGCTTGCTCTGTTCCCCTCAATCACCACAACACACCAGCACAACCACCATCACCTCAACCTTCACTGTCGCATCAATAATTCCATTCTGCTCCAACCAAGTAGGAGCTCGGCAAAAGCAAACTCAAACGAATCAACCAGTGCTGCAACTTGAGGCAACAACGACCCGAAGACACCAAAGATGCCTTACACATAACAAGAAAACTTTTAGATGCGTAACCACAAGATACAAAGCTAACCATGCTGATAGTTAAAGGATGTCTTCCCTTGGGAACGAGAGGATTGCATATTACCATTTCGACTGTGCAGTACAGGAGAGAAATGGAACATCTTAAAATCAGAGACAGATATACAGAGCCAACCACAACATTGTCCATTGAACCACCACATTCTCCGAGAGCTAAAAGCACATTTGAGCCATCTCAAGAGAAGATTGGGATCGTAGAGTTCTTCATTACTGCAGCGATGTCCTAACACCACCACTATTGTCGTCCCTCTGCAAATATAACAAACCAAGCAGACACCTGACACATAATGCGGCTGATCCGAGAACATCACTCATGGAGTCGAAATAAAGCATCAATTTTCAGCATATTGGATCTTCTTCTTCCCTACGCATGTCTCATATTTTATCGAGCTTCTCAGCCTTAATAACAGGGTTGGCCTTTGCAATTGCATTACGTGCAGCATTGCGATAATCAAACGGGCAGTCATGCTTGTCAGAGTAGCGGTGGGTGCCACAGAAGATATTACCACACCGGCAACTAAAGCCCATCAAACCAACCCGCTTCTTGCATGAGCTGCAACGTGTTGGGCCCTCCTTCAGCTTCTCAACAGTCGCCACTGTCATTAAATCACAGGCTGGCTGTTCAGAGATGGTCTTGGGCTCCACTGTATTGAGCTGTGTGTCCACTGAGGCAGCAGCAACAGGTTCATTTGCAGTAGTGCTTGACGATCCATTCTCGGCATTTGCAATGGTTGATGCAGCGAGCTTGGCTTGCTCTTGTTTCAGCAATATGTCCTTGTGACATTTGGAACACATATTCATGGTAGCTGGACTTCCAAAGAAGCCACAGTTGTTGATGCATAGAATTGGACCCTCGGGGGCGGCCTGGCATCCTGTCTCGTCGTGTTCCATTTTCTCAATCCTCCTGCAGTTAACTTATGTAAGTTTGATGTAGCCAACTGGAAGCACATGTGCCAAACATGCAGAAGTATGCACAGTGAAACCCATGACATGTAATCTACATTAAGCAGTGAGTATCAACCAACCATTCACAGAACATATTGACAAACATTCGGTACATTAGATCTCAACCCATAAAGAAGACACCAGACAAAACCATGTGACATACAACCCACAATGTCACACCTTCATTACAGTTGTTGGCTAACCAGCCAAAATGCACCCATATGATTTATGCTCAAAGAAGTGTCTATCAAGACTCTTGAACTTTGTTTAACCCAATGCAACAATATGTGAACCATCAGAAGTTGCAAGCAAATGCTATGATTTTTGGTTCGGGACTGTCTAAGATAAGATACTCTATTTGCATAATGCCATAAATGGTTTTAAGAAAATGCTTTTATAATTGATGATTAGCGTCAAATACATTGTTACCAAGTTAACCATGAATAGATAAAAGAAAATCCAGTTGGAAGGGAAAAAAATATGCCAACCTTTACAAATCCCTCTCTATAGCAAAAATTAACAGAGAAAGTGTAAAGGAGAAACATAGAATATTTTATTTTCATTGTCAGCACATTTCAACCCTAGCAAAGCATCCATTTTTAAGATAAACACCAGTCAGAAGAGACTGTCTTGGCAAAATGATTAAGGAAACTTCTATCAAGGGAAAGCGGTGCACAGGATCATGAGTATGCATGTGCTATACACATGTGTGTGCTTTAAGCACACATGCATGCAATTTGGGTTGAAGTGTTCTTGTCTCCATGAATGTGATAAGAGTTTCACACTGAAAAAACTTTCTAGTTTAATTTACAATTCGAATACCAACTATCATTTTGCATACAGACATTAAGAATCATTTGTAGAAGCTCTTAGTATCTCTATATGAAACAAATGTCACAAGATACTATCCAAGGTCATTCATCAAAAGAAAGTACATGACAGATAATAACATATACCTTGTTGTAATTTCTTCTTTACAAATAACAAACAATACTGATCAAAAGAAACAGGTGTCCTAGTTCATCAGGAATGTACAAGAAGAGAAAACCATAGACAAAATGATCCCAAAAAACAAAAAACAAAATCAAAGACAAACAAGAAAGTAAAACCACTCTAAATTTAGGTAAAATCAGAGCAAGAACACCAATGACTTATCAAAACAAGAAAAAACAGACAAGGTAGAGATTCAAATCAGTCAACGGCTCCGAACACCGCCTTAACATACATGAACAAACATTTTAAACCCCAAATCTTTCCCAACATGTAAGCACCTCGCTGAAACAATTGGATAACTAACGCAGAGAAAGAACTCAGTACTGTCAGCTGAACTGAAAAAGGTATCTCTTGCTAATCATCTGCAATCATTCTGTGACGCACATCCCCACAAAGGCCTCCCAATCATTTTTGAGGTGAAACTAGCTCGGCATAACTATAATTCCACCATGGACAAACAGATGAAATAAACCATTCCGGCTGATCGACAAAGTCACGCTCATCAGCTCCATAATCTTTGGTCATCCCTCGTTTGCTAAACCCACTAATCAACTTTTGTCGGCCTATCTCTATGTGCGCTAAAGAATCCAACTTTGCAATGCTCTTTCCTCAATACTCATCCAAAAAGCAAAATGGTAAAACAAAACACCCCAAACGATGTGATGATCTTACTAACGACCTTGTTCACAATCATCAGCTTCTTTCTTTCTTTCGTTTAAAGGAGCGAGCTTTGGCGGTCAAACAGGCATAACACACGAAGAAGCACGCCCGAACTTGAAGGAAAAATCCATAACAATTGAAAAGAATGGGACCTGTTCTTCTGGGTAATGAACAGAGCCCTCAGAGACGAATCCTCCCGAGACCGATCTTGGAGCTCAATATCGCATCACGGACAAGCCCTCTGCGCATCCAAAGACGAAGAAACACGCCACCCAAAGAAAAGAAAACAATCACTCGCAAGAAAAGAACAGCCACCCGCGACGCGACCCGGAAAATCAAGAGCCCAGAACACGATATAAAACGATAATAGTGGGGAAAATTCAGGACAATCAAACCCTACCCCGTGTTCAAATTGGGACCGCCGAGGCGAGGCGAGAGGACAGCGGAGCCGAATGGAGAGAGAAAATGGTGGGGTAGAGAGAGAGAGGGGGGGAGGATTTTTTCTCTTTTTCCTTTCCCTCTCTCTCTCTCTGCACAATTTAACGAGGGGGCCCGTCTTTTGGCTGCGCCAACCAAGGCTCTCTCTCTCTCTCTCTACTGATTAGGGAGGAGAGGACGTCCGACCTGGCGTTCCGAGAATGTCCCGCGATGTTGTTGTGTAGTAACGGTTTTGCCATCGGTGAAAGGCTGCTGTATCGTCTCGTCGCAAAGGTTCAAAAGAGAGAGAGAGAGAGAGAGAGAGGGAGGGAGAATAATATACACCAACCGCCATGGAAGAGCGTGGACAGCACAAGGAAGAGACCCGGGCTTTCGCGGTCCCTGATGAGCGACGATGCTGTCCGGAGATGGACAGTGAAGTGAACACCGTAATTTTTCACGCACACCCTCTCTCTCTCTCTCTCTCTCTCTCTCTCTCTCTCTCTCTCGTTGCCGGCGGTGATTTAATAGGTGTTACCTTTATTTTTCGACGGACGATACTTTAAAATGTCATTACATCTTTATTAAAAATGGCCGTTCGTCTCTCTCCACTCTTCACTCGAACAAATCTTTGCTCCGATTTTACGGTTGACATATTATTACCATACTTGTTCGCGATGCTTTATTACAAGAATAATGACTCTTGTAATCACATCCAATGGTGGTGCTGTTTTCGGATTTTTTTATTCATTTAATGCACTCATTGAACTTTGATATAATATCCTTGAGTCTCGGTCTAATGTCCCTAAACCTACATTAAACATTTACGGACAACTCAGATTACATTAAACAAATTAAAAAAAATAAAGGGTGACACTGCAAATTAGACTAAAATTCAGGTACCACGTCAAAATCAATTAAAAGTTCAATAACAATATTATACATTAGATTAAAATTCAAAAAATATTTATGTCATTATCTACTAATAATCTATGTTAGTCTTTTCCTCTCTTTTTCCTTGAAGTTGCCGCCTCTCCATTCTGCTGTCACTAAGGGGGAGAGAGAGGCTCCTCCCTCCCTCCCTCCCTCCTCTCCCTCTTTGTCTCTCTCTTTCCTCCCTTGAAACTCTCTTTCTTCTCTCTCCCGATATGTTTAAGAGTTTATGTATAAATGAAATTCTATAATTGATCTTAGATAAACGTAGAGGCGAGCTCTACCATTCATCCAATCGACAGCCGCCAAGGTGGATGTTCATGACATGGCTTTCCAAAATTAGGTCACTCTCATTTTTCAAATTAGATTTAGAATAAGTTCTGTGACACCCTGAATTTCTAGGGTACATATATTGTCCGGATATTAAGTGGGCTGCTACCCCAAGAAAACACATATGTACAGTTAGAGGGCCAATTGCCTTATAAGGCAGTCTGGACCTCCTTCTTTAGGCGATGTGGGACAAGAGACGTGCCCCTCCTTGTGCACATCCGAGAACCAAGATGTGGACATACTGCCGCCTAGGCCGTCACACTCTCTACTTGTTAGGAGCACGACGTCCTGAGTTTCCATGGTACACAAGTTCTCACGGTTTTGTTTTTCTTAGGGCAGCCATACTACCCCAAGAAAACGTCTATGTGCAGTTAGAGGGCCCATCGCCTTATAAGGCAACTCAGACCTTTCTTCTTAGGCGATGTGGGACAAGAGACGTGCCCCTCCCTGTGTGCATCTGGGGATTGAGGCGCGAACACACCACCGCCTGAGCCGTCACAAGTTTTATGGGTTTTACTCTCCCAGATCTAGATATAGATACTAAGTGTTTCTATTTTTATGTATAGGTATTTGATCGATATCCTCGCATTATTTTGATGTTATTGTCTTTGCATGGTGACAGTGAGAAGATAAGAGTGTGTTCAAATCGACGTGTGCTCATCACTGAATCCGGTGATCCCGCCGAACGTTTATAGTGACGAATCTATTTTTCAAAGATAAGAGTGTGCTTTTAACTTTATTATTTGCTTTCAGATTTTTGCTTCCTTCTACAGTTAGTTGGGATTCGCTAGATTTGAAAGTCGTGTATGTACCTTTCAATGTAGGCATATATATTATATATATCCAATCAAATAATTTGAAGCGACGAAAAAATAAAATAAAATAAAATTCACCCGCTCAACATTCCATCTCGCCACCTATGCAAACACATGATTTGAAGCCGAGACAGAGACCTCCTGAGGGAAATGTCGAGGGACACCATCGTGTGCGTTTGATTTCTAATGGAAGATGGAGGCAAACAACATACGTTGGTGCACTGACATGTTCACGACTATTTGACCCTCTTAGCTTTCGCCTTTCGCTACTCCGACCGCAAAGCTGCTTCGCAAATAGTGCGTTTGGTTCAACTTTACAAATGGACTTTGTAGAAAATGCAAAATTTATTTGGTAAATTCTACTTTGAAAAGCAACTTTGGAAAAAATACCGTTTGATAGAAAACACATTTGAAAAGCTCATTTGAGTAATTAATTTATATTTTTTATTTTTATTTGTCGAAACATTAAAAAATATTATTTGGAACTTTTTTAATTATAGACATCGCGTAAACAAATTTATTTAAAAGTAAAATTTATTTTATTGCAAAAAAAAATCAATCTAAAAATATTTTTTTTGAATTATAACATAAATATGGTAATATATGTCCTGATGAAAAAGAAATTCATCATCCTTAAAAATTACAAAGATGGTTAAATATTTCCTAAATTTGTAACTATTTGATCACATAAACATGCCATGTCAAATGTTACATCATCATTTGAAACACATTCGTTTCTTTTTCAATACGCCAAATGTTCAATTCTTGATTGTATTGAGGAGTGAGCATGATTGAGAACTCAAAGTTGCCAGACTTTGATCAGTACGTAATCCTATTGCTTCCTGTCGGGCCACTGCACGTGCCACTCTTTCCGAGGCTTCAGCTGCCAATTTATCTGCAGCTTCTTTTGCTTTCCTCTCAACCTCCAGAGCAGCAGCTCTTTCTGCCTCCTCTCTAAACTTGGCCTGTATAAACACAGGAAAATCTCCCCATGGACAAACAGCAATAATAATTACAACATGTTCTATAAGAAGATTAGACCACTAAAGCTAGTTCAAGACCCACGTTTTGGAGCAGAAACATGGACTCCAGATAAAAGGCTCATAGTGGCTAAAACAAAAGCTTTGCAAAAAGGTAGGATAATGAACAGAGTGAGAAATCAATCTAGCCTCTTCATAAGCTGCATCACTTTTTATTTTATTGTCTTCGATTTGTGATTTTCAATTCGTGATCCCGTTGGATAGCTGACAAGTGATTATCAAGTGCTTCTATAGTGGGTATGTCATAAATTTCAACGCACAGTGACGGTCAACATCCATAAAGCCAATCCTCTTCAACAAACTCCATTCACAAAATATAAGAACAAGTCAATCAAAAAGATAACATTTGCATATAAGCTATTCTTGGGAAAAAAAGTAGCTAAAGCAATGAAAATGATGTAATAGTATGATTACCCTCCCTCCCACACATACAAAAAAACATGCAGATGTAAGAGTCTCAAGAGATGAAACAATCATCAACGACAAGAATCCAAAGGCATCCATCATTCGTATGCATGATGCAATGAAGATTTTTCACTCCTCCATTTTTAACACGGGGAAAAGACTCCTACTAATCTTCTCAACGATCACGACGTGTTATTGAAGGGAAAGCACAGGTCTGGATATAAGCAACTTGACAAGCATTTTAGTCCCAAATTAATGTCCATGGATTCCACATAGAAGCTGCAAAGCCAGCTGAAACAAGAACTCCATAATTTTAATGATCTAGCTACTACCAAGATTCCCTCTTTCAGTTTCATCAAACAGAAGAACTTGTCTCTCCTCTTCAGTTAAGAACCAAGCACCTAAGCCGACCATGTTTCATTAATCCACCATCCACACACGAGATTCGTTTGGTCCAAGCCTGCCCTTAGCAAAATCTCATACATGCTTCTCTAACTACAACGAGAGATTGAAATTGAATCCGATACTATGTTAATTAAAGAAACATGCGTCTTTGACAACTGTTGAGCACAAGCACCACAGAAGCACTTAGCATGCACACAGTTAATTAAAGAAATAAGAAATTCTTGCTGAAATTCCCCCCTCAATTCTCCCAGACACATATCCATCCAAAGAGTCACCAATAACTCCATCATAGTTGTTCATAAAGAAGACCCTTGATTTCGGTTCTTTGTCAGGAACGCCAAAGGTGCGTGACGAGGAGAAATGTCTCTTCCCACGGTAGGCAATGACCCCACCCGACCAAAGCCGATCGATTCCCACAAGATGTCAAAAAACTGAGTAGAGAGAGTGAAGGGAAGTACCAAGGTCTGAGAGAGAGAAACATCGAATCTTGAGAGACGATTGAAACCCTAGAGATAGCGAATTCCATTGACGAGGGTCGAAGAAAGGGGTGGAGTGAAATTGGAGAAGACGAACGTTTACTGAAGATCTAATACTAGGGTTTGTTTTGAAAAGGGGCAAAGTTGGGCTATTATTAAATTATTGAGGGCAAAAAAGGAAACTGAAAAATTTCATTAATCCTCAGCATTATGAAAATGATGAAATCTCGAAGCTACTTAAAATAGTTTTGGACTTTCAGTATTTCCAAAGCCAATTTTCATCTTAAAGCCTTTTGGAAGTGCTTACTAAACACCTCAACATTTGCCTAAGAGACTTTGGGACCCCAAAGGGCTTTTCCAAAACTTAACCAAACGCACCCAAAGTCATCCCAAACCCATCCTCACATGGGCTTGACCGTGCGACGAAGGTCTCTTAATTTTGGTTTTCGTTTAGTTGGGTCCTCGAACATTCTCGGTAATTTTGGTTTTCGTTCAGTTGGGTCCTCGAACATTCTCGGTTCATGCAATCCGATCCTCTAAAAATTTTATTTAGTGCGGTCAGATTTTAAAATTTGTATCCGCACAATTGAATCCTTCATCCAACCGCATCTCGCTCATCGTCAGGTTAATCAATGTCACGGCATTGTCGATGTGGCGGAATCGGCACACGATGCGAATGTCGCACCAAATGAGCATCAGATTAGTGCAAAACCAAACCGGGGGAGAAAAAAGAATTTCTAGTTCGGCGATTTTGGTTTCAATAGGGTAAACGAAGCTGCGCTCGATTGCATAGATCAAGAGAGTCGGCGTAAAAGCGAGAGGACTAATAGTGACTTGTAAATACGTATCCATATGATTGTACCCTGTATATATCACATGGCTCGTCGGATGTCTGCTTGCCCTTTTTAATACATGATCATCAACTTGCGTCGGCAGATGGATTTGAAAACGATTTGAAGTCCGTTGGAGATGATGTGATTCTTCCAATAATGTCTCTTTTATTACGAATTGAATAGCATGGCTGAAAAAAAAAAGAGCAAATAGAATCCGAAAAAGGCAAGGCACGAAAGGATCGTCAATCCTACAATGTTCAAGAGTGTAATGTTAATTTGTTACAAATTTTTATAGATTTTTAAACTATATAAATCTTGAATAATATAAATCGAAAAAAGGGGAGATGTAAAAAAAAATTGAAGGAAAGTCATGCGGATGTACATGTTATAGAAATGTACGTACATACCATACATATACGTATATACTCGTACAGAATCGAGCGTGATAACATTAATAGTGTAAAAGGAGACATTTCTAATTCGCACCATTTTACACCAATTCTATATGCGGAGAACATAAATTCATTTCATAGGTGCTAATTTCACGGGTAATTAAGAAATAAAAAGAGGAAAGCGTTTACTTAAAGCTAGCAGCGATGATGCACGTAAACATGTATTCACACGTGTTTGAACACATGAAATTCCCGCTTTTTAAATAATAAGAACGTACCTCGATTTTTGTTATTCTTTGCAGATATATAGTATTATCTCTGATCGAGAGTTTGCAACATTGAATCGTAAAAGTTTCTCGGACCCTTGATTCTCAAAACATGATTCAAGGGCCTCGGTTGCCAGTCTCGATTCGAGAATTGCGAATTTCGAGTTATCTTCGTGAACCGAACCCTACAAGTCTTGATAATTGGGTCAGTCTCAAATTGATTATGACTAGGGTTTTGGTAGTGTTTTGATATTTAGGCTTTGTTCGTTTTACGAAAAATGTAATATTTCTGAAAAATATTTTTCAAGAAGTCATTTTCTTTTTTCGGGTGTTTGTTCAAAACTTAAGAAAAATGACAAAAAAATCAAAATTTTTTAATTTTTTTTCTTTTCTCTCAATTTTTTTGTTATACATTGATTGACCATTTGTCACAAGTTGCTTTTGAAAGAAAAAGAAAAATATTTAAAGGTGAAGAAATAATATGAAAAATGTTTTCCCCTTTTTAAAAAGCGGAAAATATTGTCTTCCTTTTTGAATGTGTTTTTTTATCGATAAAATATATTTTCCTTTACTATATTATTTTCTGTGAAACAAACACAAAAAATTCAAAAATTATTTTCTAAAAATTATTTTTTGCTAAAATAACGGAGCCTTAATCTCCAAGTAACAAACAGCAATGTTGCATGCTCTTAATCTGCGTTCTTCAGGGGTGTCGAAATGAATGGAGGAACCCCCTATTTACATTGAGGATGAGAGGCCCCGTCTGATTCTCGTATCTGAACATAATAATTGGCTGATTCAAAAATATTCCCCCATTGATTTTAAGTCTAGAATTAGCTGAATAAAAAGATCTTATCAATATAATCTTTTTCTAAAAAAAGTCTATTTCGAATTAAATGAACGCTTGATGAAAAAAATTGTCTTTCCATTTTCTTCTGGCCGTATTTGTTTTGAATGAGATACCTTGTGCTTAAAACGAGCTAATTTCGAAAGAAGAAAATAAAAATAAAGGAAACGTAAATATGTATGATTCGAATCGGTTATAATCTCATTTTCTTAACTTTCTTTGATTATGTAAATCGTAAATTTATTTTATTTCTAGATTAACGTTTTTCTTAGGGTTTTGTTGGATTAAAATGATTTTATCATCTGTGTCATTTTGTAGCAGATTATGTTGGTTGCATTAAAGAGAATATATTCATCTACGAAATAAATTGTATCATCCGTCAAAAAAAAAAAAAACCTTATCGTTAGTTCGGTAGATTCTTGTTAATTGAAAATAAGTAATAACATTTGTTCTTGATTCATCCTTAGTTAAATAGATTTGGCTAAATTTAATCAGATATACTACTTATGATTTTTTCCATACGTCTCTTTTTTTTCTTTCCAAACATAATTTAGAAAGAGACAAAACCGTTCGTTTTGCGAAAAATAAAGTATTTCTGGAAAATGTTTTTAGGAAGTCATTTTCCCAAAAAATGATAATATTTTTCGATATTCGTTTGAAACTTACATTTTCTAGAAAATATTTTCACAATTTTTTTTTTCATTTTTTTCTTATTGATGGATACCCGACTACTGCTGTTGTCCCGATGGCGGTCCGGGGGCTGACCAATGACCGCATGGAGGTCTGGCGGCTGACTGGCGATTAGCCGGCGACCGGCGATGGTCCGGCAACCGATTTATTAGTAATTTGATCGACATCGAGGATCGATTATCTTTCGGAAAATGTTTTTCTCTTTTTGAAAAGATGAAAATATTTTCCTTAATTTTAGAAAGAAACTTCTCCTTAAAACACCACAATTTCCGAAAAATATTTGTCAGAAGAATATTTTCCGCGAAATAAACGGACACAAAGATTTGGATTTACAAATTCATGAACCAATGCATACTGGTAGCATTTGGCTTGCGTGAAGGCCACGTGGTGAGCATTCTCCCGGCTCTGAATTAATCTCTGTACAATGGACTGACAACGCTATTTTGCGTTTTTGTGCTGGCATGTTGGTAAACATATATCTAAACGTACTTTTAGACCAATAATAATAATAATAATAATAATAACTTCACAATTTTGATCAGAAAATGTGTAAATTACATCGATTACAAGGAAGGTAGTATGATTTCTAACTACGATATCGAACTGTGAAGATTTACGATTCTTTTTTTCTTGAGTATGCATGAGTTGAGAATCTCGATGGTTTAATTATAAATCGAACATCACGAATTTTGAAGCCTTTCTCGTGATCCAAACTCAAAGCCCCAATCTAAATTAAATTCGCTAGGCGTTTCGCAATCTCAAAAGTCTAAAAAAAAAAAAAAAGGAGAGAAGCAAATCCATAGATTTTTGTTTTATGTGTCTCCCATCTGTCAAGGATGTCCAAAGAAACGGCGCAGCCCCTAGGGAGGGATTAGTCTTTAATTCTCGTACTTGAACGCAATTGTTGGTCGATTCAAGATTTTTCCATTCCATAGTTTTTAAGCTTAGAAAAAAACACCCATATATATATATTTGACTTTGACAAATGTCAATTTAATTTACGCAGTGGGTTATTTGTCAAGTTTCGAGTGCTAATCATGTAATACAAATGTATTTCTCTTTTTACTTAAATTTCAAATATAATGTTTCGGTCGTGCAAATCACAAAAACGTTTATATCTATGCACTTAAATTCAATACAAGTGATAGGACTCCAAAGATAATAAATAAATAAGCTAATTTAATCAATCAAACATGAATTGTGTATTGACTACGAAATATTGATTAAGGTAGGATCGCCACGCGATAATTATATGAGCAAACATTCTCTTGACTCTGGCTTTATTTATATACAATAACAAGTACTGGATAGAAAGTTGGTCTCTCCTTAATAAAATAAATCACTTTATCTTTTTATTTATATTTGGTCGGGAAGTAAATAACTTTATTGGTTAATTAAGTAGAGGAGGAATATTTAGTGAAAACAGAGGAAGGTTTTGGAGGTGCCTTTCGTATGTTTCAATTGCAACGCCATTTCTTGTACCGCTCACTCCTCCCCCCAACACCTCTGTCCCTTGCTCTCTCCTCTCCTGCACACATTCTCTCTCGTTCTGTGTCTTTCTTACGCTCCATATGCACATATTCTTTGCCTGTAGCACTGCGTAATCCTTCTCTGTTACCAACCCTCTTTCTATATTGTTCCTAAAACCCGACTAAAGAAAGACTGTTGCTTGCTGCGTACCCAGTTTGGAGACCTCTCACTTCGTCGCCTCCGATCTGTTTCCAACCCTCTTTCTCTCTTGTCTCGAAAACCCCACCAAAGAAAGACTGTTGCTTGCTACGTATACAGTTTGGAAACCTCCCACTTCGTCGCCTTCGATTGATTCGGTGGTGGGTCGGGCTCGAACTCGGACGCGGGCTGGTCTTTTTTTCTGCCCAATCGTCCGGACAGCTCCATGGATTCTCAGGTGTTGGTGGCCCTCGCGCTTTCGCTCGTGGGTGGGCTGAGCACTTCCATAGGTGAGAGATGCTGATACTTGCTCGCCTTCTATCGTTCAAGTATAAATGTTTCTTGCATCCTGTTACCTGGTCAGTCTTTAGGTGGCAATCTTGCTTCGTGTCCATTGGTAATGGGAATTTGATGTGTGTCTTTGGGGCGGACTCAAACTGATTTTGATGCATCTTTTGTGGATAGGGGCTAGCAATTTAAATGTGATTTATGTAGAAGGATGACACTTTGGATCCTTCCGGCATTCTCCTATTAGTATTGTGCTCTTTGCTTCAAATTGAAGGGAGCATGTAATGAGGCATCGTCATTTTATTCTCTCTTCGAGAGCAGCATCAGAACAGAGCTGACCTTACCTATACTTTTTTCCTTCCCACAATTTGACTACGAGTACAGGAGCGATATGCTTTTAAACTGATTGAATAAATGATAGAGAGAGTCCAGATATGCTAGGCGCATGATAGTATTTGTTGACCCCTTCTTCTCATTATCATATGGTGGTTCAGCAATGCCAATTCTGTATCCCATTTTTTCTAATTTAATTCCAAGTTTTGGAATGTGGAACAGGGGCACTATTTGTTATTCTCAACCAGGCTCCAAATTTGAAGATGCTTGGTCTTTTACAGGTGATGCTCCGAGACAGTCCTTTCTACAGTTCTTTGTTTTTCTCTTGACACCAGTCGTTTGGTGCTTGCTGGGAAAATTCAACTGACTTCACATTTTCAACTTTGATGCCCATCTCTGACATCAAACATTCACGTTTTTGTCATCATACTTGTTCATTGAGCTTTGGTCTTGTTTGATTGATTCAAGGAGACAAACGCAGGCATATTTCAAGTATAGTGGAATTAACCAAAGTATATATCACAGGGTTTTGCTGCAGGCCTTATGCTGAGTATATCATTCCTAGATTTGGCGCACAATGCTATGAACTCAATTGGATTTCTGAAGGGGAACCTTTGGGTAAGGATTAGTTTTCCTGCTCATCAAGTTTTCACAGACGACTTAACGAAGAAAGTATGCATAAATGAGTTATCTACCCTGTGGATCATGTTTATTTTGATGATCAATATCCAGTTTCTTGGTAATGCAGTTTTTTGCAGGTGTCATGTTTTTCGCTATTGTGGTCAATTTTATCCCGGAACCGACGATTGCCCCCAGTTCTGAAGCGAAAAATAAGAAGGTGCGATAGTCATCGGATGAAAATACTGGCTAAGTAGGAGTCTTTTGTATGCTTATATGTCAAAATAATAAGACGCATGCTGATTCTCTTACAATACACTTAAGAACAGCATAGTGGTGATGAAGGGGGAAAGGATGTGATGAAGAAGCACCGGCGCCAGGTTATGTTTAGCGGGATTATTACAGCAGTAGGTATGACTTTTCTGTGTCTTTGTGTAGCTTATTTTAAGAAGATCATTTTACCTTCTTTCGAAGTCTTCCATGTAGTGTGTTTATTGTTCAAGTCTATATCTAGTCACTGTATTAGCCACTTAACCCCTCTACATACAAGCTTGATACACTAGCATCTACTTTACTATGAAGGAGGATAATATCTTTTTTCTTTTTTCCAGCAATAAGTTCATATAGGAACAGGGCTATAGCTTGTTCAGTGGGCCACTACCCCCGCCACGTCTGATATTCAATTTAATATATGTTATTTTGTGAGGGGGATACTAGTTCATCCGTAGACTCTTGGCTCTCACCCCCTAAAGTGGCTTTGATAGTCCAAACTGGTCTTGCATTGCTCTCAAGGATAACCCGACTCAAAGCAATGGTGTTTTGCTTTGTTGCTTTTAGCAACTTCATTAGTAACTACAAAGACAGTTCTTTCATGTTAATGTGGTTCTCAAGCAAAGAATAGACAAGTTACATTTCGTACAGTATTGTTTTCAATATATCCACTCGCCCTGATTTGACCCTGTTTTAATATGCAGTTTGTTGGATTTGCATATCTGTCAATGCATGCTTTGTCTGGCTGAGAAAAGTAACTAATTGTCACTTGTGCTTGGACATACTTAATGTTGGCTAAGCTAGCTAACATTGAAGTAATAAAATAAAATTGTCTTCTCGGTAGCTGGCAAATCTTAGCTACAGGTCTGTAATGTTTTTCATATGCGCCACTAATATATAGCAGTAGATATGAGAATGCTTGCTCATCCTCACACATATATTATTCTCCAATATGTCAAATTTGGCAATCAGCAAGTTATTATCTTGAGTAGATACTCTTGATGCAGCTGTTGATTGAAAGAGTTTATTTTTTGATCAAAATTTTGTGCCCACAGTTATTGTTGACGAAATGAACATTTCTCTTTTCAATTGTCTTGTAGGGATTAGCTTGCATAATTTTCCAGAGGGAATGGCTGTCTTCCTGGGATCCATGAAGGTAATTGAGTCACCTTTATCCTATTACTCTTAGGAGTTTAAATAGGGGAGTACCAGTAAACCAAATTATGGATACTGATAATTAGCTATTGGAGCAATAGGGGCTACTGGAGCAATAGTCAGAATGTTTTATTACTGTTGACTTTAGAGTCCTTTCTTTTTTATTGGTATGCTTGCACTTGCTGTCATGGAAAACTGTCAATAAGACAATTCTTTGCTTTATTTTTGTTGAAGCCTTGCTTTTAAAATTGTATTTTTGTAAAATCTATATGACTTAGGTTCTCGTTTAGAAAATCTGGTGATTTAGCTCAATGAGCAATCAGAGGCCAAAGTAGCTATGGTTCTAGTCATTTCTGTATGAAGTACTCCAGTTCCAAATAAGGGTTTCAGTATTCTGAAGTTCCTGCCACCTTTTTAACTCCATTGGATGCTTTTGGAATTGATTGAATGACAATTATGGTATTTATTGCTTTGGCACTCTTTTATACATCTACTATAGATTGAATTACTTGCAAAGAGTGATTAATTAGTTCATCAAATAGTTTCAGACAATTAGTAGAACTTTTTCCACATTGTCTTGCTTCAGATTACATTGGTATGTTGAAGTCCTGAAATGACAAGATTCGTGCATAAATACTGCAGAAGTCTATTCACTGTCTAGATGTGCCTTTTGTAGGGCCTTCGTGTTGGGCTTAACTTGGCTTTGGCCATTGCTTTGCATAACATACCAGAGGTACATTTTTCAGATTCAGTAACTATTTCCCTTGTTTTTCTGGGCACTTTCACTTTGTGATGGTGTCTTCAGTTCCAGCTTTCAATCATACTTCCTGCAGTCGCTCTATTTATACTGATAATATCTATTTGGGCATCATGTTGCATTATGGCACCGTTTGCATGTTTCTCTTTTACATGGGTTCTTTGTATTTGTGTGCAATTAAGTTCTTTGAACTCATACATGGCCATTTTTCATTTCATGTGATTGTGTAAAATCTGTGCCAAGGTATTATCTTACTTGGAAGAAAGCTGTCAATGCCAATGGAAGTATATATTGTTACTTATAAAGATAGAAGTAAATTGCCTTCTTATATGAATGTCATGCAATAGGTTAAGGATACTTAGAATGTCCTAACTTTAAAGTTTCTCATATAGGGCGTGGCTGTTGCATTGCCAGTATATTTTGCTACACAAAGGTGAGAAGCTGTTCAGGCTCCATTTAGTCTAATGTTTTCCTTCACATGTTCCTTTTCTTATGCACCATTTACTTGATATGCCTTTTCCATTCTGTCCTGATCTGATTTTCTGATATATCTACTTTTTCATTCATTTATTGATGCTGAACAAATGCCTGATTTCCTATATATCTCAGCAAATGGCAGGCATTCAAAATTTCAACACTTTCTGGTTTTGCTGAACCTCTTGGCGTAATTATTGTAGGTAGGCCACCTTACTCCTGTTATCTTAACTTTTCCCAAGAGAAATAAGTTTGCTCGAGTAAGAGGAGATTTCTAATCCATATCAGGCAATATAGAGGTTTCATGAATGACAAAACAATTCTAGTTATCACTGCCTGGAATATTTTTCCTCAGACAATTAAACTGAGGTCCCACTCATGCCTTGGCAAAGGAGAGACTTAGATGTTTGCATCTTCTTGCTGGGGTTAAGTTTTAACTCAAGAAATTTCTTGTGCTTTATACATTAACTTCTTAAATTTTATGTTTATTTTGATAAGGCTCCTATTTTGCAGCCTATCTATTTCCAAGCAGCTTGAGTCCTGAAATCCTTGAGGGCCTGCTAGGCGCAGGTTCGTAATTGCTGGCAGTGCCTCATGATAGGGATACACAGTAAACTTTTGTGGCTTGATATTTCTCATTGTGCTCATTTTTCGTTTCTCATTGAACTTTGCAGTTGGTGGAGTGATGGCTTTTCTGACCTTACATGAAATGCTGCCTCTTGCATTTGATTATGCTGGACAGAAGCAGGCTGTAAAAGCTGTGTTTTTGGGGATGGCTTTCATGTCAGCCAGGTATTTGGTTTCATTTTACTGAGATTACTATTTATCGCAGACCTGTACAATCTTCCTGGAGTCACCTTTTCTGTTACCTTGCATAATTGAAATGGCTAGCACATCCTAGGTCTTTATCAAAAGGAAGAAATAAGAGACAACCTTGACCCCATTTGCATCTGATCGTTGACATGGTGAAGTTACGCTTTACTTTCCTTGAGGTAACATGATGGATGTCACACATAATTTCTAGCCGTTAATATATGGGTCCCAAGTGAACAAGAAGGTAAAGTTACGATTTATCTAATTGGAAGACCTTAAATTCAATATAGGTAGCTCTCAGGTGCTTTTGACTAGTTGCCTTGTATCTATAGTGTCATCTCAAGCAATAGTGCACTCTGTGCGCTCCATTTCACCTTCTGGGCTTCGGGCTTATGAGCTTCAAGTTTGTTGATCCTTTGAAGAATTTGCTTTTTAGCTGTACGCATTCCTCATGCATCTGGTTTCTGCTTTCAGCCTATATTTTCTGGAAATCAGCTTACCTGAGGAGATGAGCTTATAGAGGACCCCAAGCAAACACTTGGATGTTGCTATTGAGAACTAGCTGGGCATCATACCATGTAACAAGGCCTGCTGTGTCATAAGAGACGGAGATCCACCTGACAACTTTCAGGATCTAATAGCCAAGAACTTTTTAATTTCTCTAATGTGCTGTGACTTGTGCCAAAAGCTGAAGCTACACTTGTCTTTATATAATTCTCTGTATAAGAAGGAATTGGGTTGGTGGTGTTGAAGGGAGATAAGCTGACCGTCAATATGATCTTCTTTGGAGGACTTTTCTCTTTTCCGTTCACTTAAATACCAAGCTGACCCTCCCGCAGGAGCAACGTTTCATTTAAATGCTAGTGAATTGCATCTCTTTTTGCCTGCAGGCAGGTCGAATTCTTTTAGGAATTCCCTCGCATTCCATTGATGTGAAACTTTCTGTGGGATGATCTAATCCGATCGCACTTTGGAACAACATTATAATGCTGCCTCTCCTTTGTCTTAACTGAATCTGAAATTGCCTGCCTCTACATTATCGTCGTTTCTGCTTTCTTGTGGCTGGCTTTGTCGCTCCTCTCCGCATGCTAAAGCAACTGAGGTTTGGAGTGAACCTCGGGCTCTGCCATAGCATTGGAAGTTTGGGAGTAAACCTGTGCGCGAGCCCGATTGGCATGTAAGTGTTGGATCTAGTGCGGACCCACACGATCCACTCATTGATATGCTGTAGGCTTGTGTGCACCAAGAGCACGCCACTGTAGTTCCTAAGATGTTTCTATCAGTCGCAAGAAAAGCAGAAAACCCAGCTTTCTTCACAATGGGAAAAAAAGGGTTACCTTTTGATGGGATTCATGCATTGAATATGATTTGAGTGAATAAGCTTGGAGAAAAAATAGGTGGAGAGAATAAAGAGACCTACACTCAGAAAAGCAAAAGTGGAAAGGAGTTTGTCAATGACTACAAAAGGAGAAAACAGAAATTCTTTTTCCTTTGTGAACTTTCTTGGAAAGAGTGAACAACAATCATTTTGTACATCAAATAGCTCTAAAATCCCTTTCTACGGGAAAACTTCGGAGGATGGGATTGATGAGCGTCTGCTCTCGGTTGGAGGCTACACAGAACGGCCATTTACCCAGAGCAAAAGGGTAGGGAAAGCAGTGCATCTGGATATGACTGCTTCACATGAAGTTCAGAAAAGTTTAGACCTTTTTAAGATTTTAATCAGAAATTTCATAGAAATCCATATCATTACTCAGCTTTTTTAAGTAATTCAGACATTCGAAACTTTCTTCTTTATATGTTCATAATCCCATTCGCGCATTCCATATTAAGATGCCAATATGCCATTGTGCCCGTCTAAAGAATGAAAGAAGAAATGGCTAAGCTTGCATAAGTATAAAGGTAAACAAGAGAAACAAACTTGTGAACCTCGTGAGCTTTTGTAGGCTCCTAACTCGTACGAGAGAGATTTCGCTGAACTTTTTGAAATAGCAAGGTCCCACAGCTTCGAAGTGATAATGGGCAGTATATGATCGATTTCAAGCTCTCAGAATCTAAAGTCCCGTGTGGCAACGAGTCCAGGCTTACTCTCAAAAGTGGACTGGACGAGTTTGGGAAAGTATACTATTTCGAAAAGTCTAACCTCTCATCATTCGGCCAAGAGCGAAAAATGATGTGCGTATTCTTTTTGTCATGTATAACAATTTCAGTGTCCAACAAAAAAATACATGGGTAACAGGTTGGACAGGCCCTGAGTTAGGCTTAGCCTGATCTGTTCATTTGATCAAATCTAGCAAAAGACTTTAAGGGTATGAAGACTTTACTGTTAGACTTATATCTTCAATTTGTATAAGTGGATAGATTGTATTTAACTTCTAATGGTCTTGTCTACTCCACAATTATGTCGTTTTACTTTGACAAGTTTGTCAGGTTCTCTCGAAGCACCACGTGACCGTCCATTCAATTAATTATTTGGTGTCGAGTTCTGTAAAATATAACGAGGGCTCAATAATGGATTCCTTCATTTCATTTCATTCTCTTTTGATGAAGACCAATGTCGGTGTTGTCCAATGAAGGGGTAAAGAGAGCAAACAGATCTAGTTGGAGTCTATTATTAATCAAGTTGAGTCTCCACAATAATTGCTCATAATCTGTATAATCACAGAGAGAGAGAGAGAGAGAGAGAGAGAGAGAGATTTTCCAAAAATTTTCAAGCCCTTTTTTGATTTTGTCGAAAGAGAGTGTGTCCAAAAGGAGGTTTTTTGTCCTCTCTTTTTGTAATGTCTTGTTTTTATTTCTTTTCGGTTTCGACTTTTGAGCACCACTTTTTCCTTCAAGCATTGAAAAAGAAGAGTGATTGAGAGCAAAGACTCTTTGCAAAGCTAATCCACAAGATCAATCTTGTGTCCATACTAAGATTCGCTGTCAAAGTACTTGTCTCTTTTCCCCCTATTCTATATCTCTTCATAAAAGCAAGTCTAAGAGATTATTATCACAAAGCATAGTCTCTAATATTTCTCTGCAATATGCTTTCTTTGGCTTACCAACTTGTGCAGTTAAAATTCATGGTTTTAATTCGCTAAATTTAGCAAACCCTAAGTTCCTCAATTAGCACTTGCTCTCTCATCCACCGCGATTAGCATCCTTATCTCTCAAGCAATTAACCGTGTTAATATTATGTAAGCATGATTAAATGTAGCAGATCATTCCATGTATCTTTGATCAAAGCGACAACCTATGTTCTCACTCTCATCAACAATGAACTTTCAACTTCTTTTTTTCTTAACAAAAAGATCTCAATAGATGCCCAACACTACAAGTTCAAGAAAGAACCATACATTAGCCAACTATAACTGTTTATTTAAATACTATAGAAAAAATAACACAAAAGGAGTCCTTAAAGTCGATCTCGAAGAGCAACGTCATTCTTGAACTTTTAATTTTTTTTCAAACGTGGTCCATGAACTTTAGCTCAATATACCAAATCATCCTTAAATTAATTCGTTTAATATGGTCATTGAATTTTTTTTGTATATATTCAAACTAGTCCTTAGACTATGTGAAAATGTTCAATATTGTTCCCGAATTTAAATTAATAGAAAGATAATATCGGGTATTTTCATATATAATTGATGAACTAATTTGAACGTTTACTAAATGTTTAGGAATTGCATTGAACAAATTAAATTTTTAAAAAGTTCAAGAACGTTATTGCATATTGGGCTATAGTTCAAGGACCACATTGCACAAAATTTCAGAGAGTACACTACTCATTGAGCCAAAGTTGGGGGAGTGATTTTTTCATTATTCTAATAGTAAATCATACATTTATATACCACCTTCAGATTTTAGAGTTTTTGACAGTATTCTTACATAATCTTAGATAGTATCAAAGCTGAACTCATGAGTTCAAATAATATTTTACTCGTTGAGGATAATACATTTAAGGCCAAATGAAAAAAAAAATTATATAATGGCATTTGGAAATGAGATCCTCCAATAAGATAAATAGATTAGATATGAGATTACATCGGAAATAACTAAGAATTCACCAATTTTTTGAAGCTTATGCACGAAGATAGAAGGCATAGGACGTAATATGAAGACTCCAAACAAGATAGAAGATCTTCATAGTCGGTACTCAAAGAAGTTGAGTTCTATCAAGTTCTCCAATAAAGGAAGAAGAAACTGAGCTTTAGATGAATTATCTATGGAATTATTGCTCCATCATTGCACCAGATTCCTAACTAGGTAAACACACTTTTGAAATTTTTCTAGATTAGCCGTCCCATCCATCCCAACATTATTTATACGCGTCTATATGGTGTGACAGTCGACTTTTATAATCAAATTTGACGATTGATGAACCTTTGGAATCAAAATTTTAAAGAAGCAGTATGACTTCACATAGACATTGTTTTGACCATTATCCTTGCTCTCTCTCTCTCTCTCTCTCCTCCTCTTCTTCTTGTTTGATTATTCTCTTTCTCTCTTTCTTTCCTTTTTTTCTATTTGGTCAAGAACATTAGAAGAAACGACACATAGAAAGAGCCAAGGCAGGGCAAGCTCTAGGTATAAAAAAAAAACACTTTTCAAGTGAAACACTCGACATGACACGGTTCCAATCGGTAAATGCAATAAGTTCTTGGCGATCTACATTGGGTTTGTGCTAAGACAAATGTGATTTTCGTCTGTTCGTTGTGCTAAGATACCTCTAATTGAATAATAATAATAATGGAATTATTGGATCGCACGAGACCAACTTCGTTTGATTGATAGATATTAATTATAATTGCGATATAATATAAAATATTCTGTAAAGTAAGTGAACGATCATCAAAGAAGTGTACTGAGCTAAATAAAACCAAACCCTCAACTTGTTCAATACAAGTGCCCATATATTTCTCTCCAGCTTATTCATTTTTATGCAGATTCAGAAGGAAAGCCAAAGATGACACTAAAGGTTTTGGTTCACGGGCCTCCAGGGCTCCACCAAGCATAATAATATCTTTCAAGAGTCCTTTTCCATCAATTAGACACGCCAAAATCCAAATAAAGAAAAAGTAACCACACTATTCTGATTTTATGTCTCCAGTACAATTTATCAAAGTAAATACGAGATGATGATTTTTCAGGCATGTATGCTTATATATCTATACAATGAAGTATTCACGTTATGGTCGTATAGTTTATAACTTATTAGATTATTTAGATTTTGAAACACTTAGATGTTAGGACCTTCCTATTCCGCCAATACAAGAAAGAACATCCGCATTATTATTAAGCCAAAACTGCAATTACATGGAGACATTCTTCACGTTTTCTTTGATGGTAGGAGGCTTACAGCCATGCTTATCCGTTGAGTCGATCCTTTGAGCTCAATAAGCTCGACAGAGACGTGTAAGAACTGATTTTGCGTGGGCACTTGGGTGGAGGTGGGATCATGATAGAATTAAAAAAAGGGAAAGGAGAAAGAGAGATTATCGATCTAGACTGAGTACTTAAGAGATGACGGAATGAAATGGGAGTTTGGATTTTACCGTCAATCATGGCATGTTGTGACAGATCATTGGAGAACTATGAACCCCAAGAAATCTATCCCACGTTTCATCATAATCACTCTGACATGTATCATCTCATCATATTAATTGAACTCCCTCTTTCTTCTTTCTTTTTGCTTTTTTGTAAATTTGTACTGTCCGCTTAGATCTTGGACCTACGTCGATTCTACCCGGTGACCATCATAACTAGCGGAAACTGCAAACAGCACTGTCTTTTGTTCTTGACGTGTTGGGGTGGGGGGTCGTTTGGTTTTGGGGTGGGAGGGAGAGAGAGAGGGAGAGGGCATATGAAACGTCATGTCAAGAGTTACACATTTAACATTTTTCAGACCATGAACAGTAGTTTGGCTTCAGAATCTGTCCCAGGTGAGCCCAACCAGACATTTCACTGACCCTCCCATACTCTTCTCTCTCTCTCTCTCTCTCTCTCTCTCTCTCTCTCTCTGTGAAGCTAATCATTTGATTTGGATCTCCTGGCTGAATATGAGCATGGTAAGAACCTCTTACCAGGGCAGTAATGTTTCACTCCAAAAGTGCCGTGACCCATCTATCATGTGGCTCTAATTTAATCACCCAAAGGCCTCTCTTGCTTTACGGAGAGATACCGTATTTTCATGATGAATCTTTTCATGATATTCATTGGGGGCTCCTAGCAAAACAATATGACTAGCTAGAGCCACTAATAAGTAAAGTCTCGTAGGAAATATGGAGAGAGTATCTAATTAACTTTAAGAAAAGAATAAGTTTTATATAAAATTACTTATGTAACTTAGTGTTTCTATGGGATGTCGCACATCCAAGCAAGTATCATGTACTTACAATACTTTTTGAACATGCATTGCATGGAATTTATATGGAATAACGATACAAATGGTCAGTGAACTTAGGTTCATTGTACAGTGTGTCCCTTAACTTTTAATTTATTTAATGTCATTCCTGTGCGATGTAAACTATGAACTTTTAAATTGTTTAACATGGTAGTATTTAATTTGATCCATGAACTATATGAAAATATTCAATATTGTTATTCCATTATTTTGAGTGCAAAGGTATCATTAAGAATTCTCATATAGTCCACATACCACATTGTGACGATATTGCACATTGGGCTAAATTTCAAAGATCACATTAAAAATATTAAAGTTTAGAGACCACATTATATATTGAACCAAAGTTTAATGACTAGTTAGCCTGTCAAATTATTATGTATCAAATTGAAAAATCGTTAGTGTTATAGAGGCTTGAGACACTGGTTTAGGTTCCATTTGTGTTGCCCTATCAAACATGAGACAAAAAAATAAGGTCGGCAAGCTTGTTCTCAAATATGACACCCGTTTGCTTCAATTCAGGACACAGTATTATCCACCATACCACAAATGAAGCATGATACTCTCGAATTTGAAGATACGACAAGTTTATTCAAGTCCTGACTATTTAACTACGTTCTAATTGAGAGTTTAGGCTTTATCACGTCACTTACAACATAGAATTTAGCATACTCAACTGGTAAACCAAGATAACAAGTTAAATGAAAAGGGGCTTTGTCTCTCTCTTCCTCATCTCTCTCACCATTGCACCTAGGACCTTGAGGTTGATTCTCTTTTTAAGACCAACCACAGGGGCTGATAGGAGAGTGGATCTTTTTCTAGGACAAAACAAAGGGATCGATTCGTTAATAGTTAAATCTGATTTGATATGTCGTATATTTTAGGGTTTTAGGGATTGGGTAAAGCCTTGTCTATGCCGTGTTAATGTGAGCCAAAAGCCTAGTCTACAAGTTCAAACATAGAAAAGATCTTCGAGACTGATCCCACGAGGTACTTTGTAATTTGCACAACTCTTCTCTCGTGTAGGATTATGGATCTTCATCTATACGTTCGACACCACACAACCGTTATAGGATATAAGAGAGATTACATCAGCTGTACCAAGTAATCTATTCTATCTTAGGGTTATATCAGACTAACAAACATTGAATTGCACCCATCAATCTAACTCCAATTTCATATGAAAATGACAAACTTGTATTTTACTGGAAATCCGCTACCAATAGTTCCCTTGAACTTCGAATTCTGACATCGCCATTTCTACACGTTTTTTTGCCCAGGGTGAACATGCCGGTTAGGACCCGGATCCAAACGCGGTTATTTGTGGTTGTAATAGCCAACACAGAGAGAGAGAGAGAGAGAGAGAGAGAGAGAGAGAGAGAGAGAGAGAGAGAGAGAGAGAGAGAGAGAGAGAGAGAGAGAGAGAGAAGGCTAACACATCTGCATTCAAGACTACATTAAAAGGAAAGTCCTCATTAAGCTAGAGAAAGATAAAAGAAAGGCGCCCTAAGGGTCCAAAGTCTTTTTTCTTTTTGACCCTCGGACCACAAACCGTGTCAAAACAATAGTATCATCAACTATGGATCAGCTGATAATCTTCGACCACAACTTCACTTTGACACACCATCTTCATTCAATCACTTGGAGCTCTCGAAATTGTTGTCCTGCTCAATCTCAGAAGTGGCCACCTCCTCCTCCTCGAGAACGCACTCATCCTCGATCCCATAAGCCGTGTGGCCACTCCCAAAGGCGCGGATGTGATCCTTGAGCGATCGCTTGTGCTTGAAGTCAGAGCCGCAACTGCAGTACCAGAGCTTGCCACAGTTCTTCTCGTGGGTCCTCCAGTCGCCACGCACAGCAAAGGCCTTGCCGCACTTCCGGCACATGAAGGGCTTGATCCCATGCTTGCGCTTGTAGTGGGTCTGGAGGGTCCGGAAGTCCTTGAGCGGCTTTGACCTTGGGTGGTCGATGTTGTTCTTGCAGCCCGGCGCACAGCAGTAGCACGGCAGCCTCAGCATGGCAGTCGGCTGCGTCCCCCTCAGCGACTCCGGTCCTCTCCTGTATTGCGACCCGTGTCCCCACATGTGCATCTGTGGGAACATAGTGTGAATATGTATGACATATTGAGAAGACAATTAATAACAAACTAAGACTGTTCTTCAAATAGTTGGAACACCACATCATTTGATACATTATCGAGAATGATCCGCTTTGCTTAAATGCCCAATTAGAATCTGCCATATCGTTGAGTATGTCGATTTTGAGGATCTGTAAGTAATTGGGTTCAAGGATGTGTGAAAGTTTGACCTATGTGGTGCAAGTTGAGACCCATTTTAGAAGTGTATTTTCACAGGGTTTTACATGTGGGTGCGCCAATAAAAAGGTAAACTGAGCCAAAAAAAACAAGTGCATGGTTTTTGTTTAGTAGGAGTTTATCTACATGTAATGCAGAGATGTGGGGGTGACTCTGGGTTCTTCCTGCGTTTCGATTTCTATATCTAGTGATGCTTTGGAGCAACTTTTAAGATCTCTACCTGACGATAAAAAAACACTCGCTCTTCTCTTGGTATTAATATTCTGACTAATACCTGAAGGGGAAATAGAGTAATTGCATTATTTTTGCAGGGTAAAAATAAAAGTTGCATTCTCACATCAGTTAAAGGGTAACTTTCTTTTGATTCCCTTTCTCATGATAAGCACAAGACTCTTTCCATGTGGCTTGTCACCCTACAAATTGTGATGTTCTGATGTAGTACCATGAGTAGGCATTTCAGGTTTTCCTCAACTCACCTGAAGTTGTGGTATTTGTTCTTCAGGTTGAGTTTGGGCAGATTGAATGGTTGATTGAGGCTCTAGATTTTGGTGAAAAGAAAGAGGGTCGTCATCAAGTGCTTGGGATGAGTTTGAGGTATATAGTTTCAGTGTTTACACGCATGCCAATGAGGAGGCTGTAGGACACAAACCTCAAGGTGCAAAAAGCATTATCATTGTCTAGTTCAATCACATAAAGGTCGAGGCAACTGATCGTGTTGCAGTTGGGCCAGGTATATGGACAGATTTACTATATATTCTCAGTTTTTTTTTTTGAATAAACTAGGCAGAGCCCACAAATCATGCAAAAGGGAAGAGATCTAAATTTTTGCAATTTGCAACTCAAAAATATTAACGAGAAAAGGGGAAGGAACTATGCAATAAGTTGCAATGTGAAAAAGAAAGAGGAAAACCCTAAGGACCCATTTGACTCCTCTCTCCTGGAACGAAATCTAGAACAAGAACCAAAGTGTGGGATCGAATTAACCTAGATAAAGAAGTGTACAAGATAAGTGTGGATTCCACTTTTTTTCTCCAAATATAACACAAATGAGGGGAAAAAAGAAAGCTAACAAAGGTTTTGTTGTCAGCATACAGAATCAAACGACCATTTTCAAAACAAAAAAGCCGAACTTTCAGCAACGCCTATTTTTCTCTCGTTTTTCTCCTGGCTCGTATTCTAGAAAACACAACTCAACTCCCAGACTCACCTGCATGTTGTTGTATCTGTTGAATGTCTTGAAGCAAAGAGGGCATGAAAACTGAGTAGGGCCAATAAGTATCTGAGCAGGGGTGGGTATCCAGTACTGGCCCTTGTTGAGCTTGTTGTTGCTAGTGAAGTACCCAGAAGAAGCCACAGTGGTCTCTTGATCCAATTCCTTGTCTGAGTTTATCTCTGTTGAGGAGAGCCTAGAGATCAAATCAGCAGAGCTAGGGCTTGGAAGCCCCAAGTGGAGAGCCACTGTCACAGCTTCACCATCCCCGTCATCATCTTCATCGGCAACATCTGCTGAATTATGGGTAAAAAAGTTGTCTTTTTGACTGCTGGTGTTGTCAATCTCCATAGGAGAAGAAAGTGAGGCCTTTTCTTCTTCTTCATGCCTTGTCGGGCTTAAGCAGCTAAGGAGAGGGAGTGCTTCTCTTAGGGGCGGAGATGGAGGAGGGGAGGAGGAAGGTAAAGAGGTGGTGTTGTAGACGTGATTGTAGTCATGGAGAGAGTAGAAGCAGTGAGAAGAATTGTAGTAATTGCTTGTGGATTTGGACGAGAAAGAAGATGACGAAGGAGGAGGAGAGAAGTGGTGAAGAGGGTTGAAGCTGATCCATCCATTCATGTAACTTGAGTAGGGGTCCGTCATGATGGAAAGTGAATAGTTGGGTGTTGTAGAAGACAGGTTATGTGAGAGAGAGAGAGAGAGAGAGAGAGAGAGAGAGAGAGAGAGAGAGAGAGGTGGCTTATGAGAGAAGTGGAGAAGGTAAATATAAAAGGGAGAGAGTGATGGGGGGGTTAAAAGGAGAAATATGGAAGAAAGGGAGGGGGGATAAAGCAAAGTTACTCGAGCAAGAAAAGGCAGACAAGATATCACTTGTGAGGTGTGACTAAACAATGGAGAAATTATGCTAAAGACAACCATGAGGGAAGTGGGTTTCTCTCTCTTTCTGTTTTTTATTTAACTTCTTTTTATATGTGGTGATTGTTGGGTATTTGGAGAGAGAGAGAGAGAGAGAGAGAGAGAGAGAGAGAATCTTGGGACTTGACTTGAGAGAGAAGAAGCAACTATATTGAGCAGAGTAGGGAAAAGATGGCAAAAAAATTTAGCCAGGCGAGATTCAGCAGCTAAACCACACACTTATTCGAAGGAAGAAAATACAAAGAAGAGAAAATTAAATAGTCAGGCTTTGAGAGGATGTCCTGCCTTCACCACCTTAACATGTACAAGTTTACAAAATACGTCACTCAAAATAAAAAATAGAAAAAATTCCATACTTATAAAATACATTACAAGCCTACCGTGAATCAATCGTATTGTCAATTAGGGAATTATCCAACATGGTATCGAAATAAGATTAAAAACTTACTTGATTCTTGATTCCCCTCTATCATTTCCCTACCTAAAGTGAAGGTAAATGAAAAGTGATATTATTATTGAGAAAAAATGTTTTCATTCCTCCAATACTCGAATTACATGCAACATGAAAGAAGTGCCGTAACCATAATACTAGAATTTTTTTATTCAGATATTCAACAAGTACCTCCGAAAGCGGCGTTTGAAAAGTGTTAAGAAGAAAAATCCAAAAAAAAAAAAACACACAAGTATATCCAAACTTCAACTGTATTCGGATTACATGTAAGGAAAAGTGTTAAATTGAAATGTGTGGCGCTGCATTGCACACATGTCTTTCTAGACAAATTGAATTTTCTGAGGGAAAAGGGATCAAAGGAAAACACAGAAACATAACAGTCTTTGGGCCACCATGAGAGGAGCTGAATGCTTGAAGGAGTGCATCATACAATAATTCTTAATTATTTGTTATTTACTTTTTTTTTACTCATTACAAGCTTTTAATTTCACAATGAATTAATAATAGCCACATGATCATTTCTCTATTAGTATTTTTTTTTGGTCAAACATTTCTCTATTAGTATGAAAGGTTAGAAAAGACATCCTTGATTATCTAGAACTGATAATTTGACCATTACGTTGGTAAATGAAGCATCATCTTGAGGTACAAATCAATTAGTACTAAACGAAAAGTTCTTGTGTTCTTCGTTGGGGGTAAGTCCAGCATTCGTACGTTAATTGCTTAATAGCTGTTTGAGAAGTAAATTATTCTCTGGCAGGATTTTCACATCCCAAAAAATTGTTTCTTTAAGTATGTAATGAGAAAGTACATGACGCCCCATTGCAGAAGTAGAGATCAAATGGTCAAATGTTACTATGGATATTCCGTAACGTATTTCATTAGCAAGCGCTTCGCTTCCCTTAATAAGCAACTATTTAAAGAAAATTTACAGTGCCGAGTATGATATTTTTGTCTTGTGCTTTGATCGGTGCATTGAAAATAATAAACTTCCTTATTAAGCATGTTGAAGTATTAATCACGCTTCCGGGGTACACTTATTAGGCACGACCCACATTGTGACAATTTTGAAAAGTCAAAACCATGTTGCTGACATTTGAAGTAAGTGAGCATTAATTTGAAAAGGTTTTGATTTGACCATCATTAATCTTCATCAAAAGTTGCAACACCAATAACTCGGAGCCACCAACTCTTAAACACTTCATTTAGAGGGAAGACCACAGTTAACTGAGGCAGAAGTAGGAGCCCGTGAGAGATGGGAGGGAGGGTAAAAGGGAGCCATGGCCACTGCAATGCAGACACTTAATGTGAATCTCCTTGTTTTCGGGTGATGACGAGACCAAATTATGCAGGAGAGAGCTGGTTTGATTTGCAATGTGGCAGCCACTGTTGAGGTTTTCCAAGCCTCGGGAAACCAATGTAGGATTCCATCTTTTCACCCAGCATTCGCTTTGGTGGTCTCGCCCTTGTCGGTTGGCTTGGCAATCGGCATGCACAGTCAAGAGTGCTTCGCATGTACTCTTTCCATGAAGCCAAAGAAAACCTCAACCCTCTTCCCATCTTTACATATGCACCACAACCACCATTGTTCAAAACCTCTCTCTCTCTCTCTCTCTCTCTCTCTCTCTCTCTCTCTCTCTCTCTCTCTAAACAAGAACGACGAATCTTCCTTAAAAAGGGTCTACCAAAGATCGAGAAGCCATGTTACTTCTGAAGTCAAATCGTCGCAGTCGAAAAAGAAATCACAGTCGCACGACAAAACATGTCTCGTTCGGGGGAGAGGAAGGCTTGGTAAGCGAGGTCGGAGAATGGAAACATTTATAACTTCGACAGAAGAGGCGAACGTGAACGTACAAATAAAAAATAGGGGAATGAGGATAGGGGGACAGCGAATTCTTCTATGTAGAGATCTCGATGAAGTCTTGGGATCGGCGGGGTGTTAAAGCCATCCGTTTGGAGTTTTGTGAAAACATGCAGATTCAATTGCCCAACATGGGTACAAAGAGACAATCCATGCACATATCCTGTTGGCTGAGTTGATCAAGATTAAAAATAAATAAATTAGTTAATCACAGCAAATAAAAAATTATTTGTTTATATATATGAACTGTATATAGCATACTTTGAATTTGGTGTATCATGCGTAAACTGAACTTTAGCTTAAGACTAAAATGTGAAAATATATGGCTGGGGAGACAAATAAGGGTCTCGAAAATTTAAACTTAAGACCTCATGCTCTGATATCATATTAGAGAGTTCAACCCAAAAACTTAATGGTTAGGTGGATGTTGAAGTATTGTTTCACGTCACTTGACAATAGTTCTCAAATACTTCTTATATTCATGCGATCTCCCTCCCCTTATAAATTTAAACTTTTTGGATTAGAATGTCCAACATGTCATAGCTAGCTCTATTACGTTCGTAAGTGTATGTCCATCCATCATTAGTCAACTTCCTTGTGCCATGATCAAAATTCCACGTGCCACTCGTAATCCGGCTTGCACATGAGATATAGTGATTGATATATATGGCTTCGCATACCTTGACAATGGGTTATAAATGCTCTTTATATTCATGCTATCTCCCTTCACTTATTAATTTAACTTTTGAGGTTGGAATTTTCCAATACATTGAGATTTATTATTGTATTTGAACACTTATCAACTGCCCAAAAGATGAAATGGGTTTTTACAAACGCGTGTCACTTATCTACCAATTTAAAATACGCTAGCCACCAGCAATTCTTTGCTCCATCTATTCACTAATTCATAAGATGATAATTGCGCACAGTTACGGCTAAGGATATGTTGCTGCCGACTTCTTAACTTATGACGTGCTTTTGTAAAATCCCAATCTTCAGTTTACCAATGTGAAAAGTTTTCATGATTCTCCCATTGCTCAATTCAACTGTTCACATTCATGTAAATATTTTCTTTCAGATGTCGGCATTGATCGAATTAAGCCTGTTCGAGAGCTTAGTTATTATTATGAAAAGAAATTCACAAGTACCAAGTAGGCATTGATCCCATGAGGCTCCACAAGATGTTTGGTCTACTTAATTTTTAAATGTTACACCTTCAATGAAGTTAAATCAAGAGAAGATTGCCCACACAATCCCCCTGCATTGGGGATATTTGCAATCGTTCCTCGGGATCTCCATATTGATGAAATCAGTCCCTCAACTTCTTATATTAGCAAAAGCTCCCCGGCCCACATATCTCTGCAAATTTAGCTCTCCATGCACGTTAAACCTAACTCTCCTTGTGGGGTATGCCTGCATATATAGAATATGACTATGTACACGTGACATGTGTACAGAACAAACAACAATTCATAAGAATCCAAGCGTTGCTGTATTCCCATCTTCCTAAAAAGAAAAGGAAAAAAATAGGATAAAAGAAAAGAAAAAATTGAATTCAGGTCTCCTGTGTGTCCCCCTGCAAAGGGACAGGACATGGGTCTGGTAGGACACATATAAGACCCCGAGAACAGATTTTAGACTTTGAGAGCCATGTCTGTATTCGACTGCTGTTGGTTCTTGGAAAAAAGGGCAAAATTTTGAAAATGAAGATAAAATCAAGAACAATAAAAATGCGAAAATCTCTTTGGCGTTACCAAGAGAACACGTGTGCAGTGTAAAGTTCCATGAGTGTTCACTGTCCATGCTGTGTTGCAAGAATTCAAAACATCTGCCTCTTTCTGCTAAAAAAAGAAAAGGGAAAACAAAGACAACACCGATCTCAACCAGATTCATTTGTATATATATCTCATTCGCGGTCTTGTTGCTGTTTGGATTCTTGTGTTCAGACGAAGGCTTTGCGGACAAGGCTTGGGATTGATTGCACGTAGAATCTTTTTATGAGCTTCTTGGGTTCCGATTAAGCATAAGACAGTTCCTTTCTTCTTTAGTTGTTTTTCGGCCCAATTATATAAGTATATCTTTAGTCAGGGAAAAAATGGCGAAAATATTATATATGTATATGTACATGTACATGTATATGTATATGTACATGTACATGTATATGTATATGTATATGTATGACGACATTATTTTCATGTTGTGAGGTATTGAACGGAAAAAATGTCAAAGCATGCGTGTCATGAGATTCAGATGAATCGAGAGTCAAAAATACAAATATCAATCCGTACATGCCCCTTGAAGAACTATAAAGCAATTGCAGGTAAATGAATTTTGAATTCCACATTATCATATATATATATATATATATATATATATATATATATATATATATATATCAAGTTAAGCGACATTTTGAAAAATTTTGACTAGCTACTAATATTGTGAATAAAACAATGTGTAGTTTTATATTTGTCCATTTTTTATTTTTTTTAGGAGAGGGGAGAGATTAGGAAAAGAAATAAGAAAGTTATCTAGTCCATCTATAATATGGATGCCAATTTAGTCCTACACTTTTCAATTTTGTCGATTTAGTTCTAAATATTTACGTGAAATTATAATACAGTCATTCCGGTCAATTTTCGTTATATCAATTATTGCTGAACATCTTATGTGGCACACCACCACATTAGCAATTTTCGGAGAGATTTGACCACGAATATTATATTAAAATTTTGTGCAAACGTTTATATCTAACTTAACTAGATCATAAAGTTTATGATGGAATTGGCATGATGCTCAATATATTTAGGATCGATTGGATAATTTTCCCCATGAAAGAAGCACTCGAAAAAATTATATGTAAATCTGTTGCATAGCTATAAAGTGCAGCAAAAACTTTTCAAAGAATGAATTTGGGTCTCGTACATCTTCTTTTGAGGGTGGGTGTGGCATGTTAGCATGCTAACTGGTGAGCAAGCGGAAATATAGACGCTGGAAGGCAGGTGCCATCAAGGCATGTGAACAGCAAAAGTTTCTGCTTGCCTCCCGTAGAAAGATATAATTTCTTTTGAGAGAAAGACATCAAGAATGCCAAAAGTTATGTATTGCACTCACTTTAATGCCAAAATTTTCTTTCAAATTGCTTAAGTGTCAAACATTTTAAAAAACGATCACTTAATTGCCAATTTCGATTTAATTAGCTGGAAATCCAATGTCGTTTTATTAATATTTCGAGCTGAAGTGGCTAGAGGTCTAGTCAACACATTGAGAAATAAAAAAATTAATTAGATCAAAAAATTAAAAAAAACCTAATTAAAAAGAAAAAGAAAAGAGGAGAGGAAATTAAAATCCATACGTGGTCATAAATAAATTAAAATATCGCACGGGACTGAACTTTTTAAAAAATATACCACATTAAAATAAATTTTTGGTGATAAATGTCACATAATCAAAGTTGATGGAACTTTTCGCTGTTGATATTTAAGTGATTAATTTTTCTTCAATTTGGCACTTGAGTAAACCAACAATAACTTTTAGCATTAAAAATGAGAACTGATTTTTTTTTTTTTTTGCACTCCCGATATCATTCTCCCAATTTATTTTGATTGGATGCACTTAAGATTTATGGAAATGCTACATGTGATTTCCAAGGTGCGTTCAAAGTTGATTTGATTTATAACTTCCATTACTTTGATAGAAACGCAATGTTGATTGACATTGCCCTTTTCAATTCTTTATATGTGAATTTCTGAACATTTTTAATTGGCTCAATTTGTCCACTGGGTCCTTTTTCGTATGCATATTAAATTGCCGTTAAGGTGAGATTGTAATGACGTTGCTTGTGTAGGGGGTGACAAATCTTGACCTATGATATATACATCATATTACGTTACCTGAATGAGAGGGAAGCCCAATGCCATTGTCATTACCATCAAATTCTTTCGGAGTTGTGGTTAGGTTTACCAATTACCCTAACAACTTCCCAATCATGCACAAGCGTGACAGTTCGAATTATCATTCACATACGTACCCTGGCGGTATACAAGAGTTGAAAGTAGAAACTTCATGCTTTCTGACTCAACAAGAAAACGAGTAAAATCCGAACTGAAGCTCGTGAGATTTGAAGTTCTAGAGACATCTTTTCATGAGCAATCCGCCGGAAATAAATGTCCAGAGCTAATGGTGAGACCAGATTCACAGACCCAAGAAGACGGACGTGATAGTGTATACAAAACGCTCAAGGCCCGCTAAAAGGGGAGGCACCAGACGGCCTCACCGCCCCCGGAATCATCGATGAGACTCCAACCTTTGTGCCGAGTGAATGATTAGGGGAAGCAAGGAACTCAATTCTCGTACTGGTCTCAGACCGAGGCCCTCAGCCCAGAACCAAGCGGTACGAGATCCGAACAGTAGCTGAATCGTGTCTCGACAAGTGGGCATTGTGCGACCGCGGAGACTATAATTGCGAGGGCGCTGGCCTGTCGTCTTCGTCCAACAGGCTCGACCCACACCAGATTGACAACGGAGGAAAAGCGAACGGTGCAGGTAGGGACGAGAAGGACCCAGGTACGTAACGTACCCAATCCGCCAGAACGCTTAGATATAGATTGATAGATAGAAAGAGAGAGAGAGAGAGAGAGAGAGAGAGAGAGAGAGAGAGAGGGGGCTCGCAGGTCAAAAAGGGTCGTGCCTCAGTCTATCGTATGCTCCCGAGAGACCGAATCGGGACAAAAAGAAGAACATGACGAGGCCGCGTGTCGATGGAGAGGCCGGAACGTGTGGGACGTTGAATGGGACGCATCCGGTGGGGACACAAATCGTAGGCTCAGCACAACAGTATAGTGGTTGCTTCAATGCATAGTACGGGCAAGCACCGTTCACATTAATGCACGCTCTCCGCATCGAACGAGCTCGTTGCCCATCCATGGCCGACGACAATAAATTTTTTTGACCAAACCCCACTTTCATTTTTTTTTTTTTTTGCTTCGATTGGTGATCTGCAAAATCATGGCGCTTCGAAGGGCGACACCGGCCCACAGGTTCCCGCTTCCATGTATTCGTCCCCAAAATTCGTGTGGAGAAGACGACATCGACGATATGAGCTTGCGAAGTGGAAGATTTACAGGTGCTCTGGTCCCAACACGACCCAGTCGATTAGCTTCGTCCCTAAAATAACGAAAATCGGGTGTACATAAAGAGACCAAAATGTTCGTTGATGACCAAAACTCTATGAGGCCCACATCTTCCTCCTCTCAAACAAAGAAGATGAGGATAGGGGCGAACTTGAGTTGAACACGGGCTTCAAACATCCAGGTCGGGCGTGTCCCAAAGAGAACGCCAGAAAGAGTCGGATAAAGGCTAGTTGCGATGACCGACCCCAAAATGAAACCTGCCAGCCTTCCTATCATTAAAGGCGTACTCGAGACGCAGTGGCCCAAGAGGCGAATCCACACGGATGCCGAACCCATATCCGTAACCACTTCCTGGCTTCAGCCTTGCACCTGCCGGATCACCTGAAGAGCAAGGCAACTTAGGATTAGTTCTGCCATAACTGAGCAACAAACAAGCAACTGACGGAATTTTCAGCAAAATACTGTTTATTTTGATTTTATGGGCAACTAGGGATGGGAACTTTGTCATGATTTTCACTGGAATATTATGGAGATCCTGTGATTTAACAAACATAAATCATCATAAAATATTCACTCAAGCTCTAGCAGGTAGAGACAATGCTTCTTTTTTCGTCACATGAATGTGCATGTGCATGTTGGAACGCAACGCGAGAGAGAGAGAGAGAGAGAAAGAGGGGGGTCAATAGAGTACCAGGGACAGTTGGGCCTGATCCTAGATCACTCCCATAGTCTGCAAAGAGAGCTCCATCAACGGGCCCCAACTGTAGAATGTGAGGATGGCAAAAATGATAGTTAACATACCGATGGCTTCACATCCAGGGCATCAAAGTGGGGACACGGTACGCATGCCCATAGTGCATGCAACTGAGAGAGAGAAGCATTATGCTCTTCTAAACAATATTGCAATCATCAAAGAAAGAATATAGCTACTAAAAAAAAATCAGATTCCAGTTAATGTACTTCAAAAGAGAACTTCAGTCTTAAATAAAGACAGGTGATGATGAATTATATCCAGGGACATCACAACGGAACCAAAGTAGTACACTCTAGTACATGATGGTATTACAACATCTAGGTGCCCAAACTGATCATTCAAGGTGAAAAGAAACCACCTTAACAGGAACCACAAACAGCTGGACAGAAAGTTGAGGAAACCAGTTAAGTAGGCATGGTGACCCGCATTGAGGTCCAAGGAAAGAGCAAAACAATTAGCCATAAAGCAAAATTGCACATTTCTCAAAAGTCACTCACCATATGGAATGAAACTTCTCCAGAGCCAACAACATAAGATCTGCCAGAGCCAACAGCACCTTCTTCATAGCCTCTGACACTATTTGTTCCACCAATGGCAAATGCTTCATGAGGAGAAAAATTACCAACCACGTGCCCACCAGACAAACTATAAATGAAACAATCAATCAATCAGGAAACAATTTTCATCTATATATATAAACATATATAAAGCAACTTCACACAGTTAAATACCCTCCCAAGTTCGAGGCTCTTTTACTGTCAAGTCATCTAATAGTTCCTCAATGCTCTGCATTTCCACACCAAGGATTATCTAGAGTCCCTTAAAAGATAACTGTAAATTGGCACCATACCTTAGAACAAAATGGGCAGGACCAATTTCAATGCCTTTGCGAGCACGGGCATTCACTCTGTTAAAGAACAGCCACTCTGGCAAAACAGGAATTCCTTGCTCCATGTTGAATGCTAGCTGTGAATATAAAAAGGTTAGAACCCATAGAACAGCCAAAATGATACATTAAAAGATAAAATTTCACTAACCATTGAAGACCCACGATCACCAGAACCAGTGTAGACCATCTCAAGTTTGGCCAGTAGACTATCATCATGAGTATTCCCACTGGATAAAGGAAAGAAGACCATGTAAAGCCAAAAAAAAAAAAAACAATTTCTCAGCCAAAATGAACAAATTATCCAATCCAAGACATAGTTGATACCTTGCAGTAAGAGGGCTACTGAAGAAGTCCTTAATAACAGGGTTTCCTTTATCATCACGAGCGCCTGCACGCTGAAAATTTACCCAGAAAGGTAACAGCACAAGATAAATTTAAAGCAGAAGATATGGAACACAAAGCCACTGGACTACTATACTTTGGATGCATCAATTCTAACAAAATTTAGTATCCAACCAACAAACTACAACAGAAAATGCTTTTTCCATGCATCAGAAAACTGTTACATGGGAGGACAGCTTCCTTCTAATGCATTTTTCAGGATGGAATAATATTCAAGACTAATTCAAGTATCCTGGGACTCAAAGAAAAAAGTTTGAGAACAACTTTTCTCCTATCCCACCACCAACCATTTAAGAATGAATGTTCTAGCTTGATGTAATGCTAAATATCATAGATGACGTTTGCATTCAAGCTTTACCAAAAAGTTCTACCACCTAACAAATAAAGCCCCATAATAGTATGCATCAGCATTGAAATAAAAGAAAGTTGGACAATTTACCAGGAAAATTAGTCCTGCTGTACCACTCCATTTTGGTCTAATTGGACGGCTGAATTCGACGCCAGCTGTGACCCGTCCAATTGTTAGGCTACCACTGTTTGGTTGGTCGTGGACATGTGAACCTGGAGTCCTAGAATTCTGTTAAAATATGTGATACCACGTTAAGATTACAAGATTGCAACAAGGGAGAGAGAGACCACAAACGACTACGTCAGTCGATTGAATTAATGCAAGGATGAATAAGAAGCTCTACTTATAGAATAGAGCATTCAGAAAAGCTAAGTTACTATATCAAATACGTAAACTCATCTAATTATCATCGATATCTTAGGATCCTTTTAATTCGTGAAATGTGAATAATTTGGAAAGCATTTTCCTAAAAAATTTCCTTCATATTGCTAACAAATATTAATGAACGAAGAATATTTTCGCCATATATAAAAATGTTTAGACATAAATTATTATCGATTTTGCCATATATAAAAATGTTTAGACATAAATTATTATCGATAATGACAACATTTTCCATCAACTAATTATTTCAAGCGACTAGTTTTTTTGAAATTGTTTTCCTAATCATTCATTTTTCATGAAACAAATGGCACCTTAATTTTACTAAATATCCTTCAAAGATCTTTAAATGAAAAGGCATCTTTATAAGTAATAAATCATCCATAACATAGGCAAGATTTAAGGGGAGGTGTATAACATACCTGAACCATGATTGTTCTAGATGTCCGTTTGTCATCTCCTTCAATCCATGGATCTGTGTAGTTTATACGGAATATTGAATCAATTTGTCCCCTCTCCAAGGATATGTTAAGTTTCTGGTTTCTCCCAAAAACATTCCGATGAGAATATGCAAAACTGCAGTAGAAGTATGAGCAGGCATGAATTAAAATCCTGACCATGCAAAATCTGAAATCATGCAACAGTAAAAGCCTATTCCTTCATGTAAAGGTCAAACGTTCCTTCATCTTTTCTTCAGAAAAGACCAGGAGATGTATTTTGAGTTTGATGAGAATGTGCAGGTACAACTTGGTCCAAGTAATATATATCTCCATGGACCGAAGTACTTCTTTGAACCACCGTTCAATGGTCAACCTCTGGAGCTTTACAGAACAGCTTCATGCCACTGTAAGTATATTTTCTTTTACCGGATTGTTTATACAGCATATCTGGAAGACCTAAAGGCATAATTTACCTAGTTTTCAGAAGTTTCCATACCAATGCCAAGAGTCATAAGGCAGTACCAAGCCAATTTGATCAAAATCACTCCATCCAAAACATGCAACGATCAAGTAAATTAGAGAAGTGTTGCATGTAAATTAAAGAAGCGATGCATAGGGCATGATGGCATTTCTCCATTCATCAAAATAAGCAATTCCCATATGCACAGAGCAACAGTCTGATGATAAAGGTTTCTCGTCAAGGATGTTGCACTGGATTAAATGGTGAAAAAGTACAAACTAGATAAGGCAATCCTCATTTTACCTTCCAATTAACCCTGATAAGGGCCCACTTGTAATCCTACAATGCAAATACCACGATGTCAAAAGTTTTATCAGAAATATGTCAAAGATCAATCAAATTGATAATAAGTACAAAAATAACTATGCATAGTACATTCCTAGCATAATCTTTGTAAAGGCATATGTTTCCTACCCACTTGATATGCCACCACCAGCTGAAAAGCCTCCACTTTTACGCTCAACAACATTCATCACGAGATCAACCTTACCAGTATCTATAAGATAAAGAAATTTGTGATTTTATCATGTCAATAATTACAGAAATACAGAAAAACCCATATGCAAAGATTAAGAAGTACTCGATTTCTTAACATTAATCTAATACTGATAATGTCAAATAAAAATATAAGTCAACCAAAATTAGGACAATAATACAAGTCTAGGACATAATAGGAACTCTTCTCATTATCCACATGCTTCTAGAGCTAGCACTCCTTAATTCATAAGTCATCCAACAGCTCTTTTATCCAAAATGGGATTCTTTACTGACGAATGCATTAGTAGAATGAGATCATTGATTAAACTTGCACAACAACCACCACTTATCGATTTTAAAGTTCACGCCAGATTCAGGAATTGCATGTGAACGGTTTATATAAAAGAACTAAGAATTCTATCCGATAGATGTAAAGGAAGGATGCAATCCATTTGATAACAAAATTTTGGGGCTCATACTGGTGTAGTCATCCCTTCCCACACTTTACTACTCACCAATAAGAAAAAAAATGTCACAGTTTACTGACCAGAGAGAAGTTCATGTTAAGATAAAGCAAAGTAGAATTTTCAATTTACCTCCTACAGGCTGGGGTATAATGCTAACATCTTCCATGATTCCCATAGTTAATACAGTCTCTACATCTCTCTTCCCTTGAAGCATGCTGTAAACCTGCAAGCATGTTAATCCCATTCAAAGGTTCTGTGCAAGATCTGCATCTGATATGCCAGCCACTTGCCCACAACCCCACAAAAAAGAGAAAATAAGCTTTGAGTAAGCTACATATGAAAGAACCCCATACAGTCTTCTTCGATTTCATTCCCATCCATCTTCCTTTCTCTCTTTATTATTATTATTTTTTTTTTTGGGGGGTATAGGACAGAGAAGTTAAGATCCACCATACCTGTCCCTTCTTGGTTGTGAGTTGTCTAAGTATTGTTTCTGGCTTTGTCTTCCCTATGGTTGGCTCACCGCTGAAAGTCAAACCAAATGGATGTCTTATCAATTGCTGAATAGCCAATTCTACAAAGTATATACATGCATTTCAACATATCCAATAGCACATTCTTACGTCTTCCTGTCGAGGAAACGTATCGAGATATTGTTAACCTCAGCTTCTGAAATATGCATCTTTAAATTTCCTCCAGAAAGAATCTCCACGTCAGATACCTATGCACCAATAGGCAGAAACAGACTATTACTCCTAGGAAGAAATTAACAGAGAATTTATTCAGAATCCCTCCAAAATAAAGGGTAAAATACACAGTTGACAATATAATGTGCAAGCGCGACACCATACCAAGCCAAAGAGACCACGCTCCATGTACCAACCATTGATGGAATTTATTACTTCATCCAATCTCCTGATGTTAACCACTTTTCCTGCACCACTTGACACAAAAATCAAAACAAAGCAGACATTATTTGAGTGCTGTTCCATCCAGCAAAATGAAAATAGAAAAGAAGGTGCTCTTGCACTTGCTCAAACACGGCGTCCTAAGCATAACTGTAGGGAATATATAATAGAAAACCTACCATATCCGTCTCGGAAAGCATCCTCTAAAAATTTTGATGGAAGAACATTAGCCCCCTCACATACCAACCCGTGGAACTCCTGGTTCGGTTCTACCTTGTGACACAAGATAGAGGTAACGAGGATCACAACATCGGAAAAGCAAGATACAAATTCGAGAACGAGCTTTTGTGGTTGTTGACACTTTGAATTCCGATGAAAGGAACCCAAACTATCCCAACTACATCTTTGCAGGCACCTAGTGTAACATTTAGCAGGAAGATAGAATTTACCACCAGCACATACCTGAACAACAACCTATAAAAGGGAGAAATTATTACCTGAAACACCAATCTGATACCGTCCCGCGTATCGACGGCAACCGGCATGCAAGCGCAAAAGTATCCGCTATCTATGATCCTGTGGACATCCTCTTGAACTTCACGCACAGTGAGGGCGGAGTTAGGCCTACAAGCTTTGAGCGCTTGCAACGCCTCCATTTCCAGGTCCTTCCTCTCGAGCTCCTCGCCATCTTTGTTCCTCACCAAAACCTCGCTTATCAACACCCTTTCCTCGTCGTGCCGACTCACCGGCTGCCCCTTCCGAACTTCAAACTCCGACTGAGCCGACTCGGCCGGTGGAATCGCAGAGCTCTCCTTGTATCCCGGATCGGGCTCGGCCGTACCATCCGGCTGACTCAGCGACAGAGAAGCGGAACATAATGGGGGCAATTTCCTCGGCCGAGCCAGAGCCAGCGTCAGCGAGCTCAGAAGCGGCGACTTCGGGCTGAGCCGATGCTCGCGCTCGCGATGTTTGAAGTAGCTGATGAATTGAGTGAGTAAGTGAGCTGTTCTGGCGAGTGGCGACGCCGGGTCACGGGAAGTGCAAGGGAAATCCAAGAGCCACGGAGGCGGCGACAGGCGTCGGATTTTGATGGACGACGAGGTGAAGCCGACGCCATCGTTGCGAGGCATGTCTCCCCCCGGTGATAGGTGATGGCGGACCCGAAATGGCAGCGGGACCAAAACCCTTCAGATTCTAGGGTTTTAGGAATGGCGAAGAAGACGAAGCTCCTGCATTGCTGAAGCTGAACAGGGACCGGGAGTGTGGAGTGACGGTACGGACTCGGATCCGGACTCGGAGCATAGCATCTGGAGGAGCGGCCAAATCCACACCGGATGGAAACGGGTCGGATATTCATATCGGGTCGAGTTCTGGGAGCCCGAGCCGTTGCCTATTGGACCGTTTTCTAAGGCTGAGTAGCAGAGCCCAGGGAGTTACTGTTCTGACGGGGACAGCACGGCCTTGCTGTTGATGGGCTTGACAGAGATCTGGCAGGCTTCTGGCAACGGGTTTCATTTCATTTCGTTTCCTTTTCTTTCTGTTAACATAATGATGCAAATGATTCATAAACTTCAATTCGATATATCATATAATTTTTAAATTTTTGATTTGTTCAATATAATATTTAAATTTTTATTACATATCAAATATTGTCCCATTTCCAATATTATCTTTGAATTATTTTAAGTTCGGAAACAACATTGAACGTTTTTATATAATTAATGGACTAAACCAAATATGTATAAAAAATTCATGGACCATATTGAATAATTTAAAAATTCATGGACCGCATTGCATAAGCTCATGAATCACATTAAACGATATAAGAGTTCATGGATTATATTGCATACGAGGCTAAAATTCACGGACCATTTGTGTCAATTTCCCTTTTCTTTCTTTTATTTGTGCGATATTTGCTTTTCAACTCTTGTTTATTTGAGATTGCGTTGCTCTAATGCAATATTAAATTCATTTTCTTTTACGTAGCCAAATAGGGAATTTGCGATGGCAAGGTTCCAGTTGAGGACTTCTGGCTCGTCGGGATGAGGAGTCCGAGCGCTTGACTCATGTGCCGACCCATGAGCTCGATAGAGTGGCGCGAGTTCGGCCGTCATCGGTGTGACCAGACGCCGTTCCGAAGGAGTCGACGACCGTGTACGGCGGCGGAACCAATGACATTCCGAATGGGCCGATGGGAGCCTTCATGGAGTGGGAATCGCTGTGGATCCACACACCTGACGAGTCGCACGATGGATTCCTGAAAGCGACAAGCATGCGACTCGTACGTGGAGCACGTTCGGGCAAAGATTGAGTGCTCATCCCAAGTGGAAACTCCAGGAGTTTGGAGTCGTGATGGTTGGCCATGATTATAAACGGAAAAACAAAAAGGGCTCGATCAAAGACGATCATCCTATTGAAAAGACGGATGTCTTTTTGTTCGTGCGCAAAAGAGGAATGTGGTGGTAATATCTTCCCGAGCATTAGGTAATTCTCAAATGATAAAAGAGAGAGAAACGGCTCGTCGTTCGACCTTATCTTATCCTGAACATTTTATCTGAACGATTACTTAAATTACCAAGACGTTAAGTGGCGGTGGAATGGCAAAATTGGTTCTTGTAGTGGGCATGGGATGCCCTCGCTCTCTTGCAGTATCATCCTCCATTTTTTCGAACACGTATTTCTTTGGACCACAACATGTTGGTGGTCTCAGCCCGTCTCTCTCTCTCTCTCGCCTCTGATTTGACCAAAACAACGACTCGAGCATTCATGAAGTTGCTGTAGTCTCAACCTCAAGAGCTGCAACCTCTGCCCCTCCAGCTGCGGAATGATCTTTTGTGTCCCTGATCTTGGTGGCTGCATAGCAATCAACTTTGTAATTGTCTCACATCCCTGCTCATGCTTCCTCTCGGGATAAGAACACTACAAATACCATTATGTACGGCGCTCATTTTAATGTCAAAAGTTTTATAGAGATCACTTAAAATCACTTGGGGACAGTTGGCAAGGGTCTCCAGCCCCCGGCCCCTGGCCATGGGTTGACAACCCAAGAGCCCCTGCAAGCCCTCCCCCAGATCAAGCGAGGTTCGTCGGCCCACGGCTGGGGGCTGGCAACGGCGACAAATGCGAAGAAGATAAGAGCAATAGCGAGGGGTGGTAGGATTGCCATACTGGCCATGGTGATGGAACGAGAACAAGGAAGCAAGAAAACTAGCAACTTAGTCTCAAGAAATGGTTTTGCATATAACTGACGACCACGATCTGCTTGTCGCCTCTCCTCTGGTTCGTAGCGCTCAAAATGCACTGGGTGATCAAAGAGAGCAACGAGAACTACCTCTTGGATGATGATGAGTTTCGCTCGACAAAAGAATCGAGCTTGAGCCCTTCGCGCTCAAAATTACCTTTGAGGGTTGTCGACTTATGGCTGAGGGCTGGTGCCCCTCACTGACTGTCCCCACCCTCGCCAACGAGGGTGTGGCGACAGCAGCAAAGGCTTGCTACCCTCCCCTTTAATTTTTTTAAAATTTTTTAGAATTTTAATTATTTTAAATGCAAACTTGGCACTTCCATCTAGTTACATTATTTTTTTTTATCGGAGTTAACATTTAAGTGATTGTTTTTTTTTTCTCATTTGGCACTTAAAGTGATCCGGCAAAAACTTTTGATATTAAAGTGAGCACTATACACAACTTATAATATTTGTAGTATCCTTTTCCCGCTTTATCTTAGTCTTACTCTCCTCAAGTCGCTCCTTCCCTTCCTTTGCATCTTCCCGATCAATCGGACGACAAAGAAGTCAATTAGACGATAAAATCTGAAAATTCAATCGCAATATAGGACGCATGATTGTGCTTTGCAAATTTCCATGCCTATTGCCTAGTGCCTTGCGATTGACAAGCAAAATTCCAAACGTGTGGGTGAGGATTGCGGGAAGGACAACTTGGATGAATGGAAGTTCCAGACAGAAACCTAATCATGGTGCACCACTATTGAACAGGAACTCGGGCTTTGGGGAAGTGGCAAGTGATGTGGAACCCTTCTTTCCCCCTCAAAAGCTCCGGATGATGGAGACCTTTTCCCTCTACCTTATCTTCCGCCACCTCATGCTGCACGCGCATGACCTTCATCTCTTTAAAGATTTTGCCTTAACAATTCAATTGTTCGAGCTTCAATGTATGCATCATATGGTGGTTGACCCGGCATTCCTTTAGCAATGTAGCTTTAGGAATTTCTTCCAAAGTTAGCCTCGTCTCAACACATGCTCAAGAACTCTAATTTCTCTCTATGTAGTAGTCTTTGTGGTTGTATTTCCGAGCTAGTAAGGCCGAGTTGAGCATAGATTCCTAAGGCCGCATGGATAAGGAAACGACGCTAGTTCAATCAGTCCATGATCATTGATATGTCACTAACATTGCTGACCTCAGATGGAATTGGTGGGGGGGCATCTTCTTGTTGCGGTCCATCTTCCACTATTGCTGGACTTATTTGGCCGCTCTGCACTAAATGACGAAAGGACAAAGCTAATAAGTAAAGGTTCTTTTACTTTAATAGGTGAAGTCTGCAGATTCAGTGTAAAAAGCTGCAAGTGCTATAAAAGTAGTGAACTTTTTAACGTGGGATAGGTTGGGGGGTTGGAGGAGCAGAATATTCTCTGGACCATGATTTTCGAGTACGGCGGACTTCCTAAATTGGGGGAATTCAGGGAAAGTCAATTTGTCTAATGACACTGCTAATTGGGTAATTCACAAAGGTACATAATCTGGTAATGCTAGCCCCCTCTGGTTGAATGACTTTTTTTTTTTTTGCAATTGATATCGATATCGTTCGAACATTAATTTCGAGATATTTTCAATCGAATAAGTATTGGTGATATACTTATCTTGATAATTGGTTTGAACTTTGACCTTTGAAGAGTTACATCTAATCTCGAACATGACTCAAGGATTGGGGATGATGCGTTGCGATTCCAGGTTTTGATCAAAATACAAATTTCATTCAATGTCGTGCCAAGTTTTGAAATTAATTAAGTGCACCGAAATATTATGGATTGATAAAATCGTAATTTGAGATAGTCAAGAGAATCGTCAAATAATATTCAAAGGTGTTTTCTCTTTTGGCATTTGAATGCAACATAATCGTAAATAGAGGTGATCGGTTCCCGGGACGATCTGATTTCCCTCCGAAATTGGGAACCGGACCGATGGGACCGGTTCCCATTTTTTAGGACCGTGGACCGGACCACCAAAATATAGGATCGGACCGGTTCAGTCCGGTTCTTGGGCGGTCCAATGGGTCCAAGCTGAGATTTATAAAAATTTCATCTCGAGCAAAATTCTTTTGGGTCCAAGCTAAAATAATCTCAAAAAGACGATAAAGAAAGCAAGTTCAAGGTTCTTACCAGGCCTAAGTCCTTGCCTTTGCCGTTGAAATGCATAAGCCACAAATTTCCATGAACCTAGTCGGTCCAACCAAAGGGGAAAGAGACAGAGGAGAGGGAAAGAAGAAATTGCAGGGGAGGACTGAGGAGTGAGGAGTCACTGGTGATGGTGGAATACGTTGCCTTGGAGTAGCTCTTTAAAAGTGATTATCTATTTTGAATACAAATATTATGTATATAAAAGATGGAATTCTAATCGATTGATAAATATTAAAGTAAACACAAAAGCGTTAGGTTCTTTTTTCCGTACTTTTCCAAGTCAATTCTCCATAAGAGGTTGTGATTTTCGCCTTTGTATGTAATTTTGAGCTAATCAGCACTCATTGTAAACTCCGTATTTTTCTGGATTCATGGCGAATTTCTTGGCAGCCAATTTTTCCCCATGGAGCAGGCACCAGTAATTGGATCAAAATCGCGTAATCATCCCAATACCCTTGTGGCGGTTCATTATCTTCTCTTGCAATTCTTACTTCTTCGCGTTTGATTTAAATTGCGAAATTCGTTAATTCCCACATTATTTACGACACGGCGGGTCTGCTTGTCAGTCATTGGACATGTGCAGCCATGTCGCTCTGCATTTTGTTAGAGCACTAGGAATACAAAGAATTTATGGGAATTGATCTAATCTCTAACGGAGCATTTGAATTATAAAGCCGGCTTTGATACCTATTTGAAGTGAGTTGCATTGCATTTATTACAAAAAGTCCGTTCCGTCCCTTCACAAATTAATTTAGAAATCGATCACAATGATTGGACACCGCTCTTTATTCAATAGCTGTGGACTAGTCGGAGCTGTGGAATGGATCCCTATTCTGTTTTTGTCATAAAGCATTCACGTTTAAGTCATTGATCGCGATTCGACCAAAAAAAAAAAAGTCATTGATCGCGTCATCTGTTCATATTTTAAATTTACCCATCAATTGTTTCCCGGTGGACTTGGCCAATTTCGATTTCTACCTGCGATTGCTGACTCCATGCGATTAGGTTACCCACGGGTCTATTCAATAGACCAAGACATTGGGCGAGCGCATTAAATATTGGGATAAACTCATAGTTGTTACGACCTTGAAGCGAGTTTAGACACAATGACTTGATTTTGATGCTTTGAGACTAGTCCAAGAAGTCCTACCAGGAGGAATTTCTCCGCATTTACTATTGGACGAGATATCCCTATCCGACACTCATAAGATTTGAGATTAGGGCTAAGTACAATGGACCGCTCAACTTAGGAACCGCCCGAACCGGGCAAGTTGGTCTAATTTTTCGGAGACGGTCCATAATTCTTAAAAATAAAATAGGCTCCTAGGCAGTCCGATTTTCAATTCCTAGGAGAGCAAGACCGTATCAAAATTAGAATTGACCCGATTTCCTTTATTTGAGTTCTTTCTATCTTAATATCTATTGTCAATCGAGAGTCAAAACTTTGCTGCTCTAAGTAAGTCTACGCCAGTACTCTCTCTCTCTCTCTCTCTCTCTCTCTCTCTCTCTCTCTCTCTGTGGTCACATTGGATCGCAAGTAAACTAGACCGGATTGGTCATAAGATTAATCAATCGTCTTCGATCCTAAAAACTGGCGATTACTCCCATCAATTCGATTCTCAATTCACCGCCTGAGGAACTGATTACTCTTATTTGAGATTGTATACAAGCAAGGTGCACGAAAAGACCATTTCCTATGCTAAGGTCTGACCCTCAAGCCCAGCAAAACTGACCTGAAACCTAGACGTATTGGTCCTATGACCTTAAGGAAATAAGACTGGGACTTCAAGGGTCGAGGATGGGGATGCGGGCTAGACTTGACATCTTAATGATTGAGCCCAAGATTCGAGACCCTAGCGCCACATTGCTAATGGCTCGGACTTGAGACTTTGATCATGGTCCAGGGGTATGCATGATCTAGGCATAGTTCAATTGCCGGTTCCTCCCCAAAACTGGAAATTGGACTGATGGGATTGTGGACAAGACTATTGACCGAACTGTCTAAGTCATGGGCCAAATCGGACCGGACCCATTGGTCAGGTTTGATTTCCAGAAAATTTAATATATCAGTTGGGAACCGGAAAAATTCTAATAAAAATTATATTTCTTTACTTATTCTTAAAAAATAAATATTTTGGTAAAGTTGGGTAAATATTAAAATTTTGAGAATTTAAATTAAATTATTTACATTTTTTACATCTTTATTTTTAATAAAATATAAAAAATTTAACCGGTTCGGTCTGACCTTTCACTGGATCAGATTGTCCAGATATCGATTCTACTTTTGAGAATCGGGAATCGGACCGATACTTCCGGTTCAGTCTATCGGTCCGGGCCGTTTTCAATTTGAGCGATGTAAGTTACTTACTCCTCCACGGTCAACGAAAACCGAGTCGGGATATTGGATTTAGACGGACCGAGTCAATTGCGTGTGGAAAAAGAGGGAGTGGGAGGGGAACGAGTGCGGAAACTGCCGCGGACGGCGGGAACGAGGAAGACAGTGGGCATGCAGGGGCAGAACCGGGATTTCGCGGGCCGCCCACGAATGGCGTGGCGGGGGGATGGCGGTTACGGTTTACTAGAGGGAACCCGAGAAGCCCGAGAGAACGCGGAAGGGAAGAAGAAGGACGTTAAGGATTCAAAAATTTAAAAAGAGTCGGGGGAAAAAATATAAAAGATTTTTGGCTGGATGGATGGGGCGAGGAAGGGGGCGGGTCACGGAGCATAAAGACGCGACGACCCCCGCGATTCGCAGGGCGAAGCGACTCTTCATCCACATCTCTCTCTGCCGCTCTGTCCCGTCTCGTCCCTTCCCCCTCTCTCCCCTCTCCGCAGAAACCCTAGGATTCACGGAGTCGGAACTCTTATGCGATCGATCTCCATCGCTCTTTCTCTATCTCTCTCTCTCTCTTCGCTCTAGCTTCTGCTTTTGTGGCCCTGAGCAGGTGGAAGGGCGCCGGGTCGTTTCCGGGTACGTGAGCTTTACGCGCGCTCCCTCCGCCTTTCGGTGCTGTACATATGAAGCTCCTGTTTGATTGCTGCTCCGTGCTCTGTTCCGTGTGTCTGGTGCTGCTCTGTTGCTAGCCTCCGGTTACGAGGCCGTCGGTTTTGCTAGCCTGATCGCTCGGCCGTGAGTTCGAGTCTGGCGTGGGTACTCGGCTTGCCCGTTTGTTTGGGGTGATCATTGCTTTGCTGATACAAACTCGCCTGACTGCTTTGAGTTCCGCCTCTCTGCAGGATGCCTGCCTTTTTTTCTTTCTTTTTCATTTTTGCCTTTTCTTTTCGCGCGTGATCGATTAGTGCGTTTCTGTGTAGCTACGCATTCTGCGGCAGCTTCGTTATATACTTTCCATGTAACTGCTCTTCGTTGCTCCGCGGTAGCCACATGTGATGATGTCTACGTATCTGCCTAGGCTCTGTCGACAATCTTTTGCTGGTTCCCTGTCTCTGTTAACACTGGTTCACGAGAGCTCCGTTAGTTCATGCTCCGATCAATTTGCAAAGTGGCGTTGTGCTTTAAATATGCGTTCTTTTGATTTTCGCCTGTGAAGTCAAACTTTCAGAGCGTTTTTTATTTTTTTGGCTCTGTTTGACTTTGTTGTCTTTTGTTCTCAAGCTGTTTTAATTGCCAAAACAAATTTATCGAGCAAGTAAAGGTTGCTTAAGTTGTCACCAGCAAGCAGAGCGAAATTGGAGTTCTGTGCAACAGCATTTTTGCTATAATTAGAAGTGCTGGCAGATGAATCTATTAGCAATATTCTTTCACGCCTTGTAATCACTGCATGGACATACTGCGACTTTCATCTAGCTATAGAAACGCCAGATTGTGTAACTTCACTATGTTGCTAATTTTTTTTTTGGCAGGATTAGGAAAACTTAAATTCCTGACAAATGAAAATGGATTTAAATGGGAAGGATGACCTCAAGGTGCCTCTATTGCAACCTATCGGTGGTGTGGGCGCCTCTTCAAGCATGGTGGATCATACAAAAGATGACAGAGTGCGGAGCATTTCGTTCAGAGTAAGTGATATCAAGTGTGCATCCTGCGCAGCTTCTATAGAATCAGCTGTTGGAAAGCTTAATGGGGTTGAGAGTGTGTTGGTGTCGCCACTTCAAGGCCATGCTGCAGTGACGTATATTCCTGAGCTAATAAATGTAAGTAAGCTGTAACAACTAATCCTTGCTGCTCTATACAGTGAGACATTAGGGCATAGTCTTTTTAACATTCCTTTGTTCAATTAGATTATGTCCGATTTATTTGCAATCTCTTCTCTTGTTCTTGTTTTTTCAAATTTTTAACTCATACATTATCTAAGTTTCACTAGAAACGGCGGCATTATTCTCCTCTTAGGCGACTTGGGGGAGTGAGTCTAGATCATCCCTATTTTTTAGCGCCGAAATATTTCTGAAGTGCAAGAAATTGCAGATATTGAGTTCATCTGTTAAGAGTTTTGTGGATCAAGTTGATGGCAGTGCACACCCAAAGAATGTGCATGCGCGTGCATGTGTAGTGACATTTCTTTGAGAATATTTGCAGTTTGTCACGTGTGTTTGAACTTGATGATAATAAGTTCTGGAGATGGTTTCGTGGTGAGAGGACATGAACTTTTTGATCTCTTTGCGAATTTCCCCAAAACCTCACAGATGCTAGAGGAAGGTGCATCAATGAAAAGAAAGTACCTATCTATCTATCTGTCTGTCTGTCTTTCTATTTGTCTCTCTTCTCTTTAATCGTTATTTTATAAGATGTGCTCTCTATTTTGCTTGTGATCCATTCATTCTGCCTTGTTAATGAGAAACAACATATTTATTATGGCTATATTTTTAGGCAAGAAAGATTAAGGAGTGCATCGAGGAAGCAGGTTTTGCTGTTTCGGAATTTCCAGAACAAGATATTGTGGTATGTCGTCTTAGAATCAAAGGAATGGCGTGCACTAGCTGCTCTGAGTCGGTTGAACGGGCCCTTGCAATGGTTGATGGAGTGAAAAAAGCTGTGGTTGGTCTAGCTCTAGAAGAAGCAAAAGTCCACTATGATAAAAACGTTATTGACACCAACTGCATCATTGAAGCTGTAGAAGATGCTGGTTTTGGGGCTGATCTCATTACAACGGGTAATGATCTGAACAAAGTCCATTTGAAACTTGAAGGAGTGAATGACCCAGAAGATGCAGCTGTTATTCGAACCACCCTTGAGTCAGCTGAAGGTGTCAATGAAGTTGAGATGGATTTGGCAGAAGAAAAGGTCGTTATTGCCTATGACCCAGACCTTACTGGTCCAAGGTCCCTAATACATAGCATAAAGGAAGCTAGCCATGGGTCTAAATCATACGGCGCAAGCCTTTATATTGCTCCGAGACGTAGAGAATCTGAGCAACAAGAGGAAGTACGGATGTTTAGAAACCAATTCCTGTTGAGCTGCCTCTTTTCAGTCCCAGTTTTCGCATTCTCTATGGTACTTCCGATGCTTCATCCTTATGGGAAATGGTTAGAGTATAAGATATACAACATGCTCAGCATTGGGATGCTTCTGAGATGGATACTTTGCACTCCGGTGCAGTTCGTCATTGGCCAAAGGTAAGAAAATATTTTCCCAGAGTTATAATTATTGATTGTGTTGTGCTGAGTTTTCACACTTCAGAAGCTGTATGTTGGTTGGCATATGATGTCAAGGTCACTCCGGAGAATCAGCTAACTTTTTTGATTTTGGATATTATCTAGGTTTTATATGGGGGCGTACCATGCATTGAGACGAAAATCAGCTAATATGGATGTTCTGGTTGCACTGGGCACCAATGCCGCTTACTTTTATTCTGTATACATCATGATAAAGGCATTGACTTCTGATAAATTTGAAGGGCAAGACTTTTTTGAAACAAGTTCCATGTTGATATCCTTTATTCTCTTGGGAAAATATTTAGAGATCGTAGCTAAAGGGAAAACGTCAGATGCTTTGGCCAAGTTGACTGATCTGGCACCTGATACAGCTTATTTGGTTAAGTTGGATAGTGATGGGAATGTTATTTCTGAGGAGGAAATTAGCACTCAACTTATACAAAGGAATGACATATTCAAGATTATTCCTGGCTCAAAGGTTCCTGTTGACGGGATTGTAATCACTGGCCAAAGCCATGTTAATGAAAGTATGATCACAGGGGAGGCTACGCCAGTTGCTAAAAGACCAGGTGACAAGGTATCGCCTAGGGTTCTTGCTTGGCATCTCATACTCTGGAGTTGTATTTTCACTGCAATTTTAACTGGCACCTCACCTGTCCTTTATTTGGATGCATAGGTTATTGGTGGAACCATGAATGAAAATGGATGCTTACTAGTAAAGGCCACTCACGTTGGGTCAGAGACAGCACTTTCTCAAATAGTTCAACTGGTTGAAGCCGCTCAGCTTGCAAGAGCACCTGTCCAGAAACTAGCAGACCAGATTTCAAGATTTTTCGTGCCAACAGTAAGTCTCTTTTCTTTGGTTCTGCTTTATGCAGTTACCTTCTCGATTGATAATAGTGCTTTGTGCTTACAAAACCGGTTGTTTATTTTCGAGGTATAGTTCCTTTTCCTCATTCAATTTAGTGTTGTGGAGATCGGTTCAAGTTCACATTTTGGAGATGATGCACAAGAAATGCATATTCCCGATCTGGAAGCCTGTAAAGCTTGCAGACTGAGTTCTTTACTAGAGTTGTTGTTTTCACATCATCATTCTTTGGAGATATGTCCATGCCTTCTTTCATTTTTGTCATCGTTCATTCATTCCATTCTAGGGTTGTTGATCTTTCACTTGACATGTATACCTAGCATTCCTTTGCTGAAACAATTCACATAACTTTGTACCTCAGTTTCAAAGGGTATAACGCTAGGTATAACCAAGAAAAGTCGAGGTACACTGAAGTTGATGTAGACTGACAGATTGTATATTATGATAGCTCACGGAGTACTTGGCCATGGTTGATCTCAATGTATAGGAGTCACGTGTCTATTGAAATTAATTCGTCAAGGCTGAACAATATTCATAGACTTTGGTTTTTCAAAGCAGCCACTGCTCTTTTCTAAGTACCTGCCATAGTAGAAGCACAAAATTTACTACCTTGAATAATAAAATCTTTAGTGTTTACTCTTGCTTTTCTTTTCAAGGATAATGAATCAATTAAGTATGTTTTGTTTTCTTCTATGTACAGGTTGTTGTTGCGGCATTTTTTACATGGCTGGGATGGTTTATCCCTGGAGAAGTCGGTCTCTATCCTAAATGGTGGATACCAAAGGCAATGGATGGATTTGAACTTGCTCTGCAGTTTGGTATTTCCGTACTTGTGGTTGCCTGTCCTTGTGCGCTGGGACTAGCAACTCCCACGGCCGTCATGGTTGCCACTGGCAAGGGTGCTTCACAAGGTGTGCTTATCAAGGGTGGAGATGCACTTGAAAAGGCACACAAGGTAGGATTTGAAACCATCATCTGGGAACTAAGCAATATTATTACTTGGAAATGCAGTCATTTATTTTCTCCTGAAGAATGTGTGCTGCTGATTCACTGTATTACTATTCCAGACAAGCCTTTCTTGCTTCTTTCTGTCGTCTTACATTTTAATATCTGTTTTAGTAATTGGTTCTCTTTATCTGGCTGGGTTGTTTCAAGGGGGGATGATCAGATCTGTAAACATCTACCGCATTGTCACTTTGAATGGCTTAAAGTATGCTAAAGAAAGTACTTCTTGCTTTTCCCTTTCCACTGGTGGCTGCATTAGTTAGTAATAATTGCCTCATGATCAGACTGTTCCATTGATAGCAAATCCTTGTATTAATTTGCATAAGGCAATTTCCATGAGAATGATTGTAAGTGCATGCTATTGAAGTTAGACAGGTTACGGATAAATTTTTATTTAGATGGGCTTGAATCTGTTGTGAGCTCCTTTCCAATTTCTTTTACTAATATCTTAACTTCTGTTCTATGCAAAACATTTACATTTTTCTGTCTTCAGGTGAAAACAGTGGTGTTTGACAAGACAGGGACATTGACTATTGGAAAGCCTGCGGTGGTTAGTGCTGTTCTCTTCTCCTCTTACTCAATGGAGGAGTTCTGTGACCTGGCTACTGCTGCAGAGGTGCGTCTTTTTATTGTTGTATGGTATCCTAATATGAGAGAGCTGGATTATTAAGGAGATAAATGTTGAAGTGGTAATGGAAAGAGTCTGTGAAGTGGGCGTAATTCAGGAGATTTCCGATACGCCGCTATTCAATCTCAACATTTTACTCATTTAGTGGAAATTGTTTATATCCTGACCTCAAGTTATTTTGTTCTGGTAGACTTGCATTTATTTGATGGTAGGTGATATCGGAATTGGTGTAGCGCTCTTTATGTGATTCATTGGTTTTCTGTAATGTTTAGGTGAATAGTGAACACCCAATAGCAAAAGCTGTCATGGAACACGCAAAGAGGCTGCGCAAGAAATTTGGATCCAGCACTGACCATAATGCAGAGGTCAAGGACTTTGAGGTGCACCCAGGTGCTGGTGTGAGCGGAAAAGTGGGTGAAAAAGTGGTTCTAGTTGGCAACAGGAAGCTGATGCAGGCCTTTAATGTGGCTATTGGTCATGAGGTTCAGGACTACATTTCGGAAAATGAGCAAATGGCTCGTAGCTGTGTGCTTGTTGCAGTTGATGGAAAGATTGCCGGAGCTTTTGCTGTAACTGATCCGGTAAAGCCAGAGGCTGGGCGTGTCATATCCTTTCTTCACTCTATGGGCATCTCAAGTATCATGGTGACTGGCGATAACTGGGCCACAGCGACGGCTATATCAAAGCAAGTCGGAATCCAGAAGGTTTTTGCTGAGACAGACCCAGTAGGAAAGGCTGATAAGATCAAAGATTTGCAGGTACCCTTATCTTGCCTTGGCTCTGAAGCGGACTACGTCAATCTTAAATGGTTATTGTTATATCGTCAAAGCTTAATAAGTTAACTTGAGTGAGCATTTCGTGTTGCTAAGGATTCTTTAGATCAGAAGTAGGGTCATTAGTTATGAGTGGTCACGTTTCATCCAATCAATAAGAACATGATGGCAGATTTGTGCATCATGTTGCGATTTGACAGAGTCGGACCGTGTGGTAGAACTGTTGTGCAATTACTGCCAACACATCTGAAACTTAAGTCGATAGATAAATGCGTAATTCAAACATTCAGATACTCTGACACTCCTTGCTCAGAGGTTGGTTTTGGCTTAAGCACGACGCATGACATTTGATTATAATCAAGGAGGCAAATGAGGAATTGGGGACTTTCAAACAAAAACATCGCAGAATCCTCTTCTCCTCAAGCTTTAACTTTTAGACTGTCTTAACGTCATTTGAGCGTAGGTCGCCAATTTGATTCTTAAGCTTCCTCCTTCTGTTTTATTTTGTCTCATGCTTACTAATATACTGCTCATGTGCCTGAACTCTGTTCGATGAAGTCCTTGTTTGTTTTTACCCTATTTATGCATATATGCTGCGTGTCTTGTAAAGGACGAATTGGTTTGACGACTGAAAATTTAAATTCGATGCAGACGAAAGGGATGACAGTGGCAATGGTGGGAGATGGAATCAACGATTCACCGGCCTTGGTCGCAGCAGATGTCGGCATGGCGATTGGTGCAGGCACCGACTTCGCCATAGAGGCGGCCGACATAGTTCTCATCAAAAGCAACCTGGAGGACGTGGTAACCGCCATCCATCTGTCCCGGAAGACGATGTCGCGCATCCGACTTAACTACGTGTGGGCCCTCGGCTACAACGTCCTCGTCATGCCGATTGCCGCCGGCATCCTCTACCCGTTCACCGGCATCCGTTTACCGCCCTGGCTCGCCGGCGCCTGCATGGCCGCTTCCTCCCTCAGCGTGGTCTGCTCCTCTTTACTACTGCAGTCTTATCAGAAGCCTCTGAACGTCCACGACACTCGAGGGCAGGACGGTTGCCCCAAATCCGCTTGACCCGTTGCCCCGGTCGCGTCGTACCCCGATCTTTCCTTCTCGCTAGTGTGATGATCTGCAGCTGGAGCTGCACGTGTGTAAGCGGTCAATGCGAGCGCCTCGCTCCTTTAAAGACTGATTCTAGACAATGCAATCTTAATTTCTGCCACGGATGGAAAAGGTCACATCGTGTTCCCTCGAACATGGTCAAGGACCGTCTGGGCTTTTTGAACGAAACTACTTTAGGATCGCCTCAGTTGCAGAACGCAGGGAACATGATTTGTCGGACGCTAATTACGTCGCGAACCTTTTCCTATTGTACTGTCGAAAAGCGATGACCGCGATAAGCATGCAAACGTCGCTCTCTAAAATCGGCATAATCACATCAAGGTCGATTGATTATGCCTCGCAAGAAAGCCTTGACTTGTTTATTTATTTTGTATCGTGCGAGGGAGTATTCGAATAAAAAGCGAGATTCTTCCCAATGGAAAAATAGAGAGAAAAGTCGTCGCTGGATTGTGACCAGCCGTTTGTGCCGCCCTGATTATAATGTAATCCATGTCATGCGAGATCAGTACATGCACTTTTAATCGAGCTGGAATAAATTTTTACTCGTTGACCATGGAATATCAGAATTGTTAAAAGTTATAGCAATTTATGTAGGAATTACAAAGAAAGTGGGATTATTATTACGAAAGATCCCAAATCAATAGACATGTGATAAATTTACTATAAATTAGTGTAGATTTTCACATTAACTTGTCATTTTAATTGAGTTATTACCTTATGTCATTTAACTTAGTAATTTTATCTTAAATTTTGAAGAGAGTTGATAGATAATAAATATGTAGCGAGTATACTAATTTAAAATATTAATTTGTTACAAGTGCACTAGATTTGAATTTTTAGCGACCCAACAGATTAGTTTATGATTAATTTATCACGGATTTATTGGTTTGTGGTTTTCGCGGTATTAATCCATAAAAAAATGCAAGTACGTGATTACGTCGCGTACCGGAGTCGGTTCCTCGGCGTATAACAGAAGTAGCCATTTTTTTTTTTGACACACGTTTTCCGACAAAACCCTGCTCAGGCGTGCTCGAGTCACGAGTCGGGACTCACGACCGCCACCCCTCGCCTTTCTCTCTCCTGAACGGAACTCAGACGCACGGACGCAGTCGCCTCCCCGATCCTGACGGTCTGAGTAACTCTTCTCCTGAAGATGATTGGAGGCGAGCTTTCTTCGTTCGGCGCTCCTTGTCTCTCCGCCCCGGATACTTTACATGCCGCTGCGAAAGAGCTCTTTGCGATCTGTGCTGTGATTTGAGGTAAACGATGCACGATCTCGCCTCCCGTGTCCGAATCGTCTCGAGGGTGTTTGTGGATTGTGTTTCCGCCATAATTGGAGGGGGAACGATATATTCTTGGGGATCTTGCTGATTTCTGATTGCCGTTTTTTTTTTCGGTGCCTCTCGTGGCTTCTGTGCGCCTGTGTGTGTGTGTGTGTGTGTGTGAGAGAGAGAGAGAGAGAGAGAGAGAGAGAGAGAGAGAGAGAGAGAGAGAGAGAGAGAGAGTCAAACAGGCTGATTGGTTGATTCGAGGATGCTAAGAAGCCTAAGAAGCCAATTGGCCTAGAGCTTCTGTGAGTGCTGTTACTCCCTTGTTTTGGCTTGTTGGGAGATATCGGATAGGTTTAGTGCGGCGAGAGATGGAGAATTCGAGCATGGGAGGTGGGTTTTTGTCGGTGTCGAGTGGGGGGTTGTTAGAAATGGAGCCCTCAATGAACAGGCACCAACAAACCCACCTGGCTCATTCGTCCATGAGCCATCGGCAACCGATGAATCTCATGACTGGTCTTGAAAGCAGCAGCCAACACATTGGACTGATGGACGTTGGGGGCTTGACCGCACGGGGTGCACCAACAAATTTCAACAAAGGGAAGGCCGCAGTTGGTGCTTTGAGTGCTGGCAATATTAGCGAAGAGGATGAACCTAGTTTTGATGATGGAAATGGCGAGAGTTCGGGAAAGGGTAAGAAGGGTTCTCCTTGGCACCGAATGAAGTGGACTGATGAGGTGGTTAGGCTTCTCATAGCAGTGGTTGCTTGCGTGGCCGATGATGGGGCTGGCGAGGATGGATTCAGGAGGAAAGCTGGGATCCTCCAGAAGAAGGGCAAGTGGAAAACTGTTTCGAAGATTATGATCAGTAGAGGTTGTCATGTTTCGCCGCAGCAGTGCGAGGATAAGTTCAATGACTTGAACAAGAGGTACAAGAGACTGAATGATATCCTTGGGAGAGGAACTAGTTGTAGGGTGGTGGAGAAACCTGTCCTTATGGATTCCATGCCAAATCTATCTGCAAAGGCCAAGGAAGATGTGAAGAAGATATTGAGCTCGAAGCATTTATTTTACAAAGAGATGTGTGCCTATCATAATGGCCAGAAGATTCCCAACTGCCAAGATATTGATTTACAATCGTATCCATTGCATCTCGAGAGGGGATCAAAGGATGATAATATATCAGATGAGGAAGCTGAAGACAATGAGGATTGTGACGACGAAGATGACGACGACGGATTGGATGATGAGGATGACAATGGTATTGACGGATGCCAGGGAAAAGTATGTGCATCTAATAAGAGGAAAATGGTTGAGGAGGATGGTCCATCATGGCCGCAGTGTAGTAGGCAAGAGGCTTTGCAATTTGAGATGGTAGATATATATCAGGATCCATCAAAGACACCATGGGAGCGAAAAGAGTGTATTAAGAGACAGATGTTGCAACTTCAAGAGCAGAGAGCAAGCATTCAGGCTGAATCCTTTGAGCTCGAGAAACAGCGTTTCAAGTGGCTAAGATACTGCAGCAAGAAAAACAGGGAGCTGGAGAGGTTGAGGCTGGAAAACGAGAGGATGAAACTAGAAAATGAGAGGGGTTTTCTGGATTTGAAGCATAAGGAGTTGGAGATCAATTCCAGGAGGTCAGAAGCACCTTTTGACCCCACTTATCATAGCATCGACAGATTTCCAGGGAGAGATCACCTAGATTTGAGTAGGCATCAATAGCAATCTACAGACCTCTCTTTGCTGTCTCTCCACTCAGAAGGATGAGCTACGCATGGTTTGTGTATATGCTGCTTTATCATCAAACTTTGGTGAGACTTCCGTTCTTCTTTTTTCCCCGTGAGTAGATTTGTGCCATTGAAAGTAGATTGTCGTATTTTGATACTTTATCTACCTGGGAACTGCCTAATGTAAACCTGCATCGAGATTTTCCAAGTAGCAGTGCGATATCTGTCACTCTTAGGATGAGCTTTGCTTCGTGTAAATGTCCATGGGAAGCCTAACCAAAGCAGATTCATTCATACTTGCGATGCAGTGGCTGAGTTAGTTTTTTGTTAAAGGATGGACATCAAGCAGTTTTTATTGCACCTGAGTTGCAAGACGGCAGGTTAATTCAAGGGGTAAGTGTATTGAAAGTTCTAAAACTTGTTACGAAGGTATGCTTGAGTTCTAAAACTTTGAAAAAGTTCAATTGAATCCTCAAACTTGTCATAAAGTGCACTGGAATCCTAAGTTTTTTTAAAAATGCAATCAAGTCCTAAAGCTTGTCAAATTGGTCCAATAAAGTCATTTCTTTGGTTGCACTTTTTGAAAAATTTAGGACTCGATTGCACTTTTCTGACAAGTTTTAGGAATTTCAGTACACTTATCTCCTTAGTTCAATCCTAAACTTTGGTTATCTCTATCTTCATCGTGTGTCGAGATGATTTGGACATTTAGCGGAGAAATTAGCCTGAAGGTGTCCAATTTGTGAAGCTGGTAAGTCGGATCCACTTGGGGTATCTGCTCATCTCGTGCTAATCAGAGGAACAAGCACATGAGTGGCCCCTGAAAGAACAGGGGTATCAATGGTTGGATCAGTGCATTGTGAAAAAAGTAGAGTGCCGCTCGACTGAAAGTTTGAAAATGCGAAGATGATTGCTGAATGGACGAGCATTTTTTGAGCAAGGCTGTCGAAAGAGATGACTATGAATGATACTTGATTATAACCCTATTGAAAAAGTGGTTGCTCCATATGGATTATTGCTATCTGTATGATGTTTGTTCGTTTTCTCTTATACCGAGTATATAATTTTGCGGCCGAGGGGGCCGAGGGATCCTGTATCGTCGACTGTTCGCCGTGCTCGGAACCCACCGGTCACCAATCGCAAGGCATCGGCAGCTTTACTTGGACAAGCCTTGCTTCACAAACCTATAAATCTTTATTCGATTGAAATTTGTATGTGAAAAATACTGTGGTTGTCCTTAAAATCTGGGTGTAGCTGTCTTCATGCGTATGTTCTAAGCCTAATGACCCGACCGGAAGTTTCTTCTTCCCCGTTGTACTGCACTTTTTTTTTGTGGGCCAGGGTTATAAATGTAAACCTTTAGTTTCATGTTAATTTGACCAACCCTTTTCTGAGTTTGAGTAATTTAACATTATTAGAATTTAAAAAGCCTAAGTTACAACATGGAAAATATTTGTATTATTGTACATGCTCGTGACAATTTCATTTGTGGTTGGTAGTGAACAAAGGTGACGTTTTGTCTCAGGACCGGGCACAAATTGAACGAGCCCACTCATCCCGCCACCTCGAGTTATGTATGTCGTGGTGCATGAACCTTTAGATTAGTTAGGGGAATCCCTAACTTTGCGGATAAATGAAATGAAATTCGAGATCGATAATGCATGACTGAAATCCATGACTCAAAAGAGGCTCCTCGCAAATCTAAATGGAGTATTATCGAGTTGATTAGGGTGGCGCAATTAATTTAAATCAAGTTGAACTCAAATCACCGCAATTAAGCGGCATGCAAGCCTAATTATAAGATCAAGGAAAATGGGAGATAACATTACTTTTGATTGGGTATTTTCATTTGAGAAACTCGAGAGTCCAAGTTTGTATTAAAAGTCAATTTTTCATAATTCAACGCTTATTGTAATTAAGTATATCTAATAATCTTTAACTAGGCGCAGCTTAATTAAATTATTTCAAATAGAAATTTGATTGAGCGCTTAATTTCGTCATATTCTCTGCATGGAGCTGAGCGACCAGCAACTCCGATGACAAGAACCAACCAACGTTTCTGATGATCCCTCGCTCTGCACTCGCCCGCCGATCTCTCCTCCGTTGGCGCCCGAACCCTCTGCCGAACTCTCTTCTGCTCTCTTCGCTCCACACCCGGTCCCTCCCTCCTCACAGGGACAAGCCCACGAGCTGGAAGACCACCCACGCGTTCGTCCTCTCGAACCCGCTCCTCTCTCTGCTGGAACGGTGCCGGTCCATGTCCCAGCTGATGCAAGTCCAAGCCCAGATGGTCGCCACCGGGTTGGTCTCGGATGGGCTGGCCCTCAGCCGCCTCGTCGCCTTCTGCGCCCTCTCGGAGTCGCGGGACCTCGGGTACTGCGCCAAGATTCTGTACGGCGCGGAGGACCCCAATGCGTTCTCCTGGAACGTGGCGATCAGGGGCTTCGCGGAGAGCGAGAGACCGAGCGAAGCGTTCGTTCTGTACCGGGGAATGTTGAGGAATGGACGGTCGAAGCCCGACAACTTTACTTATCCCCTGCTGCTGAAGATATGTGCCGATCCGTCGATGAATCGTATGGGCCGCGGGATTCTTGGGCATGTGGTGGAGTTGGGATTTGATGGTGATTTGTTCGTGCGCAATGCGGTGATCCATATGGTTGTTTCTTGGGGCGAGGTGGGGAAAGCACGTGAGGTGTTCGATGGAAGTCCTGTGAGAGACTTGGTTTCGTGGAACTCCTTGATCAATGGGTATGTGAGGAGTGGGTTGGCGGATTACGCTCTCAGAATATATCGTGAGATGGAGGCGGAAGGTGTTGCGCCGGATGAGGTCACAATGATTGGCATGGTCTCTTCATGTGCCCAATTGGAGGATTTAAAACTTGGGATAGAATTTCACCAATTGATTGAAAGGAATGGGTTGACTTTGACTGTGCCTCTCGCCAATGCTCTTATGGACATGTACATCAAGTGTGGGAAGCTCGAACGAGCGCAGGAAATTTTCAAAAACATGAAGATGAGAACTTTTGTTTCATGGACCACGATGGTCGTCGGATATGCAAGATTTGGGTTTCTAGACACAGCTCGTGAACTTTTTGATGGCATGCCTCAAAAGGATGTCGTTCCATGGAATGCATTGATAGGTGGCTACGTTCAAGCCAACCGTAGCAAGGAGGCTCTAGCCTTGTTCCATGAAATGCAATCCAGCAACACGAGACCAGATGAAGTGACTATGGTTACTTGCTTGTCAGCTTGCTCCCAGCTAGGGGCTCTTGAAGTTGGGATTTGGATTCACCACTACATAGAAAAACACAAGCTTTCTCTCAATGTTGCCTTGGGAACTGCTCTCATCGACATGTATGCCAAGTGTGGAGATATTCCTAGAGCTCTCCGCGTTTTCTTGGAAATGCCAGTGAAAAATTCATTGACCTGGACAGCATTAATAGCCGGTTTAGCTCATCATGGGTATGCACTGGATGCGATATTTTTCTTCAGGGAAATGATTGATAACGGACTAAAGCCAGATGAGGTCACATTTCTAGGGGTACTATCAGCTTGCTGTCATGGGGGTTTGGTTGAAGCTGGGCGAAATTTCTTCTCTCAAATGACTTCTGAATTTAATCTGTTCCCTAGGCTTAAGCATTATTCGTGCATGGTAGATCTTCTTGGAAGGGCTGGTTTACTGGAAGAGGCAGTGAAGCTTATTGAGAGCATGCCGATAAAGGCAGATGCTGCAGTTTGGGGTCCATTGTTTTTTGCTTGTCGAGTTCACAAGAATGTCCTGCTGGGACAAAAAGTGGCTTTGGAACTTCTAAAGTTGGATCCTCACGACAGTGGTACTTATGTTCTACTGGCAAATATGTATGGAGAAGCAAATATGTGGGAAGAGGCTAGGAAGGTGAGGAAGATGATGACAAAGAGAGGAGTAGAGAAGACTCCGGGATGTAGCTCAATTGAGGTTAATGGAGTTGTTCATGAGTTTATTATCAGAGATAAATCACATCCTCAATCGGAATGGATTTATCAATGCCTTGTCATGTTGACAAGACAATTGCATCTTGTCGAGGGTATAGTAGACATATATACTTTGGGTGACCATTCTCTTTGAATCTGATTGATACCTGCCAATGGCTTGAGGCAACTGCAACATGCTGACTTGAGCTCAAGTTTGATGGGGAATTAATGATGCTCCAGAAATTTGAAGCAGGGGTCATTCTATGAGCAACTGGCATGCAGCTGTTACCTGCCAATGGCTCGAGGCTACAGCAGCATGCTGACTTGAGCTTGAGTTTGATGGGCACTTAACAATGCTCCAGAATTTTGAAGCGGCGGTTACTTTATGAGCAAGTCACATGCAGCTATCATAAAAATTGTTTACCAGGTACTCCTTTTGGAGTGAATCACATCTTATGTCTTTGACTAACGACGAGTGACAAGTATAAACGCTCTTCAAGCAAATAGAAGCAAAGCATGCAGATAGGATTTTAATCTCTTTGTAGCCGTTGATGTACAGCTTATAAGCATATCCTCTTCAGAAATCATAATTAGTCATTTTTTTAAGGATCCGAGATTGATGGACATTAATATTCAGAGAAAGACTAGGACTACAAATAGAAAACCAATAAAAAGATATTGCTATTAATTGAATCGTGCTCAAGCATTTATTATTTTGCTTTAATGTGTGAAGTACATTGGACCCAATTAGTCAAGTTTATTCAACTATTGCAGCTCCTTCATGAGCAAGTGATGTTGGGTGATCGATACTCGTCCCAATGTTATGGGTACCTGCCGTCATGCTTGTTTTAGAGCTTCCTGCTGCTACCTCGCATTGGAGATATTTTGACTGTGTACTACTTTAATGGGATTGAATTAGTGGAGCAGGAAATACTAGGCTGATGCTTGATTTTTATTGGGTTTATCTTAGTTTTGCCAGCTTCTCCAGAAGAAAGCTTCCCTGCGGATCTCTCAGACTGCTAACTCTATAGCAGTTCCTGCTCTGGTTGATCTTTTGCAGTGATACCATTCCGGTGGTCCTGGCACTTAGATGACTGAAAGCTGGTTAGCTCTGTTGGGTCAAAAGGGATCCAATGGTGCCTTGTCACTATTACTCGATTCCTGCATGAAGAATCTGGTCAAGTAATTTTCTGTCACAAATTCAATAAAAGTTGATGCTATTGCTTCTTTTGTACTATGAATTGGGCGCTTCATCTATGTATTTCTCGTGCCTAATCTCAATAGGCTTTCTGAGGACATGGATTGAACAGGATATGTAGTAATAAGCTAAGGTAGTCAAAGATTAAGAATATGATACACTTTTGTAAAAGGAGTGAGTGAGGTTGACTGCTCACTCTGTTTCCAAAACAAAAATTGCCATATGGAATATTAGCATAAAGGGTCCCTAAACTCAGTTTCGTTTGCAATGTCGTCCCTGAATTTTGGCCCATTGTGCAATATGTCCATAAACTCTAAATTTATTTAATGTGGTCTATAAAATATTGGTAAATGTTCAATATAGTTTTTATACTATATTAAAATGTTTAAAAGTCCAGGACCATGATGATCATATTGGATCACAGTTCAGGGATCACATTGAATATGTTAAAAGTTTAGGGACGACATAGCTCATTGGACTAAAGTTAAAGTCCAGGAACCATATTGAATAAAAGAAAAGTTCAGGAACGATATTGCACATTAGACTAACATTTAGGGATTATTTGGGCCATTTCCCTTGTTATATTATGCTCTAGGGGCATCTTGAAGTTTGGTTTTTCATCCTTAAGCATATTCACGAGAGAGATGAAGTTGCCGTATTGTAAGGTGAAACTATTGAAGTTTTGAGCGCATATTTGCTTTGATATCTGGGGTTATGGGAATTAACAGGATTCTGCATTGTTGAAATTACTAATTTAATACATCTCTTCTCTCTAAAGATGATCTTGGAAGGAATAGTTTTCTTGAAGTAGTGATGATCATTGGTTCTTAAATGAGTTCAGGAATCAGATTTTTTGGTAGTGTTCATGTGTGGTTTCATGAGATAGTTTGCGCTCGAATATATAAAAACATTACATTTGATGTGGTTTTGCTGCAAAGTGAAATGGACACAGCCAATAATATTCTGTTGATTTCACTATAATCTACTGGCAAAGTGCCTGCGCACCACTAGAGGCAAAGATAATGGATTTCCAAGCAGGATTTTGGTTTTGTACGGTTTTCAAAAGTGCAAAGTTTACTGGTGAATTTTCTTTTTCACTCCATACTTCTCTCTGAATTACCCACCGCATGAACCCTGTTAAACTGCACACGGATTAAAATATGGTTTTCATATCAGTGATATAGTCGCTACCACCCTGGTCAGTAGCCTTAATTGCTGTTTGGGGGAATGGAAAGAAGACTTGTAAGAAAGCATTCAACTGAAAAAGATTCTCATTCAGTGTACAAATTGGCACCATTTTTATTTCGACTTATGTTTGCTCTTGATGCAGGATTCTTGTACTTGGTGACTTGCTATTCAATGGGAGCATAAGATTTGATAATATTCAATCCGGTCCCTCCATGTTTCTTGGCTTAGTCCAGTCCTTTTGCCTCTTGATGGGGAAAGAATGTAAATGGAGATTACGGATTGATTCTTTGGTCTGCTGTTCTCCGGGAGGAACCGAGTGGATCATCTTGTAGCAAAAGACAAGTTGGTGCCGCTGCTTCTTTTCACTTTTCCTGTTGTCTGGTTAGTCCAAGAGTGTGCGCTGCTCCAAAATACCCTCTCCTCTGATCCGATGGAGCCTGCGATCTCATGCCCTTGATTTTCTTGAAAAAAGAACTCAGGAAAACCCAAGTGGGGTTGAAAAGAAAAAGATGGGGATGGGGACACCGCAGTTCTGCCTTTTGTCTTTCTGCCTAGAGATGCCTTCATGCCAAAATAAACTCATTATTATAATCATTCTTTCCATCTACTTGTGTTGAAGATAACATGAAGAAAAACAACATGCCTCTTTTCTCCACTCTCAAGCAAGCTGACAAAAAAGAAGGTTCTCCTCTCATCCAATTCCATTGGATGGAGCAAATATCTCTTTTCTTTTCAAATTAAGAAAAAAATGATGGGTCCACTCCCACCCTTTTTTCCCTTTTATCATATCTTATAACAAAGCCTGTACAATTTCCATGATCAAGAGAAAACCATAGTAATCAGAACGTCGAAATTTAAACGCTAAGGCTTATGCTTTATAAGATCTAGATGCACAAACGACTTTCGATACACTAGCGAATTTTCAAATATCATCACGGTCCTGGAAATGTTCTTGCCGTACTAACTTCAATTCGAATCGGCAACCGATCATATACAGATTAATCATATACAGATTAATGTGAAAACTTCAAGAAGTGTCAAAACAGAGTGCAGCGCTTATGTAATTCCTCAATCATTCTCTCAAGGACGTGTACTCATAGCCTGTTCTCTCGCCTTCCACTGTCGCGGGGTCCTGTTCTTTTGCTTCACTTTCTTTTGTCAAGATGTGGAGAAAAACATCGATTCTTCCTTCCTTGCACGTCAGGTCTCGTGCTTCATCTCTCTCCCTCTTCTCTTCATCCCCCCCACCCACATGACTGACAGCTTTTGCTCCCCTCTCTCATTTTGTCCCTTAGGCAGTGATTGCACCAACACATGCTCCTCTCCCCTCACAAAAAAGTCTCTCGACCTTCCAAAATTTCACAAGATTCAAGCGGTCTTCCACCTAACTCTCTTGTTTTCCGACTTCGGTGCTGTCAGAGGGATGGTTTTGGCTACCAAATCTCTTTTTTTTTTTTGTTCTTTTTTTCGCTTTCGGTTGTCTTTTTATGTGTTGATTTTGATTTGCTCGAGCTATAGTTCCACGAGAAAAGAAGGGAAACTTCCCATTTGATGTAATGAGTCTGGCGAAGTTGCAGTTGCTCCCCCCACTGCCTTTTCTCACTTCAGTTCAACCGACTCGAACCAACTTGCTGGACCATACAGCTCTTTGCCCCTGCTTTTTGGGATGAGAACGACGTGGTGCTGGGTAGGTGAATACGGTTGATCCCCCGTGGTCCAATCAAGAAAGACCCAAGACTACGTGACAAGGTTACATAGGGTCCTCTTAATACCGGCTTCACAAGCATATGGATTCAGATGGAAACTTTGAATCTGTATATCCGAGTCCGAGCAAATATATATTCGGTGCGCTCACGTTACTTTCCGTAATCCTTCGTATCAATCTAATGTCTCAAAGTCCTAGGATCAATTCAGTCAATCAGAGGCATTAATTGAAGAAGAAGGGGGAAGGGGAGGGGAGGAGAGACGGTTCGAAGAGAAAGAGGAATCGACCCACAGAGAGAATGCTTTCTATGATTCATGGAGAGATCGATACATAAATTGGAAAACATTAAGATCTTCTTCTTCTTTTTTTTAATTGTTGTAATTCTAGTACGGAGTACCGTAAAAAAAATGGGGGGGGGAACTCAATTGGTGGGTGGGATTTGTTCGCCCATGGGATCGGAGCAATGGATGGGTCAGCCGTGTGGGGCCCAAACCGCAGTCGCGAGGGGAGGGGGCACCGGACAATAGGACAGTGAGATTTTGGGTGGTGAATGCCCCTTTCATGCGGCGGAGGTTGCTGTCTCTAGGCCCCTACACGTGACGCGTGACGCGTGACACGCACCACTCCTAAAAAAACAACAAAAGAAAAAAAAAAAGAAGGGAAAGAGAGAGAGAGAAAGAGGGGTCATTATTTGGGTCACCTGCCTGTCATAATTTAAGGTGTCAAGGTGTTTAGCTCACCCACGCCTCGATCATTTTCTCTCTTCCTCTTCCCCCTCCTCACCCACCACCCCCCCCCCCCCCCACCGGGGCCGCAGCGGCGGCCCCGCCCACTCCCAAACTTATTTTCCATCTTCGTCTTCCTTGAAACGCCGAACCAAACTCACCCAAATTCATCTTTTGGGAATATAGGTTGGCTCCACTAGCCACCGTAGATTCAAGAGAGAAAACAAAATCAGCATAAAATAATATTTAAAAATTCTCTTAATATAAATTGTGATCCTTAAGCTTTTAATTTAGTCGATATGATATCCTAATTTTTCTTACATACTTAATTTTGGTCGTAGGGATAAGGTCGAATTCAGGGATTACAATAATTCACGGACTTTATTCCGTAATTATAAAAAAAAAAATCCGCAGATGGCGTTGAACGAATCTGGAGGCAAAATACCATACGTGTAATTAATCTTAAACTATTCAGTGTCGCCTTTTTCTTTTGTGGTCCTCATATGGTTAAAATTAGAGTGGCCGCAGTTCGCGCGCCGGACCAACCGTTCCCGGCCACCGTGTTCCTCCGATTCCGACCTCACGTGATTCGATTCGATCCATCTTTCGCGTTCCCCTCCCCCAGCAACTCTAAATCGCGGGGCCCGCATCGACGTGACCCGGTGGCGCGTGCCACGACGCGCTAGAAAGGAGACTCGTGGACCAGAGCCCTAAAAGACGGACGCGACTCGACGCGCTCGGCGGGCGGTATACGCGCGTGGCCCGAATCCGACGGTGGAGATCGGCGAGGGCGACAGGCGAGAGCCGCGGGGGCGCGACGCACCGGATCGTAGCCCAGCTAACGGAGTTCGCGTGTTTCTGAAACCACTGCATAAAGGCGCAGCAGCCGCCATTACCATCGCACCCTCGCCACCTGCCCTTTCCTTCTCACTCTCGCTCCTCCCCGGTCGCAGTAGAGAGAGAAAGCTCTCCCCCTCCCACTTTTCTTTTTACCACTTTCTCTCTCCCTCTCCCTCTCCCTCTCTCTGCCCTGCATTTCAACATCAACGAGGGAAGGGGAAGACAAAGAGAGACAGAGAGAGAGACCCTCTTCCCTTCCAAAAGCGACGAATGTCGGTTCTCTCTCTCTCTCTCTCTCTCTCTCTCTCTCTCTCTCTCTCTCTCTCTCTCTCTCTCTCTCTTAAAGGAATCTAATGCTGTTGCTGCTGATGCGCCCTCTTTGAAAATAGCATTCCACATCGCTTTGCACATTAGTATTACACTGCTGCTGCTGCGCACCGCATTTGTTTATTATTTGCCTTCGGGGGCAGCATCTTCCTTCTTTATATATATATATATATATATATATACCTCTGTCTCTCCATCCCCCCTCTCCCCCCACTCTCTCTGATCCTCCCTCTTCCGCCATTTTCCTGAGAAAACCCAGCGGGGGGATCGGCCCTTTCTCGCCGGGAATCGCGCGCCTGCCTCGAGAACCCAGCTTCCCTCATCGTCCCTTGCTTCGTTGCTGAAAATACGGCAGGCGAGACGAGACGGACACCGGTAAATGTGAGACTGGCGATCGTCGAGCGCTGTTTCTTTGTTTTTATTTTTTCCTTCTCTTTTTGGGCCCCGGGAATTTGAGGTTTTGGGCGGTTGGAAATAGCTGGCGACTGGTGCAATGCGGTTTCTCTTTCTCAGGGAGAAGATCGGGAAATTGGAACGGCATTAGCGTCTTAAGTCGCCTTTTTTTTTTTACCCCTTCCGGGGTTTTGAATTCTTTTGTTTCCCGGGGGCGTCCATGGTTGAGACTTGAATCCGGCTTTTGTTTTATCGTCGAGCTATAAGGCATGCAAGGACACAGGGCACGATCTCGAGCACCTTCTTTGGGTACTCTGTGTGCTGATGAAACAGAGAATCGCACTTTATTACCGTGAATTACTGTTCCTTCAGCATGCATGCATCGGCCAAAAGAAAGGGAAAAAAAGGAAAGAAAAAAATTGGCCGTTGCTTGTGATGACCCGAGTATGCTTGATCGCCGTGCATTATGAGCAGGGCCAGCACTATAAGCAGGGCTAACATTTAGGGGTCGCCATATTTTTTTTGCAGAAAGTGATAATATCCGTGTGATCTCTGCATTATATAAGCATGGCCAGCATTGGTGCGAGTGTTGTTACAGTGATACTTCTATCATGGCCTGAGGTCGGTTTTGTATTGTCATCTCAATTGTAGGATCTCCGGCTCGGATCATGTGATGGGTGGTACTTACTTTATTTGAATGGATTTGCGGGCCTTGGCTGTGAGAGATTAGGCTTGGTATGCATTTCTGGATCCGTTATGTTCGTGCCCTTTGATACTTTAATATGGGGTGGATGTTTATCCGCTTCTCATTAACTTTCCAGGTGGGAATCGACAGTGGTCCAAGATGAGTTGGAACATGGATGTTCAATATGTGAACACTGCATATCCTTACAATTCGTCGGGAAGTTTTATGGAGTATTTCGAGGGTCTTACTTATGAACACGTGAACTTCATATTTTCTGGTGCTTCTCATGCTCAGGTACCTATTAGTTGATTTTGTTGTTTTCCATTTCTGGGGAGGTGGCTGGTCTGTATCTGCCTAGTTTTTTACTCCTCAGTTCTTATTCTTGGAGGAAGATAATTTACAGCAGGACTCAATATTTCTCTCCTTTTCTGTTGTAATTATACTTACCAATCTAACTGCTGGGCATATTTCCACGTCTTTCTGGTGTTCTGTACTTTCAGATCTCAGTCTATCACTGATTCTGCATTTGCTTCCTTCTTATATTATGCAGGAGAGCTTATATCCATCAGTGAATACAAACTACTATAAAGTGGGTTCATCAGAATATGGTAGTAACTACTCATATTACGACTATGGTCATTCATATGAGGTGGATGGTCATGGACAAGCCTATCATGAGCCTAGAAGACCTATGGTTAGCCCCTCAATGACTAATGAGCAGACTACTGCAGTAAGCAGGGGATGGGACGGGAATGCAAATAATGGATCTCGCGATCGCTCTGCAGCGTGTAAGTTCCAAGTTGTGTAGCAGTGCATCAACCTTATTGTTGATATTGTAAAATTGTTTTTTTGCGGGTGCTGTTTACGATTTCATTATTTTATCCTCATTAGAAGGCGATTAAGCATTGCCTAATTTTCATCAGAAGTCGTTGGCATGTTTTTTCGTGGCTGTCCAGAATATAGGATAGTGTAGACTTTTGGTTGTGACGACCTTTTCTGCCCAGGTACCAAGAGCGGTTTGGAATATCACAGTGCTGGCTTATAACATCAGACACAGCCTTCCATTAAGACATTTTCCAATTGTGGGACAGAAAATTTTGCATATTTTACCCTGAAAATGGACAAATTTATTTCTTTTCATAAAAACACTTGCAGTTATGGGCACTGGTCAATTAGTGCTTTTGAAGATGAACAACTATCTTGACACACAAGGAGGAGAACTATTTTCTCTTGGTTGGATCTAACATTGACAACCGTCACATCTTTAAAGTTAAGAGTCTTTCCCATTCTTAAGAAAGACTATTCTGAGAAAGCATATGGTCATCCTTGGAACTTCCCTTAATTTTTCGTAAAAAACGTTTATTGGCACAATTGTATCCTGGCTGTTGTGTGGTAACATTGATGCATCAGGTATTCATACTCAAAAGAAAGTACTGACAGAGTAATATTATTAGTCCATAGGCCTTCCTCCTTGTAATTTGTCCTGGTCGCTCTCATGGGCACCTGTTCATATGCAGTGGGACACTTCATATGCACAGCCTAGGTTTTTTATTTTGTTATGGAATTTACTTACTATCTCCTAAGCAAACTTACTATCTCCTAAGCAAACGGAGTAGCATCTCTATTATAAACTTGCGGGGATATGATGCTGATTTAACTAACATATCATTTTAGTGTACATGCATTTTGGGTTTAAAATATTGTCGTTACCATCACGGAGGCATTACACAAAGTTCTTCAGTCTGCTCGATATTTTTTTTCTTGGGTGATACTTTAAATTTTTACATCTTATTTCAAATCATTCTGTACTTTTCAGGTCCACGAAGGCATCACAATTCACAGGATTATCAGGTCTGTAGCTTCGTGGTCTATCACATCCAATTTGGTTCAAAGTAGGAATCGTATTATTGACGTATTATTTTTTTCTTTGCACTCACTATATCATACTGTGAATTTCAATATGTTCTCAACGAGTGGTATGTGCAGTTGGATTGCACATCCCACTTGTAAAGTGATTTATCTGATTGCCTTGACAATGAGCATATGAGTGCTTGGGTTTTATTGAATGTGCTTTTGAAATCCAAGATAAGGTTCTAGAAAGTTGTACTAGCTTATTGGCTCTGGCTTATTAAAATCAAGTTCTGCTCTTTAAGTAATTTGTGCTCTAAATTTCAACTCTCTTATTAACCATGGCTAAACTTGCTTATAATGCAGGTTGTTTGGCAAGACAACATAGATCCGGACATTATGACTTACGAGGTTTGAGCATTATATCTCACTGTTTCACATGTAATGCTTGACCGATGGGGCTAGTGGTGCCTTTCTTAATTATTTTATTTTTGCATGTGATTTATGTATTCAAGCGAGAGTTGTTGATACAATATCTCATGCACAGGAGTTACTTGAGTTAGGTGAGACTGTTGGAACTCAGAGTCGAGGTCTTTCACAAGAACATATAAGTCTGCTTCCAATTTCCAAATACAAGCGTGGTTTTTTTTCCAGGAGAAGATCACGAGATGAGAGGTACAAGTTGCTGTCATTGTCTGTCGTCTGTCTATTTTTAACCTATGACTTCAGTTTAAAGTAAAGCAAGTGTGTCTGGATAGACTTCTTTTTTTTTTTTTTGGGTAAATTATAGACTTCTATTTTTGCTTTTTGCTTAATCTAATTAAGATTCTCAGTAACCCGAAACTTCTGAAGCTTTCGCAACATATAAATGTCAACATTTAGATTCACATATAACTTCTTCATAATTTTTTGAAATTTGGAGTAAATATTTTTTTTTGGCAGGAAAGAGGAGAAAAAGTGTTTTTTGTTTTTACTTAATCCTAAACAAACAAGCCCTGGTAAATGGCAACACTTTTGCACTGCCTTTCATCGTGAGTTTAGGATGAAATAATGAATGAAGGGTGCTACAGCTAGCAATGGATGGTCAAATACGTTAAAATCTTCCTCTCTGCAGTTGCAGTTTACTAATTCATATGGATGCCAGCAATTAAATGAGAATATCAATAGGGATTTACCATCTTGCAGTGCAGCATTTATAAGAAACTAATGGTAGATTGATGTGCATCACTTTCGCTGCTGATGGTTAAGCTTTTCCCCCAGGTTTGTTGTTTGTTCTAAAGCAATCTGTTTTTGTTGTAAACAGATGTGTGATTTGCCAGATGGAGTACAAGCGAGGAGACCGGCGCATGACCCTTCCTTGCAAGCATATCTACCATGCTAGCTGCGGTGCCAAATGGCTCGGTATCAACAAGGTAATTGACGGGTTTCACTATTTATCGGTGTATCATTTTCTTGGAGAAATTGTTTGCATTTTCTTCACCAGATGCTAGAAGTTTCTGATCGTGACTTCTTGATTCTCTCAGGCTTGCCCTATTTGTTACACTGAGGTGTTTGTGGATGCATCCAAAAGACTAAAAAGTAATCGTTGATGAACACAGACAATTCACATTTCTTTTGTTCATTTCTCAAGCTTGGGTGCTTTCTTGCACCATAGAGGTTTGTTCATTGCACCTTGCTTAGTAAAACATTGGGTTTTACATGATAGGAAAGCTGAGCTATGAATAGGCACAGGAATGGCTGTCAGATAGCTGGAGTTTGTATTTTCTATGAATTTTCAGGTTGTTTTTACCTAGTTAGCTGCATTCTCCTGAATTTTATGATTCATTAATAGGCGCTTCATGAGGTTCTGCGTTACTTTGCACAGAATGCGTTGGAGGAAGAATGCTTAGGAATGAGGAATACTTTGACCATGATAAACTAAATTTGAGTGGTTTTTACATGTGACTAGCTCTATAAATCAGAAATATAGTTACTGCTGACCCCAGCATCTAGAGTCAATCGTCCGTCCCACTGGGTGTCTAGATCTTGGATTGCCTACCTCTGCCGTAGTACTATTCTCCGGGGAAGCTGGGAATCAATTAATAGGCCCTAGGTTTACTTTGACTTTAACCTAGTTGACTTTGACGCGTTGCTGTTATTTGCGTGATAGCAAAACGGGGATGAGACATCATGAGATAATTCTTCTGGTTTTAGAGGGAGTTGGGAGGAGTATTGCGTTTGCATCTTAGATTTGGCTGTATAGATGTATTGCTTGATAGTGAATAGGGGAGGGGAGTATTGCTGGTCTGACCTGATGGAACCAACCGCTTCTTGCATCTCTCGACACAATAGCCAAAACACCGATCACTGCTGTCGTATTTCGAGTGACATGATCTCAAGCCCGACCAAAAGTGCGCCTTTACTCTGGTCCCATTTTATGCTCCCATTTTAAGTTCATTGATGAGATTAATTAAGCCTAGTAAGTGCATGGAGAGACCTCTCTATAATGGAATAGAGCCCACTAATTCTTCCCCACATTAGTTCTAATCGGGAGTTATCCAAAAGCTCGAGTGACCATGGCAACCCGGAGGCGGTCTTCGCATTGGCCTAGGCTGATGTGTGCCATTTCCTTTTGCCTCGTTACGGTTGTCTCCTCAGCAAATGACCTCTATGATAGTTCCCCGCCACCTCCACCGCCAATTTATATCACGCCGCCATATGCTTACGAGGCTACGAGCCTCCACCACCACCAATGTCTTCACTCAGTCCACCGTCACCACCCGTGAATTCTCCTCCACCACACGACATATTCTCCTCTGCCTCCACCAGTGCCAATATGTTCACCTCCGCCCCCCACTTACTCTCCTCCTCCACCACCGACATAGTGGTCACCTCCACTGCCATCGCCCATGAATTCCCCTCAACCTCCACTCCCTACTTATTCTCCACGACAGACATACTAACCTCCTCCACCTCCATCCCCTACTTACTCGCCGCCACTGCCAACATATACTCCTCCGCCTCCACCACCAACATATTCGTCTCCACTGCAACCACCTAGGAATTACCCTGCACCTCCACCCCCTACTTACTCCACACCACCGCCAACATATACTCCTCCAACTCCACCTCCACCGCCAACATAAGTGCCTCCTCCACCGCCACTACCTATGAATTCTCCACCACCTCCACCCCCTACTTCCTCACCGCTGCTGCCAATATACACTCCACCTCCACCACCAGTGTATTTACTACCGGCACTGCTTATGGATTCCCCGCCATCTCCACCCTCTATGCATTCACCCCGCCACCCCCGCCACCTACATATTTTCCTCCTCCACCGCCATCACTTGGGAATTCTCCTCCACATCTACCCCCTACTTACTCGTTCGTGACTGCCACTGACGTATACTCCACCACCTTTGCCACCGCCATATTCGCCGCCTCCACCACCTATTAATTCCCCTCCACCTCCACTCCTTAATTATCTATTCTCGTTCACTAGTTCCATTACTGATATATTCGCCTCCACCTTCGCTGCCACCACTGACGCATCCTCCTCCACCTCCACCTCCACCCCCTCCTTATAATCCTCCACCACCACCGACATCATTTTATTACCACTCACCACCTCCACCTCCCAAGTGTATAGTTCATCCCCCTCGACATCATAAATCTCCGGGACCGCAACTGCCACCACCAAAGCATGTGATTCACCCACCTCATCCTCACAAGTCTCCACCTTCTCCTCGTAAGCAAGTAGTTCTTGCACCGTACTTCTATAAGTCCTCCCCACCATCCGAACAAATATTCTCCGCCATATAGATCGCCACCTCCACCAGAGCATGTGTAAAGCCACCACATCACCACAAATTCTTGCCGGCTCCATCACCATTGCCGCCGCCTCTTTATAAGTATATATCACCACCACCACCATCATCATTCACCCTTGCCTCCTTATATCTACAAAGCTGCCATCACCATTGTCATCATTATCATATAGTAAGAACTCTCCTCCACCACCTCCATCATCCACTCCTTATGCTTATAAATCACTACAACCTCGGTCGCCATCACCTTCTTCATCATCCCTATCATCACCTCCATCATATGCTCACAATTCTCCTCCAGAACCTTCTTCATCACTGCCACCACCATCCTACTATTACATCTCTCCACTACCACCGGATTCTCCAACTCCTGGAATCCCCTTCCATTTTAGTTCACCACCTCCACCTCCACCTCCACCTCCACCCTCAACATTAAAACTCTTGGAACAAACAACAGTCCAGGCCGAGCCGACGGTGCAATGAGTCCTAGGGCGACCTCAAGTCCACCTATCAACCACCTGCGACCGCGACCTGAGCCTGGAACACTGACGACGACCCAGATCCCAAAAAACAGTTCAAGGCTCGCTTAGTTTCATTTAGGCATCTCATCAAACAGACGGCAGGCAAGAAGATCAGTAGGTTTCAGAACCAAAACAAAGCTAATCAATCATCTACGAGGTACAATAATCAAGCGGGACAGAACATCACACCGAAAAAGACAGGGTATAGGTTCGGAGCTCACATGAATCGATGGCGAGCCCCTCGGCAGCAGAGTCCAGAAAACAGGGCACTACCAGGTCGAAGAAATGGGACTCCCCTCGTCGGTTTAGGGGGGTCTGCGTCTGATGGGTGCACTCGAAAGGGTCGAGTCAAGCCCCTGCTTGCTCGCGCAACACATCCTGACTGGGATCCTCTGGGAGGGACAGAGAAAACACGAGCGGCGGCTTACCCGGGAATGACGGAGGCTCGGCGGGTTACGGGTGAGGGGCGGCACCTGGAGCGTTCGTCCAATCGAACATCGTCCCCAGGAACCAGCCCGCGCCTCGCTTTTCTTCTTTTCCTGTGTCCTCCGTCTCCTCCTGCTTCGCTCTCTTCTTTCCCCTTTTTGTTTCAGTCTCCTCCCTCTTCGTTGTCTCCATCTCTCTCTTTCAACCCCTTTTTGTTTCTGCTTCTCTGCCCGTTCATCCATCCAGTCCCCCGCCTTCGTCCCATCAACTCCTCTGCATCCGATGGAGTGCGTCAGTCCCTGTGGCCCTGCCCCAAAGTCAAGATCTCTGGAAGCTGAGCTTGGGGGGAAGACGCGCGCGCGCGAAAGCTGCTCGGTGCGTGGAGTTGAGCGATGTAGAAACCTTGTCGCGAACCAGGCCTGAGCACAGAAGACCAGGGCCTGGTTGCGGACCATGCCGGAGTTTAAAAGACCAGTGCCTGGTCCGCGACCAGACCCCATTATAAAAGACCAGGGCCTGGTCCAGAGTTTAAAAGACAAGGGCCTGGTCGCGAACCAGGCTCGAGCGCAAATGACCAGGGCCCGATTACTAACTAGGCCCGAGTAAAAAGACCAGGGCCTAGTTGCCGACCAAGCCCGAGCACTGAAGACCAGGGCCTAGTCGCGAACCAGGCCCGAGCACAGAAGACCAAGGCCTGGTCGCACACCAGGCCCGAGTTCAAAAGACCAGGGCCTGGTCGCGAACCAGGCCCGAGCACAGAAGACCATGGCCTGGTGTACGACCAGGCCAGAGTTCAAAAGACCAGGGCCCGATTACGGACTAGGCCCGAGTAAAAAGACCAGGGTCTGGTCGCCGACGAAGCCCAAGCACAGAAGACCAGGGCCTGGTCGCGAACTAGGCCCGAGCACAGAAGACCATGGCCTGGTCGCACACCAGGCCAGAGTTCAAAAGACCAGGGCCTAGTTGCGAACCAGGCTCGAGCACAGAAGATCAGGCCTAGTGGCGAACCAGGCCCGAGTTCAAAAGGCCCGAAAACCAAAAGGGGCAGGTTCCAAAGAAACGCGGCCCGCTTCCAGGAATAGATAGCCCCACGGATGGCCCACTCGCCAAAATTAAGCCCGTACGAAGTCCACAATAAAATCAGATCTAAACTTGACCAGGCCCAACCGGACATATACTGGAGAAACCCAAGGATGAAGGCCCGAGCAAGGCCAAACTAGGCCCGGTGTGGGCGCTCGCGCGGGCAGAGTAGAAACTCTGACCCGCCGGAGCTCTGTCCGTCTGGTGGCGGATCAAACAACAGCCAAGGCCGAGCCAACGGTGCAACGCGTCCTAGGGCGAGCTCAAGTCCACCTATCAACCACCTGCGACCCCGACCTGAGCCTGGAACACCGACAACGACCCAGACCCCAAAAAACAGTTAAAGGCTAGCTTATTTTCATTTAGGCATTTCATCAAACAGACGGAAGTCAAGAACATCAGTAGGTTTTGGAACCAAAACAAAGCTAATCAATCATCTAAGAAGTACAATAAGCAAGTGGGACAGAACACAACACCAAACAAGACAGGGTATAGGTTTGGAGCTTGCGTAATCGGCGGCAAGCCGCGGAGTCCAGAAAACAGGGCACTACCTGGTCGAAGAAATGGGCCTCCCCTCGTCGGTTCAAAGGGGGTCTGCGGCTAACAGGCGCACTCGAAAGGGTCGAGTCAAGCCCCTGCTTGCTGGCGCAACACATCCTGACCGGGATCCTCTGGGAGAGACAAAGAAAACACGAGCGGCGGCTTCGAGGGAACGACGGAGGCTCGGCGGGTTACGGGTGAGGGGCGGCACCTGGAGCCTTTGGCCAGGCGAACGTCGTCCCCAGGAACCAACTCGCGCCTCGCTTTTCTTCTTCTCCTCCTTCTTCGCTCTCTACTTCCCCCTTTCTGTTTTCAGTCTCCTCCCTCTTCGTTGTCTCCCTCTTTCTCTCTTTCAACCCCTTTTTACTTCTGGTTCTCTGCCTGTTCATCGATCCCGTCGCCAGCGTTCGTCCCATCAACTCCACTGCGTCCGTTGGCGTGTGTCAGTCCCTGTAGCCCTGCCCCAAAGTCAAGATTTTCTGGATGCTGAGCTTGGGGGTAAGACGTGCGCGTGTGAAAGCTGCTCGGTGCGTGGAGTTGAGCCATGTAGAAACCTGGTCGCGAACCAGGCCCAAGCACAGAAGACCAGGGCCTTCACGGACCAGGCTCGAGTTTAAAAGATCAGGGCCTGATCGCGAACTAGGCCCGAGCACAGATGACCAGGGCCTGGTCGCGAACCAGGCTCGAGCACAGAAGACCAAGGCTTGGTCGCACACCAGGCCGGAGTTCAAAAGACTAGGGCCTGGTTACGGACCAGGTCCGAGTTCAAAAGACCAGGGCCTGGTCTCGAACTAGGCCCGAGCACAGAAGACCAGGGCCTGGTCGTAAAACCAAGCCCGAGTTCAAAAGATCGAAAACCAAAAGGGGCTGGTTCCAAAGAAACTCGGGCCGTTTTCAGTAATAGACAGCCACACGGACGGCCCACTTGCCAAAATTAAGCCCGTACGAAGTCCACAATAAAATCAAATCTAAACTTTACCAGGCCCAACCGAACATATAGTGGAGAAACCCAAGGACGAAGGCCTGAGCGGGGCCAGATCAGGCCCGGTGTGGGCGCTCGCGCGGGCAGAGTAGAACTCTGACCCGCCGGAGCTCCGTCCGTCTGGTGGCGGAACAAACAACAGTCGAGGCCGAGCCAACGGTGCAACGCGTCCTAGGGCGAGCTCTAGTCCACTTATCAACCACCTGCGACCCCGACCTGAGCCTGGAACACCGACGATGACCCAGACCCCCAAAAATAGTTCAAGGCTAGCTTAGTTTCATTTAGGCATTTCATCAAACAGGCGGGAGGCAAGAAGATAAGTTGGTTTAGGAACCATAACAAAGCTAATCAATCATCTAAGAGGTACAATAAGCAAGCAAGACAGAACACGACACCAAACAAGACAGGGTATAGGTTCGGAGCTCGCGTGAATCGACGGTGAGCCCCTCGGCAGTGGAGTCCAAAAAAACAGGGCATTATTAGGTCGAGTCAAGCCCCTGCTTGCTCGCGCAACACATCCTGACCGGGATCCTCAGGTAGAGACATGGCGGCTCATACTACTCTACTTATCCTCCTCCGCCATCGCCAACCCCCACCTCCCATTGGCTATTGAGCTAAGAACACTTTCTTTTGATATAGGGACTGCAGAAGAAAAATAAAGCACTTCATTTTCTTGTTTTTAACATAATCAAAGGATTATCTCATGGTTAGAACGCTTTACCATATTGCAACTCCTGTCAAATGTGTATCAACAAGCTGACTGTATCCTTCAATACTGTTGAATAAGTTTAGTGAGACATATACTTGTTAAGCTTGATGTGCCTATGCTCCGCATCCGTTGCAAGAGATCTCATCATCTCTGTTTTATTATTCAGAGTCAAGAACTTAGGCATGACATCATTATTTCCAAAAAATTTCCTCCGTTGAGTACAGGGAAAATTTAGTTTGAAGAGATTTGACTTAATTCCATTGAGTATCACTCTTTAATTGGGATTCGTGTGCCAAATTTGATTGTAATTTGTCAACGAGATCAGCAAACTGCTACTTCGAAGATGCTCATGTTCATAAGCTTTCTGACACTCATTAGGACAAATATAAAAAGTGGCACGTGAGATCCACATTTTCTTAATCATATAAAAAATTACATGATTTATCCGATCCGTAGCTACAGTCAATGTCATGTGAACAATGACTAATCGAGTCAAGACAGTCTATAAGAACAAATATACAGCAAGAAGTGACTCCATGAATATACAAGGCGAGAAGATGAAAAGAGAAAATAAATAAAGTCTAGTACGTGTTAATTTGATCCCTTATAATCGCTATTGATTGAAAAGATTTTCTTCTCCAAACACAATATCTGAGAACTCTGGATCTTTGTTTATTTAGAAGTTGAGTGAAAAAAGAGAGAAGGAAGAAAGAAATGAAATGAAGATAACGCAAAAAAAGAAGAGGAAGAAGTGAAAAAAGAAGGAATATGTCAGAAGTGGGATTTGAACCCACGCCCTCTCACGAGGACCAGAACTTGAGTCTGGCGCCTTAGACCACTCGGCCATCCTGACTTATCTGATCTCTTTTTTATATCATTATATATTTAGTTAAATATTACGATACCAGAACTGCTCTCATCATAACCAATTTGAGATGCTTCTACTTGAATTCTTTTTCTAAGTCATTTTTTTTGTCCATTTTGTATACTTTCCCTCTTAAACCCTGGGAATCAACTTTTTTTTTTTTGTACTTCAAATACCTTTGATATAACAATATCAATTTAAGTATACACTATCATACATACTCTTCCAAGGGCGGTGGAGACTCATGAAAGTAAGGCGGCGGAGGTGGAGATGAATACTTGTTAGGCTTGTAATCCTCAGCTGCACTCGTAACTTGTCAGTGAGTCGTCGATTATAACCGCAAGGGACGCCCTAATATATATAGTGATTGGGTTCAAGCAATGAGCAAAGTTTTTCAATGGGCATGGTTGCTTCCAACTTACCACTCGACATTAAAAATATTTACCTCCCCTTTCTTACCAGGTCATGGAATTCCATTAGCCTCTAGATGAAAACCTAGGTCCATGCATCTTCAAATGGTCGGTTTGAGTGCCACACGGAGCGGTTTAAAATATCTTACGAATTTAAAGAAACCCGGTGGATTGCTTGGTTGAATACTTAGTTTATATGCGACGAATGCCGAGTCCGTATCACAATATCTCCTACTCAAAGTAACTTGACGAGCTAGTGCATGTGATAGGGGCCATTTCAGCGCATCCGTAAAGATGAACTCGATCGAAAGGTTTGGAAACTATGCTATGAAAAAATAAAAAAATAAAAAAAAATAACGCCATAAAATGAAGATGAAATGCGACAGTTCCTTTTCTTTATGCTAGATTAAGCCCAGCGGCCGATCCATTGCGTCAGCTATCCGTCACGACAGCATTCGAGTTGATCTGTTCACCGCCAACCTCATGGTTTGGCATGACCAGTTCCTGTCGACTCAGGACAAACAGTGTCGACCAGGAATTTAATAATTATTCGGGACAATTTCGACATGATGCCAAGAGAGCCCCGTCACGGATGACAAAATTACTCGAAGATCGCACAGAAACGTGTTAACTGGACTTTCAAGTTGTAGTTACTACAGCGTATGGTTTTACATCGTATAATCGCACAAAATTTTCCGTCGTATCATCACGACAGTTGGAAAGACTTTTTGCCTGTGGATGGGAAAAGCGGTCGTGTCGATGTTTATCAGAAGCCTTTCGCGATGGCCATACGTCTTAGATGTCTACCTGTGATTAATCAATGTAAGCTAATGAAGAGAGTTCAAACATATGATGGAAATTGTACAAGCTAAATATTAAAGTTGATGCGGGGTGGAACGGAGAAATTCCAGTTTTGGTTTTATTGTCGCATCTTATTTTTAGATCAGAGTCCATCCTTTTGTACAGATCTACATTAGCCGACTTTGAGATCGGTCAATAGGTAGCTTATAACTTATGATACAGGGGACTTACGTATGTTCTTCGTGTGAGGTGAGCCATAAAAGGCCAACCACTATCAGACGCTAAGCTTGGGACGGAAATCAGAGCCAACGAACGGTGCCGTGAATTCGTCCAAGCACGCCATTCGGATACGTTCAGGCGTTGCTGGGTTATCGAGGGGAAACCAGCCGGTGAACCCTGCGTCTGCTCTCGCGGCAACAATGGCATCTTTGATGGCGAAGAAGACGGAGGAAGCTAGGAAAAATGGAGGCTCGCCGACGGCTTTGGATGAATGGATGGCCTTTACGTTGGGATGACCCTGTTTAGAGCAAAGAACTCATGATTAACTTTTTAATTTCAATTTAAAGTTCCCAGTTCAGACTATATGAAATCACATCAAGGCATGCGATAACATGTCTAGTAGAAAACAGACGGAAAAGTGCTGAGTTGGTATCCTGATGCAGATCGAAGTGTAAGTTGCGTCGGTACTGAATTTATTCCTCCGAAAGGGATAGGAAATGCATATCATGATTTTAATGACTAAAAGCCCATTGTCTTTTGCATCATCCTATTTGAACTGCAGGATAATTTTGATGCAGTGGATGAAAGAGCTAATCATAGACTTTCCATGGATATTTTCTTATCACGGCTTAAGATAAATGATAAAAAAGCATACCTTCAGAAGTGAGACACTGAATTTCAAAGGTACATCATTTACAGAAGGAATCTTGTAGCTTCCAGGCCCACATGTGTATAAGCATCCGGGTGGGATCCACTTATGAGCAGCATCGCCCCACTTTAGTTCTTCTAGGGCGACCCAACCCAGACCTTGTACAAATGCGCCTTCAATCTGTCCAAAAGTTCACGTGACAAAATCAAGGACAACATGCTCAGGTTTTGGGGGAGAGGAGCTGGAGTAAGTGCAGATGACGAACAAAAGAGTCAGGATCAATGCTGCAGTAATGGCGCAAGGAAAATAGTTTCCTTCATCAATGACTCTGCTACATACACTGAAAGCTTCTCCTCCAACTCCCACTCGCACTTTACTATGTCAAAATCTAGCATCAGAGTAGCAAAATTCTTGCATGCAGCAGGTCCTTTTTGAAGTCTAGAATTCATCTTTAATTGTGGGAAATGGTAACGCATACCGAATTTGTGCTAAAAAGTTGGATTTAACTCCACCCAGGACTACCTAAAGTACAAATGTCCTATGTTGTAGGGAGGTTTTGAACGTATTAGGAAACCCCAGGCACAAGCATTAATAATGATTGCAAGTAGAAGCTCCAAATGTAAGCTACCTGTCCCACGTCAATAGCTGGGTTGATAGAATATCCGAGATCTAAGAAGACATTTGCAGCTCTCGTGTGAAAATCTCCAGTCAAAGTGTCAATTTCTACCTCAGCAAATGCAGCACCATAAGTATAGTAACGAAAAGGATTTCCCTGTCCAGTCTTCCAGTCGAATCCTATCTCAGGTACGATGTGAAATCCATGAGCAGAGAGATCTATCCTCTCTGCATAGCATGCCCTAACGACCTGGGGAACAAAAGAGAAATGTTTAGTAAGGCATATTAGTTCCTCAAGATCGATAAGGAACGCCATCTGAATTATCAGGCATGGAAAGCTTATAGTAAAGCCTCCTAAGCTTTATGAAATTAAAGAGAAAAGTTCACAATAACTCAAGTGCCCCAAGAGGCTAATGCTGGACTTGCATTCAATAGCAGTACCAGGAGCTGGTATAAAAAGCCCAATGCATGAAGTCTGAAGTGCAGCAGTAATAGGGTTCTTATATTGTAAATGATACAAGACTCAATTCATTAAAGAATACTACTTAGGAGCCAAGTATCTCGTCTGCTTCACAGCTTTTAGTGGCTTCAAGTCTATTTAAACTTGTGATTCAGACCACAATATTGAGTGGACTAGCAAAGACTGATTAAAATTATAGTGGTTAAGAAACTTAAATGGAGGAACTTTACATATTAAGTACAGAACTTGTACGTGTTAGTATGACTTTCCATGATAATCTCAGCGTAATGGATATACCTCAGCAAAAGAACTGAAATTCTTCTGTGAAGCAATTGGCTCCATTCGTGCCTTTATCTTTTCACAAGCATCCAAAACTGCAGCTCCATACATATCAGAACTTGCAGATGCAGCCGTTGGTGAAGCATTGGGAACCTATATTGTAAGCATCTGGGCAAGATTACAACAAGGCATTGCAGAATTTACAAATGGAAGAATTATTGTTGACAAAAAGTTATCTAAGAACAGCGGCATGGATGAATTTACTAACAGTGACCTCCAGTCACATCTACAAAATAAAAAAGTATCTCATGTAATGAGCTGCAAAATTTAGTCCAAAGATTCTGCTAGAAAGAAAGCATCAATAAATTTACAAATTCTTACTCTGAAAGGACTAATAGCGTATTTCCTCAAATTAATTTCTGAAAATTGGCTATAAAAGGTTCTTTAGCTGGATTTCTCAGGTCTAATTTCTGTTACTTTAGCTCAATTATTTGTTGTTTCTGCACATGTACAATACGGACACAGTGATCAGTAGGAACTTTAATTAATAAAGACATCCTTTTTTTCCCCTAAGTCTGGAACAATTGTTGGAGCCTCGACGGTTGAATATATGACCAATGATCTTGCTGGGGAGAAATAGGCTTCATCCGATACCGGACCAAAAATTTGAGCAACACATCCAACAACAAGATCAACCTTGCTATACACCTCACCTCTCTTCCTCTGAAAGAGAGACAAGGATAGAATGCTTTATGGCCACTAAGAGTAGGTCTCTTAGAATCTAAAATCTGGCTTTCTGAACATGATAATGATATTCTTCTGCCAATTATCTAAGTTGCATTGCTACCTTGTCAGTACTGGTATCTGATATGAACACGGAAGCGAGAGGGATGTTGAAGGAAGAAGCGGCAACTTGAGCAACTTTTGTATGCAAACCTTGACCCATCTCCACACCTCCATGTGTAACTAAAACAGTCCCATCTGTATAAACATGGACAAGAGCACCTGCCTAAAGAAACCAAAAAATTTCAATAAACATGATGCATTTCACCAAAGCAAAAGTCAATATTCAAGAAGCAAAATAAGTTATCAGGAAGAAAGAGCAAGATCAAAAGTGGAAAGAAACCCTTTTACTGCCGAGGGAAAAAGAAATAGAGACAACAATGAGGCAAGGGATTAAAAAAGTGACCTGAATAACATTCTAGAGGGAGCATATGCTATATCATACCACCCAAAAGGAAAAAAAAAATGATAAGTATCAAATCTTCAAGGGAACACCACTGATTGCCAGAATCAGCCCAAAAGCATGGAGAAAACATTTAGATATCCAATATCTAATACCTGATTCAAAAGTTTTGTCGTGAAGGATATGCCAAATTTTGTTGGAACCATGGCAACTCCACGCTTCTTCCATCGATTTTGAAAGTTGAATTGGTCAGCTTCTCTGCGAGCATTCAAAAAGTTGCAAGACCCTTTCAGGGCATTCCAGAGCTGGTCCAGCGTACAGTGCTGAAGTTGTTGTCCATAGTGCAATAACGACCCTTCACCTTGAAAATTCATTTCCTATACAGAAACTCAATTTGAGAGCAATTAAAAAGAAAGCATAGAGAAAATAACCAGGAAAAGAATAAATAGAGGAACAACGGTGAATATTACCCTTATCTCTTCTGGGCTCCTCTTAAGCTCTACAGCAATCCTCTGGATCCAGTTTTCAGCTATAAGCATACCCTGTGGACCCCCGAAACCTCGAAATGCTGTGTGACTAGGAAAATTAGTGAAGCAAACCCTTCCCTTAATCCTTATATTTGGTATCTCATACACATTATCGGAATGAAACATGGCACGCTCTAGGATAGCAGGAGACAAATCGAGAGAATTCCCAGCATTATTATAAATTTCGAGATCCAGTGCCAGCACCTTTCCCTCCTTCGTAAATCCTACCTGTATCAAGTAATTTAACTCATCGACATGCTATGTGCAGGAAAAGGAAACAAAGAATAATCTAAGAATAACATATCACCTTATATTTTCCAAGAAAGCTATGGCGCTGCCCAGTTATCATCATGTCTACATCCCTGTCTAATGTGATTTTCACCGGTCTATTCAAGAGATATGATGGAACAGAAGCTGCTGCAGCAAGGAATGCTGACTTTGTTTCTTTTCCTCCAAATCCACCACCAATTCTCTTGGTTCTGCAGACGACTCTTGACATTGGCAGACCAAGCACATCCGAAACATACTTCTGGTGCTTCTGAGGGGCCTGCAGAGGAGGAATACCCTTACAGTACTATTTACAAAGTCTTGAAATCAATTTCCTTTCATACAAGAACAAAGAGTAGCTAGGACATACAAAGGTCATATATATGTAAATCTCTCAAAATAGGGACATAATGTGATTAAACTTAGCGAAGACAAAGCAACAATCCTGTGCAAAACCATAACTATATCACAAATATACAAGTTTGGCAAACAAACAGAACCCAGCGCCCAAATACTTCTTTCCAGTTTCATTCTAATGTATTACATTAATGATCTGCCTGAATGCAGCCCCATGGGAACCCACCACAATTGACTTCAGTTATCAATCAATTTTTCTTATTGACACTTGGCAACTTGATCTGACTGCTAAAAAATTCAACATTAAGAGAAGAAACAAATGTTGGTCAGAAGCCTCACTCACTTGAGTGGAGGAAACCATATAGACTTCATGTCCACCATCCACTGTCCATATCACAGTGCTCTGTGGCTCCAAGTAAAAATGTTCCTGACCTCCCACTTGAACCTCCCCCTGTATGACTTTGTAACATTCACCTGATTGAAAGCAGAGATCCACATCACCTTTTCCCAAAACCTTTTCTGTGTTGGGATGAAAACTTTTAGCTTTGATGGCATCTTCTATTGATAAGATTGCTGGAAGTTCTTCATACTCAACATGAACCTTTCTCGCCGCCACTTTTGCATTTTCTTGTGTATCCGCAACGACTACCCCGATTACCTGTGACAAATATATGGAAGTAAGATGACTTATCATGCAAATGAGTAAAAAAGAGTCAAAAACTGTCAAAAGAGTTCCTTTTTGTATGGTTAAATCTTAAATTTTTAAAAATGATGACGCCATTTTAAGTCAAAAGTTCAATTAGTTCGCAGGAGTCGAAAGCACACAGAGAACCTATAAAGATTAACTGCAATGATGTACCTGGCCAACACAAGAGACAAATTCTGAAGCAAATAGCTCCTCATCATATATAACAGGCCCAATCTTATTTGTTCCGGGGACATCGTTTGCAAAAAATATGCCAGCAAATCCAGGAGAAGATTTCGCTCCTGAAGCATCTATTGAAATTATACGGGCATGAGGTTTTCTGCTCAACACTAACACAGCGTTCAGACCGTTAGGTGGCAAGGGAGTGTCATCAGCATATTCTGCCTCGCCTGTAACCTGAAGAAAAAATAACAAAAAAGAATGTGAAACTATTATTAACAGCATATGGAAAAAGCAACTAACAGGAAATAAAAGTTTGCAGATCACATCATGAAGACGGCGTCAGAACACACCAGCAAAGAAGGTAAGATAAAAACATCTGCTCACTCATTAAACAATGACACAAAACTTTTAGGCATACAGTCAGCACTATGTGCAATATAAGTGTACTGAATACATCAGAGAATTTGCAGCAACATAGATTCACAAAATCAAGGAACAAAAGACGTCACACCTCAAAAACAAATATAACTCCAAAGAAGGAAAGAAAAAAAGGAGATTACAAAGAGTAATATACATTCATAGAAGAAAGAAAAACAGATGTCCCCTCTAATCAAAATTTGCCATTTTTCATAAATTGACTTATATATTATCCGGTGATAAACTCAACTGAAGTGAAGTAAAAAAAAAAAAAAACTTTGGCATCTAGTTGGATATTCGAGTTGACTAAGCATCAGGAATTGTAAGTGATCTGTTACTGCTTAAAAATCGGTTACATCGATATGGGAAGCAAAGAAGACTAAATGAAACCTTTTGGCTTTGTACAGATTTGTTGTAGCTAGCAAATAAATGTCTAAAGTTTGTGATCTAAATAACGTAAAATGAATGAAGCCATTTCATGCTCTCTAGTGTGTGTATATCTTTATCAACATGTTTGTGGACCACAACTTCACAGTATACGAGGAAAGGAAGGTGCCACAGAATGCCCATTTTGGTGGCAATCATGAAAACTACGATAACTTCGAGAAGAGTGGCACTAAGTTCTGTGATGAAATGAGAATATGCAATGTCACCAATACAAAAGACACAAGAATACTATGTTAGATTCCTAGACGTAGCATAGATACCTGAAGTTTTGAGGAAAGGTGGACCTCAGGAGATCCCACGGCAGTCCCACGCTTTACAATTTCGTAATCCTGACATCCAATCACAGATGGTCTTTCAAATGGTTTTATGGCAGATAACTGCGACAATGGTATCTCTTCTTTGATAGATCTCATCCCATCCATCTCATGAGAAACCCAAAGGAAAAACTTAAAAAAGAAGCTAAGTGTTAGAGACCTTCGAAACTCAACCATTCCACCTGGAGCATCTTCCTTGATAATTATGTCACTCCTCAAAACTTTCAAAGCTCCTTGCAAAAGCTCCTGATTCCAAGTCCTTCCAATCAGGTACTCTTTTGTTTGCCTTGCAGCAATAGATAAAGGAGCCACTCCACCATAAACAATTGAGGCATCTGCAACAACCAGATAGTCATCTTTTTCCACAAGAAAAACACGCATTCCAGCATTTACAATAGCAATATCATCATCCCTCCTGTGAGCTTGCTTAAACTCTTTCACATACTCCAACCTTCTGCTCCAAGGCAAAAACACTGACAGCAGAATCTCTCCACTTGCAAGGTCAACCTTCCGATAACCTAGAAAGAAATTCTCAGCTGGAACAATTCTAAGGCTTCCTTTGCTATCAATAACTCGAAATTTCGCTCTAGAAGCCATCCAAAGAGGGTTCAAGTCTGATATTGGACTAGCAGTACATATGTTTCCACCAACTGAAGCAACATTTTTTATTTGTGTTCCAGCAAACCATTTGAGCTGTTCAATGAAGGCTTTACATGTCAAGGTTTCATGATAAGCTCGTTCTGTCACAACCTTTCTGAAAACAGTCAAGAGATCGGACAATCTGACTGCAGCGCCAATCTCCAATCCGTCATCCTTCACATTCAGCACATTTAATTCAGGAACATGCATAGTAGATATCAAAACTGGATAATGCATTCTCTTGAGCCTCATCTCGATTCCAACCTCGGTATTGCCAACTAGCAATTTGGCATCTGGATATCTAGATTTTAACTCTAACACCTGTTTAAGTCGCAAGGGTCTGTACCACTTGAGACCACTCAAGCCACTCAAACTCAAATAAGATATCTTCCTCAATAACAACTCAGGGGGAAATATAAGCTCCTTGTCTGTAAACAGTTTACCATCAACCTCACTATAGGAGATCGCTTGAAATTTTTGTCCACAACAAACAGATTCTCTGGTTGTTTCTGAGTCAACTAGACTCCCTGATCGGCACGAACAAGGTTTACCAGTTGATGGGCAGACAAAATTGCTTTCTTCAACAGATGATGAAGACAGCTGAGGACCATATAAGCTATTATCTGTTTTAGTGAAAACACGAAAAGCATCAAGAATCGGTCTGTAACCTGTACATCGACACAAATTTCCTGAAAGGCATTCGTCAATCTGTTCCTCAGAGGGTGGGCTCTGACTTGACCTCAGTAGAGCGTACATTGACATGATAAAACCAGGCGTGCAAAATCCACACTGAGAACCATGAGCACGTGCAAGTGATTCCTGGGGAGCAAAAGCATCTTTTTTAAAATCCATAGCCAAGCCTCCCTTAAGCAAATAGCTGGCGAAAACAAGCTAAACCAAGATCTATGTGAATAAAATTTGAGTCTTCACAAGGTACAGAGTATTGATAAAGAATTGTACTCACATGATAATCCATATCTTACTTGCCAGTAGAACAGATGCTATGCCAAATGGGATCTCCTCATAAAAATAGCTAATAGAGAATAGGTGCAGAGACTCAATGGGAGCTGTGAGGTATATGACCAACTAGCTCATCAAGCATGACCAGTAACAAGATGACAATTTGTGCAGTACCTTTGGTCATTTCCAGTTTTTTACCATTTTGATAGAGGTTTCATTTTTAATTAAGAACTGGGGAATGAGCATCCTAGTTCAATCACGCAACAAAGTCATTGACAGAATGGCTTATTATGTTTTTCATCAAAAGAAGGATCCACAACTGAGTGTTTGACAACTTAAGATTAGACAACGCAATTTGTATGAATTATCCCTTCAGATTTTCAATAAGAAATTATCATTGAATTGTTCCATGTTGACCCACAGAGACAAATCCAAATAAAATCTGCAGATTGAGAAAATACTGGAAAAGCATTTGGATCTCTCGTAATTATTGAGACCAGATCAAAAGGAGCACTAGTCTGTTCATCCTTGGTAGATCCCCAAAATAATGACATGCTAGCAGACAAAGACAATATTAAGATAGAAACTCCTTTCATATAAGACCAGCCAATAATAACACAGAGTTAAAACAGCATGCTTAGTTCAAAACAAAGAAAAACTATGCATAAATTACTTGAACTGGGTGCAGGCCATGCGCTCGATTGCCAATACCCTCCACTGTGATCACATGCATTCCTTCAACAGAATATAATGGAGCCAAGCACGCATTGATGGCATAATGGCTGTGACAAGTAAACGAATAACTAATTCAGTGATCTTGAGTATGGACTGAAGTCTAAACTCATGAGAGAGAGACGCACCCACATTTCTTCAGACTTTTATTGTAATGAGACACCATCACCGTGCACGCCCCACAACCGCCTTCACCACAGCCAAGCTTCGTCCCCGTCAAACCTATGCCTATATGGTACAAAAAAAAAAATCTTACTAACATTGACTTGGAACAGGAATCCCAAAACAACGGATGATGACAAGACACCATAGAGACAGACCACATACTACTAGAGAGTAAAGCAACAACCTATGATATTTTCGGGGCATATAAGTATTCCCTAAACAAGCAGTTAAAGCCCATAGACCTCTAGATTCTTTCGAAATGGCCTGCACTCAATTCCAAAGTCCCCAGTCTATCAGGAGGGACAATCTGCGAGTGAAACATTTCACCGCAGCTCTTACATCATCTACAAAATTGAGCTGACAATTTCAATGTATATCTCAGCACCAGCTAATGCTGATCACCCTAACCGGCTTGTTGAAGTAGAATTCACATAATAGAAGAGCAATCCGCTCGCCAGATTTGAGTCAGCAGACGGCACATACATCAACAGTCACTCCCACTCTGCTCTCAACGCTAAGCACCATGCTTTTCAAGCTTTCATCAATCAGCTTACGCGTAGCTATTGAAGACGGCTCGATCGAGGACCCAATCTGAATACGACCGGACTAAGTCGAGCACTCCTAAACACTTCTCCGGCCAAACAACGCTCCCTCCCCGCGCAGGCACAAATCCTGGCTCACGACAAAGTCCACACACACGAGGCCGACGGGGAGCGTACCTCGAAGATACTCGAGAAGCGTCACGTGCGCCAGCCCGTCCGGCAAAACCTTCCGCGACCCGTTCACGTACAGGATCGCCTCCTTCGCGGCGGCCTCCTCCCCTTCATTCTGCTCCAGTTCCTCCTCGCTCTTCAACGATCCCATGACGAGCTATTCGTCGCCGAGTCCCCGCCGACTGTCGCCGGAGCTCGCGGTCGGTTCAATCCGATCGAGAACGCCGACGAACGGCTCGGTCCCTGCGGTGGAGAGATAAGGGGGAGAGCTTCAGCTTGGCTGTCAATCTTCCCTTATTTCACACGTTTGTCTAGAGATTCTTCGTCGGTTGATATGTAATAATACTGTTGAAATTTGAAGTGGAGGCCGATGACGATCGATGGCCCCGCAAATGGGAACTCCTCCTTTTATATACGCCGGCCACGAAAGGGACAAGTTGCAATAATTATCCCTTAAAGATTGTAAACTTCGAGACCGATTTTCTAGATCATGATTCAATGTGAACCGTCGATGAGGACGTACAAAAGTCAACGTGATCGTATCGTCGCCGTTGAATGGGCAAGGGCAGATGAGGACGTCGCTTGAATTTTTTTTTTAAGCAATAATCCATGTGATGTCCGAACCTCCTCCTTCTTTTTTTTTTTTTTTGTTCTTTTTGCCGTTCAATGTCGATTTGGACAGTTAACATCCGTTCAGTTCAGTGAAGTTCTTTTGGTCAACGTGGTTTGGAAACTTCTTCGACTCGGATTGATACCTCCAGCTGTCCGACTCTAATTGAATAAATAGGAAAAATTCAAAAAAAAAAACCATTAAAACCTTTAATAGGGGCCGTCCAAACTTCGAAAAGGGAGGTGATTCGGATCCAAACTTCTTAAGCTAATGAAGGCCAAAAGTTCTAGGCTTGGCGCTCCCATATATTTATTAAAAGACTTACTAATGCTGTTGATTGCAAAATGGAAATGGCAACATGTGATGAGAGACTTTTCACATGATGATAACACCAAGAAGACACGATTCGATCTAAGTGGTTGGCTAGTCACATGTGGAACCCATCGTTGGAGGGTATGCTCAAATCTAACTAACGAATACAATTCAAATAGACTTCAATAAAACGATACAACAACAGAATTTGTGGTTAGCTTATCACTAAGCTCACTTTTTCGGGGTTGCATTCGTGTGTACAGGTCGCACACTTGTGCTCAAGTTCAAGTTCCCTGTGGGTGCATGCAATGCATAATGCTAGTAATTTTATGTTAATAGTAATCACATATAGTCTTTCTTTTAATTTATGTGGAACAAGTGTTTCTACACTTTCCACCTACAAAGTTATTTTTTATATGTGGAACCTATATCCTATTAAGGGTTTGCTTGATTCAAAATTTATATAACGTGTTCCATAAATTCACGTGGTTGGTTGTGCCATTATATCTTATGAGCAAGAATACTCTAATGTAGTTTGGTCGATCGGCCCCTATGAAGCAGAATAAAATTAAGGAGAATGATTTATATCTTGCTAATATATATGTATATATATATATACACACATATATATATATAATTAAACCGTAAAATGAGGTTTTTATATTCTCTCTTAGTCAAGTGCTGCAAAGAGAGAGTATTCTTTAAGAAGGGAGTTTTATTTGTTTATGCATTTCTTTAGTTGCTGTATAAAGATGAGTTAGGAAAGGATTCAAATACAATACATGGATACAAAAAGGGAATGGGTTTGTTGCAGAAAATTGGACAAAAAACCATGATTGCAAGAGGAAAAATCTCAAACAAACATGGATAAGGATCATATTTAAATCAATGGAGTACGAATTATAATATTGACAAGTTTGATCTACAAATCAAAGGAAATTTGTTGAGTATACTGCAAAAGCCATCATAGACGCACAAGTACGAGTTGTGATAGAAGCAACACAAAAGCTAGGAAATGGAGGAAATTTTTTTGAACTCGATGAAAGTTGTGTGCAAAATCTGTCATGATGATGGGGGAGGAAAAGAAATAAATAAAGAGCAAAAAGAGGAAAAGTGCAAAAGAAATGATAGAGAATAATGATCATATCAAAGAAGCAACAAATTAAGTGGAGCATAGATCAAATTCAGGCAAATCTTAATTTAAGCCAAATCACTATAAACCTACGTGTAACTGTCTCTATTTCTCTACTTATTGTTCTCTGGCTGTTTAATAGAAGTGTTGCACTAAATATCATTAGTTTATCCTACATATATCGAACTATTATTGCATATATCAACTTGGTTATGCTTATTGTGCGATAATTTATTGAGTTTATTGAAACAACCTATTCACCCCCTCTAAATTACTTGTCTAGCCATAACACAATTGATTGATTGTTAACTTAAGATTACAATAGCGCCAATAAAAAAAATTATCTATAAATTTTTTAAGAAATTATCAACGAATGATTCCATGTTGACCCACGGAGACAAACCCTCACTTAAAGATGATATATCCAATACTCAAAATAGATTCCACAGATTGAGAAACATCTGGAAATGCATTTGGATCTCTTCCAACTATATTGAGAACAGGTCACTGGGAGAGCAGCAAAACTAGTCTACTCGGTCTCGGTTGATCCCTAGAATAATGACACGTACTAGCAATAAAGGACAACATTTCAGATAGAATTCCTTTCATATAAGACCAACCAAGACACTAAAGAGTAAAAAACATCATCCTTAGAGCAAAACAAAAGATAAAATGAGGCGCAAATTACTTGAACTGGGTGCAGGCCATGCACTCGATTTCCAATTCCCTCCACTGTGTGATCACATGCATTCCCTCAACAGAGTATGACGGAGCCACGCACGCATTGATGGCATAGTGGCTGTAAGAAGCAGACGAATAGCTATTTCAGCAATTTTGAGTAAAGACAGAACCTTAAGCTCATCAGTGAGAGAGAGAGAGAAAGAGACGCACCTGCATTTCTTGATACTGTGATTATATATAATGAGACACCATCACCGTGCATGCCCCGCAACCACCTTCGCCACAGCCGAGCTTCGTCTCGTCCGGCGTTGGCAGTTCTACAGAGAAGACGGCCATCGATTGGCGCCGGTATGGTCCTCTATCGCACGTGCCCAACACCTGTTCACGGAAATACCGCTGAGAAGACGAAAATCGGTTGGACGGGTCCACGCACGGTCGAACAAGCCCACACGCGGTCAAATCGGTTCGTCCTCGAAAAGGCTGGTTCGCTCGCAATTCTGTTGAACCTGGGTCCATAAAATTACAAAAATACCCATGGGCCAGAAATTTGAATTCTTAGACGCCAAAACACAAATAACCAAAAGTCGAGGAACCAATTTACAACTTTTGAAAGTCCAGAATTGTCCGAAACGAAAATTCACGATTTAGTCAAGTGAACTCCTGAGACCTACAAGCCACTAACTAAATCTTCAAAAATGGCTGAAACTGGCTGTTACATGTATAACTTATAAACGATTTCAAAATCTAAACTCATCATAATTCCTTTGATCTTACAACAAGCATATCAACTTAAATATAAGTTTAAACCTAATGTTATTTCAAGGACGCTGCCTCGGAGCCCCTGTCAGCTCATCAGAAAGCACAAAGCGAAACCATCTTCTTTCCATGAGCAAGGATCACAAGTAGTTAATTTATATTTCGATTTCTCTAAGCTCATGTAGATATGCCCGATATGAGAAACAATGATCCTTGAAACATTCACTAACTCCAACGTTTTTCGTATCCTCGTCAATCGTGTATGCCTTCTCTTATTAATTTGGGCCGTGAGTTCACTCCATATATGGGCAATTATGATCTTGTGTTATATATGTTCTATATTTAGCCACCCAATCTTTCTTTCTCAGCCACCTCTGTTTTTGCCCAATTTATTGACATAAAATGTAAGTGTTAGTTATCAAATGAAGTGCAGATGTCTAGGGGCATCCCAACGTTACACGTTAACTAATAATGTGCGAGAAGCTTGAGATATCCACCTAGTAGGCAATACAACATCAGCCCGGCAAGGTCTAATATTTTACAGAGTGAAGCTCTACCTCTAATGTTTTTATGTACCTTAGCCAAAATAATGTAGATACCGTTTGACTTATTTCAAAAACGTTTGCGGTTGCGTCACATCCAAATGCAATACATTGTTGCTAAGAATGACACCTCGAGAAGCCTTGCTGCCAAGTCTTTGCCCCTCTCAGCCCTGATCATCCATTGACGTTCATTACTCCAATTATAATTCAAGTTAAACTGAAAGCCTCCTTGCCTGAGTCAGTCCAATTATAATGCAATTTATGTGGACTTATTACTAGTAAATGATAATGCGGTATAAGGCTCTATTATGCAACTTCACAATATTTTTATTCAGGAGTCAGGTTAATCCCTAACCTTTTTATAAGGTTTGCTTAGATGTAAGAGTCGAGGGAAATTATCTCTAGGAAAATGTATTTCAAATTATTTACTTTTCATGAAACAAACGGATTGAAGTCACAGTTTATTCTAAAATTAAAGTTGCGGCACGTGATGACAGGCTCGGTACGTGTACTGGCAATGACACCAAAGCAACACAATTCGATCTGGGCGATTGTCCAGTCACATGGGAACCCATTACTATCACATGATCACCGATTCACATCAAACTTCTGGGGAAGCTAAGTTGCAAACGGCGGCGAGGCTAAAGTTACAGTTTGGCACTGCCTTCCATCCCCATATAGACAGCCAGTTGAAGAGGACTCTTCAGACTTCAGAGGAGATATTGGGGAGCTTGTATAACTAATTTTGAGGATCGCTTCTCGGTGAAAATTTATGCTCGACAGCTGTCTTACGAATATGAAGCAGCAGAAGCTGGTTTGCCCTATAAGTAGAGTCGCGGTATTGACATGATCTCAGGCTTAGCTTCCAAGAAAGGATGGATCATTAGGTCAACTCTGAATCCAGACACATACGCATTTTCAGGAAACTCGACGTGACTTTCGACATAACAAGATAGCAAGAAAGCTTCCCGACCAGAAGTAGACATTCTCACGGGAACGAACTCAAATCAACATTACATTTCAAAAGTAATCTCAGTGCATTACATTATTTAACAATCTCATGCCACATTCCTCCGCGCCCCCCCCCCCCCCCCCCCCCCCGCGTATAGATCACAATAGACAGTAAGCTGTCAACATCACTTGATATAGTCGTTCATGGTATCTCCTGGCTTTTTCGGTGACGGCTTCGTATACTCAATGAAAACGTGTAAGAATAATGCAACACAGGCTAATCCAGCTATTATGACTGAAGTCCCTTCCCAGGTGGATAACAGACACAGTTTTTGGCAGAGTGTAAAGATCCCAAGATAAACTCCACAAGTGAGAAAACCCTATTTTTCAAAGAAAAGAAAAGAACAGAAGAAAAGAAAGACCAAAAAATGAAATTAGGTGATAATCAAACTAAACTTAGATCGGCAAAAAGGAGTTAGAGATAAGGATTTGCAAGGTAAGGGGACTATAGTAACTCACGTATCTTACGGAAATTGATGGACCGGCATTGCTTATCTTCTCGTCCTTGAATTTGCCATTGGCTAAGACTTTGTCCAACATGTCATCCTGCATTGTAAAACATGAGACAGCTCATGAAAAGGACACAAATATTCTTACTTCGACGAGATGACGCTTCAAAAAATTTTTTTTTTTTGGGCCGAGGATCTTATGTAATTAAATCTCCATGCCTTCTCTGTGAATTTATCCCTGCACCACTGCGCGATGCTCGCACCAGTGTCGGGCAGCTTCTCCATTGAATATCGCTTCACGTGCACTTTCACCTTCCAGAATTGAGGCATACAACAGCAAAATACAAAATGAAAAATCATTGCCATGGAACATCGACAGAATTCATTCTGTCTAGCCTTAAGAAACCTTTCATTAGCAGGAAATGAACAGATGAAATTTATAGGGCATTGCTTTACCACTGAGCGTTGCCCCTTAAGTAGTCTAAGAAGTGAAGGAGTGGCTTGTCCTTTTGGAATGGCTAGCGTAACATCATAAACTGCTGGAACAAATGATCGCATGTGTTTCACGGCCGAAATAAAACCCTGCAAAAACAATGAGAAATGAAATCCCATGTGACTGACGATAACCCTGTTTGGTTTGGCTTCTTTTAAGCCAACTAAACAAGCCAAAGTTGGAATTTCCATAGACCATTTGTGCTATTATCTCTTTTTCCATTGATCGATTATACATTGAGATCTTGCAAAGTGGATCATCGCTTTTATTAAAAACATGAAAAAATTACATGATTAATTAAATAATCAAAGTGATACCTTAGTACGAGGGATCATGACATTCCTAGGACGAGGCAGGCCTTTCAAAGTGGCAAAGTCTTGAGCCAACTTGAGCTTCTCAGGGGTCATGCGAGTGCCTTCCACAAATATTGTCAGCCAAAAAGGCCTAGGGTAATCCTTCAGCCCTTGCAGACTCGACTGTGCAACATCATCATCAAGTCAATACACAAACCAAGCAAAAGAACAAAAGAAGATGAAGACTTATGAAATCGATATGTAAGCCTTGAAAGTCATACTTTCAATTTGCTTTCATCCTTATCCCACCGTCTGTCCAGGAACACGAACTCGGAAAACCAAGTTGCCCAGCCAAAGATCTGCGAGACATCGTGTAGACTTGGGGTTACGAGATAAGCGAGATTATTAAAACAAAACCCATAATACTACGAGCTCCTCCTAGTGGAGAAAACGTCGTACGCGTCCTCCTTGTCACGTGTTACCGACACAGAATATGTATAGCGAATCAATCGAGTTGTCGATGATCTTTTCTCTGAAATATTGTAGCAGATGGTTTTTCCTTCATTAATGGCTCGAGCATTGATCCGACTTACTTTGCCAGGTCAATGGCTACCAAAATATAAAATGCTATCACGTCCTAGTGGCCGGCAATCGTCATTATGGTACACGTAGTTCATCATATGCGTGCTATGTAGATGAATGCTCGTTCATCATTCTATTGTTGCATAATTTCTCTTTTAGCTTAATTTAGTCTCACCGGAAGATATTGGGCAGATTTCTTTACAACCATCAATGCGCTCCGTAGGCAGCCTGCACGCTGTAATTAAGGACCAACGATCATCACTTCAGACATGCACAAACCTTTGCACACATAGATTACCCACGATCATCACTTTATGGACGCCATCAAAAGAAACTTTGAAGGGGGAAAAACGAGAAAATTAGTTGGTGAAAAATATGGATACCATTTGAAATTGTTCGGATCAAATTGAACTATTTTTCTATCCAAAAACTTAGGATCTTCTGGGTGAAGACATAACTCTAAATTTTAACGAATAGAATTTGGAGGAGAAATCTTATAAAGATCATATTGGATTGTTGTCAAATGAGATGATCTCTCGTAGAGACATACCCGAGCTAAAAGCCATGTTATAAGTATGTCCACTTCGGATGGATGATTAGTCATCAACAATGCGTGTTCTTTACCTGCATCGAATTGTCTCAAGGTTAGGAACTCGTCCATACATCACACAGGCTCGTGTAAAATTCCAAGAAAAAGGACCCTGAAAATCTCAAATCTTTACTTATGGAGTGCAACTGGATTCTAAACATTTTGTCCGACGCAATTGAATTTCAAGCCTTTTGAAAGAAGAATAATTTCAGTTACAAATCTTTATGTGGTAACTGCACATCAGGTTGACTGCGTGGCGGTATGAAAGGGTAATAACTTAGACGAAGTTGAAGAAAGGTTTTGATGGGAATCGGAAGGGCTTTTGTACTTTCTTCAAGAGAGTTTCCAGTAATAGTTTGATGTTTAAAACTCGATTATATTCCTCAGGCAAAGTTCAGGACGTTCAACGCATTTTCCTCTATGACACCGAATTCCATAGCTAAGGAGGTTCTCCGTTACCCATTAATTTGTAGGTCTCCGGATCAGTGTGGAGTTCAACCTGCCAGTCAGAAGGTGAAACTTGTTAAAAGAAGCTTATCAATGTACGACATATTGAAAATTTAGAGAGAGCTTTAGGTTAGAGGAATCCCAAACATTGTACAACTGGAAAAAGTCATTTTGCTGGGGGAAAAAATTATGCACTGGATGTCGACATAAACATTCATTTAGGTAAAGTTTAAATGCACTGCAGTACCTCAAGGCCTGCCCAACACTCCATAAGCCAAACAAGCTGCAACAACAGCAATTCCGACACTGGCCCATTGATCTTTCTGAATGCTCTCTTGGACACTGGCCTAACTATCACAAAGCATATGGCCTGAAAGTAATTTCATTCAGCAACGTCATTGAAATCGCGGTGCTCATTGATCCCTCAAATTATACTTACTGAAATTGGAACTTTGACAATCCTTAGATGCTTTCTCTAGTGCTTTTCCTGAATCTAGAAGTCACTAACTGGACGGAAATGTACTTTCCCTTTTGTTCACACATAAAAAAAGAGGGAGAGGAATAATTTGCCGCTAGTTTGACTTTGAGTCAAACTAATTGTTATCGGACAGAAATCTCACTCATAAGCTAAGTAAAGCGAGAATAGATTCACCGAAGATTGACCCAGAAAATTAGTAACCAGTTGTACGAGATTATGAATGACCAAGGAAAAACATCAGCATCAAGCATATGCACCATCAGACAATGACGTTGCGTGGTCGATCAAACAAAGTCAACTGAGACGAACACAAGATTGACCGAGAAAAAGCAAGTATTACTTGTACGAGATTGATGAGAAGGCCCGAGAAGACGAAGACGACGCCTGAGGGTATCGAAGCAGCTACCGCTCTCAACTCCATCACCACAACACAATGACAGTGTTGCACGTGAAAAGCAAATTTGGAGGCTGATTTCACAGAGATATATAGGTATGATGTTTGATTCAAAGGGACGAAAAGGGAGGTCGTGTCATTAGCAAAACCATGTCTAAGGACAACGATTCATTTCAAGCTTCGGGCATTGATTTATAGAGCAGCCAACCCTAAGTTGCCATGACGGCATTCGCAGAACCAGATTTTTTTAAGCTTTTCACATTAGTCGCCTGCCAAATCCAGACGAGTTTTACCAGGGTTTACCATAACTGGGGCAGACAGTTTGGTTAAGCAAGAACCAAACTCCAGACCCCATGATGTATTGAACTACATGCAAATTGATGATGCGATCAACGTGTCAGATCTAGTGATGGAGCAAAGGAATATTAGGACTAACAAGAATAATTCATTTAGATCAATATTAGGTCAATTCTAACTATGCTAACAACCGTATGCTAATGGGAGTTGTTTTACGATTTTAGGGTTGTATCTGATCGTCTGAATATGAATTGTGATAAGATATAATAAGATGGGATTAGAAATCCTCTCAATATCTTCCAGATTGTAGAAAATAACATCATTTGTTTAGTGTAATCTAAGATAGGATTAAAAGTATTTGAAAATCTCACCAATACCACTTTGTAAGCAGCTAGAATAGCATCCCAAACTCACTATAACAAGAATCTAGAAACAAAAAACAATGAAGAAAAAAAGGTTTGCATACCTGATTTAGAATCCACCGTTTTTATAGGAATAACAATGATTCAGAGCCTAAGTGTTTCTCCTCTAATGTCATTTGTATCATTGGGCTCAATGAAATTGCCCCTCACGTATCTTTATGTGAAGTTATATGTATGTGAAGTTATTTGTGCATCTAGGTTTGAAGAGACACTTGAGATTATTCATAGATTTATCAGCCACTTGCACATCGATTTCATTCTCCTTCGCCACCAATATCGCCAGACCACCACCATCTTTACCTCAGGTAGGCCTCGCTGAGCTTCATTGTATTAGAGGAGATTCGGATGCTGAAGAAGACAAGCCTTGGGTCACCAAGTAACTGTGAAATTTTGTGAAGGATCATCGCCAACTGTCCTAAAAGCTTAAGCCGTTAGGTGAAGACGTGATTTAATATTTATGTACTTTCACAGTAACTAAGAAGGTAGCAAGTGTGGCAATCCAGTAAACTAGGCAATAGCGGCCAATGTAGAGGTAACGGGTGGCAATGAAGTGGTAGATGCCGCACGCGAAACTCAGGCGTTACTTGACATCAAAGCCAACGATGTGGGGTATAGCGAAGCCAAAAATGTGGACGAGTCAGGGGCAGAGAGGAGGTGGACATGCTTCTGTTGTGAATGACAACCTCAAAGGATTTAGCACGCTTGTGGAGGGATTCGAGTTCTTCAATATATGTTGATAGTCAGGTGATGTATAACTTCTCATTTTCTGTCGTTAAAACACGATCGACCAGCCAGCAATGGCAAGTAGCGATGGTCAGAAGTAATGGTGATCGGCTGTCGTAGAGGTGATCCTTGCATGGTGATCGACAAAGCCAGACGTGTCACTCCATAGTTAGAAAATAACTGCTATTTTTATTTTTTAAAGAAAAATTAATTTAACCTGAATTTATCTCATACCCTAACCTAGATCTCTGATCCAACATTTTATCCGAATATATCTAAGTTGATTTAGAGGACGTCGCCAAGCATCGGATAAATCCGGATTACCAAACCTAACAAGGTGTATTGAGTAAATGGTAACTAATTCTCAACAGCTTATATAAGACTCCTTCGTCTTATTTTCTTCAACTTTTGGCAAGTTCATATTTCCAAAGTTAGTCGTACTCATAGTAGAATTTTCATATGAACTTATGGGATATTTATTAGAGTGCTTAACGTTCACGTAATCGTTCACCAACCAATGAGGAAACACTATATAAATATTATGTTAAATTTAATCTTGTTCTTGATTGATTGAGTGGACAGTCACGTCGTGCTCAGAGAATGGTGTTGAATGTGCCTAAGCCCCTCAAGCAGATAGTGCCATCAAATCATAGATTGGGTTGCATTAAGCAAAATGTTGCAACGAGTATTTTTATTTGTACCATGAGAACATCATCTTCAGTTCCCTGTGCTTGCTTCCTAAGGAGCTTGGAGTCTTAAAGGAGCTAATTTGTTCGATCCAGGGATAACCTTGGATATATGTCGGGGACCCAGCTAGTTCTCGAAAGCATCCTATGCTGCTTATTCTTCTTTTTCTTCTCCAGTAACATCTTCTTCATTGACTCATATATCTTGATTCCGTTCTAGACCCATAGTACCAGTTTAGAAGCTAGCATCCGTACATTATCCTCGAGGAGCAAGCTACTGGCGGTGGCATAGGTTTCAAGAGCCCTTGGTTTGCCTAATTGCTGAGGCCTAGGACCACTTATCCTAGACCCATCGAGAGTAGTATAGGTTAAAGAGAAAGAACGTTGGTAAATGATCGTCCTGGCAACATTAATAACTAGTTTTAATGTAAGTAAACATCAGAATGGTGAAATGTTCTACGAGTCAAGCGCATAACACGAGCCTAGATGCTGCAACTGAACTCCAGAAATGTTCCCCGGAACACTTGCTCAAGCCTCACCTTGCATGTCTATGTGAATTGTCTCTGAAACCACTTCATTCTCTTAACAGAACAATCAGAACAACATAGCAGATGACAGATGACCAAGCATTCAAATATTTAGGTGATGCAGTGGTAAACCATCCTGACCCAACTCACTGACGACCCATATCCTTGCTCGTATATTTGAAGCATCACTTTTGTCCACTCAAGCTACTGTTGACTTCCAGATGAATTATGTAGGAATTTTGGTTCAATCGGAAGATGTTAGAGTAGTTACTGTTTGGCTAGGCAGGGATGCAGCTAGAATAATAATGAGTAGCACGCTCCGATTTTTTTAATAATGCGATCTGAGTCTTGGTAAGTTGGTGTTGCCGACCTAACTTCTCAGTTCAATAGGTGTACCTTTTTTCATAGTCAGGCCAATGTGCGGACCCTGCACATCACAAAGCATGATCATAAGATCTTCCAAATTCTAGAATTTGCAACCACCTTACACTGAAATTAGGCAGTCATTGATTACTGATAAGTCGAAAGACTCTGAAGTTAGTCGAATAACTGAATTATATCTGCTACCTAAGGAGTTATTCCCAGATGAGATGCTAAAGAAGTCGCCAAATCGTATTTATGATTGGTAACTGTCGTTTATTTCTAGAATGCTATGGTGAGTTTTGCCAATACCAATTCAATCAACATCGCCACAAAAAACAATGCTGAAGTGTGACACACGCACGGAGCCATGGATTAGGAAATTAAGCCACAAAATACGAATTAGGAGAGCAATATTTAATTCTGCTTGAGAACAATTACATGTGCACGAATTTTCAGGATCGTGGTTATGAGATTTTGCAAGCATGTTCTTCAAAGGTAATGAGTCAGGGCAACATCAACCGCTGCTTATTTCCGGAGAAGTCTCTCCCTTCCAGGATCTTGCCGAAAGGCCTCAACAGGAGTCGAACGCTTGGACTCCGAGGAGTGAATGAGGATTTGCATCGCAAGAGTTACAAGCACCAAAGCCACTACTACGATCACGACGCCTTCCCATGAGGTGAGCAAGGCGGACCATTGGAAGAATTTGACGAATCCATAGACCAGTAGGCAGGACCAAAAACTCACCACCTGTCACCGATAGTTAGAGATGATTAATGGGCGGGAAGGAAGAGTTGATGGGTGAGGAACAAAGAAAGGACCAGGAGAGAGAATCATGGAGTCACACTAACCAACAGAGACTTTTTAGGACGTCTGATGTCTTGATGTTGTTCGGTACCAAACAGGTCTTTAGCATAGTATTTCTCCAGGAAAGCATCCTTGTTGATAAAATGAAGAGGGATAAGATATTTTGATACCCACACGAATGGTATCATAATTTGAATTCTGAGTCGTGGTGGGTTGAGTCACAAAAGCTATGTCAAAGTTTGGGGAATTTTAAGGGGGATACATTTCAAGCACATGTAGATGCTGCATGTGAAAAGAAATTTTTGGCCAAATGACAAGTGAAATAGTGCTTTGTACTCCAGAAAATTCTCATCAGAGCAAGACTCCAGTTGTTCTAGATACGTGATACCTTAGTCACAAACACATCTTTGCACCACTGCCCAATGCCGTCAGGTGTTCCAGGCAATTCTTGCATTGAATGCCTCTTGATTTGCAGTTTCACCTGTTTAAAAGAAATGGATTAGATCTACAACCTTCCTCTCAAAGAAAGGGGGAAAAAAGGAAAACCTTGCAGTGGGGAATGAATGTACGAAATATGGTATCAACGATGCAACGTGTAACTTCATGAAAGAAGATGTGAATTCACGCTGAAGTATCATGACTAAAATGGCAGATAGGTGTGAATATAAGCTGCTCTTTTGAGCTATTGTTATCAATAGTTTTGACAGCTTACAGTAGCTGGTTGTCCTCTAATAAGTCTGAGCAATGTAGGTGGCTTCTGATTACTTGAAACAGCCACCGTGCAATCATAAATGGCAGGGACATACGAGCGCATGTGAGTCACAGCTGAAACAAAACCCTGAATCGACAAGCCACATTATTCTAATTAATATTCTGGGTTAGAAAAAGAATTAGTACTCTGCCCTAGCCAAGCTCCAGAGGACAAAAATAGACTACTGCCTAATGAATGATTCTCGATCTAGCATGAAACTAGTTCCTACAGCCTTTACATATAGAAAGTTGCCCAGATCAAACTCCTTAGTTAATCTGCAAAGTAGTTTAAGACCCAAGTAAAGCAACATAGTCACTGCTCGTTTGAAAATGTTGAAGTCAGTAACCTTAGTTCGAGGAATCAAGACATTCCTAGGAAGAGGCAACCCTCTGGAGGAGGCATATTCTTGAGCTGCTTGGAGCTTTTCCTGCGTGAACCGAGTTCCCTCCACGAAAAGGGCCAACCAGAATGGCATTGGGAAATCACGGAGCTTTTCGAAACCTGACTGGAGTGCACAATTCAGTCAGACCTGATATAAACCTAGTATGCAGGCAAAACCAAATATATATAAGAAATGCAAATAAGTCACCTTTAATGTGTTCTCGTCTTTTGCCCAGCTTCTATCCAAAAATATATAGTCTGAAAACCACATCGACCAACCTATGACCTGCATGGTCTCAGCAAGAAGCAATTCTTTGATCAATGTAACTGGAGAAAGACACTTAGCAGCGTCTAATGACACTATATAGTCTATTAACTTTATGGAAGGAAACTGACAGGGAGAAATTTAGCCTCTTTCTTCATGATAGCAAGTGCACTGCCAAGACAACCTGCGCGCTGCGAGAACAAGAGAATTATTGTAAGGATTTTTTATTTTATTCTTTTTAAATGATGAAACTAAGAAGAATCTGTTCACGGTCTGTAGGACCGACATTGATTACAGAACCCCAGGAACAAGGGGGTATGATTGAAGAATTTTTATTATAGAGCGAAGCTGTGGATCTCTCTTCATTTGCGCTGTTAGGGGAGCCACCCCCAAAGGAAGAAGAGCTTTCACAGAAAAATCAATGGCCTTCTATTCAAGCAGGAGAGAAGGATAATGCCAGAGAAAAATGGAACAGGAAAGAAAGACAGCTTTAGAAAGAGCAGAGGCCATGAATGCACAATGAAAGACTATGTGCAAAGCAGATTCAAGCACATGGTCAAGTAAGCTATGTCTGTAATTTCACAAAAGTTCAACCATAAATAACTGGACAATTTTCGTAAAAGACACAGAGGATGAGTTCTGAAGCAGAACAGTTTCCTTCACCGTATCAGTTACTCACTTCTTTTGCTTTTAAGATGGCAGGAGTCTGATAAAAGCCATATTTTTAGGTATTTGAGCCTAACTTACAGAAAATAAAAAAGATCTGTATAAGTACCATTTTCAGTTTGAAGAAAGCATAGGTAATGAAATAACATTCGAATTTGAAGAAAGAAGAATGTGGCGCTGATGCTTCAAATATAGAATCACATAAGTTAAGTAACTGGAAGGAACAATTCAAATTGACAGGCACCTGAGCTATGACCCACCCAACAAGCCAATCAATGTCGCTCCTATGATTGCAAATGAGAAGTGCGTGTTCTTTACCTGGGAATTCATCAAGTCAAGTCAAATACGACTTTATATGTCAGGCAAATTCAAACCCATGTGAATATCTGGGCCATCAGAGCAGAAAATAGGATACTTAACTTTCATAGGATAATGAATGTATTGACTTACCCATCATTTCAAAAGTCTGAGGATCCATGTAGAGCTCTACCTGCATGAGCACGGAAGCGACTTAGGATAGATAACTGGACACAGGATGAGAACATGAAGGTTCTACGTGCATGCATATGCATGTTTTTATCTCTTAAGGAATGCTATCCTTTTGGAGTGCTGGAGAGCAGGACTGCTATTGTACTAGTAAGCTAAAATATCCAAAATCGATTACCAGAGTGTTGACAGGATATAACCAGAATATGACAGACAAGAGAAATTGCCTCAAAAAGGATTTGATGAGAACTTGAATGTTTATGCTTGAAGCATTTGTAATTGCAACCAAAATCAGAGAATGTGATGTTGAAAGATACTTAGAAATTTCAGGTACAGTGCACTCGAATAGGTAGAGGAGGAGTGACAGAGCATTGACGCAAAGATGCAAAATAATGGGAAAAGACAAACAGGCTAGTTAAACTACCTTAACACCAGCCCACCAATCAAAAAGCCATATGAGCTCCAACAAGAGCGATTCTGCGACTACTTTATTAATCTTTCTATACGTTTTCTTGGAAAGCGGGCGAACGAGGACATAGAAAAATGCCTGCAAGCACATGAAAGCCAGCGAAAAACTGAGGTTAGATATGTACAATGGGATTAAGCACCGATCAAATCATATTTTTTTCAAAAGAGAAAACTTGAAAGACCTGCTATGAGCCTTGAAAAAAAAATACTGAAGTATCGTGTTTATCCTTAGCCGAATCAAGCAGAAACTCTGTTCCTGTTCATGCCCTCTTTTCCTTAATTCGACATTTCTCCATTCCAATGTCATTGCAAAGTCTAGGAAGAAATCAACCGAACTGATCCGAAATATCTCGTGAATAACCAGTAGTAAAAGCCTTAATCTTGCAGATTCAGATCTAGGCAAAATTACCCCTAAGCATCGAATTTGGATATACGGAGGTGTGGCATCACATTCCGACTTATAAGAGCAACGTATGGAGCTATTTTAAATCCCCATCTTCAGCCATTACCTCATTAATCATTCACAGATATCTGATCTGATCTCTCTCTCTTCTTTTTTTAACCGAAAAAGGAAACTGTCTGAACAATCTGCGACTACCTTGATCATTTATGACTTTAAAAGGAGCAAACTGAAGAGTAACCAATCAAGCAATGAATGAAAACTCTAGAGAACATCACAATGAAGATTCAACTGATAAGTACCTGAACAAGATTGACGACGAGGCCGGATAGAATGAAGAGAATGCCGATGGGAACGATGGCAAGTGCTGCCGGGACCGCCATAGCTCACGAACACCTCTTCTTCAATTGCTCACATACGTACCCTCCGAGACAATAGGCTTTGTTAGAGAGAAGCGGGGGAGGAATGTTTGGTTTGGAGAAGGGAAATGGTTTTGTTAAGAGGTTTGGAGTATGCATGCATATGCATATGCATCAAGCGTCGGATTACAAATGCTCCAGCCATGCATGCATGCGCATCAAGCGTTAGAATCGGATTACAAAAACTCCAACCCTCTTAACAAAACCATTTCTTTTCTCCAGAGACAACCATTCTCCTCTCTCTCTCTCTCTCTCTCTCTCTCTCTCTCTCTCTCTCTCTCTCTCTCTCTCTCTCTCTCTCTCTTCAATTACCAACTTGGGCTGTAAAGAAACACAAACGCAGCCAAAAGAAAGAAACCCTTAAGCCGAAAGCTGGCTGAAATGGATCGCATGGAACAGGCCAGTGCCAGTGGGATCGATCACGTGAACATTACATTGATTACTTCACGTTTAGTCAGATTAAAGTTCTTCTTTTGGCTTTTGGTGGGCAAAATGAAAGGTCATTATTTGGGTTCAGCTGGAAAAAAGGACATTGAAAGTTTTAGTTAGATAAGACATTGCCTATTTAAAAGTATTAGCGTTAAAAAAAAATTCACCGGCATTTATTTGTTGAGCCTAATTCATTGACTGTTATATAAGATTACTGACTATATATTTGAATAACCAGCCAAAGTTTATCTGACTGTTTGGTAATTACCTTCCAAAAATCTGCCGACTCATGACTATACGAGCTCCTATCAAGCATTGCCGACTTTTAATTTAGTAAGTTTAACACGTTGATAAATGACTGAATTAAACAGCCCGTACCTTATCGGAGTAGTTGGTAAATTAGAAAAAGCAAATTAATATTAGTAAGTGACTCAGCAATTTAGGTTTCCATATAAAAATCAGTAAAATTGATATGTTAGTGGATGCAAAATTAAAAGTTGTTAAATTTTTGGAATGCTTGGTAAGTAAAGGCTTATATCACCAATTACACTTGCACCATATTTACCTGCAATCAATTTTATATCACAAAACACCGAACTAAAATTGGTACATTTATACTAAATTTACCCCCATTTAATTTTTTATATCGCACAAAATCTTGAATTGCCATACACATGCCATATTTATCGCAAATCGGCATACCTATAATGCATTTACCCCTAAAAAAAGCCTCATATATACCACAATTTGGGTAAATGCGGCACATAGTGGCGTGAATATATCAATTTGAAATTTTTCATGACACAAAAATTAAGTTTAGATGAATATGGGATTTTTTTTTATGATGTTAGCCTAAAAAATAAAGATGAGACCTTTTCAAGAGGTGGTAGAGAGTTACGGGCAAATTAAGCAAATCAACAATTAACTTCTTCTTTTGCCAATGAAATTTGACAATTTTCATGAACTTATCAATGAGCCCCAACTTATTGAATTGCGTACATTCCTTTTTTTTTTTCTATCCAAAAAGAAAAGCCTATGTCCAAAGCTATAATTTTGGATTGGAACGGATGACTATGACGAACATTTTCACGAATTTATCAACATGCTCTAACTTATCGGATTGCGTACATCCCCTTCATAAGAGTATAGTTTTGGATCGAGAAGGATTTGAGGATAGTCCCAATTTGAAAACAGAGAAACCGGGAAATAGGAAAAAAGGAAAATTTGGAGAAACTAATTAGAAGCGCGACGCTTGAGAAGTCTTTTTGGGAAGCCGAAGCAAGCGAACCAGAGAAAGATGGCGGCAGCACCGGCCTATCAAGTTCAACAGCCGCACCAGCCGGCGTCGGCCGAAGAAGTGAAGACTCTCTGGATCGGCGACTTGCAGTATTGGGTCGACGAGTCTTATCTCTACGGCTGCTTCGCTCACACCGGCGAGGTCTCTCTCTCTCTCTCTCTCTCTCTCTCTCTCTCTCTCTCTCTCTCTCTCTACTGTTCAGCGATTGATATATCTTCCTTAGGGTTCGTTTAGATTGGCGGACGCTTCATGCCGGAGTTGGGTATAGAGTCATCAGATTATCCTGTTGCAATTTAGGTTTTAACTCTTTTCTTGAACGTTGGTTACGAGTCTTTCGAACTACCGGTGAGTTCAGATGGCGCTTTAGGCTGCTTCGCCTTTTTCGCTTGCTGTCGGGCAAATATCGTGGTTTTGAATTTGCTTCTATTTGGCGAATTCTTGGAATGTTTAACATAAAATGAAGGAAATTAAAAATATTGGCAAAGAAATTCTATGCTGTTTGGGTGTCAGGAGGCATGATGGGGCGCCCAACTTTTTGCAGGTTGTGTCGGTGAAGATCATACGGAATAAGCTTACGGGGCAGCCAGAGGGCTATGGCTTCGTGGAGTTCGTGTCTCATGCAGCTGCTGAGAGGATTCTGCAGACATATAATGGGACTCAAATGCCGGGGACAGAGCAAACGTTTAGGTTGAATTGGGCATCGTTTGGTATGGGGGAGAGACGCGCTGATGCTGGACCTGAGCATTCTATTTTCGTGGGTGATTTGGCACCCGATGTTACGGACTACCTGTTGCAGGAAACTTTCCGAGCTCATTATCCATCTGTTAAAGGAGCAAAGGTGGTTACTGATCCAAGTACCGGGCGCTCAAAGGGTTATGGATTTGTAAAATTTGCGAACGAAACAGAAAGGGACCGTGCCATGACAGAAATGAACGGCGTCTACTGTTCAACTAGGCCAATGCGTATTAGTGCAGCAACACCGAAGAAGACGACTGGAATGCCTCAGCAGTATGCTGCTGTGAAAGGTATTTTTGGGCCATTTACTGTAAGCAAGTGGATCGTCTTTTGGTGACCGTGATTTTATCCCCTGCAGTGCTTCATTTGCTCTCTTACTGTATCAACTTGTCCTCTGGCCTTCTTCAGTCTTTCTCACTGGTTTTCTTTTATATTATTGGGTATTAGATTGTAGTTTGTCATGGTTCAGTGCCTAAGGATGTATAAATCATACTTAATTTGTGGTGAGAAATTTGTAACATATGGTAGCTTTCCTTATGGCTTAGATATTTTTCTATGAATGTAAAAGGCTGAATTGCTTCTGATCTGTCTTTCTTGTACCTTGGACTTTGATGATATAAATAATAGATATCTCTCTAAACATGCATAACGCTGCAATTACTTTGATGCATGTTTACTGATATCCAGTTTGCTTGTGAAACATTTTGCAGCTGTTTACCCAGTTACAGCATACACTGCTCCACCAGTACCAGTGCTACCAGTGGATAATGATGTAAATAACACCACAGTAAGTGGGAAATGCTCACTTGTTGTGTAATTCATTTTTTAAAACCTTTTAATTAGTTCTATCATGCAGATTTTTGTAGGGAATTTGGATCCAAATGTTTCGGAAGAGGAGCTGAGGCAAATCTTTTTACAGCTTGGGGAGATTCTAAATGTCAAAATTCCTGCTGGAAAGGGCTGTGGATTTGTAGAATTTCGAGCAAGGTTTCTCTATGTTATTGCTTTCAGTTGTGAATCTTCTCATGTCATCCCCTATTAGTAGTAGTTAAACTGCACTTTTGCATGACATGGATCAATTTCTCTACTCATTTTGCATTTACACTCCAAATCCAAATCTTTTTGTTTCACTAGACATGATAGCACATGTTTCTGCTCTTTATTTTTGTCATAATTCTGTTGCATAGGGCATCTGCTGAAGAAGCCATCCAAAGGATGCAGGGAGCTACAATTGGTCAACAAGTTGTTCGCATTTCTTGGGGGCGAAGCCCAACCGCTAAACAGGTTTGGAATCATGAATATTATCTCTTATTGAATCTTGCTATTAGTTGCCCCCTTCTAGACCTGTCATGCAATTCTCCTCCTGAGAGCTCCTAAATTTTGAATTTGGAGAGCTTGAACAATGTGAAAAAATTGATCCGTTTTATTTTCCAGCAAAGACATGGATTTGTTAACATGGTGTTGGAAAATGTAGGAATGAAAACGGTAATGCTTAAAGCGCTATTGGTACTTGAAAAGCCACTGTCCACTTGTTTCACTTTTATACTCTTTTTGAATAGTGGTTTAAGGAACTTATTTGGGGTGTTGCTAATTCTGGAAAGACATCCAATCTTCAAGGACTGCATTTCCTTAATTAACCCTTTCACTGGAGAATGTGTAGAGTTAGTTCACAAATCATGACCATTGAAGTAAAAAGATGGCTTATTAACTGTCCAATTTTCTTCTTAACCTTCATTTGCATCTGCCATGAGACTTGAGAGTCTTGAAGAGGAAATATTTAAGTTCTGGAGGCAGCTAATAGAATCTAATGTCTTGCACTTCTCTGTTGCATTTCCTTGCTTGTCCCTGGGTAAAATTAGTACTTGGCACATTTGCTTTGTTGTTTGGTATTACTGCTATTGTTTAGTTTTGTGTACTTCCTTTTCTCATTTTTATACATTACATCTTAGCATTTGACAGTATGTGGTATCGACTTGTAGGACGTGCCTGGTAGCTGGGGGCAGCAAGTTGATGCAAGTCAATGGAGTGCTTACTATGGCTATGCTCAAGGCTATGATGCGTATTCTTATGGTGCTTCCCATGATCCATCTTTGTATGCATATGGTGCTTATGCCGGTTACATGCAATACCCTCAACAGGCAAGATATTTGCGCCGTTCTGCTTCGTACTTTGTGTACTTCTGTCTTCAATTTTCTTTTTAAGGATATAGGCTCTAGCATAGTAAGTATTGCTACTTCTTTGAAAATAATAACTAAATTTGAGCCTACATTGTATCTTTTCAAGCCAAACCTTGGGGCTTTGTTAGTAGATATCCCTCTTCTTTTGAAACTTTGCACACTTCCTCATAATCTTTGCAAAGCATTTGAAAGGTTGGGAATCTATTTCGGTGATTTAAAAGGATGGAGGCTTGCAACCCGCCCCCGCGCGCGCATGCGCAGGGGGTGGGGGTGGGGTGGGCAGGGTGGTTTATTTTCTTTCAGCAAAGATTTAAGTGGTCTGGTTCTATTTGCGATGTGTCTCAACAATGGAGTTTGCATTGAACCCCTTATATTTTTTTGAAATGTGGAGGAGGTTAGGACTTATTCTCCTTCGCATTTGAGCTAGGTAGATTTTTACCACAATATTCCAGATCCTGAGGGGATTGAAGTTCATGAAGTGAAAGTTTGCTCTTTCTTTTGCCAGTTTTCCTTTAGACTTTGATTCTGGAATAAGTTGAGATACTTCTGATTTCCTGTTTCTGGTTAGAATGGGATCTGATTCCCCGGTGAGAGTGAACATGCTCTAACTTTTCTTTCCTTTTGATAGTTGGGAGAAGATATTCAAAGCTACTCATAATATCAAATTGCAGATCACTTTCTTCTCTCTGGAGCTTCATGATATATACTTCTAGTGACTGGCATTCTGTCCTTGAATTTTAGGTTGAAGGAGTTCAAGAAATGGCTGGTATGGCAGGTGGCGTTCCTACTGTAGAGCCAACTGATCCTCTGGCTCCTCCTGATGTTGATAAGTAAGTCTCTTTCTTTTTTTCAAGACATGGTATTAGCTTGTAGGAACTGATTTGTGCATTCATAACTGCTCTCTTTGGTGATGTAGGTTAAATGCTGCTTACCTTTCTGTTCATGGGAATGCCATTTTGGGCAGGCCATTTTGGTACAGAAATTCATACTTGTCTCAAGCTTAGGCAGTTCAGAGCGTTTCCTTGCTTACACATTTGGTGGCTGCTCAAGATCGAAATGATGCTTAGGCTTCATGATGAGAAGTCTGCTGCTGAGGAACATCTTTGAGCGATATGCTGTATCTGGGCAGTCTTACCGTGGGAACTGGATGATTGGAGAACTCAGTTATGGAACCTCTTAGCGTCATTAGGGCCCTTTTTTCTGAATACAAGCTTCATTAGGATTTAATTTTTTCAAGAAAACCTTTTATAATTTCGGAGACCATATTATAGTATGTGTGCGTGTGAGAGAGAGAGAGAGAGAGAGAGAGATGACATTGGACAGATATGCTGTGTCTATGGAAAAAAAAAAAGGAAAGAAATATCACCTTCAATCAATCCAGTATTGCCGGTCCCATCTCTCAGCCTGAGTTTAAAGAGACTCTTCATTAGGGAAAGTAAGAAAAGGAAACGAAATGGAGGTTGCGTACGTCATAACTGGATGCATCCTTACATTAACTTAATTAAGCACCTCCACTTCCATACCTTGTCTTTCTTTTGAGGTTATGTTAATCTGTGTCGTAGTACCCGATTCCCGCTATTGCTCGCCCGAACCAGGGTGACTTTCTCAGCTCATGATGGTGGGTTTCGTAAATGTCGTTAATGTGATTGCATCTCGAAGGAAATGTGTGGTGAGACTAGGGCGCGTGCTTAACATGGGCTGAGACCTATGGTAAGATTTTCTTGTCAAAATATCGCTTGTGGGTTAAAACAGAGGTACGTACAAAAGGAGTACTGGTGACCAGTGGGAATATATCTTAACGTGCCCTGAGACTAATTTGTGCCTCTTAACGTATTTGAGAGGTTTGGTTGCAACATCCTAGACAGAAAGGCACAATCTTTTGGCTGAGTGAGGCCCCCAGAACACCATTGTGGATCTCAAACGGCACAAAACTGGTTCACCAGACTGCGTCCTGAAATTGTGCTGCCACTCAACCCATATCTTATTGGCCCTAATTCCCTAAAAAATCCTTAATCTTAGGTCAATGTCAATTATACTCCGAGCTTTTTTTTTTCTTCATCATAAAAAAAACCCTCGATTTTAGATTTAGTTCCAAATCTACCCCTATTTTTTTTGTCTACAAAAAATCCCAAAATTTAGACTTAATCCCAAATCTATCATGATTTTATTTTGTCTAAAAAAATTACTTTCAATCTATTTTCAAATCTATCCCTATGATCTAGTCCCAACTTGACGTGACATTTCCACATCAATGACATCTATGCTAGTAAGGTGATATAAAAAACCATTTTTAAAATGACAATGGTTTAGGATATAAAAATAAGTTAACTAATTACAATTTTTGAATGAAGGACTCCCATAGACAAATTTGAGACTGAAGTACAAATTGATAATTTTTCTTTTAGACAAAAAAAAAGTTTGGACAAATTAAAGGATGGACCTAAAGCTTCCGTTTTTGTCTGAGACAAAAAAATACATTCGGAATAGATTTAAGACTACCACTAAAGTTTGAGGTTTTTTCTAAGACCAAAAAATTTGAGATAGAATTAAGACTATCTTATTGGCAGAAGCACCACACAAGGTACTCATAGGATAAGCCATTTCTAAATAAGAAAATCAGATATAATTATTATCAAATCCAAACCCGGGATCCGATTAGAGCAACCTTTTCCAAAGTAAAACTTATATTTGTATCTGACAAGAATAGATGGCATGTCTTTGTCCTCGAAACAGCAAGACCAAGAACAAGAAGTCCTAATCGTCCCACAAAACTGATTTTCTCCCCTCAAAATGTTAGTAAATCAAGACTTCAAAAATTGAGGTCTCTCACGATGACGCTAAAAAATGTCATCCAAATAATAAAAAAGAAAGTTTAGAATTAAAATCCAAAACTTCTGGGATCACAGATACTTCGCTAACCAAGGTAGCTCGCCACTGTCTTTGAGTGCAAATGTCACATCATCGCTGCCACAACAATACGGACTGTCATATCATTGGTGAAAGCTTTTAATTCTATGTCTATGTCAACATCTTATGATGGGAGATCAAAAGTTAATAACTTCAGTATGGATAACAATCGCATGCTTGTGACAGTCATACAGGCTATGAAGTGAGATGAATCTTCACGATCAAATAGTGTCTCTACACTTCTCATTTAATGGCAATAGAATACAATAGGAAAACAACCCACCTAAACGGCATCTATGTTAGTTGATAGTAAAATGGCTTAATGCATTGTTGGTGAGATGAAAGAAATAACTGCAATATGGATAACAGTCATATGCTTGTAAAAGTAATATTGGCTCTGAAGAGATATGAATCCTCATGATCAAATGGCATATCTACACTATTCATTTTATGGGAATATAATACAATAGGAAAACTACCACCTAAATGCGTTGTGTTAATGGACAGTAAAATGTCTTCATGCCATTGGTGGTGAAATGAAAGTAGCAACTGCAGTATGGATATCAATCATATGCTTGTGAAAGTAATACTGGCTCTGAGATGAGATGAATCTTCAGGATCAAATGGTATATCTACACTTTTCAATTTATGGCTATAGACTGCAATAGTAAAATCGACCCACCTAAAGTTCCAACCACTTTTCATTTGTGAGAAACTAACTGCCCAGTCTATGATGTGTTTTACAATACAACAGAACACATTTGCATTACATATTAAAAGAGAGGCCTGGACTGAACCATATGTAGCCTGTACCAGTAGAGGGTCTATGACTGGAAAAAAATTGGGTCCATGCAGAGGAAGAGTTTCTCACCAGGAACATAATGCCAGTACAGTAAACTTTCCGGTCAACTTTGGAAAACCATCTAGCAACATAGTATAAAGACAGTTTGTGCTTTGAGCTATTATTATTTGTGAAACACAACTCATCTTAGGCAATATGCTCTTGCAAAATTCTAATGTGATAGGAGGCTTACTGCTCAGAGTTACTGTTGTGGATATCTTTTTTGTTGAATAGAATAACTATTATTTCATTCCAAACCATGTCCAAGCATGTATGGGCTAAGATCAAAGATAAGTGTTCAAGGAGCAATCCATTTCTTTGAAGAGAAATATCAAGGAACAGGACTGTCATGGCCTATAAGCTTTATCAAGGTTACAGCGAGAACGGACCTTGGAAAATTGAGCTGCAACTTCTGTAACCTGTGCTTAGAACCAGCTTCACATAAGATGATACGGCATTCACCCAGCATACAGCTGCCACAAAGGAAATATGAGGGGACTGTCAAAGCTGAGCTATTTTATTCACCTTGGAAATAAATTTTACGTCATTGTAGCATCTCAGTCCGTCTTATTCTTATCCATCGTCATGCCTTCCACTGGCCCTAAATAAGTGGCCTGCATATGTCCTTTTGCACATAGATAACCATCTCAGGGATCACAATGTTGATCACGACAAATTTACAAGATATAAGGCAAAACACTAAAAACAAAGAAAACTCAATGACTAGATGTGATATACTTAACCGCGTATATTGACACAAATTAACACATGTTGTCAGTTAATTATTTGGCTTATAGAACATATTCTATAACAGTTAATGCTAACACAAATAAATACGTATTGTTATGAAAAATTAACAGACTGCGAGCTATAGCCATTTGTACAATTACATTGTCTTTTTCTTCTTTGTTTGGGTATTAGCAAGGTGATAGGAAACAACCTCAACGCAGAAAGAATATTACATTGGTCCTAGTTAAGTCTGATTAAGCTAGTTTACTGGAAAAGGAAAAAAAGTACATTACGCTGCATGACTGGATTACTAAACATAGTAGTCTGCACTTGATGAAAGATGTCGTTACACAAGTATGCATCTCATTAACTTCATTTTCCATACTATTTCACAAATACCTCAACCGGAAGCTTACAGCAAGATACTTCACAACAGTGCCACTAATTTCATATGCAAACCACGAGGAAGCATCATGTTATCTACAGGAACAAAAAGTGCAAGCCTTCATGGACCTCAACTGGCTCAAAAACATTTCCAGCCCTTTAAGCCCCAAGCATGTGCCAAAATAATATATAGTGTACTAGAGTAAAGCTTCAGAGAAGGTTGCCATGTTCAGTATAGAGCGAGAGAAGAAAATGGTAAAGAGCTTACCCCACTCTTAAGAGTGTGTCCCATCCAGGAAAAGCTTCTCCATTGCTTGCACAGAGACATGAGACGGTCATTGCCAACTGCATTATGAAGAAGTACAGCATTAAATGACTAAAGGAAGAAATAGAATAATTAACTAGAGCAAGGTATTAAGAATACCCATGGATGATAACCAAATAATACATATCAGCATTCACAATGTGAAAACTCTTACAAACTTTTAGCAATATTATTAGTCAATAAGATGACATGGTCCATATCTTTCCATTTGTTAATTTGCCTTAGTTTTACTTGTAGTTTTCGCATTTCATGAATTCAACAGGTCATTTTTCTTAGACAGAATATGTCAATCGGTACAAGCTCCTATACAGATGGTCCAAGAATTTTATGGACAATTTCCCAATAATTTATTTATTTAGTGCAGCATACAGATAAGTTAAATAATGACCTTCTCAAAAGTGGTTTCTCCCAGGCCTGTTTTGTACAGTTCATGCACCATGGCTGTCAGGAAGATCTTTCCAAGTTTGGATGAATTTTTCATAACCTGATAAAGTCGAACAGGTGAAAGCTACATCAGAAGTGTCTTAAAAAAGTTTTTAGTCATTGCAGCTTCCTGCAAATCCTGCCAAAGTTCAAAGTCAGCCAGGAGAGCAGACAGTAAAGAGTATTGTACTAGAATAATGCAGTCAATTCTTCTAAAAATACCACATCAACTGTGACTATAAAATAGCTGTTTCTTCAGCAAAATGTTATCCTATTTTCCAGAGGCCAAAACTACTGCATCAACCTGAAACATAAGCTGAACCTATCCTTCCAAGTATTGACATTCCTCTTCACATAGCCCATGAGTCTTCCCCTATCTTGGGTGGTATACATTTTTGTCATATAATGTGCCTGCCTACTAACTATACCACAGTCTAATCCCAATTAATTCGTGAATACAAAGCATTTGCTGTTATCTTCTGCAAGAAGAACACCAATATATCATTGAGCAGTAACTGCTGACAAGTTTACGGATGTTTTTTAAGTCACCTGGATGTGAGGTGCCTGAAACATTTCCTTGATGGCTGCTTCAACCTCTGACATCCCAATAATAGCTTTCCCTGAAAAAAGGAGAAAACAGATGTGTCCATCCTATAAAGTGAGCCTACAGGACCACTCCACAATCCAGTTGCAGTAGTGCAGATAGCTATGACATCCCACCCCAAAACTATCAAACAGCTTTTATCGCTCTCAAAGTCCTGTTTAACAATAACCTTCTCAAATCATGTCACCTATCTCTGGGCTTGTGATGGTGATGCAGAGAAATCATCTATCGAATTTGCTCATCATTGATGTATCACATAACCCAGCAAGCCCCTGGTTATATTCCTTTTTCTTTATCAAGCATAAACAAAGCCGTGTATCATACACACACACCCTTCCTCATATCGAGTGACTTAGGATGATCCTAAAGATGACCTACTTCAGCAGAAAGCTTCTTGGTCAAGTCAGGTTCATTATAAAAAATCGTAGATCTTCCTCAAGTGTTCTACCTTCCCACTCTATCCAACTCCTCTGAGCATGTATACACCTCGATGTTCGTATGAGACACATCTATGGACTACCAACCCAGAAGCGATTAAGTATACTGTTCACTGGAAGTTCTAGATTGAGGTAATAAAGTCAACAGGAAAAGATTACCAGCTGTAGGAGCAGTTTTGGAAGCTTTCTTCATATGGTAATCAGCAATTTCTGCAGCACGTCTGCATATCTCTAGTGCACGCCGTGCATCCCCTGAAATGGCTGCTACCTGTTTAAGATGTAAATAGTCCAAAGTCAAAATGAAGGTGGCGTGAGAGTATAGTAAGGAAGACCTTCAAATGATTTATTTTGATGACCTACAGAAATTTAATTGAGTTGGCAAATGTCAAAGCCCATATAACTATATAGAAAAAGCAAAGAACAAGGACGAGACCTTGCGAGAAGCAAATTCTATAGCTTGCTTTTCAAATGCATCAATTCCACCAAGTCGCGTTAGAATGATTTCCTGAAGCTGCTGATGATTGTAAGGACCAAAGCACAGTCTCTGAATGCCCATGCGACTAGATATACGTGGCAGTAACTTCTCCGGTAGATCCATCGTATTTGCTATGCCTAAATAGAGAGAGCAATAATACATTAGTGTCTTCCTATCCTCATAATCCTCACAACCCCCTCGTGAAAGAAAACGCATACCTATCACAATCAACTTGGAGTGTGGCTTTGTAGGCCAATCAAGAATGTTGTAGAGAACCTGCAACAATGGAAGGCTGACAACATTGATGACCTAATAATGAAGTTTATACACAAAACTTAAAAGAAGAGGAGAAAGAAAAAGGTAAAGCATGTACTTCAGTGGTGTGCCAGATGGAATGCTACTATTGTGTCATTGGAATAGCAGAAAAAGAAAGTACCGATTGATTTCTAGTTAGAAGAAGGTCAAGTTCATCAATGAGTAAAATACAAGGTCGGTCATCATCTCTTCCATTATTCTTTCCATCTGAGAATCTCTCATTAAGAAGCTGGAGAGCCTTCTTCCAGCTAACTCTATGTCCAGTCAATGCTTCATAAATCACCTACAAGAAAGTTGCATCACATCATAGGGCACAAAAGAAGTATATATACCAAATCTTCAAGTCTATGTTATTTATTACCTTGTAGATATTCTCCGGTGATGCCAGCTTAAGACCATTGATATCCACAAAACAATATGGTCTGATCCTTCCAGCATCAACTTCGGACTTCAGGTTTCTCATTACTGCAAGTACCGTCATTGTCTAAAACTTAAAGTTAATAAAATATCAAATAAGTGATATTCAGCTACAGACGAACTAAGATAACATTTTAGATCTGATTCAGCTTATAAAGTGTACCTTGCCGGTTCCAGGAACACCGTGAATATACAGACAACGCCCTAAACATTGATCTTCACATATTGCCCCCTTTATAAAAGCTGTTATTTCCTCCATTTCTCTACAATAGAAAGTGTCTCGTGAAGCATACATCAAGCCAGATCAAAATAACATTTAGACAAGTAGTCGTGCTTACTTATTTCGGCAAGGTAAGCTTTTAGGAAGGGTTGCCAATAAAAGCATTGCCTTGGCTCTTTCCAGATCAGTTTTCTTGTGGCATCTGACATGCTCAGGTATTTTCTTTGTCCCAATCTTTTGCAGTCCAAAGAACTTGCCTCTATATGAGTTCTGTATAAAATAATCAAGGACCTACTTGAAGAAAAGCCATTTAAAGGAAAGGAATAACATATGAAATAAAAGGTTTCATTCTTACAGCAGCACGTTCATGAGACATTGACAACCTTGATTGCAGGTTTTTCACACGCTCTTCTTCATAATCCATGTCTTCATCAGTTTCAAAGTCTGCTTCATTTCGAGAAGTCCAATCTTCATCACTGTCATCTTCCAAACCACCCTGTGCAGCAAAATTATAAACTCAAATTTCTTTTCTGCTCAAGGTTGGAGAACAAAAGCCAGACACTGCAGCTCATATGTTCAATTGCAAACCTCTTCCTTGTCAAACTCAGCAAGACGCTTGAAACTGTGCCAATGGATGTCATACTCATATTCGCAAAGAAAAACATCATCACCCTGCTCATTGGCTTTGGCATATTCCTTAGGGTTCATGACAAAGCACTGCCTGAGGATGGATTCCATCTACAAGAAATGCAGTCAAGAGTGGAAGATGAGAGCTTGACAAGTATGTGATTCTTTGACCAATCACATCCACAGTTAAGGAAGAATGTATGAGCATCAGGCACTACAACTACTTATAATTTACTCACTGATTCAAACAATCCATAAAACTTATAGCCAGCTCCTGGTTGTCCAGTCTGACCAATGGAAGCGAAAGCTCAGTCGCAAAGATCAAGCACCAACATCTGACATTCTAAGATCACAGATTCTTTTCAGACATGATTATACAACTGCTCTTTTGCAAACCACTAGACAGCAAAATATTTGATTAAACCATAATCCTCATTCAAATCTAACACGGGAACCATTCTAAATCTCTCCTTTTATTTATTGTTATCATGAAATGTCTCTTTTGGCTCCAAAATTAGGTTCATAAGGACACTAAGAAAGTCACATCTCTCTTGTGCTCTACATGACACTTTTGTGACTCGCTTCAGTTTCTCCTCCCATTAAAGCAGTGGATTACTCTATCCTTAACATCTTCTTGCAGCATTAGCCAGAAGATAGATGCAGTAATGCATCAACCTTTTTTTTGCTCTCATACAACAGATTAACCTAAAGGATGTTGTCATTTTTTCAATTTTATATACTCCCCCCATTCCTCGTAAGATACTAGACAATCAAAATTGTCGTCACCATACAGAGCTTTCTGTACAAAAATCTATGCTGAGGAGACTGGCATCAGTGTGGTCTTCCAAAATTAAGGCATACCAGGGCTAACCTGCTTGTGTATGCTCACGACCCAGAGTTTTGAGTTTTTCTTCTTTTTTTGACTCAAGAAGGGTATTGCTATATAGACAATACCGCAATTAAGAGCAGCTGAACCTTTTATAATAGTTTTTCGCTCAAAATAATGGTCGATCGAGTGGGTCCTATGTTGGTTGGCAAAAGTAAATATGAAGAATCCCCAGAACTGTCGAAGGAAACAGTTTAGGCGAAGATTCTCCACAAGCTTGAGTGATTGCCATGTATCAGGCTGCTCCACATTATGGGAGAGACATGCTGGCTGTGAATTTTAAGCAGACAAATAGCTTGGGGAAAGTTGAAAAGGCTAACGTAACAGATAATCTCGCTACCACAAAACAGAGTGAATACTCTTATGCTCATTGTTTCTAATACATGCAAATCAAAGCCCACTGTAAGAGAAAATTAAGCTAGTGCAGTGTAACACGCTACCTCGATATCTGCAAAATCGTTCGTTCGATATATCTCCCTCCTAAGGTTGTGAGGCTGCCTCCCAGCAGCAGTCTCCTCGGGAATTATGTACCACCTCACCCGACACCAGTAAGTTCCATCCACTTCTTTCCATAAGCTGCATATCAGTGGACTTCATAACTATTCAGAGAACATGAAAGCTGCCATAGTATTCATATCAGCGGAATGACCATACCTTTCAATTTGAGCAGCCCATAAATCACTAGAAAGAAGCTTTTCCCTTGCGGTTCTCACCATTTTCTTCCCCCCGGGCGGCTTTGGCAATGCAACTTCCTTACCCAATTTCAGCGCCTCACAGAAGCCACAATTCCAATCACCTTCAGGGACCTCCTTCAGGGGCGGGGTCAAACATTTCAAGTGAAACCCGCCTAAACAAACATCACATTCAATCATAACAGACCTCCCTGCTTTGAAACAAATCCTGCACTCCTCGATCTCCGGGTCCTCATCGTCAGAGCTTGCGTCCTCTCTCCTCTTTACATAGACATCATCCCCCACCTCGAACTCCCCTCCATCATACACCACTTTCTTATAATACACCCTCTTCCTTGGCACTGCATCATCGTTCTTCTTCTTCTTCTTGCCATCCAAAGCACTCGAAGCCCTAGCTCTGGTAACCATTTTGCAGTCCATTTTACTCGCTCTCCTCTTCTTAGTCTCAGCTTGATCTGGCGATACGGGAGCAAATGAGACCCCATTCCCTTCATTTTCGACTTTCTGCCTCGACTTCCTGCCTGACTTACTGAACCCGACCGCCTTCTCTGCTTCTTCACGAGCTTCCTCCCCAGAAGGCGTAGCCAGCCCAGCATTCCTCACATTTCTGGGCCTATTACCCGAACTCGGGACCGATCCGTCGGCGAAGCCAACAGACTTCAAAGGCGTCCCCGCATCGCGACCTCCTTCGTTGTCCAGAGAGAGGGACGTCAGCCGCGCGGATCGGCGGCGAGGTGTCACGGTCAGTGGGGTACGGGGCGTAAAAGAGATTGGCGAGGCCGAGGGCTCAAGATGGAGTTTCGAAGGCGATTGCATCTGCTTTCGAGGAGTTTGGATCCTCTTCGGCGTTTCCGCCATGGATTTGCAGAGAGCGAAGAGAATTTAGGGTTTTCAGTCTCAGAGAGAGAGAGAGAGAGATGGCGGGAAAAGTTCCCTCGCAAAGTGAGGACCTTTAAACGCCGCTCGACCGTTGCCAGCATTACAGCGTTTTTTCAATTCTTGCCTTCGTCTTTGTTTATTTTCTCCTGAAGGAGAGCTTCTTCACATGCTGCTGCGTGGAAAATTTCGAAAACTAAAAAATTAAACAACAAACCGACGGGATTGCGCAATAGTAGCACGAGCATGAAAATAAATTCCATGAGAAATCACATGCTCATATTTTTCTTATTAGGATAAGTGCACTGACAATCCTATAATTTATAATGAATTTACAATTGAGATCTAAAATTTATAGAAAGTGCAATCAAATCCTAAAATGTATCACACAAATAGCAACATTCAAATGATGCAATCATGTAAGATTTAGTACAATTTAGGACTTCAATGCACGGACTGCATAACTTTTAAGATTTGATTACCCTTATTGAATAATTTGATACTCAATTATACTTTTTGTGATAAGTACTAGTACTTTCAATGCAACCATTCCTTTCTTCTTTTTAGCCTTGTATTTATCTAGCATAAAGATGTTCGCTGGCATTACCTCTTCCTCATCCTACTATTATCATAATTGTATATTGATGCGGTGAATCTTCAATAAATATTCCCACAAAAGACTTGTCCGGCGACTCATATTAACAATGCGAGTGGCTATTCAATCACAATTTGATTGATCAACCGGCATTTTTTGGGCCGAAACCCGATTCGATCCACTCGTTCGGGTTGTCGCTGTGCTATCAATCGGATTTTGTACTTAGTATGATCATGTTAACTCTCACTGCTCTTTAGGAAGCAGCATCGACACTAAATTGCCTCCTCCGTTCCCCCCAATTCTGGAGTTCCAATCTATCCGCGAGGCCTAGTTTCAAGTTCCCTTTCTCTTCTCAAGATACCGCCGATTACTGATTAATGTTAAGGATTCCTAGCTCGAGTTCGAACGACTAGGCATGGTCGGGTCGAAGTCCGTGCGCAAGGAACCAGATGAAGACTTCTCTGTATCTCTATATCTCTCCCCACATGATTCCTGCATTGAACCAGATCAGGGGCGATGATGAATCGCTGAACTCGACGAACTCGTGATTTCGCAAAGTGAAATAGCTAGCATACGATCATGGAAATGGAGGGCCTGGTTCGCGATCTCGGAACGGCGAGAGTTTGGGATGTGAAAATTATCTCAACCGTGCCTGGACCTGAGAAATCTTGCCGTATTGCTTTCGGTTCTTGCATCAAGTGATAGAGAACACACGCAATGCCTATAGACCAAAGAAAGCTCAAATCAGGGACAAAACACCATCCTTCCTCGCGCGCACGTATAAAGCAATCTCTTCGCTATACTTGAGCGGAAGAAGGTCACGCCACACATATTTAGGGAAAGATACTCGAGCGAACGCTGCCGGCCGATGCCGCATATGGAATCATCTTCTTTAGGTTAACGAGGGTCCTTCATAGGACATGGCGGGCATGCTCAGTTAGATGTCTAGATGCTTTTGGAGACTCTGCTCGTCCTCTTCAGGCCCAGCACGGTCAAAACGATCCCGAGGTAGTCGTAGTGATACGACGACCGGAAGAGCTGCAGCTTGTGATCGTTCCAGGGCGGGAATCTGAACCAGAAGTCGACAAGGAAGCTTCTCCTCATCACTGCTTTTTGGTGGCTGAAGGTGTCGAAGGAGAACTTCCCGTGATAATTGCCGATCCCGCTCTCGCCGATTCCGCCGAATGGAAGAGTATCAGCTAGATACTGACAGTATACGCAATCAAACAAAAGGGTCCCGCCGTCAACACTTGCGAAGATCTTTTTGAGAAACTTAAAGGTAGACAACTCCAAGCCCCAGCAAAAGATAGTAGAGCATATTCACTCTAATATGCTTGATTTGTTCTATGCACCAGCTATTTATAGATTTTGTATAGGATTGGAGTTATACCTGAACGATCGCATCATTGAATACAACACTCCCAGACGACGTCTTTGATACCACACTTTGCCTCAGCGACTCATCTTTAGAGAAGACATAAATGGCTAATGGCTTCGGCCTCGAGTTTATGAACTCGATGCTGTCTTCTATCTTGTTTAACTGTCAAAAACAAAATGAGTTTATTGCAGATCGCACCTGCATCGGTGTTCAGATGACCACTGATTGTTTGGCGACAACTAGATATTTGAAGATATAGCATATAACAAATTGATGAATGTTGTTTTGGAGTTCGTGCATCTCACTGTTACAATGGGCAGTAATGGGCCGAAGATTTCATCCGTCATGATTGCCGCTTGAAGTGGAGGATCCATCAAGATCGTCGGCTCAATGAACCTGCGTATGCACATAAACCATCGGTGCACTTGAATTTAATCTTCTGTAGACAAACTAATCCTCAGTGCATCATTGATAACGCAACATTTCAACAAAGCCTAACTGAGAGTTGGAGATGGAACAGAAAAGGCGACGTCCCTTTGAATTCCATATTGGAAGTTAAAATCGGGTGAAAGAGCATTTTGCTTACAGGTTATCTTCATCTACCAATCCGCCGTAGACAATAGTAGATTTAACCATAGGATCTAGTAATAGGTTCTGCAATCTTAAGAAATGATGCTTATTCACAATTCTTGAAACACTTCGCGACTCTCTCGGATTTTCTCCTAACATCTTCTTTATCACAACCTTCATCAATTCGACCTGAATAGAACGGGAAAGAAGGCGAGGAACGCAACATCAGTATCAACAAGCAAACAAAACATCAAACACTGCAGAAGGAAATAACAAGTCATCTTCACCATCCTACCAAAGTGGAACTGAATTTCTTCTCCACCAGGACATAGTCCACTCCAATGCACGCTTGTCCTGCAGAGAAACTGAATTTCCCCCCAAGAACTCGTTGCACAGCCACCTTTCTGTCGAATGAGCTAGAGAGAGTATCAATCACAGCAGGGCATTTTCCACCAAGCTCCAGAGTAACGGGCGTCAGATGCTCCGCCGCTGCCGCCATGACTCTCCGTCCTATTCGGGCACTCCCTATGAATTTGGAGACGAGAAAATGCTAAACTAACCCTTGGATGGCTTTCAGTCAAGCAAACATAGTGGAGGAGAGATTTTTCTAAGGAAGGCTTGTGAACCTGTGAAGAATATTTTGTCCCATTTCTGACGTAAAAGCTGTTCGCCAACTCCAGGACCGCCTTGAATGACTTTCACGGCTTCGTCGTCTAAATAACAAGGAATAGCATTGGCTAGAAGAGAAGAGCATTTTGGGGCCAATTCCGAAGGTTTCAAAACAACCGCATTGCCCGCAGCTACCGCTCCTATCAGTGGTTCCAAGGATAGTCCTGGAATGCATAAACATGGGGCCAAATATTATCAAGAGCCATGTGTAATTAGTGACAGAGATGCATCTTCCTGGCTGAGCCCACCCAAAAATGTATCAGTGCTCATAATCTTCCAAAAATACTATCCTCACCGATTGGGAAGTTCCAGGATGAGAATACCAGGACCAGGCCAAGAGGCTCAGGAACAGTCTTTGCAGTCGTGAGTATAGCGATTCTCGGCAGTTTAGCCTATCAAGTGGATAAATAATTAGAACTTATTAATCATTGATCTGGAGTATCGTATTGTACGTATTGGTTTGATTTTGCCGATCTAATTCAAGAGGAACCTCATGACCTGTCGAAATGCAAGGATTTGCAGTTCGAGACCATCATTCATCACTGTATAAAACTTGCGAAGTGTTTCGTCCTGCGAATGTTACAAGGAACACTCGCCAAGTGCACACTCAGGATTCATCGAGTGGTAAGCAAAAAACTGCAAGCCCTCACCTTTTTGCCTGACATCCATCGCTTCAGACCGTCCAATGCATAGTTCACAGACTTTATCAAGCTTCCTATCTGCAGATTCAACCATAAATCAAGGGTCATTCCTCAGGATGTCAGTGAACATAACGATGCCTTTAAGGAGGAACGATGCAAACGCAGAGCCACAAACAGAATTCTCTGAAACAGAATGGCAAGAGGGCATAAACAGTAGTTTGCAAACGAAATACATAATCTCCACCCCAAAAATCAAGCTATTAGGCCCACTAGGTCCATAGCCGGGACGATACACCAGAACTTGTCACTGTTCCCTTCCTGCTCTCAATCGGTGGCATATCTTCATTTACGTACTTGAGTATATTTCAGTTTAGGCTACATTAAGTAACCACTTTGTCACATCTTTCCATTTTAAGTGACCACTATGCAATTATCAATAAACTTATCCCAAACTCGTACTTCGCTCAAACGCTGACATGTTCGTCATCTTCACTCAAATCTTGGGTTCAAATTAGCTACTGCATTTACACGTTCTCCCAGTGCCACCCTTTCGAAGCTCAGATCTGTGTGCTTCGATGATTTTCTTATGTGTGTGGGACAAGGAGACCGTCCCACTCAACGGGCCAACTACCACCGAACACTCCCAGCGACACGCACAAAAAAAGATGATCGTATTCACGCAGGTTATTTCAGGTCTTAGTCACCTCGGTCCCTGCATAATTCAGAGATGTCGGTGCATAAATGAATTCCACGTTAAGAAGGAAGGACCACCAATCGAATCCGAGTTCACCTCATCCCTGTAGGCCTCAACAGGATGCTTGCCCAAGTCTTGATGGAGAGCCCTGAAGATCTCCTCCTCTCTTTCCCTGAGGAGCTGAAGCAACCCCTTGAGCTGTGACTTCCTCCAAGATGCTTCTCTGGTCCTCCCGCTCCTGTAACACTCCCTCATCCCCTCAAGCTCTCTCTCCATCCCTTGCACAACCTCATTTTCCAATTCCATGTCTCTCACTGAACTGAAAGAGGCAAACCCGCGTTCTTTTTGGCCTCTTGCATGGTCTGTTTATACATGGAAAAGCCTACTCCAACCAACCATATTCAATTCTCTATTCCAAAAGCGAAAAGAAAAGTAAAACAAAAGAAAAACAAGAAAATCCGGGTTCACTTCATCTAGGTGTTCGAAGGAGTAATCCTTACAGTCATTAGGAGGCTCCAATGTGGTGTCGACTTAAAGAAACGGGTCGTCAAATCAAGACTTATTAATATAGCGCCGACTTCGTTCTTCACCTGCATGTGTACGTGTGGAGCGAAGAGATGCGAGGACGGGCACCGGAAAGGTGGTCGCGTAAATTCATTCAAAGTATAGCGAGCGGTGTGAGCTGGACTAGCGGCGGTGGCCATGCTATTCACATGGTTTGGTCCATCACGCGTTGGTTCTTGCATTCATCACTTTTATTTAATTTCGACGATGGGTTGAGGGCAGGCGTGTACTTAAGCCGAATCAACTTCCGATCATACCTTAGATCGAGAGAAGCAGAAAGGAGACACGAGAGCAAGCTGCGCTGTGAAGAACCGGCGATAAAATTACGTCGAAAAGTGACCGGACATCATTCAGTAAACCTCGAGCTTTCAACTCGACGGAACGGGAAAGAGGCGAGCGGAGGAATTCAGCGATCGATGAAGCAACGTACGGGACGTATACACGTGACGATTGGATCGATCGGAACGAATTCTTTTCCCATGCAAGGGATCTTAACATGGACATGCCAGGGCGTGACCCCTGTTACGACAGCAGTGTCTTTGCCACTGATGTTCTCTTGGAGCAGAGGGAACTGTCGTACCCACATTGAATGAAGACTCACATCTACTTCAAACAGGCACTTCAACTCTACAGATGCAACGTACCAACAACCCATAATTAATTATCATGTGCGAAAGAGGGACGTTGATCGCTGTCCATTTCGGAAAGTGTGGTGATCACCCGAAAACCCTAATTTTCGGGGCACAGTGTTTCGGGTCACGGTGGGATTAAATGCCCTTCATGGTTCCGTCCTTTGTTGAAACAACTCCACCTACGGACATGAATGATGAATTGCCAAATTTATTCTTTCTTTTCTTTTCGGGACTACATCGTTTTTTCGATGCGGGTCACGTCCCAAAAATGGATCCCCGGGACCGATTCCAACCCGACCCACGAAGTAGCTTTGTGTTGGCGATAACATGCTCAGCTGACGAAGAGGGTTTATGTGACAACCCAGGTGGCGGTGTGTGAGGAGGAGGAATGGTGGTACATCCGCGCCTCAGTCCCTGAATGGGCGCAAATGTGGCACTTTTGTTGTCTCGCATCGCCTAGGAGAGAGTCAGGAGACCAACTTATAAGATATTTGGCTCCTTTAATAGTATAGACGCGTTTTTTCGGATAAACCGAAAAAAACAAGATCGTGAGGATTCAATGTTTAAAGCGGACAATATTCATATTATGGACGTTATAAGTGGTACCAAAGCCAAGTTTCGATCCTAGGACCCGTGAGTTATGGGCCCAAAGCAAACAACATTGTCGATGGTATGACGAGGACATCACAGTTGCAATGCGATGGAGGCCTAAAGATCAAACCATCACATTCATGGGATGGATGAGTAATCAGGTTGTTTTGTTCTTTGTTATCGCTCTCTCTCTCTCTCTCTCTCTCTCTCTCTCTCTCTCTCTCTCTCTCTCTGATCTGTCTATCGGAGATCATCATCGTGGCCAGATATAACTTATAGAAAACGTCTCGATTTTCAAAGCACGTGTTATGAATTTCACAAGAACCGCTAATTATGTAACGCATCAAGAGTTGTTTGATTGTTTTAAATTATCATCTACTTCAATAATTTACCAATATTTACTTTTGTAGCTTATAAACTTTTTAAATTTATTAACTGTTACAAAAAAAAAAATCACCGACTCTAATTATTTGAGTGCACTTACCAAGATCAATTTGATTGTTCGAAAGATTTAACTTTTCCAATTGTCTTCCAACTTTTATCCGTTATATTTACCAAAATGTTAAAGTTACTAACCTTTATAAAATTACCAATTTTTAGTTAAGATACTCATGAAAGATTATTTAATTGTTTGAAATTACTAACAGTTCCAATATTTTATCAACAATTTATTTGTTAAAGATACCGACTTGTTTAAGTTATTACAAACTCTTATAGGAAATATCAACTCTCATTTTAAGTCCATACTCCCCTTGTTTGATTTTTTTTAGATAACCAATGTTCAATGGTTTAACAATATATAACTTGCCAAAATCTGGAAGTTGTTAACTTTTTTTCAGAAAATAACAAATTCCTATTTGAAGGAAATTCTATCGAAAAAGTCATAAACTTATTACACGATAGTCAATTCAATATGAAAAATTTTGATATTGCTAATTTCATCATAATCATTTTGATGATTCGCCAATAAAGTCCTTCCAGCCAATTTTTGATTCAAAATAACTGATGTTGACAATGGATATGCCACATTTTACATTTAGTACGGATATGGATAATCTTTTCAATTTTTTAAAGAAATTTCTTTTTTTCTTTTCTTTTCTTTTTCTTGTTTCTTTAGTTGGATCTCTAGCGACAAGTGAAGGCCAACTAGCAACCTCATTGGCCCAAAGTTGGAAAAAAATTGAAAAATGACAAAATTTGTCCTTGTTAATACCAATTGTGCCTCGTAGGATGACTAGTGTACACATCAATGATTTCTATCTAAAATTAGCAAAAATGACTTCAATGACAAAACATCAAAAGATTTAGGATTAAAATTGCTAAATTAAAAATTTCATGATTCAATTGGCCATCATATAATATGTTTATGATTTTTTTGGTAACTTTTCCCTCATTTAAATCCATGTACCAACATTTGTTAGAATTACAAATGACTAACTATTATACGAAATTACTGACTGTTTTTAGAATTACCAACAACTTCAACCATTTAACAATATATACTTGTGAAACTTAATTTACTTACATGAAATAACATATTATTGTCTGATTTAATTACCAACGTTTTATATCATTGATCAAAACTACCCAATTGTTCCAATTCTACCAACATTTATTTGCAAACTTACCGTCAATAAAAGTGAAATTACTGACTTTCTTCAGATTACTAACTACTTCAATATACGAAGATTTATTTAAAAAGCTTAGGTTGCTAACTTTTACTTGAAATTATCAACTCTTATTTAAGTCTTTAACACAACTAAACAATTTAATAATTTTGAACAGTTATTTAAAATTTGTATAACTCTTAAATAAGAGTCGGCTAGCGACCTGGCCAACCCAAAGTAAAGAAAGACAAGAAAAGACAAAAAAAAAAGATAATAAATATTTATAAAATTCAAAAAATTACAAAAGTTATCAATATAATGTCATCAACTTTCTGCTAAAATTCACTTAAAGGACTAAATTAGCAAATCATCAAAGAGATTTATGACTAAATTGGCACGAGTGAAATTTTTATGACTGAATTGACAAATCGTCAAAAAATTTAGGACTCCATTGACATAACTGAAGGATTTATGACTGAATTGTTCATTATACAATAGATGTAACATTTTTGCATAATTTTTCCATTTCTAATGAAAATGTTAGAAACCTTTACAAGTTATGACCTATGCCGTTAATCATTGGTAAATCATTAAAGTAATGGATAAATTTAAAAAATAAATAAAATGAGTATTAACAATTTATAGAGTAAATAAGTTGCCGGTTAATATTTAATTACCAGAATTTACCCCCGCTTTTCTAATTTTGACATGCACAAAGCAAGACCTATGATTTTCACGTAACTGTTTTGCAACGGTTTGAGGACGTTCCTCAGAATTTTCCATCTCTCTCTCTCTCTCTAAACGGGACATTAGCAAAGAAGGGGTCGCCTGACGAACTCGCTCTGGCATCTCTGCTCTGAAGATGGTATGTATCATTGCATGCTTCGTCTTCCTGCATTCTTGTTGCAGTTCTAGGCGTTGATGTCTTGGTTCTGCGGCTCCCTTGCTTTTCGTTGGCGGGAAAAACCTCATGAATCTCGCAACCCGGGAGCTGCATTCTGATCCTTGACGGACTCGAATTTTGGGTCGAATCTCATTAGCCGTCATAAGATGTTGGGCCGGGTGATCTCGGAGATGTGGAAACCTCGAACGAGTCATGAAAAAGGAATGAATGTTAATTTGATAGCTGTTGGGGAACCTTGGGAAACTGTTGATTCTTTTGACGAGATCTTGTCATCTGACAGCAAGAAGCCAATAGCTTAGTCACATCCGTTGTTGAATTCCATTGGATCTGGTGCAGATTGGAGCATTTGCGTTTGTGGGTTAGTCATTGCGCAGGACCCTTAGAAATCGCGTCTTTGAGGACATTGCTCATTGACATCTGTTTTTGGAATGGATGGATTTGTTGTTGACTGATTTTAGGAGATATAAACATTTGTATCGCTTGTTGTGCCATGAGCATATATAATTACTTTGCTTTGTCCTCGATTTTCAGATTCACTTCGTGATTCTCATAAGTAGGCAGGGTAAGGTGAGGCTGACGAAGTGGTATTCAGCTTATTCTCAGAAGGAAAGAACTAAGGTATGTTCCTTTCTTACAGCCCCAAGAAAATCGCAATCTGTACAGATGGCTTCATACATAGGTCATATTATGTGTTTACTTAAGTATAGACTAGTTCAAAACATAACCACAAAAGAAATTCTTGAACCACATTCAGGAAAGTATGTGGAAATAATCTGGGCAGTGGAGGGGTTGCAGTAATATCCTTTGCTTATCCTAGCTTCTGTGTATGTGGCATGCATTCTCTCTGTCATCTCATGCGTCTGCTTTTTCTTTCTATACGAAATGTTGGACTCAAACAAGACTTACAACAGTTGCATCTCAGATATGGATAGTAAAATTTATTCTTTTGATGGAGCGCATGAATTTTCTTGATTGGCTGATTTATGGAGAGAAGGAAAGAAAGAAACCTCATAGTAGCACCGAAGATAAGTTTATCGATATTGCATTTTAGCAAAAGCCTAAAACGTCTATAACTAGCAATTTTGTCCCATGAAATATTTGTTTTCAGTTTTTCCCCTCTTAGAAGCATTTTAAGTAATCCTGTTCAAGTTTCATCATATCAAAGCGGTAGTTGAGAAAGCTTGATAAAATTTAAGCGTGCAATTAGTTTGTTGTTCTTGGCTTAAGGCTTTAACCAATAGAAACATGACTAGGATTTATTTAAAAGGAGGCTAAACAACCATGTCTAAAGGGACACTTTTAAGGCTGAGCGAAGAAGGACACCACAAGAAAAAGGAAATTCTATGTTTATGGCCTAAAATATAAAATTAAGTAAACGCTTTGAGGATCATTAAAGTAGAGCTGCATTGAAAAAGATTCACTTCACTATCATAGTGTATTTAATTTCTCTTCCAGTGATTCCTTCAAGATTGGTCTCATTCATGATGATTTAGTCATTTGAGAGTCCTCATAGGGACTTTAGACTTGTCAATAAAAAATGAGTAGGGAAACTACCAAGCTTGTCTCCCTCGTTGGATAATTTGTGGACAGCGCCCTCTAATGAATAGTCATAGACATCCCCTTCACTAAAAGACCTTGGCAGTTGCACCATCAGTTACTAGTGGAACCATAAGCCATTCTATATCAGTGCCACCTCCATTAGCCTTTCTATTTGCTATTCGGTGAGGATTTCTAGTTGCTAATGTTAGTCTCCATAGACAAAACTTGTTGATATGCAATGTGGGCTATTTCTCAATAGACGTTGAACTTCTGAACTGCGCTTAGTTCATAACAAATACTTCATCCATCATGCTACTGGGAATATACACCGATGCTAAAATGCAATTATTTCATGTATGCTTGTGCTGTTAGGTTGTTCGAGAGATTAGTGGTGAAGTACTTACAAGAGGGCCAAAACTTTGCAACTTTGTCGAGTGGAGAGGATTCAAAATTGTTTATAAAAGGTATGCCTATGGATTTTGCAGTCTTTTTAGCTGTTTGTTACCTAATATTATTCACATAGTTGGCATTGAGTGGTGCAACAGATTTTGCTCAAGGACTGAAATATGCAGTCTATAACATCGCTCGTTTTGTGGTTAGGTATGCCAGCCTTTTCTTCTGTATGTGCATCGACCAGGACGACAATGAACTGGAGGTGCTTCAAATAATCCACCACTATGTGGAAACTTTAGATCGCTATTTTGTAAATGTAAGATTTTTGGGCTTGAAGAATGAAGAACAAGAAGCTTACTATTTTTATGAGTTGGAATTGGTATGAAAAATCTCTAACCTTTTTCGGTGCCTTCTTTTGTTTCCTTAACAGGTGTGCGAGCTGGACTTGATCTTCAACTTCCACAAGGTACGGAATCTAAATCTGCCTTGCTGGGATACTCTTTTCAAGTTTTGTTCCGTCATAATTATCTAAGATATGGACGGTTTCTGCTCTCACTGGCCTTACATGCTCTTAGCGCATGCTTCAACTCCCCCACAGAGCCAATTTTGCCACCTTTCCTTCTCTCTAGTACGAATGGGACTCTCACACCGAACCTCAAACTGCTAGGCATATTATATTCTGGATGAGCTACTGCTGGCTGGCGAACTTCAGGAGTCGAGCAAGAAAACTGTCGCTCGTCTTGTAAATGGACAGGTGCGTTCCCGTCCTTTTACTTGGAGCTGGAGGTTCTCTTCACCCCTGACTTGTTCTTAATTGCAGGACGATTTGGTGGAGACTGCCAAAGAGGAGGCTAATTCCATCAGCAACATAATTGCTCAGGCCAGCAAATGAGGGCGCCACTCCTTCTTTCAATCAACTTCCGAGAGAGAGTTCTGACAGAGACCAAGCTGGAGGAAAATTGGTCACACAGTATCAATTGCAAATATGTCACTTGTTTCCACATATTTTGCTGCCATTCAGCGTTGTTAGATTTCATTTTCATGTAGCCTTACATGCATTAACACTTTTTTCACATGGTTGGTTGACAAAACGATGCCGACTCTTATTGCGTGTTCACTATATATATATGAAGGAAGAAATGCTCTCGCAGCTTGCCATAGTAAACTAATTTGGTAATCCTGCCTTAAAAGAGTATATAGCATTACTACTGATTTACCTCAATGATGATTTAGCTCGTTGTCCTTGACAAGCAGTAATAAAAATATTGTGTATTAAGGAAGTGTGAGAGATTAATCATGCGCACAAAAAAATAAGGTCGTGTCGTCGGACATCTCAGGTCATATCATATAAAATTATGATCAAAGCTTTCTGTTCCTTATGAATGCACCCGTCGGACATCTCAGGTCATATCATATAAAATTATGATCAAAGCTTTCTGTTCCTTATGAATGCACCCTGAATTCGACGACTCCATTGAAGCTTAGCTTCATCAACTTCCCAAACCCAATCTTTAGTTCCAATTCGCCGACTCTGAGGACTCTGGGACAAGGTCATGCACCCTGAATTCGACGACTCCATTGAAGCTTAGCTTCATCAACTTCCCAAACCCAATCTTTAGTTCCAATTCGCCGACTCTGAGGACTCTGGGACAAGGTCACAGATCTCTGATTCCAACATTCAGCCCTGGAAAATTTGCAATCTAAATCGCGACGATTTTCTCAAAAACATCAGAATTAACGATTGTTGAGCTTCATTTTGCCGGACTGCTTCCCTGGTAAAGAAGTAAAAATTATCTTGTCAAGGGAAAAAGGTAAAAATATATAGGAGAAACAGAGAACCGGAAAAAAAAGAGAGTAAGTTCTGATGAAAGAATGCTACAAAGACTGCTAGAGACTAGCGACTCCGCGCAAAGCCCTAAGAATCAAAATCAAATAGACAGCCTTCTTTTCCTCTTGAACCACACAACACTCGAACCAATTCAATTTTTATTTCAGAAGAAGGCAAAATAAGTTATTGGCCCAAAAGAACCTTTCTATGGCCAACAATCATCCAGATGGTTGACAAGAGGAAGTTGTCAATGCACAAAATGTGTCTAAATTTCTAAACTAGCAAGACCTTGCTGCGAGTACAACACTTCAATGTCTCACGACTATGAAAAAGAACACGTCCCCTGGGAAAACCATAATGAACAGATCTATTGTCAAAGCAGATATAACTCGCTAAATGAGATTGAAGATTAATAATTAAATAAGTTTCCAAAAAGCAGCATTTCCAAATGCTTTTTCCTTAAAGGAGTTCGTGCTTCTTATAGTATTGGTCCAGAGCAAAAAGAACCAATTTACAACTTTTCAACACCGCATCATAACACTTACATGGGCGCACGTGGTGAGCACAAAGCAAACAAGTACATAAGTACGGGTGCTTACACCACATCTATATGGCTGCCCCATTCTAATCCTTTCTGGGCACAACCTTCACTGCCATCAGGAGAACAACCCCAAGCACGAATCTGCCCACGAGGCAGGATAAACAATGTCGTCCATGGCTGTGACTTAGTACGTAGCTTTTCCGGTTTCAACAATGCATTTAGCTGTTGACTAAGCTTCCGAAGTAAAGCTTTGGAAGATGAAGCTGTTCACGTAGCAATGGCCAATTTTCTATCTGGAGCAGCACTGGCCCCCTGCGCATTTGTTGAATCCCTCCCTGAAAAATCAATCAGCACCCATCCAAATTACTTCATGCTTTAAGTTTCAGTAGAAAGAGCACATGGTCAATTTCTGAACCACACCCCCCCCCCCCAAAAAAAAACCCACAAAAAAAAACCGCAAGTATCATAAAATATTCTTCTACGTGTACTAACCTTTCTCCATTTTCTTTCTGCTGCGCCATAGAAGCCGAATAGGGGTACCTGAAAACCCTGCATCTGATCGCAGTTGCTTCTCCATATACCTCCGATATGTCTCGGGGAAAAGCTTGGCATCATTTACAAAGAAAACAAATGTAGGTGGCCTGATAGCAGCCTGCCAACACAAAGATTAATCCCATCAAAATGTATTGAAACTGAAACAACCTTGGTTCTAAGATGAGACTAAAATTCTGTTAATGAGCTTCAGCATTTATAACTATGTAACTCATGATTTGCTAAAGTAGCAGCATCAGTTTGATGACCATTAGCTAAAACATTAGAAGAGGCATGACAAATTGCTAGTTGTTATGGTAATAAACGTGCTGACAGCACTAAAAATATATCAAAATTGTCCAGATGATGAACACAAGATATTTCGGCTGCACTACCATAGAACAAACCTGAGTGCAGTAATAAACCCGCCCCCTCTTTCCACCACGTGTCCTTGGAGGTGCTTTAAAAGCCACTGCCTCCTGCACCACTTGATTTAGTATAGCAGTGCTAAGCCTTCTTGACCTCTCCTTTTCCACCATGCCTGCAGCGACAATGATCCTACAATAGGAATTTGGTTTTTTATCATTCAATGAGCAGGATTAATCTTTTGCCTGCAAAATTGAGCAGGATAAACTCCATAATTTCTCTTTTTCACTTTATGACTGATTGTTCTTTTGCCTAATGGGGATACTATCTAAATCTGCAATAGACCTTCATATCGTATATCTACAATAAACAATCTTATTAGATCAAAACAACATGGGATTGGGACCTACTTTTCAACACTTTGACCAGCTATTGCAGTTGAATAAACAATCGGTGCCCAGTCAAGACTGCGAAGCTTCTCCCTAACATCTTGCTCATAGTATGTTGCAGTTTGCTGGTTTTTATTGGGTATCGTATCCCACTTATTCACGACAATTAGGCAACCTTTTCCTTCCTTTTCTATCCTCTCAGCAATCCGGTAATCCTACAACAGTTGACAACAAAACCAAAAAATAATCATTCTGATGAATTAAACAGACTGTTAAAACAACAACTGAAACCATACACAGATTAACAAACCCAAATCAATGTAATTACCAAGTTTAATTCAGCCAAACAATTCATAATCACAACAGAACCTCTCAAAAATTGCGCCCACTGCATTAGAAACTATAAATGTTGAGAACTCAACCTTTCCTACACCTATGGCAAGTCAAGTTTAGCAGATTATTTGGTGAGGACAAGCCCATGTTGGTCCACATTATATTATGTATCCATGAAGTGCTTTTTGGACAAAGCAAACCCTCAGAGTCATATGCAGACATGTCCCATAAAGTTCGGGCTGAGGATGTTTTAGCTAGCCAGGTGGACAGTTGAATGAACCAACTGACCTACCCACCAAACTAATTCTTACGATTATCCTCATCAAGAAATCTCATCATACTCAACAGTCATGTTATAGAAGATTTCAGCTCCATGAAGTTAAATATAAATCAAGAGAATAGAATGAACGGATTTCAAAACATAAAGATTCAAGATTTCCCAAAAGAAGCTAGAAAAGACCGACAACTTTTGATTAGCGAAGAACCTGTTGCACTACATGGCCTTACATATATCAAGCTAGAAACTTGCAGATCATGAAGAACCCATTAATGAAGTTAATAGTCCATAAAGATCTTCATGCCAGTACCTGCTCCGTGATGCAAGCCATTGCCTCAATGACAAGAGCAACTACGTCAGAACGTCGGATGGCACGAAATGCTCGGTTGACCGATAATGCCTCTGTTGTACTGCCTGATGAAGCAACAGCTGCTCTTCTTCTGATTCCAGCTGTATCAATAAGCCGGAATTTCTGAAAATGATAGAGTTAATTGTTGGAGCGCTGCAAATGCTGCTACCTCAACTAATATTCTTGAGTGCTATACTAAAGCAGTGAAGATTTCACCCCTGTATTTATTAACATTCCCATTGCTTAGCAACTCTTTGGCTCTAGTAATGATGGAGGGGTAAAAAAATTCCTTCCTGTAACTCTCCCTTCTTAACTTAGATATAGAGAACAACTTGGGATTCGTTCAGCTCTGGGAAGGGCTCTCACAGCCATGTGGAACCAACATCATGTACAAATAATCTGAAAGGAAGGCCTCTACTGATCATCTCATGATAGCTTGCATCGGAGACCTAAGCTATAGCAGTCATCCATGAAAGGCACATAACACAAAATTTACAACACATGTATTAATCATTGCAGTATACAGCTGTAACAAGGTCCATAATGTCCTCCAAGATGTAGAGTGAGAGCTAGGGATGGTAATCATAAGCATTGTGTAATTAGATTGGTTGCTTTGCTAGTAAAATGAGGTAGTAGCAGCAGCAGGAATTAGTCCTTTGGACGTTCAATCAATGAATTGCTCGCTCATCTTGTAAAGGTAGACGAAAATAAAATGAACAATTTTAAAGCATGTGAAGTCATGGAAGTAGCTAAACTCTTTAAATCGCACACCCAGAAATAAAAATATCTCAATGCGATTTTCATGGCAAAATCAGACATTTAAAACAAGCAGATGTGAAATACTGAGAAACAAACTAATACTCTAGTTGGAAAGAAAAACATTAATAAATTAAAATCAGACTTCAACTCAAGGTAAACTTCCCCATCATATATGTTTGCAAGGAGGGGAGAAGAAAATCAGTGTAGAAAATACAAAAATTTGAAACATCCCTTCTTCTCCTTAAAAAAGATTCCAAGGGTTTCCCCATGTTCCACCCAAACTTTCATTCCATGCCTTTCTCCTCATTTCCAAACATAGCATAAGTCCATGAATGCGCTGTCTGACATCCATTCAAATAATCAAGGAAATAAACGTTTGATGATAGCTGAAGCAACTTATTCAATTTCATCGCCATAATGATCCACAAAGTTACTTATCAACACACTAATTTTGCTTGACATAGAGATGTGAAACATACATAGATCATACCTGGCCATCTTCTCCCACAAATTCAGTATCAATAGCATCGCGGGTAGTTCCACTGATTGGGCTAACAATTGTTCTATCCTCTCCAACCAATGCATTCAAAATGCTACTTTTACCCACATTAGGACGGCCAACAATAGCAATTGCAGGAACATAACTTTCTCCTTCTTCAACATGCTCCTGGCCCTATTTGTTCAGACATAAATTCCACAATGATGTCAGAACAAATTATATGCACAGATCTTTAGTCTCTGTAGGTCTCCTGACATTCATCACCTGATAAACTCATCAGTCAATTAGGAATATGAAATTACACAGTTTTGAAAGTTTTTAGTAACATGAGACTCCTCTCATCCAAGAGTAAGATACTGATCAAGGCCTAAGGTATCCTCTTAATTTTTCAGTCATTGACAAAATACAGAGACTTAAAAGAAATAAATCTGGCCTTAACAAAATTCCATTGATTGTTCTAAAGAAAGAAGTTTATTGTCGAAGTTTGACAGACCTGAAATGCCGATCCCAATATTTTATGGAACAAAATAGCATGAATAGACCACCTATAGGATACAAACCTCAATCTTTTTCAGTCCTGAGCAAACAAGATCAAGAAGCTCTCCTGTTCCACTCCCGGATATCGCAGAAATAGGAAGTGGTGAAAGCCTGAGAGAGGAAACAAAAGTTCATTATTAAACTGCCTAAGAAAAAGGGAAGGACATATTACTATAATATCGATAATAGGATTCAATGCCCTATAGACAGACAAGTGGAAGATGGCAGAAAACCTTCCAGTTTTGGCAGGAATAAATCTAGAGTGTCCTTTAGTACACAGCTCATATCACCAATCACAAACCTAAAAATAATGTGTTGATCTTGTTGTTTTTGTCTAGAAGAAAACACTTCTTATGACATGCACATGATGTACAACTTCAGGATAAAGAGACAATAATAATGATAAAGAGAGGAAATTATACAAACTTAAGCAAAAGGTATTTTTCTCTCTGATCTGTCCAATATCTATTCGTTCACTTAATTCCAGACAAGTCACCAGCTATTTAAAACAAGAAGCTTTGCTACAAGTGAATACTGTAGATGACAGCAACAACAGTCTATTGCAAATGGCATTTGTTTAGTTTCCTCAACCACTAGGTTGTTGCCTCCACCTGGAATCAATCTGCTAGAACTTTGTGTTGTTTGCACACTTTTCAAGCATTTCACCTGGCAATGCGGTGGTTATCAGTAAACAGAGATTCTGGTGCAACTTCATTGGCACTCTTACAGTTATTAGCTTTTCAGCAGCTTTAAGTTTGATTTATGGTGTCCAATTAAAGTTTAACTTCTTTAAAAATGATACTCCTCCACCTCTTCCTTCCCTCTTCAGGAGTTTGTACACAACTATACATATATCTTCTCTTGATATATTGTGAGTCAACATCTTCAATAAAGTTAACATCCAAGGCATCAAGAAAGTTCTTCCCCCAAACAAAAATGTTTACATTATAAACAAGAGTCTATCAAACTAATAAGGAACCTGAAACTGAACATTGGTTTCTGTGTAACCACACTCAATACCTTAACTGCTTTATTCTGGTACGATGTTTGTATGGTGCTGGAACTGGAAGAGATATCAGTGAATGAAAATAGAGAAAGATGATGAGACAGACAGGCTTCGCCAAAATAGAATACTTTCCTTTACTGAATAATGCAAAATGCAGCATGCAAGGATTCCCCAAATACAAACATGCGATACATGGAGGCCAAGAATTTTAGTCTGAGAGAACTTAAACTCACCCCAATGACCAAAATTCAGCTGCCTGCAATATACCTCTACGAGGTGACTCGCACTTGTTTACTGCAAGTATGATATACTTATCAGAGTAGTTCTTTCTCAGCCAGTCAGCTATCTCCACATCGGCTGCTGTTAGACCTGCCTGTCCAGCTTTCAAGATATCAGAATCACATCCACAGCATTTTCACCTCACATGTGGAACAAGGTGGGTAAAATATGAAAAATTAGGAATTCTCTCACTAATTATTTGTAGAGAAGAAATGTACTAAGTTTGATGAAGGTAACTGAGCTTATGAGCTAGGACATTGAACCTCATGCTGATGATATAAGTCATTAGTTGGATTTTGAGAAATTGCAAGCCAACTGACCAGACATTGAAGGATGCTTCCGCATCTATTCTTACTACAATGTTATCTCCTTCATGGAATGGCAAAAAGCAAAATTCACTGCCTGACATCGAGGGACGCTTTTGCATCTATTCTTATGACAACTTTATCTCCTTAATGAGAATGCCAAAAAGCAAAATTCACTCTTCATTTATTACTGTTTTTCACCAAATAGCATCTAAAAAATCTCAATTAAAAAATTTCTGTGATTTTTATAATGATGACTGTATATATTTGCTTTGACTGGCTTCAGACCAAGGACTGGATGATCAAGTAAGGTGCTGCAACATTTACAACCACCAACAGAGCTACATGCACTTATTAACTAACTTGAATGGATGTAACAGCACCAAGTAGTCTTACAATGTTATGTTTCACACAAGTACTTGTCAATTGGAGCAAAGAGGTTCTGCATGAAACAAAGTGAGGAGTGACTATAAGTTTCAACCTGTTTATTTCTATTGGTCTTTTGCTGAAGATGAGGATATAGCACATCTTGGGTATATCTGGAACCCCAAAGGCATAAAACAATAGAAAAAAAACTTGAAGTATTATGAGGAAATGTATCAATGCCTATCATCTTAGAAATATTGTCTCTCCCCCTATTTATGGACATGACAAAAATAAAGATTAGGTCACTTGACAGCTTAGAAAGAGTATTGAATGATATATAATGATATTAAGGAATCTGTTAGTATATTTTATATAGAGTTCATTGGAGAATGAACGAAAGGAAGAAAGAGCAGAAAGTAGCATAATAAAGAGGTATAGCATAAGCAGTTCAAGCAAAGCGAGAGATTATGTCCAATATTTTAAAAACAAAATTCCTTCATTAGCTTCTCTCACAATACTATAATCCTCTTCAGTTTGGGTTCTTAAATTTTCTGAACAAATCAGCTCGAGTCGAAAGCAAGTTAGAATTTGAATTTTGATTAAATTGGAGTGAACTAAGTCTACTTTTATTTATTCATAGTTGACCATATGTATTGGCTCTCATTCTATAAAGCACCATCATTGACCAGGTAAATAAAGTCATTACATACATAAGAATTCCATTCTCATGGTCAGTTCAAACTTCATCAAATGATAATAAATCATGAACACTGGAGTTATCTAGATGTCCACTGGGGCACAAGTTTAAAGGAGGACAACCTGGTGACTGAAAGAAGGCTATCGAATTTGTAGTGCCTGAGACATCTTTTGCATATTTCTAGAGCATACTTAATCAAAATTGCCGCAAATGGTACCCTCAGATAATAAAGTTCCCCTCAGACAAACTATCCACATAAGATATTTCTCATGAAGAGGACAAAAATAGGTTTTTTAGTTGAAAGAATATAAACTGAAAAGCTCAGGGTGATAGATGGTAGATTATATAAGAAAAGGGCCTTCCAAAAAGTAGCCCCAATTTACTGAAAAAAGAGATGAGAAACTAATAGCATCAAAAGCAGCTGAAAAACTAAAGCAGCACCTGGCCATCAACAAGGAATATTATGACACTTGACTCTTCCACAGCAGCAATAGCTTGTTTCTCAATCATGGTAGGCATCCTGGCGACAGCCACCTCCCTTGAGGCAAGCGGTATCCCATCCATGCCTATGGTGGTGGTAATCGCTAAGTCTTCCATAACATCAGCCTGGGATTTTGATATCGTGAGAACTCCGCCAGTATCCACAACCATAAATTCAAAGTCTCCCCAAAAGGATCTCCCATACAAGCGATCTCTAGTGACCCCAGGTTCATCAACCACAATTGCCTTATTCCCCTGTCGCATAAATAATTGACAACCGTACTAGTCAAAGCACGATAAATAAAGAAATGTAATCAGGAAGTGAAGAGCTTGAAGAAATCCCAACTTACCCCAACAAGGCGATTGAAGAGTGCTGATTTACCCACATTAGGCCTTCCAACAATTGCCACCCTTGGAAGAAGATGATCAGGGATCTGCAGTTTGAACTTGCAAATTACAGAATCTAGAATTTCAACTGCATACAATATAAAACATGTCTGCAAAACTGAGTAAGAATCAACCTCAAGCCTAATGGTATGGACATGGCTGATTGATATGTGAAAACATGACTCGCAAGCCTCAAACAATGAAACCAGCACAGACATATCACAATGGATTGTATTCTTCCTACAAAGACCGGCATTTCCTACTCTTAAAAAGAAGACACACGAGAAAGAGTTTAATGCCTATCAGCACTATCCAGTACTATTTCATAATGGATATATCTTTACTTGACCACAAGATCATATGATCAGCACGTTCATAAAGGGATAAAGCACATTCCAGTTAGTCCCAAAAAAAAAAAAACCATTCTTCAGTATAGTCCCAAAAAAAAAAAACCATTCTTTAGTATGAAATTTTAATACAGCCTTTTCACTTGGAGGACACACCTGGAAGGCAACAGTTATGAAGTCGGAAAATGCTACATTTAATCAGACTAGGTTACAAAATCAGTTTATCAAGTATTATGTCAAGCTATTGCTGGTTCTTCAATATAGCCTATTTGTTTAAAGGGCCACTCGCAGTCTCCCACATCACTTAGTAAACCAATTTTGTAAGATAATCTTAGGAAATCTATCATTGCTCATTGAAGTTTTATCACTCTTAATTCAGGAATCGTTCTTCACAAATGAAACGGTTTGCACTAAATGTTCTCATCTATTCCCTGCAATGCACAAATATTGGTATCTCCTCAAACTTCAGCTTCATCATCCACAATTAGCCCAAGTAAGTTCGATGATATATTGTAAAAAAAATAAATATATAAGTCACGGTTCATGCTGATACAACAACTCATCGACTGCAGAGCAAATAACTCCCGCCGATGTTTGAAAGCATGTGCGCAGTATTGGGATCCAATCAAATAGTAGGTTACAAAGAAATAAATATAGAGAGAATCCTACAACATTTCTTGTAGCCCGTTTAGCCCTTTTCTGCTTTCTAGTAGCTTCCTTTTGCTCATTCCCCTCCTCTTCTGTTACAGAGAACAATTTTTCAAAATTAGACGACTTCCCAAGGCACTTTTTAAGTACAATAAATAACTTCATCTCCAGTTGCAGAGAAGTTACAGACATCGTCCCCTTGTCGTTGAAGCAGTCAATGCCACTCGACACACGCACTGAGCAAGTCACAATCGCGACTTTTTTAACCTCAGCACAGACTCAAAAGGAAACTAAAGCCTGACTCTAGACATCACACAGTGGAGCCTGAAGATATCTACGAACGAACGAGGGAGATAAAAAGCGAGCAAAGGAAATAACCATAACCAAAAGTAAGCAAAGACGGACCGCTTCTCAGCTCGCGCGACAGAGAACGCGAATATTCCACAACCGCGGCTCTGGCTTCTCGCTCGAGAGCCTCGACGTCGACTGAACCGGCCTCTTCGCCATCGTCCTCTTCGTCCCCTCCGCCTCCAATTTCGACATCGGAGTACTCGTCACCGACGCAGTGGGAGGGCGAATTCGGCGGAGCGGAGCGAATCGGAGTGATTCTGCGTGGATTGGCGGCGACGGCGACGGCGACGGCGAGACTCGAGGGAGAGACCGCAGGGAGGAGAAGCGAGGAGATAGAAGCGGGAAGAGGAGTAGGGCGAGGCCGAGAAATGGAGGTCTTGGGGCGAGAGCGGGCGTCGAAGACGAAGAGCTCGAGAGCTGCCATTGCTGAGCGAGCGCGGGGTGGGTTTTGGCCGTTGCTTCGCTAGACGAGATGAGACCGTCCCGGAGACTTTATCCATTTTTTTCTTCTTCTTCTTTTATTTTCCTTTGGTTTTCCTGAAAAACTAGTGATTTTTTTTGTTTTAAATAAATTGAGTTCTATTTAAAATGAATTTCAATTTTTTTCGTTTCATGTTATGCGACAGGGGCGTTTTCTTCTTCTTCTTTTTTTAATATTGAGCATTCGAAATTTTAATAATATACAAATTTTATAAAATAAAATTATGTATTTATTTTCTTTAAATTTAAAATATTGAATTTTATAATACATTTCTTCAAAAAAATAAAAGTTGCATTTAACTTTTGGAAAGCTCAAGTATACACTCATCGGGCACGCGGCTCGATAATAAGAAAATCAAGAGAGGTGGGAACGTTTACTTTCAGTATAAATTCAATTCTCTCGTGTAGCAAAGAGGCAAAATGACATTTAGAGAGAGAGAGGGAGGAAAATTAGAGTAGGACAAAGAAAGAATAGGCATTTCCAAACTAAGCCGAATGATAAAAAAAAAAGGGTTAAAAAGCATTACATCAATTAAATCATTTTTCCAGCTCATTCTCTTCAGATCTTCCTAACTGAAAAAAAATGTCTTTACAAAAATATTTATCATGTGTTTGTGATTGGTCTATATTTCAAAAATGACATTATAGTAACATCTCCTCCTGACTAGGATAATTTAATAACAAATTAATGAAAATGAAAAAGAAGTGACTCATAGAATAAACATAATAATAGGTTTAAGGCTATTCGTATTTCGCCTTTATGTCTCCGTCAACGCAAATTTAATGCTGATTTCCAACTAAAAATCCGCACTTGGCCAAGCCCGAGTCCATAGAGAGCCCTAGAAACAGCAAAAAGTCAAGAAATCACCACGAAAGCCGCTTGGATGTAGCCATAGGCGATGTAGAAATGTTGAACTTAAGAAGAAATCACCATAGCCGCTTGGTGTAGTGGCAGTGGTAGAGTCAAAAGGTAAATGTTGAACTTAAGAAGAAGCAAAAGACGATAAAGAGAAGGGAAAAAGATGTTGACGTCGCCTGAGAGATTCGAACTCTCGCGGGGAAACCCCATGTACTTAGCAGGCACACGCCTTAACCACTCGGCCAAAGCGACGCGGTTGTTGCTGTACTCCTTCCATAAATCTTAGTACTAAAATATTTTCAATGCGTACGCTCCCGAATTCGAGTGTAATTTTCTGTGATTTCTCGATATCCGAATGATGCATTGAGATTTAGTCGACAAGAAGGAAAAAAAAATCGAAAATATTAGTTCTCACAAGTGAGAAGTCCAAAGCAATTTTTTTTACCCCTTGAAGCAAAAGTTATAGGGAAATGGATCTCTTGCCATAAGGCAAGGATGTTTCCCTTTAACAGCCATATAATTAGAAATCGAATGGTTAACCTTAAAAAAAAACCCCTCAAACCTTACCCCTAAAAAAAAAGGAAGTTGTTTGATTCAAAAATCGAATGACCTCCCCATCCGGATCCTCTGATCCTCCGACAAGGATCCAAATCTAAGTTAAGGGTGGTGTGCAATTAATGAATGGATAGGATCCCTACTCAACCTTAGATCGCTTAGGAACCATCCTAATCATTTCGATCGCGATGCCATGCTCTATTCCCAACAACAAATGAGTAGCATTTGGTCCCCATCTACTTTTACTTTACCAAATCAAAGGCCGAATCAACTTAAAAAGTTGATTTTGAGACTACAATTAAAGCCAAGGTCTTTTTCGAATCTTTTTCTCTTTTCTCCACACGATATGACATTTAATCAACGTGTTAAGAAAATCCTAAATTACTAGCCAATCCTTGGCGAATCAATTCCAAATATTGTGACATACCATATTCAAACTTGTATGCAGATCCTTTTTGCTCGTTGGTTTAGCATGGCGTCATACTTGTCTTGCTCCATCGGCATGCTATAGAATGCCCATTTGCTCGCTTTTCAACCAATCACTGGAGAGCAAATGACTCGATTCCAATTCATTTCCCTTCCGCTCAATTCAAATCCGACTTGCAAGGATTAGTGAACTCCTAGCTTCTTGCAAAAGGTTGGTGAGACCTGTGCGACACGTCACACGGACTCTTAAACCCCCGACGAGGAGCTGTAATCCCATGGGCCCGCGACGGCCCAACAAGATTTCAACCTTCGGTGGCTCTCGCATCAACCCCATGCCCATTTCCGTCACTTCGCCTCCTGCCCGGAGAGTCTGTGGTCCTGAATCTCCCGGCGCCCTGACGCTCCGGATTGCGTCAGCACTCACGGGAGCGCCACCTAGACAGGCGCTTTCTGATTGGTCCTCCCCTCGCCTTTCTTTCTCCGACGTCAGCTCAAAAAGCTAACATAAGCTCGAACCCCCTTCCCCACTAGAAAACTGCCACGTGGAAATCCCCCGCGGCGCACACTAGTGGTTTTCTGGGTCAGTGGAGAAAACAAATATTCAGGATGTCCACGACCACGTCACAATGTTCACATGGCCCAATCAACTAATAATTAGTACGGGTTAAAAATATCTTGAAAAATAGACTACGAGGTTGAATTTTGAAAACTCATACATAAGATTGATTTTTTTGTCTAATGACCAAGGACTCTAGCATGGCCTTCTCGTGCCCGAATGATACTAAAGGGTCAAGTCTCCATACCTTGTGAAAAATTAACAGATAATCTCGACACCATAATCTCTCACTTAAGAAACTAGCAATCATGAGTTTCAAATTCTTGATTTCGGCGATGAGGAAGAGACTATCAACTAACATAGTTACTCACTATTGGTTGCGTAAGCTTGATTATTTCTCTTCATTTCTTAGATAAAAATAAATATTTCAAAAGAAAATCATTGTTTTCATTGTTAATACCATTTATAAAAACGATGTAACAACAGAATGTTATGAAAAATAAATAAAAAAAAATCCTCAGGTGCATTAAATATTAATAACGAAATTATTCTTTATCTGTTTCTTCTTCTTCGTGTTTCCAAAGGGTAAACGTGGTTAAAAATTTAAGCGTTGTCAGAATTTCTAATAAAATGGAGTCCTGGTGCCGTCACTTGGTGCACGCGTTGCGCAAAAGACCGTTGTACCCCGCACCCCACGAGCCGTGTCTGAACAACGCCAATTCTGATCCCGTTTGCGGCTGCGGACATTTCAACGCCCACCGGACGGCATTCCCAAAGCCACAATCCCCTACAACGCCAAATTGAAAATGAGAAATTCCGAAAAAGGAATATTCGTCGAGCCATCGCCACCGTCGGACGGAAAGCCTGGGACCGCGATCTGTCCGTCCACCTCGCTCGATAAATCCAACTTCCCCTCACCAGACTCCTCAACAGTCTCAACAGCTCCCATTTCTTCTCCGATGCTCTGAGCCACAAAAAACGGTGCGCGGCGTCTCTGCGACTGTCCCGCGACTTGCGCGCTAGAGAGAGAGAGAGAGTGGGAGAGGGAGAGAGAGAGAGAGAGAGGAGGAATGGCGTCCGTAGCTCTCACGTCCTCTTGCTCGCTCGGGTTCGGTGCTCATCGTCCGTCGCTGAGATCGCGCCCTCCCGCCATGCGGTCGAGCTCGTCCCTCCTCCCCAGATCCGCGGAGAATCGCGCGCTCCTGCTCAAATCCACAGCCGCCACCGCCGGAGCCACCCGTCTTTTCTCTCCTCTCCTGAATTTGGCTTCCGTATCGGGAGCTCGCCGGAGCTCGACCGTCAAGGCGGCCGCGTCCGCCCCCGGGACCGCCGCCTCTCCGCCGGCGCAGCCATGGCAGGGCGCGGCCATGGCGCCTCTCCTCGCCTCCATCGCCACCGGGGTCATCCTCTGGTTCGTCCCCGTCCCGGCCGGCGTCTCGAGGAACGCCTGGCAGCTGCTCGCGATATTCCTGGCCACGATCGTCGGAATCATCACTCAGCCGCTGCCGCTGGGCGCCGTCGCGCTGATGGGGCTCGGCGCCTCCGTCCTCACCAAGACCCTGACGTTCTCCGCTGCCTTCTCCGCCTTCGGTGATCCAATTCCCTGGCTGATCGCTCTCGCCTTCTTCTTCGCTCGTGGATTCATCAAGACCGGCCTGGGAAACAGAATCGCCTACCAGTTCGTTAAGCTCTTCGGTAGCTCTTCTCTGGGTTTAGGCTACAGCTTAGTCTTCAGTGAAGCGCTTCTGGCGCCCGCCATTCCCTCGGTCTCTGCCAGGGCGGGAGGGATATTCCTCCCTCTGGTTAAATCGCTCTGCGTCGCATGTGGCTCGAACGCTGGCGACGGGACTGAGAACAAGCTCGGGTCATGGTTGATGTTGACGTGCTTCCAGACTTCGGCGATCTCCTCAGCCATGTTTTTGACGGCAATGGCAGCGAATCCCTTGAGCGCGACCTTGACCTTGAACACCATTGGGCAGACAATTGGGTGGACTGACTGGGCAAGAGCTGCAATCGTGCCTGGCCTGGTGTCGTTGATTGTAGTTCCTATGCTTCTATACGTGATATACCCACCCACAGTGAAGAGCAGTCCAGATGCTCCAAAACTTGCGAAGGAGAGGCTGGAGAAGATGGGGCCAATGAGTACAAATGAGAAGATCATGGCAGGGACTCTTCTTCTGACGGTATGATTATGGGACTTTTACGGCATATTCAATTATTTATTTAGTTATTCAGTTCGTTAGTTAATTAATGCTAAAGTAACCAAAAGTCCGATGAGCTCTCCTGTGCTAGCTTAAAGGAATGGCTGCCTTTTCTGCCAATACTAATACTAGCCAATCGTTTAAATTTGGAAACGATCGAGAACAAAAATTAGCATCACTATTTTCCACATTGGAAAAGCTGACGATAGTAAAATTTTGATCAGATGGGGGATGTTCTGTTTTACTAGAGATCGAAAGCAACTTTTGAACTTTTAGAATTGCGGCTTTCAACAACTAGCGAAAATTTTGTTTATGCTCACACCGCAGTAAGGTTAATCAGTTGCAGACTATTAGTCTCGGGAATTTTCATCAGGTCAGGTTCGATAAGTTCTTTACTTTGCTAAATTCGAACAGATAAAAAATGGCATTTTGCAGTCTTCCATGAAGGACAACTGTCAGCATTCAGAATATCTTTATGACCCCATAAAATGAAAGTTGTGCATTAGCTTCAAAATTTGCTCTTTGTAATTGGATGATAGAACTATGGTTATTCTGGGCGAGCAGAATTAATATTGTTTTTTCAACTGCATTTTTGGAGAAGATGGAGGACTCTAAGCTATGAGTTTTTCTTTGTGATGATCATGATATCCACAGTCAATACTGTTAAGACTGGTATGAACTTGATGAAGTCACTATTTAATCATTGCAATAATAATAATATCTAGATGAATATCAATATACCATTTTCATGGCATGCTTAAGCTTCACAAATATTGCTGATTTCCTCATGCATGAAGTATCGAATCCTCTGTTGTCTTTTGGCCTTGAATCTTCAAATCTTGATTTCCACCTCGTATTGCTAGAAGTAAAATTGTTAAGTTTACACTTTCACAAGAAATGTATGTGATTCAAATGTACTGGGCCCAATGATCCTTATTTCTAATTATAATTTAAGCCCGTTTGTTAGGCTGTACAACTGGGTTGCCAGTTAATGGAAGCCTTACAGCAGACTCTAGCTGTCACTTCACTTGCTGCATTTTTTGTCTCTCATCCTATGAAATGCTTCTTATTCTTGGGCTTTGAAGCTTGAAAAGTGACTACTTTTCTGTGTGGCACATAGAAGGTTTTGACAAACTGCTTTCGAGATTTACTATGTGTGCATATTGATGGTATTATTGTCAATTATAATACAATTGGGATCATCTATGTAATGATATGTTGAGCTTTCTTGTAACAGCATACTTCTAAGGGTCATTGATCAGTCAAGGTTTTCTAGACTTCCAAGTTCAGTAAATCATGTATCATGTGGATTGCTGCTGGATCACTATTCAGTATCTGGCGCTTTTGCTTTCCCTCTGGTCTTTGGCACTCGTTTGATTTTTCCTCTGTGCATTAGTGTTTCGTGGCTGTCATTGCTTAGACATGTGTCTTAATGCACATTGTGGACATTTTATAATGTGATCGAGAGTAGTTGTTCCAGTGAATTGCAGACTTATAGCCTTAAAGAATCATACTGGTCCTCTTTTCTGTTTGTGTTGATGATTGACATTATAATGGGGAAGTGAACTGAATTTTGCTGGTCAAGTCTTGCCATACTCATAGTCATCAGGAGATTAACTATTTGGAGATAACAGTTGCTACTGTCATGGCCGGTTCTTGTAGTTTTCTTTGTGAATCTGCTCTAAATGATGAGGCTGGGCATCACTTTGCTTTGTAATTCGTTTCTGTGTGTGTTGGAATTGCTTGTTTATTTACTTGTATCTGCATGTTTTACATGGGACTAACGTTACTTTCAATAGTGGATCATTTTTATAATTTGTTCTTTCCTGTCTGTCTATTTGTCACAGGTTGGGCTTTGGATCTTTGGAGGGATGCTGAACATTGATGCAGTCACTGCTGCCATTCTTGGATTATCCATTCTCCTGATTACTGGTGTTGTCACTTGGAAGGAATGTCTAGCTGAAGCAGTTGCTTGGGATACCCTCACATGGTTTGCTGCCCTAATAGCTATGGCCGGGTATCTCAACAAATATGGCCTCATTTCTTGGTTCAGCCAAACAGTAGTTAAGGTCGGCTGTTCTTTTCCCTTCAGCAGCCTCGTAATTTCCCCAATTAACCACCGATATATCTATGTTAGATATTTTGGCAATTTTTAGAAATCACTCTTCTTATTGTGTTATCATCAACGTCAAAAAGAAGAGATTTTTTTTTTTTGGTCAACACATAAAGAAGAGATTAAAAATAGTCAGATGTAGTACACTCATTCATGAATGTTCATATGATTGTGAAGGTGCATGTGCTTTTGCTAATATATGTGACTTCTCCTTTGGTCTCATCCTTTATAGTTTTCTGTTTTACATGTGCCGGATGCTTGCTTACATAGTATTTACATGTGATTCTGTCTGGCTGTGTTGATAATCTGCATGCGTCACTTAATATGAGAGTGAATGGTGTATTATTAGTGACCCTAGCTATAGCACTGACTTGCAATGTATGTAAGGGATGTTGCCTAGAATTGACAATGCAAGCATCTTGTTGGAGTTGGTACCTCCTTGACTAGTGGTGCCAATATATTAATAGTTTTATCAACTCAAAAAGAAAAGAACCTTACAATCAGCTGTTGTTATACAATCCGGTCTCTTTTATCTTTCTTATGAGAGAGAATACCCTTGATAAATATCTATGGTGTTTCATTTAATGGCGTATCATAGTGCATAGGTACTAGGTGAAAGAAAATGAAAAAATTGGAAAAAAGAATAATCGAAGATAATTTTCAGAGCGTTGGATTAAGTTTTAGATTCTCTCTGGTTGGCTTCATACTTCTTAATCGTACCTTTGGTGATAAACTCATAGTTTTTTCTTTAAAGAGAAATTATTGGTCTGAGAAGAAGGCCCGAGTAAAGTAGCCCAATGCAGCACAGCTAGTGATTTTCCTGTAATCATAATGGATGTGTTGACAAATGTAGCCTATCCTCTGATTCTGAATGCACGATGATAATATTTTTGAGCATGTGGGGCGTAAGCCTTGCTAATGGAGAGTTACTGTGCTTTTGCAGTTTGTTGGTGGGCTGGGTCTTTCATGGCAGGCATCGTTTGGCATCTTGGTTCTTCTCTATTTCTACTCGCATTACTTCTTTGCCAGTGGAGCCGCTCACATTGGTGCCATGTTCACCGCCTTCTTGTCTGTTGCAAGTGCGCTGGGGACTCCACCCTTCTTCGGAGCCATGGTGTTGGCCTTCCTCTCTAACCTTATGGGCGGCCTTACCCACTATGGCATTGGGTCGGCACCCGTCTTTTATGGTGCTAATTACGTGCCCTTGGCCAAATGGTGGGGCTATGGATTCGTCGTTTCCGTCGTCAACATTATCATTTGGCTTGGAATCGGAGGCATTTGGTGGAAGGCCATTGGCTTGTGGTAAACAATTAGCATTGAGAAGGCACTCTGCTCCGAAAATGGTTAGAGATTCCTGATTCTTTCTTGCCTTAAGCTGTGAATTTTTCCTTTACTGCCTTGGAGACAGGCTTGTTGATTTTGCCTCACTTTTTCCATAAATTTTTACTCCCGTCTTTTGATGGTCTTGGTCGACCCTTTGGCGGGGAGGAAGGTGCATGAGTAGGTCTACTTGAAGGCAGAAATTAGAGCTTGTAAGTGAGAATTTTTGACACATTGAAAGGAGAGATTTTTTCTTCCCATGGCGTGATAGCTGCCCAGACGATAATACTTCAATGTCTCTCTTTGATTTCACTATCTATCGAATATTGATTTATACAATTTTCTCTTCTGCATCATTTTTTTCTCGCTCGATCGGATCTCTATATTCTTTTGTTGTTTTTAAGTGCCGGAGCCTCCTGATTTGAGACTTGAGTGTAGACTGACATTAATTTGCCTCGTTGTTCCATTGAGAAGTGTCCAGTCTCAGTTACAAGCATTGGCAACGGATTAATGTAGATCGTTGTGTTGATGGAATAGCGGATATCGACTTGATTGATTGTGAACCCGACTGACAAAGAGTTATGAATTGGACTAATATGGAAATAATTTGTCTCCTTTTTGGCCGAAAAGTAGAGAAAAAAACAAACTAGGAGTGCAATATGGGACCCCTTTCCATGGACAGAAGATTGACTTGTGGGACGGGGGCTCAAGCACTACTAGCCTCTGTCCAAAAAAAAAAAAAAGTTCTACTAGCCACACGTCCCGAATTTGATATGGATCCAATGATCCCAAACGAAAGAAAAAAAAGAAGACATGGGTCCAGGATGCGGCATGATCACTCACCGCAACACACTCTTATATGTGATGCGATGATGGGATATTATAAGATGTAGAGCAATTTTTCGGGTCGTTTGGTATCTCTTTTCTCATCGCAGTTTTAACTGCGAAAAAGGGTGGCGTAACTTTTAAAAACCGGTTTCGATCTAAGTGTTGTCAAAGGGTAAGTACACATTGTCGTATTCGTATCGTGAAGTGTTGTAAGTTTTATGTTTAGTGACACATTGTTTTAATAGTGGTGGCACCTGAGTATCCTTAAGTGTTGGATGAGACACTTTCGAGAAACTGCTGGAAGCTACTAAAAAGTTTTGAAAGTATTGTTGTAATGAGATGTTTGTGAAAACACCTTTGATCTGCTTTTCAAGTCTTGGTATAACTGCTACTGGGAGTTCCTTTTTTTGGGCCACCACCACTACTGTTGGTTTGATAATTTCTAGTTGAGCGAGGTAACTCTTTAGCGTGATTTCTCTTTTCCTATGCTGGATGGGTATTTGGGGCTTCTTAGCACCCGATTAATCTCATCGAATGTGGCAATCTCCTCATATCATATACACTGGAAATGACTGGAGACACACGGTTTATGCTCTAAAAGTATGCGCAAGTATGATGGTTTCAGCCCGAGATTGAGCGAGAAAGGCAAACACGCCTACCGGTTGAGCAACTTCTGCAGGGTCATTTGTTTTCATCAAAGTGGCAGTAAGACACGGCAAAATACTATATGGTCTGTAGATCATATTGATAAAACCTTTCTCAATCGTTGATCATATGATCCTCACGGTTGGATTGGCATGATTAATGATCGAGATGGTATTGATTCATATGATTTCTAAACCATGCAAAACTTATTTAAAGACCTAGGATATATAAAAGGGTAGGATGGATGAACTTGACCCAACAGATGAGAAAAGTGTTTCAATATAATATTGCAAGCAGACTAATAACATGGGTTGATTTTTAGCAATTTCTATCACAATGAAAATAGGGTAGGTAAGGATATCGACTTATTTTATGAACATATATTGATTTCTCTCTAAACATATATCACCATGCCAATGGTCACAGATTGATTTCCACATTGATGCTTTTAGCTGCCGCCACCTTGTTCGATTCTTTGTCAATCTCTGTGGTGGCCATTATCTTCCGATACAAAGAAAAGACTAGGCGGAAAGCATATTCGTTCAACAATAATCCACCGAACAATTTGCAAGTCACGCGGCGGAGCACCAGTTCCTATTCCTCACTTCATCAAAGGTGAAATCGACGACATTCTTGGACCGTCCAATCTCCTGCTTTGCTTTCTTGGTGGGGAATAATGGCCGGAAGCATCGGATCGGGAAACCCTACTCCGTCAAGACACGATACGCAAGCGAACTTCATTTGCTATAAGCATCTGTTTTCGCCTCTCATTTAAGCTTTCGTTTTCGACTGATCTCCGTGGTCACGGATGCACACGTGAGAGTATTCCGCTGCAGGACGCTGGACGGACGATGCGACTTGATCCACGGGTGAACCGTGAAACCGAGCCAAGCTACACTCGCAATTGCTTGGGGTTCGTGACGCGGCGGGACGGGTTGCTCACCGGGATGAGCGGCTGGTCTCACCCCGCCCACAAAATGCGGCTAGCGTTCGGTTTTGATTAGCCAAATCTAGCTCGATTATTGCACCTATTCCTTCCTTAGTCCTAACGGAGGCCCGTAACCAAATCATGTTTAGCCAACTCCTTCGCCAGGCATGCTCGTCTCTTGCCCCCACAGTTTGTAGTAGGGATTCGGTAGGGCAGCTACTATCGGTTTTATTAAGTGATCAATGTGGGCTTGATTCTTATGACTCTTTGAGATCAACCGTTTAACTTCAAGCTGAGCTTGAGTTCGAACTATTCAAGTATCTTACCGGGTCGAGTTTGAGTTTGTCAATACTCGGCTCAATAGGCTAGTCAAGTCTGGCAAGGATTTTATGATTAATACCGATAAGAATAGATGTAAAAAACTTAGAACTTTCAATGTTCGAGTTTATAAAATTCGAGCGCATTATTAACAAATTGACTGTAACCGAGTCGAGTTCAAACACCTTGATTCTCTAGTCGAGTTGAGCTCAAATAAAGTAATTAGTACCTAATTGAATTTCAAACGACAAGCATGAGAATCGAGTCGAATTCGCATTTGACGTGCATCCACTCGACGATGCTGATAATTCGAACTTCCATCATTTAATAGAAATTTGCCGGTTCGGGGACAAGCCCTTCCAACGTATTCTCCGTCGTTGTCCTCTTGCTATTTTCCTGGAGCAGGGTCACACATGCTTTTCCTGGGATTAATGTTTCTGCCACGCAACTGCGCACGCGTGTGGACTGTGACACACTGTTGACTGCCCCTGGACCACGGAGATGGGGGCATTCGCCATGACAGCTTCCTTGTTTCCCGGAACAAGTTACGTGAGCGAGAGTCGGAGACAGTCTTGACTCGAGTCTTTCCTCAGTTTACCAGAATTCTACCCATCTCTCGTTTTATTCGTCCAGATGCTCCGGTGCCTTGAATAAAGAATTTGCTGTAACTGAACATTGGGATGCCCAACTTCCTCTGGCTTTCGTGAGAGGAAATCCAGATAAATAGTTTCCCCTTAATTTCTTTTTGTCTTCTTTGCTTTTATTGCTGGATTTGCTATCTAGTTTCACAGGAGATCTCATACAAAGCAGTAATTTTCAAGAAACTTCCTCCCGGGGCGTCCTGTAATATTGACAGAGGTGGTTTTTTTATCTTTGCTATATCTGTCCGGTTCTCAAGCTTGCTTCTTTGCATTCTATTATTGGAAAGGTGATAGATAACTCGGAAATGTCGAGATATTGAAGCATGCTACTTTGTTGAGCTCATGCATTGATTTTGGTAGCTCCTGTAATCATGTACTATTCATTCTTCTCATGGTTGTGTCTCATGGTTGTGTTGGACCCACTTGATTTGGCACCCCGTGCGCTTGTTCCTTTTCTAGGCAGATCCTTTGATAGTGGGGTTTGGTCTATTTGTCTACTTTTTGGAAGCCTAATTTTCTCCAACTTTGGATGATTTATGTGAATCATGCGATCTTCTGCAGCTACAGAAATGGAGCCTCTGGAGGGTTCTTCCTTGGGAGCTACCTCCTCTGAGGAAGATGATCATTTTTCATCAGTAAAAGAGAGGAGAATCCCAATCTGCAGTTTCTTTCGTAACGTGAGGTGATCATTTAAGTCATTCAGGTTCTAATTTCTTTTCTGTCGTCTCGAAGAAAATGTTCAACCCTCACTCTGTTTCGATGAATAAAGTGTTTTGCTTCTCCAGTGTTCTTCGTTTTAGTTCTTTGCATGAGCCTGCCTCTCATGAGTTCCTTCAGATTATCAAGTGGAGGGGAAAAGGATCATGATGTTTTTGCCAATTTCTTGATTGTTTTTGTTTTGCTTCACACAAAGAACCATAACCTGTCTTTCTCTCTTTGTGCTGGTTTCTCAATGATGAGACGGCCTAAGCCCATTTCCCTTTTCTACTCAAGCAGACTCGTTTTGAAATTTGATGAACTTGGTCGAGAGATAGCTCAAATAGCATTGCCTGCTGCCCTTGCTTTGACTGCCGACCCTATTGCGTCTCTTGTTGACACAGCTTTCATCGGTCAAATCGGTACTTCCTTCTTGCTCTGCTCTCCTTAAGTTTGAATATGGCACTCTAATATTATGTAAATCAGCATCTTGTTCAGTAAGATATGCTCCCTATATCTGTTAGTCTCATTTGTTCAAATGCAGACCGTTCATCCTTCAATTCTCTTTAGTCTGATTAGGAAGGGGCACATTCTGACCTTGATTGTTTGTAGATTGATATCACCGTAGACAAACAATCCAACTCGCATATTTTATAGCACATGCACAGGTTTTATACAAAGTTGAATCAAGAGGCGGCAGAGATGAAATTCCGGACACTCTTCCAATTCATATCCGTGTGCTTTAAGTGCTATTCTTGCTTAATTCAGATGTGGGTTTGTACAGATCGATCTTTTCTATAAATTCTGGTTCCGATCTCTTTTCTTCGTCTCCACAGGTCCTGTGGAACTAGCAGCCGTGGGTGTATCAATTGCACTATTCAATCAAGTGTCGAGGATTGCTATATTCCCACTCGTCAGTGTCACTACATCCTTTGTTGCCGAGGAAGATACTATTGGAAGTGTGAGCTCTGAAGCACAGGAGAGCGAATGCTTGGAGGTGTGCTCTATGGAAAATGCCGAAAATAAGGAGTTGATACCCCAGACTGGTAATGTATCAGTTGTCCCAAATTGTCAAATTTCACACTTCATATGATCATTAATAAACTTGCAACTGTTAGATTGTGAACAGTTGTTTTACTATCTATATTCTACGCTGGTATCATATGCAGAATCCAGTGATCATTTGTCCAAGTCAATACGGATCAATAGCTCTAATTTATCGAAGTTCGAACAGATACCCAGAAGAAGACACATCCCATCGGCTTCATCTGCGTTGGTAATTGGCAGCATTCTCGGTCTTCTTCAAGCTATTTTTCTCATATCTGGAGCAAAACCGTTGCTGAATTTCATGGGAGTGAGATCTGTAAGTGATGTCCTAGCTTTTTAAAATTTTCATGATCTCTTAACAGTAACTTCTTATTTCTTCGTGGCCTCTCTGAACAGACACTTTATTTCCCCCTCGACAGGACTCCCCAATGCTGACTCCTGCACAACAGTACTTGACATTGAGGTCACTTGGAGCACCAGCAGTTCTCCTCTCACTTGCTATGCAGGGGGTCTTCCGCGGATTTAAAGATACGAAAACACCTTTGTATGCAACTGGTAGTTCCCTCTTCAGCTTCCTCTGATGGTATCATGCTTTCGAATTAACAAACATACTAAGATCCATTTATCTCAATAATATCGGTACAAGCTAATTCTTGTTTTCTCCTTTTACTTTTCGATCGTATCAGTGGTGGGAGATGTAATGAACATAATCTTAGACCCCATATTCATGTTTGTTTTCCACCTGGGCGTCAGTGGTGCGGCTATTGCCCATGTTATATCTCAGTAAGTTGTGAGACTATCGAGACTCTTCTCAAATTTGTTAAAAGTCTGATGAAGCCATCCTTGTACTATAATATCCTGATAACGTCCTTGCAGGTATGTGATTTCAGGTATTCTCTTGTGGAGACTGATGCAGCAAATTGATCTTTTACCTCCGAGTATCAATCATTTGCAGTTTGGCCGTTTTGTAAAGAATGGTAAGCCCTTGGTTCCGCTTCAGCAAATTTTTCACTCATTTGTCAATCCTCTTCTTGAAATTTCAACTGCTAATGGCCTCTATTTTCTTGACAAGTCCTTACATGCATATGTTATATGTGCCCTGTCTGACAGTTGCCAGTTCAGCCTTTTGGCACTGAACAGTCTGGTCTTCAGAACTGTTCTATCTTGGCTGATAATTGGTACCTTAAATTATATGGTGGACTATTTGGTCTTGTAGAAGCATATTGCAAGAGACTCTTTCTAAGTTTTCTAAAAACTTGACTGTGCAGATCCTTAGGTTGCTGAGTCGATGAATTTGAGGGTCCGCTGTTTCAGGTTATGAACGTAGAATGCTTAGCAACTGACTGCATTTCGTTCCATCTTTTGTTGTTGCATCAGGTTTTCTGCTACTAATGAGGGTTGTAGCCGTGACTTTCTGTGTGACTCTTGCTGCATCAATGGCGGCTCGCTTGGGGCCAACATCGATGGCTGCATTTCAAGTCTGCTTGCAAGTATGGTTGGCAACGTCACTCCTTGCTGATGGGCTTGCTGTTGCTGGACAGGTGAGAGATTTTCTCTTCCTCTCCAGTGCAAAAGATACTGCCACACTTCAACTGTTCGACTTCTCTGACTTGCCGGTGCAAGCATTCCATAATCAATTTAGTTAATCTTTGTCGACTACTCAGGCAATCCTGGCAAGTGCATTCGCGAAGAAGGATTACAACAAGGCCACCGAAACCGCGTCCCGAGTACTGCAGGTTCCTGATTTCTTCCATAACAATCAAGCATTCTATTATAGTTGTCACATCAGCAAGAGTCTAACAGATTCATCCTGCAGTTGGGACTGCTTCTGGGGCTGGCACTAGCGGTCCTTCTTGGAGTCGGAATGCATTTTGGAGCAAGATTATTCACAAAGGATGTTAGCGTTCTTCACTTAATTAGTATTGGAATACCGGTATGTTGCTTGTTTTAATAACTTAGATCGATCTTATAAAGCTGAAGCTGTTTATACTGTCAGTTATTGCCGATGCTAATAGAATTTTAGTCTTTGATCAACGTCAGTTTGTTGCCAGTACTCAACCCATAAATGCCTTGGCCTTCGTTTTTGATGGGATCAACTTTGGAGCGTCTGATTTTGCATACTCCGCCCACTCCATGGTGAGATTATTTTTCCCCCTGAATTACTGAAGGAAGCATCATCCATTTGCTTTGCCAGACATCAACTATTAACTTTCTACCCAAATACTTGCGAGTGCCAAGGCAACCGAATTGACATAGAAGCATATCATTTGTGAACCCTCGTGGCTGAATTTCAAATTTTTAATTTTGAAGATTGCATTCATTTTGGAAAAAAATAGGAGTACAAAAGGCCAGTTGAATAGTCACATCTGCTAGAAATAAAAGTGAAATTGATGCTTGAATGGACTGAATCTAAGTGAGTCAACCGAACCAGATCGCTAGAATATGTGTTTGCAGAAAGGGTTTGTCTTGTTTGTCTCATAAGCTGCCTGTTCAATTGTTAAAGGGAGCCGATATCCTTACTCTTTCTAGATGGAAACATGAAATTTGTAGGTGTTGAGTTGTTTGAGTTGTTCCGTTTTTCAGGTAGCAGTCGCGGCAATCAGCATTCTCTGCTTGTCTATACTTTCGTCCAGTCACGGGTTCATTGGAATCTGGGTTGCTTTAACCATTTATATGAGCCTTCGGGCATTCGCTGGGTTTTGGAGGTAAATCACCAGAAGCCGACTGTGCACGCTTTTTTTTTATTCGAGTCCTGATGGTATTGACCTCGACATGCAATTGTTTCCAAATCGGGGAATGGAGGCATATTTTCACTAGACAACGTTCTAAAGGTGATTTCCTTGTGCTTTGCCTTCTCCAGGATCGGCACAGGGAGGGGTCCATGGAATTTTCTCTGGAGCTGAACATGTAACCATTACGCACTCAGGAAAGTCCAGCAGACAAGTCGATCTGGGCTCCACAGGGGACTTCGCTGAAAATTCATATCGACACAATGTGATAGTTGCTACCGGTACACTACATAGAAGTAGAAAGGATAGAGAAGAAAGGGATCGGCTTCATCTCACATAGCCTAGTGAGGAAGATAAAGAGCCTACCGAAAACGATATAAGTGAAGTTATGTATAGATTATGGCGCTTGACGCTGTTAGGTATTAGCCTTGTTTCTTAAGACTGAATATTTTCTCGTATGTGGGTGAGGGATTTGCTAAAAACTAACGACCGCATTCGATCTCTGCATCGGGTGTGATATAGCTTCAGCTTCAAAGGCTTTCAGATTTTGCCCATGAATCTTCTGCTCAACTGCCTTCTGTCAAATCTGTATATTACGTTCGAAGGAAGAAGAAATCTTTAGAGAGACGATGAAGTCTTGTTTCTCTATTATATCCTCTGTGTGACGACTGACGGTGTTGGGCTTCGGTTGCTTCTCCTTCCCATGACTGTCTTCCACGTCAAGATAAAGACCCGGTTTTACTTCACTTGCAAACCAGGAGTTCCCAGCAGCAGCCGCAGCAAGAGCAAGTCATCAGCATTAGAGCATCAGGGCATCAGGGCAATCTTCTTATCATCGTCGAGCGTTTCCAATCTTGCATCTGTAACTTGGTGCTAATAATTCTCGTTATGGAGTCAGAAATGAAGCAGCACTCGCGCTCGTGGGAGAAGATTGAATCATTGAACCGATACATACAGACAACTAGCAGGACCGTCTTTCGCAGCAGGCCGTGAGTCGTATGCAATGATAGGCTCGCCAGCCCGAGCCGATTTTCGTGGGAAAGAGCGTTTCTACAAGTCGGAAACTCCACGAAACCGAAATGATGAGTAGTAATCTTTGTTCATGCGTCATCCCTCCGTGAGGGAAAAAGGAGAGGGCCGGAAAGAGAGAGCGACCGGTGTTGGTGACCCTCTTGACGGTCCTTACATACACTTAGGATTTTTTGGACCCGGGTCTTGACTATTTTGCATCGCCCACGACTCGAGGGCGGAGGAATTATTACGGCATCCCGACCAAAATACTAATGGTTAAGAACTCTAAATACATTGTACTTAGACAATGCTGCATGAGCCATTAGAGATCATTTAGAGGGCGGAAACGGAACATATAATCACTTTCGATCGCTCGGGGAGAGCTGGACCTATCGAAACGGGTCATAAATCAATCTCTTAATTTCTATGTGATGGATTGAGTTTTTGTATGAATCAGCCATATTCGGTGAATAAATTTAACAGCACGTGGGTCAGATGAATCACGAATAAATTCGTAAATTAATAAACTCAACCCGCCTTTATGATTATTTCTTCGTTCACTTTTGCGATGACTTACTTCACATTTTGACTCTGCTGGATTTGCATTTCTTGAAAATGAAATTGGTTGATTCCGGTCCGACCCATTCGTTCGACGGGTCCAGGCGGCGTATCTTTATTTAGACGGTGGTCCGGCGCTGCGGTATTGCATTTCATTGCCGTGGACGCCACGCTTCACTGCGGTGAGGGAAAACGCCGCCGTTTCAGTGGCCCTCCCCTATATAATATAAGCTCAGTCGCCTTTGGCATCCTCCTCGCACCTCCCCATCAGTCAATCAGCAACGCGCAAAACTCTCTCTCTCTCTCTCTCTCTCTCTCTCTCTCTCTCTCTCTCCCTACCTTTGCTTTCAAATTTCACGCAGGGCACAAATTTACCCGCAAATCCCCTCTCCCTCTCCTCGGATCGCATGAAATCTCGCCGGCGCCGGCAATGCCCTCCGCGTCCCCGTGCCCCTCGTCCGGCCGGCCCGCCGACCTCGTGTCGCGCCTCGGCTCCCCTGATCGGGACGTCCGCCTCAGGGCCCTGAGGGAGGTCAAGAATCAGATCATCGGCAACCGCACCAAGAAGCTCGCCTACATCAAGCTTGGCGTCGTCCCCGCCGTCGCAGCCGCGCTCGCGGACGCCCCCGACGGCCCGAGCTCCGACGAGACCTGCAACCTCCTCGTCCAGTCGGCTGCCGCCCTCGGCAGCTTCGCGTGCGGCGTCGACGCGGGCGTCCGGGCCGTGGTCGACGCCGGCGCATTGCCGCAGCTTCGTCGGCTCCTCTCCAGTCGGGATGAGAAGGTAACCCTGGATCTTGCTTTCTATTCTATTTCCTGAAATGAAACTTCGTTGTACTCATTTTATTTGCATCTGTTAGCTGAGGAGACGACGGACGGAGGAAAAAAGTCGAGTTGGTTTCTGAATTGATGCGGAAATAGCTCGATTTAAATAATTCGTACTAAAGATGTCTGCCTGAATGAGCTCTCGTTTGTTTGTTTTTTTCTTTTTGGTGAATCTGCTGATTCATTCAGTTGATATTCGATAACGTATGCTCGTGTCGCTTGATATTCACATAGCTTCGAGTCTTTTGTGAATATTTTTTCTTATCTCTATTTGAAAAAAAACCCTTTGTGCAAAATTGTTCGTCTTCTAGAAGGTAAAAGTTACCTTTTTGGATAATGATGTCACTTTGGATTCAAAATGAGATGTTGTGAACTTTTACTTTGACCGTTATCTCATGAGAGGTCGTAGCTGACTTTAGAAGCCTCGGTTTTTATACGTTCTTGAGGCGAAAGTTAGGTACCAACCCTCTTGATTTTCATGTCACAATCTTTGTCCTTTCCACCAGTTAGCCTATGTTCACTTGTTTCTTGGGGATACTGTACTAAATCAGTCGGTAAGGATGTTAGATGGCCTGCTATAAGTTAGCCAGAGCTGTGTGTTTCGTATCTGACCTGATTTTCCAGCAAACTTTTACCCAGTAAATGCCCATTTGCAATACGCTTAAATTCTCTTTCACGTACCAGACATTTTTACCCTTAGGCTTCATATTCCATGTTTCACAGGGGTTATGGACATAGTTGAAATGAATTCTTTTAGTAATCATATTTTTGTGTTGAAAATTGGAAACTGTAATGAATGAGAGTTGTACATACAATGTGCAAAGCTGAGATTTTCAATTACTGTATACACAGTGAATGACTTACCACTGGTGCATTCTATTGTCGGATAAGATATTGCCACCAGGCCTTTGCCTTCCTTTGCCCCTGTATGCTGTTTACTTGTATTGCTTTGAAAAGTCAATTGTTTTTTGGGGGTAACTGAACTTATAGGATCTCCTCCAAACTTAAAATGTGTTTTCAAACTTTTGACCAGTTTTCATCCTTTCTGCACACTCAAATTAATCAGTTCCTGGATCGCCTTTCCTCCATGAATAAAAATATTTGACCAGTTGTGCTGAAGTACATCATGTTTTTAGTTAGTGTGTATCTGACTGTTCTGTGGTGCTGCAGGTTGTGGATTCTGGTGCTCGATCACTGAAAATGATTTACCAGTCAAAATTGGCTCCCAAATATGATTTCCTCGACCATCAAAACTTGGAATTTCTTCTGTCACTGCTGAATAGCAAGAATGAAAACGTTACGGGGCTTGGAGCCAGTATCATCACACATTCCTGTCAGACAAGTACAGAACAGAGGGCACTTTATGAAGCCGGGGTTGTTCAGAAGCTTGTAGACTTAGTAGGAGGTTCAGTGAGTCAAAGAGATGCTATCTTGGAGTCTTTGACTGCAATAATCAAGAATAACCCGGAAGTTACTTCTATAATATTGGCATTTGAAAATGGAAGAGCACTGAATCTCATAAATAAATTTACTATTGATAAGTCTCCTCGTACAAGGTTACTTGCCTGTGCATGTTTGATTGCTGTGAGTAAGACATCTTCTCGCTATGTGGAAGACATGGGGCTTGAAATTAAATTGATTCATCATTTACTTGAACTTCTGGAAGATCCTGGGCATATTGGAGATGAAGCTTCTTTTGCCTTGTCGAGTTTGATTGAGGAAAAGGAAGATCTGCAGAAGCTAGCATTCGAGGGTAATGCTATCAATAAACTTTGCATTCATTTGCAAAGTGAATTGTCACGTCCAAAGCGTCTCCAAGGAATATTGTTGGCATTGGCTAATATATGCTCAAAATTGGAGATCTGCAGGTCAAAATTACTAGCTTTGCAGGTATTTTATTTGTTGTTGGTGCACAGACTTGCTCATCTTTTGATTAGTTGATGTTACATTTTGATTTCTTTCTTCCATGCATTTTGGGTAGCTTGTGCATTGTGTGACCATTTAAGTGATGAATTGTTTTTTCCTAGACATTAATTGCACATTCTCCTTGATAATTTGATCTAATGCTAAGACATAATTTATATTCATCATGGAAATTTACTGGCAAAGAAAGGCTTCAGACTTAATATCCATAAGGCTGGACTCAGTGGGCACATGCAGTTTGGGCCATTTTCTGCAAATGCAAAAGCAAGCAATCCTCGCCACACATGTCAATGCATGTAAAAAGATCTTGGGCATCATTATGATATTTCAATTTAGAGTTTAATTCGCTGGTCATTCATATTTTGATATTATATTGATTATTAATGAGGGACAAGGAAATTTTTAAGGCATAGTCTTGCAATAATGTGATAACAGCATGCCAATGCACTATTTTTGTACTTTGCATATCTTGTTACCTCTACTTTATGATGGTGCCTAATGTAATGGATGGCAAGCATTTGCCAAAGGTTGGATGAGTGTGGATGCAGCAATCAAACTCCATTTAATTTGTTACTAGAAATTGCTTTATTATTGAGTTGAATGCGACCTATTTGAATATTGATTGGGGGCCACATGAGATGTATAGCGCTAAGTAGTGGGTTTAGATGTTGCTTTTTCGCTTTGAAGGGTATTGTCATATGTTAGTATATTATTGGTTTGTAAGATTTAATGTTTCTCAATAGTGCAGGCGCTCAACTCAGTAAGTGATGCACTAAGACATGACTGCACTGATGTACGAGTTGCTGCTTGCATTTGTTTGAGAAGTCTCTCTCGGTCAGTCAAGGTTTGCATTATGAGTACCAAACTTTGAATTTATTCTTGAGTTAGTAATGGTTAACATATGCTCATAAACATCTTTCAGAATCTGAGTGCAGGTTATTTTGTGAGCGAGACAGTTATAATTCCATTACTGCAGCTTTTGCACGATCCTTCTATTTCTGCTCAGGTATGAATTGTCATGAATTAACTACCATTTTCAGTTTTTTTGTCACCTTGCTGATTGTTTACTGGGGCTAATGCGCACTTTCAATTGGATTGAAATGCTCTTCCATGTACATGAACTGGCAGTCAACACCATGTTATAAAATTACAAGGAAGGGGTTTGGCTTTTCGTTTTGCTTGATTCAAAATTCAGCATTCAGTTAGAGGAAATGCAGTATTGACTCTTTTTACATCTGGAATCTCTTTAGATTTTTAATATTGCCAGGTTAAAGAATTGGCCTTAGAAGTTCATATTCTTGTCATCTTGATTAATTTGTGGTTTAAGATCTTTATGATAATTATCTGGACTTAACAGTGTATTTGGGTGGAGGGTGGGATGTTGCATACCATAGAGACTTGGGAAATCAAAGGCCCTCTCTAGTTTATGTATTATTCTATCATACCATTCACTTATATTCTAACAGCAAGACTGGTCAGATTGTATTCCCTAATGGCTTTTCTTTTTATTTCTTTGCCTTGAAGAAATTTGGTGGCATAGTTTTTGGATCTCGAAAAATGCCTTGTCTCAATTCGCCTAGACCTCTCAGCCAACATGCAGCAGTTCAATATTTTCCATTGTCGTTTTTCAATCAGCGTCCCGTTTTATTTCATTTTGCCCATTGTGGTTGATGTTAAATCAATTTGGCGTCTCTTCAATATTGAATATGCAATGGAATGTCGTCTTCATCTTCTTCTTCTTTTATTTTGCTTTTAAAATTGCAACTTCGTTGTGCTTGCATTTTTGCCTCAATGTTTCTGGTGCGCTGGTACTTATCTTTCTCTGTTGGGTTTCAGCGGGCAGCCCTTGGTGCAATTAGCAATATTGTGGTTGACTTCTCAAAACATAAGTCCAATTTTATACATTTCGGAGGAGTTAAGCAGCTTGTTGAGTTGTCATTGGCAATTGATCCAGTGGTAAGGTCACAATCTTTATGGGCTTTGAAGAACTTAACATTCCTTGCTGACAGCAAATGTAAGGAAGTAGTTTTGTCAGAACTCACAGCATCCTCATTAGCAAGCCTTATCCATGGTACGGCGTGGAACCAGATTTGCCAAATTTTAATTCTCGCATAACAATAAGTCATTGGCACAAGTGAAATCCTGCTTGCACTTATTTTGCAGATCCAGAATCAGCTGTCCAGGAGCAAGCTCTTGCTCTTGTTCGCAATCTTGTTGATGGATGTGTACAGTCTATTGACTATGTATTTGCTGAGAACGGGATTATATTGGATGCTATGGGAAGGCAGCTGCAATATGCTTCAAAAGCTGAAATAGGTATCCAGGTCAGAACTACTTTTTTGCATACTTCTTCATATTCTAGTATCGAAATGATTTAAAAGTGTAAAGAGAACATGATCATCAAGCTACTTGCGGAACCAATGACCTAAAGAGACCAGTGAAGAAATTTGTCAGGGCCAATGACCCTATTTCCAAACAAGTTGACATAGATTTTGTCCTAGACATGAGATCAAGTGGAATGAGATGAGAACAAGATTTAAACTGAATCGGGAGAATGAACTTGATGGCTTGATGATTTAAGTGGAGATACTGAAATCAAGTTCAGATTGTTTGATATGTTTCTCTTGGGCGTATTTAGCCTTCTTGGTGAATGTTACTAGCATTTGATGGGTGGCTTGAAAACTTTTATTCTGCATTCTTCAAAAGACCATGATTTTAGGGTTGGCTGAAATATTTCCGTTGGTCTTTTGGGATGTAGTGTTCTATTGGTTCTTTTGTAATCAGCATCCAAAGACACTGTTTGGTAGGTTGGAACATCATGTGGCCCAGCATTGCACCAGCCCCTTCATTGTCATTGGGCTGTGGACTGCAGTCTGTAGTAGTATCATGTTGCTGGTCCGGCAACCACCCACGTATCACTGTCCTAAGCATAGCATTTATTTTTACTTCCATCAATGAAACACTTGTCTGCCAAAAAAACTGTGCTTTAAGTAAGAGAACAAATCAAGTTCTTTTCTTTTCTTTTCTTCATTCTTTTATTTAGATTTTAATTCTGGGAGCTCATTTCCTGGATTACTAGTTTTCTGGATGAAAGTAGTAGCTTGGTAGATTTTACATTGCATTTTGGAAACTGCTCTCCACCATGGGTTGTTTCAATGCCGTGTTTATTTTGTTTTACCAAAGTTGAAGACTCGGTAGGAGAATTTCTTGTTGTACAAGTGACCATGAGGAGTTATAATGACACTACTTCTGCATATGGTTGAATCTCAACACGCATCTTTTACAGGGAATGTATGCACTAAGCAACGTTGCAAGTGGCAGCAAAATTCATAAGGATGCTGTCATGGAGCAACTGTTTCAACGTGGAGGAATGAACACACAACCATTTATCATGAGATTTTTGCACAGCAATGACAACCAGTTACGAACAGCATCAGTTTGGGTTCTATTAAATCTCACTACATTCTGTCATGGCGCGGCTGATCGGGTTCTAAAATTACGGAATTCTGGGATAATTTCGCAATTGAGAAGCATGGTCAATGACCCCTGCCTGGATGTAAAGGTCATACACAACATATATCACCTTAATGTGCATTAAATGGGCACTTGCATTTGGTAGTTTGCTGACCATTCCTGGGTTCTTTACTGGGTGCAGCTTCGAGTAAGAACGACACTAGGTCAATGCATGAATTATGGTGACAGCACGATCTAAATCTTCATGGTCGACCTAAATTACTGAGAAAAAAGGTATTCTCCCATGCCTTTTTCATCCAGATCTTGCTTCAGATGTTTTGTTTGTTTCCCTTTTTATTTAACAGTCTGGCATTGGTCGATTGAGGTGGATATCAGTTAATTGTCAAGCCTAAGAGTGGTCCTTCATTTTTATTGCAATTAATCCAATCATACCACCTTTTTGTCTCTTTGAACTAAATCCCACGGTTTTGCTTTTGCTTAGTTTTGTTGCCCTATTACAATTATAAGTCATTGTTTGAATCAGCATCTCTGAAAAAAGTCTAGCAGAGCCATCGTCAGTTGTCTGTTTAAAGCTATACAAAGGATATACAGGTTGATCTTTCTTCTGCCTGTCATGTCAATCATGCACCTACTTTGAACATTTTTGCAGGTTTAGCGGATTGCAACTATAGTTTTTCTTCGAACCCGCACGAGGAGCTTTTATGGTGCCCCACCATTTACCTGGGTTGCCTAGGAAGTTACACTATTCCAATTATGGAATTTTGAATCGCAATTTTTTACCGACCACAGTTGTAAACTGTCTGAGTGTATCATGTGGTCTCTAGAGCGTTTGCAGATTGCTGCATTACATACATATATATGCAGATGTAATAACTTCTGTAAATTCAAAAATTTTGAGGTGCAACAAACTGCGCTTGGATATTGTTCCGGGCTGCTACTGTATTGCCAATTGGAATGATCTTCTCAAGCTCAATGACTTGGTATACTTTCTCTGTCTATAGTTACTTGATAATTTTGATTGAGGCTTTCTTTTTTTGGCCGGAACCTTGAGGTAAAAGATTAGTGAAGGCCTCGCTTCTCTACCATCTTGATTCATCCCATGTCCTTTTAGGTCAATCTAGATTTGCCTGCATGAATATGTTGCGTTGACGAATTTATGATTTAGGTGAGATTAAGCTATTGCTCCCCAGTAGCAGGAATTTGTGAACACACAGTAACTACCGAGCTTCGAAAGGACATGACTGGCTGCTCAATTCCCGAGATCTGTCGAGATGCGTAAGTGCTCTTTAAGAAAAGGTCTATGCATGGAAATGGCACAAAATTGCCGGCACATTTTGTTAGTAATTGCTGGTATTGATAGAGCAAAAGAGAGGTCAGGGAAAACAATGAAGGTTGCAACGCATGCATCATACGAAACACGGCTGAAGAGTATATAAATGATTTCCAAAGTGAAAGCTATCTGCCGTAGAAAGTTGGATGGTGCAATCAAGTGTCAAGGGTGACGTCTGAAGCTTATTCCCCTGGTTTACAGTTTGTGAAGGGTTCCAGCCCTCTTAACAATTTTAGGGACTGAGCGTAGCAGCACAACTCATACACTTAAGCAGGCCTTGATATATACTGGTTTGTATGAATGCTGTAAAGGAAAATTGAATTATAGGCCGGCTGCTGTACTGTCATTATCGATTCTAACGAAATAAAAATGATCAATTGGCCGGTTTAAATAGGGAAAAGGAATAGGGAAGCCCCATTCCTTCACTAAGCTAAATCGTTGCTGGTTCCAATATGTACAACTTTACAGGCATCTAATTGGATATAAATAGATGGAGAACGACATCACGTTTGTCTTGGAGGCATGGAGAAACCTGAACCGGGAAAGGTAGCGATGAAACAGGGTTCAAAAAGTTGCAGATTTAGATCCAAACAGAGCAACTGATCATCCAATCTTCTCAAGTGTTGGTATCATCTGAAGGCCATATCACGGTCTCAATGAGCCGTTCGCGCATCAACTCCAAGTTCTCGTCCGAGATTTCCTTGTACATTTTGGCATGATCACATTTCTGCAGACAATCAACGATGAACATGAGCACTATTCTATTTGGATCCGCATGAACTAGCAGATGCAAATCTTTGGTACCTTGATCCATTTTCCGTATAGGTGAAGACGCGTTACCATCACTCTTTCTGCGAGGTCATGTCTCTCCTGTAAATCAAAGAAGGAAGCCCCACGTCATACATACTTCACATATCGTTTTAAGCATTCAACAGTTTTTAATCACCAAAAGAGTGATAACTTCTCAATTCTATGGATAATTCATGCCAATTAAGGATGCTGTATATTGAAGATTAACTCTCTCTCCCATCAACTAGGCTCAGCCAATTGCAAAATGCACATCAAACCATTGTCATTGGCAACAAAATGAGGCAAATTAAGTCCTCGTCTATGACATCCATTTTTAATTTGATAGACTTTCTAAGCTTCGAAGACTACCTTCCCAAGGATTCGTAAGAAACGCTTTCCATCTCCAGGCTTGTTTTCCGCGACAAAGCTTGCCATTGGAAATTTGAAGCAACATCAGATAAAAGAATGCATGTCACAAATGATACATAACAATATCAACAATAAGCACAACTTCAGAGCATTAGATGAAACTGAGGAAACTAGATGTGCGATGTCATTTAGTAAGCTGCTTGTAGGGTCAAGATCTAGAATCTCTAGCATGATTGTCGTGAAATAGGGCATTACTTGGGTGCTGTCTCTCCTAGTCAGACTTCCCAGTCATTTTTGACAAATGATATGTACAAAAAAGTTCGTTGAATTTGCAGTATTTATTATCACTTAACACAAGCTCGTGTTTGACTGTATCACATCTCGCTGAAAAGAGAGCTTGAAAGTAACTTGAGATATCTTCGTCCTTTTGTTAGGACACGGCAATCTAATTGTTAGGTATTCATGCCGATAGATTGATAAAACAGGACGGAGAGTGGACTTACTCATAAAGCCACCTATAGTGTGTCGGGTTCATCTCGTAGAGCTGGTTAAGAACCGTCCTCACAGCTTTATATGTGAAATAGTTGAGCATTTGCTGCAGATAGGAAACACAAAATTCCATCTAACTCACCTCTTAAAAACAAGGCACACACAACTGGGAACAGCCGTTGTTATGGTCGTTTGGACTATGGATATCCACTTAACAGGGCATATGAATTGTGCATATATACAAGCTACGAGAAAATTCAAAAGAAGTTTATTCTTCACAAACTCCAATTCACCCTCTTTGAACCTGGAACTGTCGTTTCTAGTTCGAAAAAATGCCGGCACAAAGACCAAGATAGCACATGCACATTTTGTTTCGCTGCTTCTACCTTAGCAACAGTAGAACCAATCATCCAATAAATTCTTGCGGAAATTGTTGAATTTCCACAGTCCCAGTTAGACATCAGTGCTGCACAAATAGGATTTTGAATAGCTACCATATAAAAGGTGTAATCTATCTAATTCATGAAATCCACTGACAAGACATTAGGACACAGTCGAAGAAACCAATTGATAACCACCATACTGGTTTTTTTTTTTCGCTCTCCCTAGGATTCAATCCTCGGAGACATACTTAACACACTGAAACACTGCATTACCAGGCAGGCCTGGTATAGTGAGACATTATAAAGTGTATAGTGCAACTGAAAATTTTCAGCATTTAACATTTCTCACCGAGACAAAGATCATTTTTCTCGGTTTCACCCAAAGAAAAAACAATGATCTAAGACCAAACACCAAACATGAAAGAATCAAGAAACAGGTTCTAAATATTCTTAAATCTCCATCAATAACGTGATTTAAAGATTTCACTACAATCACAGGCCTCGTGTAGAAGTGCTCTCAAACTCCTAACCTTCATGCGGCACACTGACATCTCAAATATGAAAGAGATGAGATTTCTCAAATGCTTACAGTTTTAACATCCTCAAAACTGTCTTCATACTGACCGCCCAACTCGCTGACGACAACGAGCCCTCGTCCTTCCTTGTGTTGTCGCTTCCTCGACCTCCGTCTCAGAGCACTTGTCGAAAGTGCTTTTGCCTCGACTCGCCTATCATGCCACGAATCAAGAAACGAACTCCCGAACGAACTTACCCGAGAAAATTGCTTTCTCGACATTGAATGTGAATCCACCAAACAGAGGCATGGAGATGTGTGGGACTCAACCACCGACGAACCCACCGCAGACAAAGCCATACCGACGTTAACCAAAAAAAAAAAAAAATCAAGACTTCTGGTTTCTTTGGGTTCTTTTGCAGTAACAACACGAAAAATGCGGGAAGTCTTTCGAGAAAAATGAGAGATACCCACTACAGAATCTTAAGGATCTGCTGGTGGGTATGCGAGAAAAAGATTGGAAATTCGAGAAAGCAGTTGAGATTCAAATGGAGTTGAAAGAACGAAACTGAGTGTCGAAGAACAAAGACATGAAAGCTGTCCTGGTGCAACACGTCATTCGTTTCCTTCTGTTTTCTCCTTTTATCTCTCTCTCTCTCTCTCTCTCCTCCCTTTCTTTTTTCTTGTATTTTGATTGTATGAACATCGACCAGACAAAATTATGCGGTCCAAATCTCTCTGCAAGAAAAGAGGGTCAGACTTGGATGAAGGTTGCTTCCTCACTGTTCCATGGCCTCTTTCTTGGATCGGACGGTTCTTTCCAGATCCAATGGTGGCTCTGGGGAGCCCGAAAAAATCTGCATGAATTTACATATGGATACATACCAACCACATCGGCAGCGGGGGCGATTTATGCTGATCATTTCCCCTATTTCCAATTTGTTGGCCAGAGTGAAGATATGCCATATGCATGAACTTAAGTGGGTCCTATCTACTTGGGATTCCACCAGTTCATATAGTACATGGAATGCCACTATGAACGACGTCAGAGCCTTAGCTTTATTTGAACCTAAAAAAAAAATCCATACCCTGCTTTTTAAAAAATCAATTTCTGACTGCTATATTAATCTAATTTTGCCGCCTCTAAATCTATTCTTTATAATGTTGGCACTATCATCTTATGAAGCGGAACGGTGTCATTATGGTTTTGAGTCGAAAATTGTATTGAGAGTTTTCGAACACAGAGAAATCGACAACATCTCGTGAAACTAAAGGAGGGAACCTATTTTGACCACTTAAATCTATTGTCTTACTCCTTGGTCAATATTTTCACCACACACACGGCCCCCCAAGCTTAGCGAGCGTTATTACTTCGATGTATTGGATGTAATTATCAAAGAGATGAAGACTCACGGCTCCTTAAAAAAAAATCCGATTGTCTAACGCCATTTCTGAAATTTTCTATTTGATCAGATCTTCAAATCATGTATTTATTTATTTGAGTTGGTTATCTAACTTAAAAGATAATATATTCTAAGTACTTGAACTCAAAAATACACTTTTCTTTACAAGTTTCGGGCTGCTTTTTCAAAGTCACGTCATGTTAATCATTCAATTCAAGAGTTAAATATTTTTTTTTTCACTTTGGAATCGAACACTTTTCATATCCATTATATTGCAAATGTTGAAAATTATCAAATATTTTAGGTGGAGGCCAGGTCATATAGGGTTAACCGAGTGAAGCCCACAATTCTGGCACAGCCCATAACATAAACAGAAAACCCGCTTATATATCAAATGGGTCCTTTTTAGGCCTACAAATTTTGGGCCGGTCCATATAGATGCCAATGGGTCATTGTTGGCATCCCCTAGTGGTGGCAAACCCCCTTCCTCCCTCCAAGCCATGAGCAAAGTCGGCAGGATTCTCGTCGAGATCAAGCTATGGCAGCGCTGCCGTCGCCACTTTCCGGCAAGGTGAGAGAGAGGGAGAGAGAAGGCCTAAGGAAAGTGCCGTCGCCACTTTCCGGCAAGTGTTGAGAGAGAGGAAAGTGACCGCCGTCAACACTTTCTGACGACGGTCCAATCTTTTCCATTAGAGCTGCGATGGATGGGCGGGAGGTTCGTGACATACAAGGCCTAAGGAAGGGATCTTAGCACTGCTTCAGATTATCACGTAACATCTTGCTCATTATAATTGTTCAAAAGTTTTAGATTTACTATACGAAGTCAATTTAGTCATTGACCTTGCGATTGTTTATCCTAAATATTTTGACAATTTCTCAATTTAGTCTTAAATCTTTTGAAACTTTACTAACCTGAATATATTATACGACAATCAATTCAATCTTAAATATTTTGATAATTTATTAATTTAGCAAATCTTTAAAAGGTTCATAACTAATTTGACAATAATTAAAAGGTATAATGCTAAATTGACCTTCCTACAATAAATTTATAATTTTTTGGACAATTTTGCCTATCTTTCCCTAATGTTTGATTTGAAGGAAAAAATTGAACAAACGGTCGTACAATTTAATGTTTAATCACACAAAAGAATATAATACCAAGGACAATATTGCATAATATTAATAATAATAAATGGCTCACGAGCATTTTAGCATCTTTATCTCTTTCCAAAAAAATTGCCCTTTTACAAGCTCTATTGTTGAAGAACTCATTCGACTCTTTCAAAACTATGGTACAGCTTCACTGTTCAGTGATAAAGATCAATACCAAACAGTCTCATCAATCAATTTGAAGAAAATATTTGATTCCACGACCAATCCTGATGTGCTGGGCTCCACAACTCGTGAGCTCCCTCTCCCATATTGCTTATTTTCCACTTTCTTTCAAACCTAACCTGCGAAATTGTGGGGATACTAGACTCGGGTGAGTCCTCATCGACTGATTAATGAACACACATAACTAGCTATGATAAATTTAGTTTGTCCTCCATAATGAATTCAATCAAATACAAAGACAAATTACTCTTTTAAGAGTCGCAACATGTCAGGTCGTGTCAGTTTCAAACTGATTATACTCATATTATTGATTTCGAAGTTTTTTCAATAAATTAGAATGGTGCTTTGTCTATTGTGTAGAAAGTCCATCCATCCTATAGTCTTTCCAGCAAGAGGGTGCTTTTGCTACTGGCAAATCAATGTGATTAGCCAACATAGCATATAAATGAACCAATGAATTTGATTGCTTTGAGATTACAAATTCTTATGAATTGATGAGATCGGCTTTGAAGTATAAAGATCCAAGACACCTAAGGACATTAGTTAAGAAAAATTATCTTAGTAATAAGTACTTCGAGAACATTTGTTCAACTAGCAATTAAGGAAAGCAACTGTGTGATCATAGCCTATCTCCATTTAGATTTTCCCTGAAGCAAGTGCGTGCTCAACAAAAGATTTGAGTAGGTGATTAAAAAGAACTAAAGAGAAGGTGGTGGGGATGAGGGACTCAGATTCTAAATAAAGAACAAGCTAAAAAAAATGCTGCAGATCAGGATAAGCAATGGTGACAAAAATGGTGCAGTTCCCAACCCTTTTGTCGTCTCAGGACACAGGTTTCATGATATCTCACGTGGATTATGGTTTCGATTAACTGTGGGGGTAGAATGGAAGCTGAAACAAAGTAAAATCATTGATGGAACACGAATGAATTCTTTTAACTGTCAAACGTACCTATGTTGGCACTCAGCAGACACCCCTCAAGAGATTGTGATCCTGGCTAAGCATGCACAGAAAGACATAAATTCCATCTGAAGATTGTCTTGTGATGCCCAAACCCCAAAATTTGATCTATCCAATGATGGTTGGGGCTTTCATTTCAATATATTGCTATCCAATCTAGATGAACCCTGGAGATGAGTTGACAAATTTTTAAGTGGCTGAAAAGACTCTTTTTGCGAGGCAGCATTTTTGCTTCACTTCGTAGCGACTTCTCTTAAACCCGATCAGTCGCAGCTTGATTTCTCTCATTAATTTGTTTATTGTCTTTGATCATTAATAACTAGTTTACTAGGCTAATTAGGACTCAGTAAAGGACATGAGAGCGTTTTACCTCCACAAACCAAAGATTCTGGACACCTGACTTGGTTATCCTAAATTAAAGTAAATGCATGTGAATTGGTACTCTTCTTTCTCCCTTGGAAAGTTTATCATGCTATCATACTAATTTGTTTCATTTTTTAACATGCAATAATCTTGAGGTCATAAATATTAAATCCTCGACCCTCAGTGAGGGTTCAAAAATTGGAGGGAAGGGGAAGAAAACGGATGAGATCGAATTTTATTTCCACAATGGCATTTTTCCTTACTAAATTTGAAAGATATATGGAACCCATTTAAAAACAGAATTTATGAAAATCGAATAAATTCATTGAAAATAATGGGCATCTCAATAAATAAAAAAAAGATACACGTTATTTTTGGTATAATCTATAAGATAATATTTCATATTTATGCTAAATTTCTTGAATGGTGTATGTGGAACCCACGTAATCTAAAGGCCAATATTCAGTGGTTTATTAAAATATTTATAAGATTGCTGCACACCTTACCTTAGATATCCTTCCTTCCTAATTTAATTTGGATAGCACACAAAAAAATTTGAAATCACTCTCTCTCTCTCTCTCTCTCTCTCTCTCTCTCTCTCTCTCTCTCTCTCTCTCTCTCTCTTATTGAAGATCAAAATTTTTTACAGATTCACTCTATATGCTTTTATCTGTTAAAATTAATTCTTAAATCTCTGCTGGAATTTCTTTTGATTCAAAAGGGTGCCTATGTCTCTAGTTTGTCTCTCAGAAAAGTTCTCACTTTTGCTCGTCAATTCTCAGTTCAAAACTCAGCATCTTTTCCCAGTTCGTAGAATCCATTAGGGTTTGTTGCACAAGCAGTTACCTCTCTCTCTCTCTCTCTCTCTCTCTCTCTCTCTCTCTCTCTCTCTCTCTCTTCTTTTCCCTTTGAAGTACATAGTTTCATCAATTCATAAACACTTTCTGGATTCTTTTTTTCTGTTTTAGTTCGAAACTGTTCATCCCCTTATACCAGAGAGTTTCGCTATTGGGTTTGGCTTCTCTCGTTCCGCTATGGCACCTAAGAGCAGGAGGAGAGTAAAAAGGAGGAGCACGATGAGAAAACCGAGAAAAGCCCATCACAATCAGAAGAAGGCTGCGCAAGTGAACAGCCAAGAAACTCCAGATCACACGCCTCTTAGTTTCACTTCCTCCGCCACAAGCTCGGATCAAAAGCTTGCCAAAATCGGTGATCACAACCCAACCAATCAGAGTGCTATCAGTATCGATTTCTCCTGCTCTACGCCGAAAGGCAAGAGGTTTCGCATACCGAAGATCCGAACGTGCCCGCCAGCACCGATGAAGAAAAGGGTGCATGATTCAAATCGCTTGAGTGGCTTGCAGAGAAGTCCAATCTCATTCTTTGCTTCCCCAGATATCGAGCTCTTCTTCTTCGCTCAACATGGCTTATCTGTTTAAAAAGCCGGCATCCTTTTCGAATCAATCTGACGATCGTGTTCTTCTTTGTTGTTCTACGTCTATAGGATATGGTTTCAGTCTGCACAATCGAAACGTCTAGTTCTTTTGTGTTTTTGTGATCATAGGAATTCGGTTTGTTTTCACGTTTTCTGTTTCTGCAGAACTTGATATGATGTTGGAGTCAATCACAGTAGAAAGTGGGTGATACAGACAGTTGTTTCTTTATCTCTGCGAATTTTCTCTGCATGTGTATGGGCAAGAAACCCTAGATATACCGGAATACGATGCGTCAAGGTTTTTAGGTATCTATGATCAATATGGTATCGGCATAATCTTTTCTATTGAAGATAGTGATTCGCCTGTAATGTTTGAATGCTTGTGTTCAAATCAGAAGTTTAATAATGACTTGATGAGATTTATGGGGCGAATGTAGGGAAAGAGATTTAGATATTCAATTCGGCAGGCGAGAAAATCCAAAAGCAAGAAAACAAGAAAAGGGTACAGTTGATTGTCCACCGTCCTTATCAATGCAAGGTGAGATCAGTATTAATATTTGTCAGAGAGGGTGAGGAAGGTGCGTGATTGTCTGAGCCTGTGCCAACACGAATGTAGAGAATCCAATGAAGGTCGACTCGTGCGGGTTCACAATCTCAGCGCTATTATACTAATCACTCCCTCGTCGTAACCCTTCTTTTGTTTTGAGCACCCTTGCCGGAGTGTCATGGCGGCAAAGGGAGGCTTGGAACCCGCCGATCTCGTCCCCACCCAAGTCGGGAAATGGAATTCTCAAACCCCCTTCTTATTCAGCCTGCAAATTCGCCGGAACAATTTGAAATCATGAAAAGGCTTGTCACAACGTTACATCAATTGAGTAACCATCATTGTTTTACATATTCGCACTTTGTTATGTCTAGTTGTGCTTTGATTTTCTTTTCTTCCTTTTTTTTTTTTTTTTATAAATATGATGGACATGTTCTTCCCGACACATAGTTTAAAGCTTATGCAGTGAAAATTACTTACCTGAAATAGATCCATAATGTGTCTATCTTGGCCATAATCTAAGTGAATGAATCCCATGTTCTATGCTGACAAAATCTTCATGATTTTGAGAGCGTCCCTTACAAAAAGAGGATTGGAAAGATAAATTTGGTAAATTAGGGTAGCAATCAATGTAGTAAAATACGTAATGACAAGAATCTTTTAACACAGAAATATTCCGCTCGTCATCTTTCAGGTAATGAGATTTCAAGTGACGTGGCCAGTTCCAAACTTAATCTCCAACCCCTTTTTCTTAAAGTTCAACCGAATTGAGAAACTTGATTTGGGACACATCTGATTCTCTTGCCGTGCTGGAAACTTTCATAACTGACCTAAAATTAAATTGAGTATTTCATAAGCCTTGCACTTGCAAAAGAATAGAATGCCGATGTAAGGAGCTTCCAATCATATGATTTCCGTAGCTACAACTACTGCCAAAAAGTAGATATCAAATAGGTCCCTAATACCCGAGCATTTCCCAAAATATTCTCAAAATATGCCCTCAATGCTTGGTTTTGTTTAGCCGCTTCCAAAAAATATGGAAGGAATTTTTCAGATTGGAACAGAGTTCTACCTCCTGATCTTAATTAAAGGCCACAACCTGGGCCCTATGAATGCCTCTGACATCCCCAGCAAACGGAGAATTGCTCATAAAAAGCATCTATTCTCCTAAGAACAGAGGCTTTAACACCTCCGTAATGCAAACTCTAGCAAACATCTGTCATTCCAGTTAATGACTTAAAAAGAGGTCACGAACCCTGGAGAAGGCAAAATTTGTATGAAATGCTCGAGATTGGCCTCACCATCACCTAAAACAGAACACCAATACGCAATACGACACATCATAATCAGGTCCTGGCAAGAGCATGCTAGTGTGAAGATAGATATCAGGCAGGCAGAGTCTCGCAAGCACCATGCTAAAAATATCAGTTCATCAGAGTTGTCGTTATTTTTTTCTCAGCTATGATGACCTAATAATTCAAGCATTAAGAGGAGATCCTGTCTAACTGGAAGCTAGAATGTCGGTCTAAAGTTCACAACAGAGAGACCTACTCATGTACAAAACCAAAAGGACAGGGTAGGTAGGGGGGAAAATGAGGAAGTGGACATCCACAAACCCACATGCCCATGTTCCTCAGAACCTCCTTTGATCCGACAAGCCACCACAAACACAAAGAACAAAAGCCAAGAATGAATTGCCGCCCAGCAAATAGATTGCCAAGAATCGCGGGTCAAAACCATGACACCAGGCCTTCTTACTTATTTAGTGGTGGGCCCAATACCTTGCACCATGGGACCCATGCAGGCTTTAGAGAAGACGCTCTCTGGATTGCTGGCCAAAGCGATCCCGATCCCTTTCACTTGAATATGCTGAGGCCTGGAAGTGGCCGTGATTTTGGTACTGGCTATTACTATTCACATAGTCGTGACCTCTGTGAGTTCCATGCACTTGCGACCTTCCTGCGATGTGACTACTAGATGAATTCCAGGTTTCAGAGGAATCAGGAGCCACAGGTTCAGAGCCCGATGAACTGGCAGATTGGGAAGACAGAGCCGGACCAGAGTTGGTGCCGTTCTCTTCAGCTGCATCATTCAAAGCATTGCTTTCACTTTTCTTAGCAAATCGCCCTCCAGTTCCCCTGGCTCTTCTCATGGCATGCTGGTGCCGCGACTCATGAAGATATGGCTATAAATCGAATTAAACCAAGAAAAGAAGTAATGACACCATATTAGAGAACAAGCAATGAAAAGATATCAATCAAATGTATCCCTAATGGATTAAATGCTGAGATAGCTGCAAAAGCTGTAAAAAAGATGAAGTATGCAGTCCGACTATTTCTTGCAAAATAGAATTCCCCAAAAATAGCATCTAATGTCAGTACAGCATGTGTCTAAGGAAGCAAATTTATAGCTGGCAAATGTCCAAAGGAACTTCGAAATCAACAAGAATAATGAATACAATTCACCTTTCTAACTTTGATAAGCTTCTTTTCAAGCTCAGCTTTAGCACGTGCTTGTCTTCGTCTCAAAATCCCTTGAAACTGCTTAGCATTTACATAAACAGGCTCTTGTGCCAGGTCAAGGGGCAGAGGCATCCTAGCATGAGGAATACCGACAAAAGGATAAGCCTGCCCAATCCAATATCTCTCAGATGGCATAATCCAGAATTCAGATGTGTATCTACTATGTAACAGAGCACCTCATACAACATAAGAGAAACCTCCAGCACAAACAACAGCAATTTTCAATGCTCTTTACTAATTACAAAAAACACAATTAAAGATAAGTATGCAAAAATTGTTAGAAGTGTAACAAAGATTCTCTCTCATATGTTCTATCTTCACCTGCTAATAGCACCAACCACCAAATGTAACTTGAAAAATATAAAAAATCAGCACACCAAAAAAACCTGAACTCGAGGTAAATAATTGGGAGTATCAGAATGCCTCATGTATGAGAAGCAAAGCTTAGCGTCAAGATTGGATTTTTTTTTTTTAAATTGACCTTTCAAACTCACCTGCACAATTACCAATATAACCAAGTCCTGGGAAGTTTCTACTGTTGACATATGCATATTACATTACTGAGCTTCGTGGAACAACATCACCACTTCAGCAGTAAATATTATACCTACCCAACAAGCTACATTAACTCGAACTGCCATCACCAATGGAACAACTAGCTAGCTAGTTCGCCAGCAACCCCCATCACCAAGGACTTAGGTTTCTTGTCATCTAGTCTTAGCATCTATGTAGTAGAATGTCATCTTTATAAACATTATAGAGGACTTAGGTGGCTTGTCATCTAGTCTTAGCATCTATGTACCTCTATAAACATTATATGATTGATGAAGCAATCTGCAAGTTAGGACTGCTTCAATGGAAATGAAAGAAGCAGTAAAATGCTTATTTATAGTAAAAGAGAGAGCATAAAGGCCAGACTTACTACTTCCTCACACATTTCTTCTTGCAATCTACCAATAGAAATGGTCTTTTCGGATTCTTTTTTTAGATACAATTTGTGATAACTGTGCATGCACCGGAATAAAAGCTAGCGCATAATAGGTTGGTGTCGTATTGAATGAGATCTGAGAGGTACAGACCATAGACTGATGCACATATGGTGCCATCATCCCCCCATAATATGGATCTTGATAAGGATTAGATGCACATGCCTGCAAAACAGTTAGAAGAGCGCTAGGGATCTCTTAGGTATACAAAAAGCAACATTCAAACTTTTAGAAACAAGACAAAATTTGACTATACAAAAACTAGTCGGAACCAAACTCAGAGAAAACGATAAAAAGAAAGGGACTCACGATTGTGTGACCAACAAGTTCTAGCTGGGCAGGTTGTGCGACGCCATCATTGCGCATTGTAAGTATAGTGGGACCACCATGCCCATTTTGAGGCTCTTGTCCTTGATTTCCAACTGAAACAATGTACACTAGACATAAATCTAAGATAATGAGAAGATCATGTACGATTTTATTTCATACAAAACATGCAAGACCCAATGACCAAAGGAATTGCAGTGTGCATATCTGTATCTATCTTAAAATACAGCTTCAGCCAGAGTCTTCTGAGATAGAATGATAGCTGATTAATAACGAGGTACTTTCAGTATCGCCAAGAAAGTGAAAGAAGGAGAATCTATTGCATCATTTAGAAGCCTTGCAGCAATTCTAACAGAATTTTGAAAGAATTTTCGATCGTAAGCATGACATATTTACAGTGTATGGAGACACGTAAAGCTCAAGAAATATTCACCCATAACCTAGGGGAAAAGCTTATGCCGTTTTTCCCCAATCCAACAAGCACCATTAATAGATCCCCGATGGTTCTCTAAATTCATTTAAGACAACAGATTCTGCTTCTAGAAAAACTCTCCATACTACATAAGAACACATAGATATGTTACGATTAGGAAATAGTCCACAGAAAATTACAAAGACGTGTGAAAGAAACAATATGTTTTACTTATGAAAAATAAAAAGGGGGAAAGAATTTGTTGGAAAATTACAAAGAGATCTGTTGGATTAACAGAATGGCATACTACATCACTGTACTTTCCAGTATTGTTTACGACAATCGGCATCTGAGCACAAGCAAACAACCTTATGGACAATACTACTATCTATTCTGAATTAAATGCTAATTTTTAGGTAGACTTTCTATAATTCTATAGATATCTTGATCATATGATGAAAACATGTCAACAAGAGATGGTTTGATGCCTGATACACATTAAATCAAGATTTTACCTCTCCCCACAAGGACCTAAATTGCAGGTCCCATAAAACAAAGTGTATTACCAGATGAAAATCATAGGACAATATCCAATCTTTCAGAGGGCATAGGTGGAAAGGTTGCATAGAAACTAGACTTCAACTAGTTCCCAACAGGCCAACTGTTTGTGCAGGCGGAAAAACGGCTATATCCGTATTGATCACATTCTTACACGCAGTCCCTAATTAATCATACAACAAACGGCTGCTGGTGCCTGGTTGAGCAACAATGTATAGGCAGATATGATTAATATAGCTTATGCAAGGCCTCACCAAATTAAGGTTGAGATAGTTGGGACATGAGAAAGGAAACATACAAATGACTTATAAGAGGGAAGAGTTAATGCCGTGATATTGACATAAAGAAGTGGTCCAGCCAATCTCCGCAGAATCTTGCATATAAAATAAGTAATTACAGTTTTAGGAGTGCAAATATGCGACTCTACCTGCTCCAGAACATGCAGGGTTCCCTGATCTTTTGACATTATCATCGTCGTCATCTTCCTCAACTCTTTCCTCATTTGACTGGGATTGACCACCATTGGACTCTGAACCACCATTTAGGCATCCTAAAGGCGCATGGGTTTCAATTCTTCCTGGCTCAGCTGGGGAAATAGGATTATATCCACGCCACCAGGGTTCGGTGAATACTGCACTAGTCTGGATGCTATGTGGATGAGCCTCTACCCTGTTTGAGTTTTCAGACTTTGGCTGCATAATGCCAGATTCTATTGTGCTCCGTCAATATGTTGGATCACAGCCAACAATATATCAGCATTTGAAACCAAGATGGACCTGCTGAAAATATGACACCAAACCAATGAACAAGTAGACAATCCACCTGGACATTTTTCAAGTGGAGAAACATAAAAGACAAATAAGAAGGGAGAAATATTAGCACGTATGTATCACAGGGGACCTTTTTCCAAAATTAGTCAAGCCTGCTGATCTTGTGGCGTCGGTATAGCGGTTCCAATATTTCTTTACTAATTCAAGTTACATCAAAGATCAATTCTCTTGTAATCTAGTACCATACCAGGTGATATGCATAACACAGTCACTGGAATAAATCAGAGGTGATTAGCTAAAATTCTACAAAAGAAACACATTTCCGCAACTCAATCACACTAAATTCCTTAAATTCCTCCAAATTTCAAAAGCTGTGTTGCTGAGTCACTTTGCAAAGTGTATACAGAAACTATGTGTCCACGGAATATATGATCAAGATTTCTCGACAATAAACACCCTTTAATCAGCTGCAAGGGAGAGAGAGAAGGGGGGGGGGGGGTGGTTAGGGGGACATTAGACAATTCCCTTCTATCAGCTGCAGGAAAATAAAATTCACTATCCGTTCGAATCCCCACTTCTAATGGGGATCTACGGAAGACAATTAACACAATGCCACGCTACTCTAAGTATACACTCTTTAAGTCCGATGACTTCTACCCACTCGCATCAACATTATCCAGGCCAAAAAATTCGATCCCCACAACACGGCCAATTTCCAGGATACCATAGCTTCACTTAATCTCCACTTCTGAAGTAAGAACAAACAGATCCTTCCGGGTCACAGTGTCTCGTCACATGTTCCTAGAACATTCGCTTGACCAGATGCATCACTCAAAAAAAAAAAAAAATCAACATCAAACAATTCAACCGCTCTCCTCTCCCCCCAATTCATCATCATTAAAACAGAGCACAAGCGAGCACTATTCCACTCTCCCCAGGAACAAAACCCAGCGCAAACTCAGCATCTACACATACCGCACGGCGCAATCGACGAGGCTCGCCTCAAATCATACCTCCACGCGAGCTCGGGGAAGCTAAAGACCCACGCAGGGGAGACGAAAAAATCCAACACGGAGGACCTGCATGCACAAAACCCTAAAGACCCCCCCCCCCCCTCCAACATGCAGCCTCTCCCCCCAAATCGAGAGAGAGAAAAAGAGATAGAGAGAGAGGATCCCCTCCGAGAATTCCGATACAAATCGAATCCGGAACTTACAGGACGACGGAGGAGAGTGAAGAAAGCCCTAGATTTCCGGCGGCCCCCCAGAAGAAGCTCGGGCGAAATTCCAGAGAGAATTCAAACAAGTCAATCCGATTTCTGCAGCGATTCTTCGAGGGAAAAAAATATTAAAAAGTTCTCCTTTCTTTTTTTTCTCCTTTAAAGTGCTCCCCTGTGGCTTGGGTTGGGCTGCGTAAGTACCATAATACTTATTATTAATAAAAAGAGGCTTCTTTTATCTATTCCCTTTTTATTCACAGAGAGAGAGAGAGAGAGGAAGTGGGGACGGAGGAGACATGATTGCATCACCCGACGTGGACCCCCGCGTGTCTCACCAGCCGTCGTGTCCGGACACGTGGGCGACAGGCGACCCTCTACTCGTCTCCGTCACCCCGCTTCTCCCGATTTTTCCTCTCCTTTCCCCCGAGTGACCAGTTGGTGTGTCTTCCCGATCCGTGTTTTCCTCGGCGGGGCCCGGTCGGCCCTTCGAGCCCACCCGGCCCGGCCCGGGAGATTGAAATGGAGCGGGTTTCGACAGGCCCGCCGGAGAGTTCGCCCCTCCGCCTCTAACCCGGCTCGGCACCACCCAAGAAGAAGTTGAGGAAACGTAATCAAGCCCGATCACATACATAATCCATTCTTCGAGCAACGGGTTTAGCATCGTTGGTCGTAAAAATTATAATAGCAATAACTTGTTTTTTTTTATCAAATTATTGACCCGTTTCGTCGTTATTTGATGACTAACCACTCTCATTATCTCCCCCTCCATTGAATAATCGCCAAATTTGTTTTTAAAATATCGCGTTCTTCTTCCTATGTAACCTCTTACCATCGCGGACGTGCGGCCGCAGCACTTGGTCAAGTTTAAATTGATAAAAAGACGAAAAAGAAATTTTACGTCAGGTCATGTGAATCTTAATTTATTGCAAAGCATATTCTCCCTCGGACAATCGTTGATTTCTTTGGTTGGCAAGCATTTTCTCGACTTATGAAAATATGTATATCATTTCTAATTATGGTTTCCCACGTCAATCGTGTCGTGCTCCTCGACCTATGATTTGGACCGAATGAGATTTACATTATTAAATCGAGGCATTTCGAGGTGATGAAATAAAAAGTAGTGCAAATGCCAAGCCAACCTCACCAAGCTTTGCACATTGGTTCCTACAGATTCAATATTTGCAAGGACTCGAGCATCTCGAATGCCCCATATTAAAATCTCATATTAAACGGGGAAAACTTTTGACTTGATTCATAAGTGGGGACCCATCTTCAAAATTCATCGCTTGAATGTCGGCTATTCACGTGAATCTAGCCAGATCGTTCACTAGCGATGTTATGGTCAACATGGCACGTTCACAATTTATGTTTGCCTAAATGAATTACAGCTATATCTGCTTCAATTGTACAAAAAGAAGCTTGACTAATTTAAATAATTCGTCTTGATCTCGATCGCCCTAGAACAATTGTGCCAATGTACGTAATAATTTCAGACAAAGTGATAAAAAACGTGCAACCGTATGTCAATTTTGAAAATGACAGCATCACATTGAATTAGTATAGATTTTTCCTTAAAAGCAAATACCATATTAAAAAAAAATCCTCAAACTACATTCACTTTAACGCAAATACCCTAAACTTTCTTTTATGTCGGCAAAATTTATAAATATGTTGACCACGACACAAATATCCATAACTTTCGCAAAACCATACAAATTTAATCACACTGGTATAAATTTGAGATTTTTTATGATATGAAAATTTATAGTTTCCACGTCGTACTAAGCAAGTTTAGGATTATAAAAAAAATTAGAGTATAACGTTTGAGATGTTTATGTAAATATAATCTGAGATTTTTTTGGTGGTATTGACTTTTTTTTTTTTGTCTTAATCCGAAACGCTGTTTCCCGCAGGCATCATGAATGCCGTCCGTAGAAAATGTTCGCACCGACTCGGAAACCTAGGACGGTCGCCCCCCCTCGGACCGCGGCCATGAGACCACCAAAATAAAAAAAAAACAAAATAAAAAGGGACGGAGACCCACGTGACACGCACTCGACGGGCAAATTACGCGGGACGCGTGTAACGGCGGCGGCGGGACCACACGAAGGGCGGGCGCAACGTCACGAATCGCGAGACACGTGGAGCTCTGGTGGCCGCCCGTCTCATCGTTGCTTTTTTCCCTTCCCCCTCCTTTCCCGGGGGGGGGGGGATTTATAAAATATGTCGCCTTGCGGGGACGCATGCCTGCGGATGGAGTAGCAACCGTCGATTTATTAATCCGTTCGTTGGTTCCGATCTAACGATAGTATAATATTTGCCTAAACGACGATTAGGCCTGATCATGGACCTAACAATCCACGGCACACCCGGCTCGAGCCACGAGTTTGTTGGGCAGGCATGGAGAAGGACCGGTGGTCAGAAAAAAGAACAAACGTTTGTACGGTGAGATCGGAGCTTAGCCCGGCCTGGCCCGGCCCGGCCCAATCTAGCTGATATGTGGGTAGTTTTAACGGTTGATCTGGGCCATCCCGATGATCACCGCCGTTGATAGATAGCAAGGAGTTTTATTTTGACAGTGATCGCGGATTTAAAACTTCTGTCTAGTGTCTTGGGATCCGGCCTTTTTAAATATTGAGTTTTCTAGAAAGTGCAAGTTGTGAGATTGCTTGGGAGGCAATATTCTGGTATTGAAATTACAGGAGTGATCCGAGGCACTTGCTAAGCAACTTGATTAAAAAAAAAAGCTCGATTTTCAACGCGATGTATTCTCCTAACTTGCATAATTCAAGTTTTGGAATTATCGCTAGGATCGACGGGTGTTTTGAAAGACTCGTTACATTGGAGTTTTTCCGATGGCTAACATAATCTACAAGAACAAATTATATGGAGTCAATATAAATATTTGATAGAGTTACTAATAATTGAGGACGCGTAAGTTCATAGCGATTGGTAAAATCCAAATGTAAGTTAGTAACACAGTAAAGAAATATATATATATATATCGATAAATTCGAATATAAGCAGGTTAATAGCTTCATAAGGATACTATTGCCAAATTCTGGAACCGTTGGATAAGTTACTCAATTAGCCGAAGTTGTCGACAGTCCAGGTGAGGTCGGGTCTTGCTGATACCCGACCAGTTCCGAACTCGAGGAACATGTTTCCCTCATGTCTCGAATCGCATAGAACCCGAACCGAAAAGAATGGTTCCGTTCCGTCGAAGCCCACCTCGGGGGATTCCTTAAGGGGCTCCAACTTGCTCCCTCTTCTCAGGGCGAAGACGTGTCCCTTTAGCTCCTGCAGCAGCAAGTGGACCTCGATTCCCTCATCTCTCACTATGGAAGCATGGGTGGCCTCAAGACTTGTAGCATATCGCGAGTTGATTACAGGCGTTTGTTTTGAATGCTATTTTGCTGATTGATTACCAACGGAGGGGGCGAGGACGGAGAATGAGGGGAGGATAGGAGAGGAGGAAGAAGCACGCGAAGAGAATAGTAAGGAGGATAGAGGAGGAGGCGGCCGCGGCGAGGAGAATGGGATTGGTGCTGGATGAGCAAGCCGCTGTGTATGGACAGCCATGCCCTGCGAAAGCTATTTGGATAGGAGTAGAGCGGGAGGCGCACCCGCGATAGGACTTAATGGGCAATATAATTTCGATTTGGTTCGGTTCGAGTCCATGACTAAATTGAACCATTGTGATAGCAACCGATTACTCGACCCGAAAGAAGTGACCAACCGGAAATACCTAAAACTTTTCATTTGGATCGGTTCGATTCAGTTCGGGCCTTTCTGACACCCTGCAGACATTGGTAAACTTAAATACACATAACCAATCAGAATTGGACTTCGTCATAAATACTTCACTTGGTTTATTTGCTAAATGGAGCATCAACATTTATTGTTTCCACGGACGAAACTGTAAAAGAGTGAAATGTCGATCGGAAGTAATTTACCGAAAAGAATAATGACATTACGCATGGTGATCAAAAGCCTGGAGATTTCATAGATATCATCCATATATAAACACGTGATACCTTTTATCATCAAGGAATCAATCACAGAAGTCTTGCTTTAGGACAGTGCACAGTAATTGATTAGTTCAGTGGTAACCAACCAAGAAGACTTGATTAGAGAGAGGAATTGTGGGGCCGAATATCAAAATTTTCACTCTTCAAGTCAATACCTGGGTTCATGGACGGATGAATACATTGGACGCAAGATAAACAGGATTCAGAGACTTCCAACTCATCATACCAGAGCTCACTCTAAGATGCTCCGTGATACTCCCACCCATCTCGGCAACCCATTTCGCAACCGTCCGTACAGACAGTCAACCATGGTCTTTCCTTGTAAATTTCAGATGAAACACTCCCTCCTTTATTTACCAAGCAAGTGCGGCCAACACCAACCCAATGTAGCCCTCGAAAAAAAGGCTTTTTCAGCATCTGGAGCAACTCAACAGATAATCTGCTGCAGCTGAAAAGATCAAGCCTCCTAATCGGTTGACTTCCATTTTCGAGATTTCCCTTCCTCGCCAAAGCTTTCATCGAGGAGTCAGTTATGAAGAAACAAGACCTGACACACAGTTCCGTGATGGCCACGCCGGCGAAGGCAATAGCATGTACGGCTTTGTCCTTTACATAGGGCATGTAACCCAAATCTAAGCTGGATAATGTTTTGCTAATGATCCCTCCATTTAGCAGCAATCGAGCAATCCCTTTGTCTGTTACCCTCCTACAGCCTCTAAGGGACAGACGCTGAATAGGCACATTCCCTTGACCGAGAGTCAACATACCACTATCTGTTATATCTGCTCCCCCTAGATCCAACGTGTTCAGCATTTTAAGAGAAGAAATGGAATAAAAGCTTGAATCTGCTACGCTCCGGCAGCCCGAAAGATCAAGAACCACCAAGTTACTGGAGAATGCCAACTTCTTCACAGTCTCGCTGGTTATGAGATTGCATGATAAAACTCTCAGTTCGGTCAAAGAACACGGGGCCTCAATCAGATCATGGAAAGCCAAATCAGACAATGACTGGGAGTTGCGCACCTCAAACTTCTTCAAGTTCTTGCAAGAATGAAGAAATGATGCAAAACCAGCATCACTGACTTTTGAAAAGCCAGAGAAATGCACAGATTCTAGGCTCTTGCATCCCTCAGAGAGTAGGAAAATGCCCATGTCATTAACTCTTTTAAAAGATGCCTGGCAATGTTGTCTATTTCGTGAAAGAGAGAGGCTTTTCAATCGATCGCAAGAGCCCAAAGACTGAATTCCAGCATTGGTCAAATCACCGTGCGGTGGTGGTTCTTTCCATGGCCTGTCTTCGAGCTCCAACTCCAACAAACAAGGCATGGACTCAGCAATGGTGGTGACAAGCTTGTCTGATATGGTACTCACATGAAGCGATAAGCTTTGAAGTGAGCAAGTAGATGGCGGAGAGGGAAAACTTATGACGTCAGGCCAGTTCTCATTTCCCGCGATTTCCTTCACCAGACTGATCATATCATCTTCAAGAGCTGGCTGCAGCTTCAGAACCTTGATACTCTTGGGCCAGATTCCTCCAGCTGAGGAAAAGACATGCTCAGGGCCTTCCACACCTCGAATCTTGAGACAAAGAGACTGTACAATAAGAAACGGAATCAGTTCTAGAATGCAACATGTCAACTAAAGAGAGCATACAGGGAAGCCATCAGCCACTCTAGACTTCATGAAATACATTGTACCACAACTCTTGGTCTTTCCAAAGAATATTGTCAAAGATAAATCTTCAATGACCAAGAAATGAAATTTAAAGAAACATCCTGGTCTGACTGTATTACCTCCAGGTGTACACAATGGGTTAACATTTGATGAAAGTTCCCAATGAATTCGTCAAATGAGCCACACTCTGCCCACTCCAACATCAGCACCCTGTCAGAAGTGACACAAAAAGAATGTCATACTGCAGCGAAACGTTCCAGACCAACATGAGTAACGTGCCTGCTGAAGTCAAGTCATCAGGCTCGGTTTGCTACAAATCTTGGAGGCTCACTTCATATTATGAGTATCTAGTATTCACCCAAGAAGATGTTAAACCTTGAATTGGGGTCTTTATGGTCGTGGAGGATCAGTAGTAATTCACTATAAATTTCGAGCATTTGTTTCTATAAGCATAGTAACCTTTTAAGTAAACATAAATCCCCGAAACTCTGCCATAGTAGTAACAATGGAGGGGAAGTGAGCTGCCGAGCCAGATTGACAGACAGAACAGTTCGAGCACATGCACCAGCAGCATGGCGCCTCTGTCTTATCCACCACAGAAATGCACTAAAGTAAATCTTAAGAACCCGATGATCAAGCAAGAACAACGGAGACAAAACGACGCTTCCCTAGATAAATTATTCCTAGGTAGGGTGGACACGGGAACTTGAACATACCTCAAATTAGGGCATTTCTGGCCAATCGAGCCAAGAGCACTCGGCGACATCGTAGTGCAACATAACAAGTTGAGCTCGCGAATATGCGGGCCGAGGAAGCCTTCCAACGCGCAATAATTCACTCGGAGGCAGTTGACCGTGAGGCTCGTGATGCCTCCACACGCGGAGAGGATGCGATTGAGAGTCCAATCATCCGGCGAAAAGTCCTGCCATTTTTGGCGCAACTTTACATCCAAATCACAACCAAAAGCCGCGCCATGGACTAGATTACGCGATGAATTTCGCGAAAATGCAGAGATAGTTCTGAACTCACGACGAAGTGGATGGCGGAGAGAGAGGAGACGGCGAGAGCGACGGAGGAGCGTAGGGTTTTCGAGACGCACGCAGAGGAAGCGAGCGACGCCAAATCCAGCTTGAGAAGGACGTCGTGGACGAGAAGAGAAACAGGAAGGGCCTCGAGTCCACCGCTGCTACTAGCCCCATCCGTCGCCGTCGCCGTCGCCGTCGCCGTCGCCGTCGCCGTCTTCGACCTTGTTCCTCGGCGATCGCCGGAATTCGAAGTTTCCATTGGAGGCGTTAACGTTAATCCGGAATTCTTCTCGAGAGAGAGCGAGCGAGCGAGAGATGCGCGAAACTGCTTCGGGGGAAAACTCTGTTCTCCTTTTGCTTATATTTCAGGACAAACGCACCATTGCTCCGTGATCTTCTTTTTCCCGTGAATATACAAAAGAAAATGACATAAAAGGTCTCAACTTTAATCTAAGTCATGATGTAATTTTTAAATTTTTAAATTTATTCAATATAGTCTCTCGAACTATCAGTGAATATTTAGTGCAGCCCTTTCATTTGCTCAAATAACGAATCAAAATATTGTTTAATAACGTAAATTATTATATACCAAGTTGGACTTTTAAAAATGATAAGCTGATATATTCATCCTTTTTTTCTCTATTATATAAAATATTAAGGCATTAACATGTTCACCGATAGATTTGTATATTTTGATTTGTGATTAGTACTTTATATGGACAATTGTGTAACTTTTCTTTTTGGCCATGGTTTAAACTTAGTGATTTGAAATTCACATTTGTCTATTCCTTTAATTTAAATCAATGAAAGGATAATATTGAATTTTTTATATAACTTAATAATTAAATTGAATATTAATTAATATTTCATGAATTATATTGAACAAATCAAAAATCTAAAAGTAACAAGAGGTAAAGTTCATTGACCATTTATGATATTTTTTCCAATATTCAATTAACATTGTTGGATCGTGTTGATTTCTTTTTCTTTCATTCATTTTCTTAAGAAATTGAAAACAGTAATGAAAATTTTGGCCATTCACGGAAGGCTATGTTGAACTTTTACTACACGGTTATCTAAATTATTGAGAAAATTTAGACAGTCTTAACATTGCACAGATGTATTTTCAATGAGAAAATTACCAAAAGAAAAAACAGCAATCATTTTCATTTTCATTTTCAGATTTTATGAACAACCCTAAAGGGCCCTTAACAAGCTGTTCACAATCTGATTTATAAATGGGTAGACACGAAGGTGAAGAGATGAAGAAAGTGGAGGGAGTAACTTCTCTCGTTTTATTTGGGGAAAGAGAGTGAAGGGAAAATGATAAATCATGTAGAACAAGTTGAGATTGAGCACGTCGATCTTGAATCCGACCAAAGATGGAATTCAAACTCGAGGACATCGTACTAACCACTGATCAGGAGACGGTCCATAACATCATATGACCAGCCTCCATGAAGGCTAAGATTTCCCCACTGTTGGAGCTCCCCCAGCTTTTCAGCTCAGCGAAGGCAAAAGCTTCTATCGAGCATGGTACTCTCATTGCAACCGTAAATATGCACGTTTCAAGTAGGAGATTATAGATAAAGAAACCTTTCTTTTCCTTTGCAACACAGAGAATACCCTCCTTAAGTAGCACTTCATTAATCTGTAGACAATCCTATTGACAGGGCCACGACACTCTTTCCACCTAACTGCATTATTATCAGATCCTTTGGTTACACTGCTTTTACACTCCAAATTGAAAAAGGAAAACTCGAGTAAAAGAAAAGAACAAGCCGGCCAAACAATCCTCAAAGTGCAGGCCGTCCAATAACCCTACCATCATATATGATCATCGCGTTCCTGAAATACATCGGAGTCCTCTATGTTATCCGGTTGTGGAAATGCATCAGAGTCCTGTGTCTTTTCGCCCAAGTCCCCACTTTGCTCTTCAGAGGGTTCAGCACCTCCTGTGTCTGAGCTTGATTTGCTACCATCTGTGAAATTGTGATTGGGCTCCGTCACATTGGCTACTGGAGGCTGCTTCTCCATCATGCCGGAGAGAGCCAACCTTGGGGACCACTCGATAACATCGTCAATTATGTTAAATACCCGTTTCTGGTACCTGTAATAGAAGTATAATCTTGAGACCAATGGAAATACAAGGCCATGCAATAGAAACCCGTGGAATGAACAGCACAGAAAAGTTTCCTGCAGAGACCACAATATGTACAAGCCTTTCAAAGGTCGATCTTTTCATGATACTTCTAAAATTAACCAACAGAAGCAACCTTCCTATGCCCTCTCATCAAGGAAGTGCATCCCTTTGTTCTAATTCAATTTTGGACTACTGCTTTATTAAATACATAAGTCAAAAGCACTTCCGAATATCACAATATTAAGAGCTATGTCCTTTAGATGTTGATCCTTCAAGAGGAATGCAGAGAAGAGAATAAGGCATTACTTTAAGTTCCAATAGGAACGGAGCCAACTTCGCTTTTGCAAAGTCAGAAAACAATCAGTCCATGAAACAAGAACAGCTACTAACCTGGCTCTAGCAGCCTCATCAGGGGCATGATGCCTCAGCAACAAGATGACAACCACTGCTACTATTGCATAAAAGAGCCTAGTTGTCCACTTTGGTCGCTCCTCCTCATCTTTCTTGGGCCAGAAACGGAATAGTTCTCCAAGAGTTGCTTCCTCAGCAAGAATATTAGGGAAAAACCAAACACGCTTTCCAAGGATGATGTACAATGCACCAAATAATGCAGCTCTAACTGCACATCAAAATGATGATATCTTAACTTTCAACAGCACTAAAATTGTTGACCTCACAGATAGAGAACCTTTCACATTTAAAGTAAGGTGTGCAACAAAAGAGATGCACTAATGGACCTGAAAGTGTAAGAATGCTATGCACACACAAACAAAAAGAATGCAAATGTCTTTTCTCCTGCCTATGTGGAGGCTTTGAAGAACAAATTGAGGCAGCCTTGAATCAGAATCAAGAGCGGCTATTCCAGCATTCCATATCATTATTGAACTGATTTAGGGACCCACATCACTCATCTCACAAAGCCTTGTAAAACTAATTATAGAAAACATAAATGATGATAATCATCATACAATTTGCTATCCAGACAAGCCCCACACATTCCCTTCAAAGATGGGGAAAGGGGTTCATATTCAGTCATAGCCATTAATCCTTCTTACAGCTTAGTATCATTCTCGGCCCTTATATAAAACATGAAGTCAAGCACTAATTGAAAACCATGGAACTTTTAGGGCCACAGGAGGGCGTTTTTATCGAGAAATTGGAATTTTTTATTAAAAAAAGGAAAAACAAAACCTAAAAAATTTCTCATTAAACTTGGAAGTACGTTCGACCAAAAAAAAAAGACTTGGAAGTACACTTCCATAACATCATTCAAAATTCAGCACAAATGCTAAAAGTTTCAACAAGAACTTTGTTATTCTAAAGGCAAACCCTCGAACATGACAAGCCAGGGTCCATTCATCCTAGCCGAAAAAGTCAATCAACAAATAAGGTCAGATCATCAGCGCAACCACCAGCAGAAGTTCCCAATTACATACTTAAGACCATAGAAAGCAATCAAGTTTCGTAAAAAGTGGCTTACATCTTAAGCACCCAACAGCACAATGTAAGTTAGAGGTAAAAGCACATCAGCTATGTATAACCTACCAAGCAAAAGGGATAGTATTAGCAACAGGACCCCCGCGCAGGAGTAGAGTATTAGTATCTTGCACTGATGGGGATACACTGGAAATAAACATATTGCCAGGGTTAAAACAGGCCAGGAGAATGAGAGAAGTGTCTGCCATAAGGGATGCCGTTTCTCAAATGTCCAGGCAAAGAAGGCATCATTGTCAGAAAATACATGCTCCTGCCAAAGTATAATTCATCATATTAAATACTGAATTTGGATATGCATAACAAGATAAGCTGCATAATTCCCAACTCTCGTAAAAGCAATGAAGCCAATAATGCCATGTTGAATTCAATTAAGTGATATTTGTGTGCCTTATGCAATAATTATAGTGATATAGTTCGGGAACTTAAGAGAGGCATGGTAGTGATAAATTCAGCTGTATAAGCCATTGTAAGTGACAAGACTAGCTGACTCTAATGCAGGCAATCAACCTCTACAGCCCCTAATCTGTTTGAAGACTTTACCTTATCCCTGTTCTAAAAACCTAACAAACTTAACTAGTCCAACTTCTCAGATCTCCAAAAGTACATGAATATGTCAAATCCTACCTTCGTAGTACTTTAGCAATTTAATAAATGCCAGTAATTTCACATAATAAAAGCAAACCAATAGATCTGCATTAGAAGAATCTTAAAGATCGTTACATTCAGCCAGTAAAACGAATTAATGAAATATAAAGAAATCTTACATGATACAACTCTAAATGTGCTGGCCAGGTGGACAACTTTTTCTTCCCTGGACGGACAGTTTTCACCACACGGTCACATCGAATCAATAGCTTTTTTCTCAATAAAGCATTCCCAATATCTTCAACTTCTAAATTTTGGTCCGACGCCAAGATATCTTTAAGTTCTGGATGGTTTTTCATAAAACTAACAAAATCCTTCCCTCTAAAATATTCCACGCGTGTCTCCTGTAAAACTGCCCACCTAGATTCAAGATCCTTATGATCCCTCACCTTCTCAGCAAACACCTGAAAGACATCCCTCTTTGCAGCCTGTTTCTGGAAAAGCAAGATTTGAGCATAAATAATGAATAATGAATGATGTTGGCGCATCAAATAAGCAATCAATTAAAGTCCCATGAAAGCTTTAAGCTAGTGATGAAGTCTTTTTTACAAGCCTCCAAGTACACCCAGAGAAAAGGAAGTCCGTTAGCTACTAATCAGACATTCACAATCCAAAAGCACCAAATAGTCAAGTAAGCAACAAATGGATTCAGTTAAAGGAGATGGCTCAACACCTGAATTACTTGATTTATCAGGCCACATTACGAGACAATATTTTCCCTCCACAATAGCCAACTACTAGCTTGTCAGCTGATGGTATCGAATCAAAATTGTAAGGGCAACCATCGCGGCCGGGTTCAACTTTGGACAGCAACATTCAAACACAAATTACAGGGTGAGAGAATTAATCTCCGAAACGAACACCCCCCCCCCCCCCCCCCCCCAAAACAAAACAAAAAAAAACCAACACCATAATGAGGCACCAGTCGGATTCGATTCTAAGATTTCCAGGTCATGGAAAGACAATTCACCCAGATAAACCGGGCACTTTCAGGATAATCAAAGATTTCCAACTGATAACCATCCACAACAGCGACGCGCCGTATTTGATTCCCTGAAACGTTCGTCTGAGAGCAACATCTAGAACCTCATTGTTTGCGGGCACTGAAATGCGTATCGAAGAATGATTTCACAGATAAACATCTCGGACAAACCGGCGATCCCGGCATGCATAAAGCTGACGCTTTTCCGCGCCCAATCAGCTCCGAAAGAGGAGCAAATGTCCCTCCCAACGCACAAAAACCAGCGTCCGAGTGCCCACAAAACCCTAGATCGAGAGAGAGACAGAGAGAGAGAGAGAGCAAACCCCAGGAGGAGCATCGGTATTAGGGTCTCGGCCGCCATTGGGTACGGCCGCTGACGTCCGTCGCACCCTCTTCTTCTCCGCCCCGCCCGATTTCTTCATCGTCTCCTCTGTTTCAGTTTCAGCTCCGTCTTGATGCGTCTTCAATTTAGAGAGAGAGAGAGAGAGAGAGAGGGAGGGAGGGTGTTCTTCAATACGTTTTGGGCCCCCGATTGATCTGCTATTTGGCACCAAAATTAAACTGAAAAAATCAATTTGGCAAGAGAACCGAAAGTTAAGTGAGCAATTTATTGCTTTTCCATAAGCGAAAAATAGGAGACATCCCCGGCAATAATGACACCCCCCTTCGACATTATTACCATAACAATCTCCACCCAATTTTGATACATAAAATTCTAAGTCATATTTCGATTGATTTGTGACTCTCTGTACGTGAGATATTTGCTCCCGACAGCACGAGCCAATAAGAACTCTGCTCGCGACATACTAGAGCCTGCTCATATGATGCTTCGTTAGTCATGCATTCATGAAATTAATTGCTTTGGAACGCCTTCTTCGTTTGCTGAAGCATAAGACCTGAGCTCTCTTTTTGAAGTCTTGATGTCGTTTTGACTTGGCCCGACCATTAGGAGCGGATCAATATACCTATTTCGCCGATTTTGACCGATTGTTTCAATTGGCGAGGCGGACGCAACGTCATAAGACATGTACACGAATAGAAGATCATACCATGCCGAACACGGCCAAGATCCAGATGGGATGAGCTCGACCGGCACCGCACGAGCCTTCTGCATTTTTAGATGGAAATTGGCCAGAAACTTTGGGAACATGATCGCCTGACTGTTTCCATGCAATAAAATTCCCCCCTATTTACGGAAACGCCCCCCATTTTTCCCTTTAATTTTCGAACCCTGACCCGAACCTTTGACCTTGGGCTGCCTGAGCGAGAGGCCTTTCCCTTCTCGCCACGTCACTCCCCCTGGATGGTGACTGGATCGGCCAAGTCACCAGCAGTCGTCTTGCTCCACGTGTTTACTCCAAATAGTCAAAACGACGCGTGCGGCAACGAAAATGAATAGATAAATAGAAAGAAGGTGTATGACTTGCCACCTGTTTCGCGCCGTGTACGATAATTTTTTTTTTCAAATATCATCATTTTATGTTGTCTGAAATAATTACCCAACAAATATATTTTTATTATCGACGATAATTTATATTTTAATATTTTCATGGATAGGTAAAAAAAAAATTTCATTAAATTATTCATATTTTGTAAAATCAAAGAATCATACTTTACGTGAATTTTAATTTTTCTGAAATCAATGAAGGCATGATTTTCCCTTCACCATGTATGGAGACATGGCTTAAACATATAGAATATCATGCGCGATGATCCCCGTGCCGCCTTCTGTGAGTGTCGTTTTGCCTACTGCAGTATACCTTCAAGGGGCAATGCTTTCTTCGATCGAAATGGCGAGCGATCGACAGTTCATGTAACTGCAAAACTGGTTTTCTACCGATAGACTTGGTCGGAAGAGTTGGAAGTGGATGTGAGGGATTGATTGTGACGACGGGCAAACGAAATTACTCTTCGAAAACATTATAATAGAAGTGTCTTGATCATCAGGGCTCATAATTTAATCGGATGAAGCTGACGCGACGCCCCATGGACAATCTAACGATGTCTACCAAGAAATCGATGGGAATGCTGAGCATGTAGACAGAGAAGATGGAGGAAGAGAGGAGAGGTGGGCACCTTGACTTCTGATATTCTTCTAGAAAGAATGCCCGTCATAGGATGCCGGCCGCGGGAAGAATTAAACGAGGGAGAAAAGAAGGTGGCGGACGTCATCCTACCTCTCTCTCTGTCTCTGTCTGTCTCTGTCTCTAACCTTTTTGCATTTCACAGTGACGGCAAAGGGTTCTCGTTTCTCTCGCCTGCTGATGCTCTGTACTGTCCCGTTGTCGTTTCACGTTTCGCTTATGATTCCAGCTTCACCCATTTCTCGTTTCTTTCTCTGCTTCTTCTTCTTGTTCGCCGAGCTGGTTCTCTTGAGCGTCTCCCGCTTCCTGCGAATGTCTATTTGTCTGTCCCCTTCCTCCTACTTCTTCGGAGATTCGTTGCGTAAGACCTCATCCACCCCCTCTGTTTCTTTTCCCCTTTTTTGCTAAATTTGCCTTGGCGTTCGTCCTCCACTCGAGAGGATAACGATAACAATCGGGATCCTTTACCCGTTCTTGTATTACTTCTGTCCAGCACATTTCTAAAACGCCCTTCTCTTCGAATCTGGAATTTTTCCTGACCAGGTGAAAAATTCCAGAGCTCGTATTTGTCGACCCGTTTCTTCTGTAACCTCTCACAAGAAGACAAACAGAATCCGAAAAAAAAAGATTGGATCTTTGATCTTCCCTGTGTCCTTCTTTTCCCTCACATTCCCGGGTCATCAGAAAATCCGACAAAATCATCTTCGAGAAAACCCCGGTGGATTCGACCTGTTCTTGATTCATGGGCAACTGCTGCGCGTCTCCCGCTTCTTCGTCGCCCCCGAAACAGAGGGGACAGAAGAACAAGAACACGCCTAAACCGTTCTCGACCGAGTTCTACACTGCCAAGCCGAAGTCCGAGCTCCAGAGCAAGCTCGTCGTGCTGCGAGACCCGACGGGCCGCGACATCTCGGCGAAATACGACTTGGGTCGCGAGCTGGGTCGTGGCGAATTTGGGGTCACGTACCTGTGCACGGACGTATCGACCGGTGAGAGGTTCGCATGCAAGTCCATATCGAAGAGGAAGCTGAAGACGGCGGTGGACGTGGACGATGTGAGGAGGGAGGTTCAGATCATGAAGCACTTGCCGGAGCACCCCAACATCGTGTCGCTGAAGGCCACTTACGAGGACGACGAGGCGGTTCACATAGTGATGGAGCTGTGCGAGGGTGGAGAGCTGTTCGACAGGATCGTAGCCAGAGGGCATTATTCTGAGAGGGCCGCTGCGAACGTCATGAGGACCATCGTTGAAGTTGTTCAGGTTTGTGTGTTTGTGTTCAGTTGGTGATTGTGATTCTGGTCTTGCGGATTTCTGAGAGACTTGTGGGTGTTTGGATGATTAGTTGTGCTTGTGATTGTTTGTTGCAAATGTTGATTGGTCATGTGTTGTGAAGATTGGTTGAATTTAACTACGTTTAGGCAGTGGTGAATTCAGAAGCTTAAGGTTGAATTGCAAGGCGATAGAGTTTCGTTAATATCCTTGCCTGGGGATATAAATTTTGCATTTAGTTTCGTTGATTATAGTGCATGGTTACAGCAAATTGTACTGAGAAGGAGTGGCCAGGAGGGTGGCAGGCTCGGGTTACCCTCCTCGGGCTGTCATTGATTACACGACTGTTAATTTTGGCTTTGTGTTGGATCGGTCAATTTTTGGTCTGATCGTGTTCAGTTTCTTAAGTGGGTTAGAATGTTCAAGGTATCTGTTTCTGTTTGCTGATTGCTTTAAGACTCAAGAGGGAAAAGTGGTTAGCATGTTACTTCTCGAGGCTGGCACTAGTTCTTTCTTTGTGCTTTTGTCATTGGGGGCTGTAAACTATGCAGTTCCGCCTGCTGTTTGCAAGTGCTAAGAAGGTTTCTTTGGCCTTTGAAAGTCCAAGTTTATGATGATAATTTTATGTTTGCTCAATTAATTTTTGCGGAGTTGATCAACCTGCTTCATTCATTGGGTTTGGTTGCTTCTTACTGGATATTTTGGCAGGTTTTTTTGTACTTTCTGTTCTTCACTGATTATGGCCTGTCTTGATGCTGGTAGATCATCCCCTCTTTCATTAAGTTATCGCCCATTGTCATCTAAGTTTTCAATTCACTTTTTCGGTTGCAGATCTGCCATAGGCATGGAGTGATGCATCGAGATCTCAAACCAGAGAATTTTCTCTTCGCCAATAAGAAAGAAAATTCCCCACTTAAGGCTATTGATTTCGGACTATCAGTGCATTTCAAACCAGGTATTGTCATTTCCACTCATGGAGTGTGTTCTCTGTTTTTTTTGGCTTCATTACCAGGGGACAATAATGAAGCTGACAAACCGCCATCCCAGCCACCACATTGAACTCATGCACCGACATTGATTTGTTCTTTTGACCTGGTTTGAATGTCATATTATAATCCATCAAGTACCTGAAGCCTGCCGTTCATGCAGGCGAGAGATTTAATGAGATAGTGGGAAGTCCTTATTACATGGCTCCAGAAGTTCTGAGACGAAATTATGGTCCAGAGGTTGATATCTGGAGTGCTGGAGTGATACTATATATTTTGCTTTGTGGTGTTCCTCCTTTCTGGGCAGGTAAGTATGTTCCCATGATAGTTTTAATGCCCGAGAGTTCAGGCCCAGTGGATTGAAAAGGTTGGAGAGATGGTATTTGTTTCTAGAGTCCATGTCTTGACTCAATCTGATATTGCTGATTAGTTGTTAACCTAGATTGCCTTACCATTTTACAGTGGTTTTCATCTGACGGAACATGTTATGCTTTGATCCAGATACTGAGCAAGGGGTAGCTGAAGCAATTATCCGTTCTGTCGTTGACTTCAAAAGAGACCCTTGGCCAAAAGTTTCTGAAAGTGCAAAAGACCTTGTAAGGAAAATGCTTAATCCTGTTCCACGCCAGCGGCTTACTGCTCAGCAAGTGCTTGGTATTGTTAGTTTGGTGACAGCTTGTGTTTTTCCTTTCTTTGATCATAGTTGTGGTAAGAAATATGAACTTTTCATATACTTTTGTTGCAGATCATCCTTGGATGCGAAATGCCAAGAAGGCCCCTAATGTGTACCTGGGTGAAACTGTGAAGACTAGGCTTAAGCAATTTTCTGTCATGAACAAGCTCAAGAAAAGAGCTTTGCGGGTACATTTCTGCTGTTGTTCTTGCTATGTTGATTTACACTTTGGAACTGATGCTCCGAAGCGTTGATCATTTCTATATTCTTTGCTCCAGTTAGATGTTTCCTTTTGGTCCGCTCATAGAGTGCTCATTGTTTATGTAGGTAGTGGCTGACCACTTGATGGGAGACGAGGTGGCTGGCATAAAAGATGCATTTGAAATGATGGACACCAGAAAAAGGGGGAAGATAACCCTTGACGAGCTGCGGGATGGGTTACAAAAACTGGGCCAACAAATTCCTGACTCGGAACTACAGATTTTGATGGATGCGGTAGAGTACTTATTTAACTCGTAGACCTTCACGTCCTCTCTGGTCTCTAAAATATTTGAATTTGTGAGTTCATGTAACTGAATGATATGGATGTTCTCTAGTCTCCTATAGTCCAGGAAAAATTGGAATGGCGAGAAACACAATTTTTCCCAAAATCTTTAGAGATTCTTATGGGTGCTCTTGCATGTTGCAAAACCTATTTTTATACTGTGAAGAGACTATTTCTGAATGTTGCTCTGTATGACAACCACCTACTGTGTATTGCTGCTCCTAACCTTTGAAATAACAAAGATGTGATGTGCTTTTGAAACTCTCGACCAGTTTGATTCAGAAAAGGCCTTTTAGTGTCGGCAGCATCTAACATATTTTTGTAGTTCTCTTCTTCCAAACTGGCTTTGCAAATTTATGCATAGAGAAGATTCAATGTAGCAACCTGCTGATATGTCATTCAGAGTTTGGCTTATGCACAGAATGTTGAAAGGAAGAGTGCAAAATCATGGTAATACAAAAGGGATAAAGGAAGTTGTCGATGACAAATCCTCTCATCCACCGAGTGAAACGAGTGTCATGCGCAAGGTCTTCTTTGTTAACTAATGATGGCAATTTTCTTCTGTGCAGGCTGATGTGGATCACAATAAGACGCTGAATTACGGGGAGTTTGTCGCCATTTCAGTTCACCTGAAAAAGATGGCGAACGATGAGCATCTACACGAAGCTTTCGCATTCTTTGACCAGAACAAGAGTGGATACATTGAGATTGAAGAGCTGAGAGATGCTTTAAAAGAGGATGACAATGACACTGCCAGTGAGGATGTTATCAATGCCATAATGCACGATGTAGACACAGACAAGGTTAGCAATATAGTAATTTTTTGGAAAGAAGTAACAGCACACTCTACTTTTCGATTGTGTTTCTCACAGAATTCTGCTTCCAAAGTATCTGTTTGTTTATTTCTATTTCTGTTCCCCGGAACAAAAATTTATGTTATTTTGTTCCGGGGAACAAAAAAAGAACATAAATGCGTTTGTTTATACTTTTGTTCCCAGTTCCGAGAACAGATTTGGAACAGAAACAGGAAGTAGAAAAACCTCGTTTCTTATTCTCGGGAACACTTTTTAAGAAAAAAAAATTAAAACTTGTTTCTTTTGAATACTTTGTTAGCTATTACCAAAGAACACTTTTTAAGAAAAACTTAAGACTAACACTTTTTAAGAAATAAATAAAAGAATACGTTAGCTATTACCAAACACGTCCTTCTGTTCAAAAATTATTTCACGGAACAAAAACGTTACCAAAAGCGCCCTAAGTTGACACTTCACTTTTCCAACATCCATTTGCTATTTTGCTTTGGCTGTTCTTCTCGAGTGTATAACTTGCGCGGACTCAATATATCAAGTCATGATTGTTATCTTGCAGGATGGGAGGATAAGTTACGAGGAGTTTTCTGTGATGATGAAAGCGGGCACGGATTGGAGAAAAGCATCCAGGCAATATTCAAGGGAAAGGTTCAACAGTCTCAGCTCGAAGTTGATGCAAGATGGGTCGTTTAATTTACCCAGTGAGAGTAGATGATGAAGAGGCTAGCTTACAAGTTACCCAGAACACGTACTTAGAGATGCTGTTTTCCTGGAGCGTTCTTGGATTGCTGCTCTACGGGTTGAGCGTCTTCCATGTTAGCGATTCTTTTGGGACATCTGTTAGTTTTCAGGTTAGTTGCTGGAGAAGATATCTTAGGCTCAGGAGTCAGTGAAGAGGTTTTTCACAGGTCTGCGAGAATCGGATGTAAATACTTAATTTAGTTGGTCAAATTCAGATTGGTCAGAAATTTTGCTTCATTTTGCCTACTGAAATTGCCCATCTCCCTGTGCTGGGCAGATCTTTTGTTTGACCTCGAACTTGGGTGTTTCGACTCTCTCGGATCAAAAGAAGAAATCTTATCGATTTTATCCAAGCCTTTCTTGTGTGATGCGTGTTCTTTTAGCCGAGTTCTTCATCACCGACCCTAAGTCAACCTAATGATCTGTGAGATTTCTTTCCTTACTGGGGTTCAAAGCCCCGAGCCTGAGATCAAACTTCCTGAACCCCCGACACCGTTTCCTCAGGGTCTGAAATCTATGTGAGCTTGCTGAAATTTATGACAAGCAACTGCACACAAAGGTGATCAGAGAGGGACAGGATGCATCCAACTCAGCCGAATGACCATGCGTAACCATGATGCTTCGCGGTTTCGATGTGGTAAACTGGTACTTCATCGTGGATTAGTATGTGCAAGTTGTTTGGTTAGTTCTGAAATCATTCATGAGAATTCAATCGGAGCCTCTCTCTTGACGACCAAGTAGTCCCTTGACAAAGCCGGAAGAGATCGCCAAGTGAGATCTCAAGAAAGAGACCAGCAGATATCGCATGACTGTCCAATCCCAATGACTCGGTACTAATGCAAACGATTCCTTTCTTTTTCGCCTCCTTCCGAGTTCCAGAAATGACCCAATTCAGCTCACTCGTGGCATGCTTCAGCAGTGGGCATTGCCACCCAAATCGCGGCATACTTCTTCTTGGCCTCCGGGGTCCCGGTGTTCGACTCATCATCGGCCAGGGTCGCCCTGGAGATGGCGGTGGCAAACATCGAATCTCTCCTCGTCGCTTCGCTCCTCTCCTCCTCAGATCCCACCTTGACTTCCCAGGAGGCCGGCATCTCCGACTCACGGGCCCTGGCCACGACAAGGCCGCGGCGGCAGCCCGTCGGGGCACGTTTGGTTAGGGTACGGCGATTTGCTAGATCATAGATGGACGATGGTGTTAGTTGAAAAGTTGGTCAAAAGCAGACCTGTGAAAATGCAATGTCACAGCATCAGCATGCACCATGGTTCTTCGTTCAAAATCAGGTGAACTTTCTCGCTGCGAGGTTGCATCATCCAACTGCCTTATCCGGGGCAATGTTAAAACCGATGTCGTTTCGCCACGTGGAATTTTGCCCCTCGGGTGGGTCCAACCTATTTTATTTTTTCCACTTTCTGCTATTGCCAGACATCTACAATAATTTATAGTGAGATCATTACCGCCAGTACCCTCCACTGAAGTTTAACGAAATAATTCAGTCCTTTTGAAATCAAAAGTTGATGAAGACGAAACTCTGGTCAGAGAGCCGTTTACATCAGAAATAATTTGGTCCCGACTCTAGGAATGTATCAATATCAGCCCCCATAATTTATTGAATCATACGGATTTTAAGAGGGGGTTGTCACGTTTTTGAATGTTGGAGGCAAATCGTCGCCGGCCTAGATTTTAGGGAGCTTTAGGTGTCATCTTATCTTATCCTATTTACGAGGTAGATGAAAAATTCAGCTTTTGTACCTCGAAGTCTAGCTATGGAGTTTCCTGATTGCCTCGAGAGGATCTCGTGCCTTTTGAAAGAATTCTTTTGATTGTACTTTGAAAAACTTTCGATCGATTGGGGACGATAAAAACATCAACAAAGATGAAGCCTATCAAGGAAAGAGATGTAAAGGCAAATGTGATGGCTCGTGGCTTGATTGTCGGGGATCGTTTATCTCAAAGAACTGTCGATCCGTGCCGAGTGCAACTAAATCAAGTCGTTGAGCATCATGCTTAATGAATTACATTTTTTTCACGTCAAGCATAAGAAAGCGTGTCATGGGACCAATTTTGATTCGCGATTAGTCTCAATAGGGGAGGCGGGAAAAAGAAAAGGTCGGTGTATTAACGAGGCGGCGAGTTATCAATTTCAGCAGGTGCATGACTAGAGCATACCATTACCATACATAGCATGATTCATTGCCCAGCATCACATATAATTAAAACTCTTAACCTCATTTCAATTGACCACATCTAGGGACAAAACACCTTACCATTAAAAATGACAAAAACAGCCACCCAACTCCGTATGGCCCCCACATATCACCTGATGGCGACACGTGGCGCGACGCCAAGTAGGGGAAGTGCTGGTCCGGGCCGCAGAGGACCGGCGCTCAGTGGGTCGACGCTGACACGAGAGAAGTCCGGACGGAATGAATAAATCGGGCAAAAAAGCCCCCGCGGTCAAATAATCGGCGACGTTAACGGGCCAGCCCTCGTCCGTCCTTTGCCTCCGTGAACGGACAGGGACGACACGTCGTACAAAAGAGTTAGTGCAAAACCTCGGCGGGGAACCCGCCGGCGACTTGTCGTCGAACGCTTGGATCGGTACTGACGTTTTCCCGCTCTGGTCTGGAGGAAATCAAGGCTCACGTGAAATTCAGGCACGGAAACCAGACCGTCCGATCAATCATCTCCCGAAGACGTGATTTCCCTACTGACATGGATGCTCCTTTTGAACTTCGCGTTCTTGACTTTTTCTTTCCTGTCCTTATTATTTATATAATATGCTTCGAGTGAGTCAGTTTATATATATTTAAAAAGGATGAAATTCGAGTTAGGTCAGTAATTTTGAAAGCGGTTTGGACTCAAATTGACTTGACGACGAGGAGTTAGCTTACTTGCTCATTGACCCGAGAGCAATTTCGGATGAATTGGGGGGTGATCCGAAGCTGGTTAGTTTAGAGTTAGTATAGGTTTTGAATTGCTTTCCCGGAATTTAGGCTTTGGAGTATGTAGGTTCTCGTTTGCCAACTCCATAGGATTAGATATGCCTAACGAGCGCTTTGAACATTCAAAACTTCGGAAATTCAAGGTTACTCGTGAATGAGATAATGTTTTAAAAGGTTCTGAACTTGTTGTGGGATTGTTAATTAGCCCTAATTTTTTAATTTGGTTATTGGGTTATGAAAGTTTTGACGATTTATAGATTTGCACCTTCTAGCCAATGAAGGTCGCCAATATGGATGTCGGTCTTCCTAGTGTTGATGTGGATAATCTTTTGAATTTTCAAACATTATTTGCTTATTTTTCTCTTCTTTTCTTTTCTTTTCTTTTTCCCTTATCCTATTGCCGGTACCCGACGATGACCGGCAGGGTCGCCCTCACCAATCATAGGTGAAAAGGAAAATAAAGAAAAGAAGTAAAATATTAGGACTAAATGGAAAACTAAGATTGTCCCTCGAGACAGTAATTTCAAGTTCGACTTCTTGTAATATTAGTGTTTTTACAATCTTATGTCTTTGGCATCTCAAATACGAGACTTAAATTTAAAAAAGGCTGCAAATTTGAGGCGACTCGTTGTTAATGTGGGGGTGAAACTATGTCTATTCGAACATTTTATGGCGAGCTTAAGACAAATCCCGTGCATTCAACTGCTCAAGTGAGCCAAAAGCTTGGGATCTTATATTATATCACTTGACAGATTGGGACAAAGGTCACGAGGACAAATTACCTAAACCTATCTCAGTTCCATTGCATATGTTTGAGGTGATTTACCAACGATCATAGCTTTCAAAATTGAATTCTCAAGTTAGGTAATGTATGCTCGTTAGTACCTCTATTCCTAGATGTTTGCATAATTTATCTCGTAGGTACTTTCGGGAAACCATCGTGCTTAGTTTTAATGTGCCGCAAAATGCTTTTCTGTCGCACATGCATCAAACATTTCCTTGATTGACGAGGATGTCGAGTTAAGGTAGATAAATCTCGAGCTCATGAAAGACGGAATTAATATTGCGAACAGAACGAAGCATGAGTTATGAGCGATCCAACAAATCCTTGTCGTAATAGAAAATGTGAGACCATGTAATACGAGAAAATCGATGAAATGGATCTCTAGAATGGAGAAACTTCTTACTGATTTTCAACGATATAAGAGTGCATATAAATATAGAAGTTCTGAATAATGCACAAACAATTAAAGCGGTCTTGGGTATCATAGGACCAAATAATCATAAGGGGAATCAAATCAAATCGAACAAAAAGCACGTGCTAAATAAGCAAATGCGTGCAAAATAAGGCGCTACGAGTTTGGTGGGTAGCCCTAATCGAACGTACATTTTCAAAACTCTAATTAGTATCCCCGGCTTAAGCCCAAACGAATAATTAAAAAAAACCATTAATTGAGGATTTAGTGAACACGAGTGAACTAAATTTAAAAAAAAATCGTACTTCTTTTGTTTTTATTTTTAGAATTTCTGGGCCTTGTCAAATCGGGAGGACTTCGAATTGCCGGAGAGGACAAAAACGCGCACGTTGGCGTGGAGGAAGACCAAGGCGGAGACAAGGGCAAGAGTTTCGAAGCGTACGACAAAACAGCGCTTTGTCTCTACGGCTAAACACCAATTTCTGTATCTGCGAAGCCATTGACCTCATCTGGATACTTCCATTTGCCTCGGCAATACGTTATTTATTAAATTACGGAATCCTCTTGGTTTAAATGTTTAAACGGGAGAAACAAGTGGGCTTTGGAATTTGAGTTCACTTAAAAATCATTTAATTAGACAATTGGTTTGAAAATCAATAAAGAAATAGGTCGCAAGTGGTTTGCTCATCCTACCTACAACGGTTATGTCATGAAACCGCGAGAATCTAACTCTTAAGTCCAAAATTCACCTCGAAATGTAAGATTATTTGCTTATTGGCGAGTCTTGATTGGGCAGAATATATGTTTTTTTTTATAATTACATGAAAGGTATTGGGTCCTCTTGTAATATTCATGAATTCATCACAATTGTCTGTTACACGTGAAATGACAATGAGACTATACGAAATAGGAGATCGATGATTATGACAAGTCATAAGGGTATCAAAAACATGTACTTCTATGACACGGAACTTACCCGATGGCCTAAGAATTCGGACCGGCACTTCCCGGGCCGACTCGATTTCTTTGGACTTCGATAGGTTAGGCTCAGGTCGCCAAGCTTGTAAATAATTTTTGGTCCAGTCCGGCCCGATCCTTCGGACATCGAGTGCCTGAAGCTCGAATGGCTTGGACCGCCGAAAATACGTAAGAAATGCCAATTGGATAGAAAGCAGCAGGTCCCTCTCCTTTGCCTCCACTTGCGTCCGCATTTCTTCTACCTTAGACATAGGCCTCGAATCTTGGCCTATCCGGAGCATGATAAGTCGAATGGATTTGGATCTCTTGCCGATTTGGATCTCCTGTCGTAAGGCAGAAGATTGGGAAAATTGTCAAAAAAAATCATAAACATTTATCAGTTATACCAATTTAGTTCTCAACATTTTTTTAAGACAATTCAATCATAAACATTTTCCATCTTTGCCATTTAAGTCCTTCCGGCGGATTTTGATCGGAAAACGCTTATGTGGCAACGACTAGAGCTCGCCGACGACAACGTGGCGACGATGAGGCGACACGTGGTGACAAATTTTTTTCTTCTCTTTTCTTTTGCTTCGGTTGCTCCAAAGGGCGGTGAAACCCTCGTCGGCGATGGGCTGGAGAGGCCGCCCTCGCCCAGATTTGGGTGAGGTCGGCCTCACCCAGCCCTCGCCGGCTACTGGAGGGCGGCCCCCGCCCTTGCCTAGATCTAGGCGAGGGCAGCGGTGACTTCCCCAGCCCCCGCCGCCCTCTCCCGTCGCCGACGAGGGTTTTGCTACCTTTTGGAGTGGTCGACGCAAATAAAAGAGAAGAAAAAAAACATTATTTTGGACACGTCTCGCCCTGTCATCGCCGCGTTGTTGTCAGCAAATTGTGACGTTGTCATGTCGTCACCATGTAGGCATTTTTTAACCAAAATTCGCCGAAAGGATTTAAATGGCAAATGTAGAAAATGTTTAAGATTGAATTGGCTTAAAAAAAAGTTAAGAACTAAAGTTTATGACTTTTTTGACAATTTTCTCATAGAAGATCTTTGCTTTTGTCTATAGCCGTTAAAAAAAAAAACTCCATTATTAATAAGAGTTGTTCGATTTCCAATCAGATGGCTCCAAAACTAGGACTCCCTGCCGTAGCGATAGGGCATCCGAATTCGTCGAACGCAAGTTGGCCTACCGTGTATCCCAATTCAAACAAGAACAATCAGGATGCCATTGAATCTCCTTCTCATGCACAACTATTTAGCACTTCAGAAGAAAAAAGACGTGGATACAAGTGATGTTCCATGCGATGTTTCGAAAGCACGCGGGAGAGTAAAGTGGAGAGGAAATTCCGGAACCTCAAAATCTTCATACCGTCACAAAAAAGTTTGAAAGTATTCTAGTTCCCAACACCCGATTTCGATCCCCACCCCATTTCCCTCTCTCTCTCATCGAATCGTCGATTATTAGCTACCGTCGATCTTGGCCAATCCGCTTCACACGGATCGTGAGATCATGCGAGATTCACGTAAGTTCCGGACAATCTAATAGCTCATACGAAGTACGTGAATGAAGATAGGTCGAGATGAGAGAGGGAGAGAGAGTGTGGAGGAGTTAAAAGAGAAAGGGAAGGGAGGTGAGGGAACGAGCCTTTCTGTCAGTGCTGGCCATGGCGTGACATGAATGAATTGAGGGTCGAGAATCTCCGCTCCCTTTCATTAATTGCCCTCGCAGCACAAACCCAATTTGCCCCGAACGAACACCAACTCCTTCACCGGCACGGCGTGAATCCGAACCCGAAGCAAAAATAACGCGAGATCCCCGGTCCTCATGAATACCCGCGCGAAGGGGCAAACGGACGCTGCCCCACCCCTTAGGAACCAAAAACTTATTTTTGTTAGAAAGGATCATGATGAAGAAATTCGTTCAGCATTGCTTGGACGAGTATCATTTTCGATTTCCGGAATATTTTATTCGCGAGTCGTGCGACAACAAATCGCGAGTCAGAAACGTTAGGCTCCGTCGATGCAACGCAGTGTTTTCTTTTTTCTTTTCTTTTTTCCCATGCCAGATTGCCGAGACGGCGGGTGCGTGATCAAATACTGGGAACTTCATGATGTCGAGATTGGATTTCGTTTGTGATTTGTGCATTGTGTGCATTCGGATACAAAGGCAATGTATTATATATTGTGTATCATGCTTGGATTTCGTTTAAGATTGAATGTTCGACATAAGTTCCAAGTGCCAATAGGCCAAGCATGCCAACTTAAGACCGAATAGCGGAAAAGGATCACCTACCTTAAAAGTAGGTGCCTTTATGGTGTATTGATGGGGATCTGGATCGTCCGATCTGAATCAAACGGCTCGACTTTTTTTAAAAACAAAACCTCTCCCTCTATTAAATGAGAACCGTCCGATCTTCCGATCTTAAATCGGATGACTTCCAAACTAAGATCTCCCGGATCCCCCAGCAGCGTGACACTGCAAAAACAACCTCAAAGATAGCAAATACGAAAGAGCAGGGTACAAGGAAAAAGATTAATAAGTGCCCCAAGCGAAAAACAGCAGCTTTCATTTGAAATCCCTGCTCCGACGACGCATAACGAGGTTGCACGCTCATTGATTTACTAGCTAACCCCCCCCCCCCCCCCCCCCCCCCCCCCCCCCCCCCCCTCTCTCTCTCTCTCTCTCTCTCTCTCTCTCTCTCGCTCTCACGCTATTTACTTCTCGCAGATTTCTCGCAGATTCTGCATGCCCTGTTTGCTTCGACTTTTTCTTCCCCAACTACCAATCTCTGCAACGGTGCAACCCCCGAAAAAAGTTGTAGCCAAAAAAGAGGAACAGAAATAGACAAAGAACCAACCAAAATCGTATAAGGTCCCTGCATAATGTCTCGCTCTCGCTCCTTCTCTCTCTGCTTTTTGCCTGGCCTCTTTCCAGGACCAAGAATGGAACTTTGTGCATTTGCAGCATCGGCTGTGTAGTACACACGCTTTTTGCGCTTCCGGGTCTTTGCTTTTCTGTCCAGAACGCTGTTCTTTTTGGAGCAAGTCACTTGGTCGGCGACACACATTGGAGCCGGAGGGCGGAAAAAGCAAGAAACTTGGTTGGTCCTGTCGAAGAAAAGGTCATCATTCAGAGAGGATTGTACGTGATGAAGTTCAACATGTCCACCACGGCGAGGAGACAGAAATGGCAACATTACCCAACACCCCCGACGCCGAGGATCCTGCAACTGCCAGGTAGGCCTCGCCGGAGGCCGCCGAGGGTGATGAGGCCTGCCGCTGGAGAATCAAGAAGCAGGGACCGGACGGGAAAGCTGGAGGCCCTGTTCGACCAGGAGCGCAAGTTCTTGAGAGGCGGCGCGAGCGTGCCTATAGTGCTGTTGGAGCACCACGAGGAGAGGAGAGAGAGGGTCGAGGATGGACGAGAGAACGAGTGCGAGGAGGACGGTGGCAGCGGCCGCGGCGAGGCGGTGGTGGAGGAGGAGAAGTGGAGGTTTCAGGCGGAGGTCTTGAGGGCAGAGTGTAACTTGTTGAGGATGGAGAGAGAGATCGCTCTGAAGAAACTGGATAGGACAAGGATCAAAATTGAGAGGTCTCTCAAATGTGCCATTCAGACTTTGATCAATGTGAGTATCTATCTCTCTCTCGTTCTGGTGCATTCATTTGGTAAAGTTAAAAATTAGGAGAGAGAGAGAGAGTGACTCGACCCATTTGATCAGTTCTTTTGATCAATGTGAGTCTCTCTCCGTCTCTCTCTCATTTGGTAAAGTTGAAAATGTGAAGAGAGAGTAACATGGCACATTTGATCAGTTCTTTTGATCAATATGATCTCTCTCCGTCTCTCTCTCATTTGGTAAAGTTGAAAATGTGAAGAGAGAGTAACATGGCACATTTGATCAGTTCTTGAAACCATAGACGATTTCTGGATAACCGATTGCTAGCAACCACATGAACATTTTCTTTTTCATAATGTATATTTACAATGAGTGCTTTTTTTGACCTGGTTTGTGTGTTTCTCATAAATATATTGGTCGATTGATTTGTAGGGGAAGAAAAAAGTCTGTGAAGGAGAGAGTTTGGGGGCAGTTTTTGACGGGGAGATAGAGCATTTGGTTGGAAAGCTCAAAGAGCTCAGAAAGAGCCTCAAGGTAAAAAATTTGGGTGCTCAAAACTCTGGCAATTTCGACGAACAAGTGACCATTCTGCAGAGAAGGTTAAAGAAGCTTGGTGGCACATTGTCATCCAAAGACAAACACGCGAACGGGACTGTGAAGATTGCGGAAGCAGGCTTGTCAACTGATTTCAACTGGGGAGTAGAGGAGGACGAAATTCCCGATCACGATCACAAAGTAATCTTCACTCTCTGTTTCCTCCCAATTCTCTCTGAAGTTCTCTTGTTCTCCAGGCACTCGAATTGGGCTGTGTAAGCACATTAGATTATGAACTGGTGAAGAAGGGCTGACAGTCTTTTCAATGTGTAGGTTGATGTTTTGACGAGGAAAATGGAAGAACTGTCGAAGGATATGCTCTTGGAGAGGATGGAGGAGGAGTACGGTTCGATAATTTCTGCAGCCAACAGATCCGCGCCCAGTTCTACGTCCACTTCGAAGCAAATTGAATGGCCTTCTTCGGCCTGTCAACCCAACCAGGTAAATTATTTAATCCTTCTTCGTTCGCCAAAACACGGTACAAGACGGTTGTCCTTGTTAGGCAACAAAATCAAGCTTCAGCTCATAATGCCTGAAAGCACATTATTATATGCTGGTACTGTCGGTACTATCGAGCTTTAATCCGTTGCCGTTCTTGCAGGAGATGGTGTTCCGCATTGCCGGCACATGCTCGGGGCATTGCAAGTCCGTAGTTAGAAGGATCATAGAGCAGGTCCGAGTGGAGACAGAGCAATGGTCGCAGATGCAGGAGATGCTTGCCCAGGTAAGAAGCGAAATGGAAGAGTTGCAGGCGTCGCGAGACTTCTGGGAAGACCGAGCTCGCAAGTCCGACGCTCATATGCAGTCAATATGCTCAGCGGTAAGAATCCCCCGCACCGACCCTCGAGTTTTTATCTCCCTAGTGCCTCTTTCATGTTCCTCACATTGCAATGGACTGATGCAATTACATTTCAAAGACTGGGGGGGGGGGATCCCTCTGAGATTTCACGGTTCTTCTTTGTTGCTCTGTGCTGCTTGTTCGAACAATTCACCATTGATAAACAAATATCCACCATATCAAGGATAAGTTCGGTTTCCACGGATCATGCTTACGTTCACAAGGCAACGAGTGCACATGGAACATCCGTTTAACCAGCACACTTTTAGGACGGAAGCGATTTGCGTCAGCTGTGATCAAATCTGAAGAGTAGTGTTTTGTTGGTTTTGTCAGGTGCAAGAATGGAGACAGAGAGCTCTCTCTTCAGAGGCCGAGGCGAGCGAGCTACGAGCACGGACATCTGCGCTTCAGGAAGAGATCCAGAAGTCGAGGAGAGAGCAAGACAAGGCGAGGCAGTTGCCACAGAACGAGACGGAGAAGCGAGTCCTCGTCTGTCGCCTGAAGGAGAACCGCCGCGATCGCCACGATGAGGGCAAGCAGAACGAGGCTTCGGGCGATAGGAGAAGGAAAGTGCACACGAGCACCAGCAGGCTCGCCGCGGCTCCAAAGCGGTCCCCATTCGGAGACATCGGCAATTCATCGCCGATGTCGAGGCAAACCAGCAAATGACAAGCCATTGTTCCCTGCATACAGTTGACTAAAATTTGAAAGCCTTTGAAGAGATCATCAGCTTTGAGCTTCCCGTTACTTCGTCTGCAGTTGCATGAGCAAGCTTTCGAAGCTTTCGTTCTTATCACGTTCGCTGGAATGAGATGAGGAATTGCCATAAGCCCTTCTTTGGATTCTCATCCTTCGTCACTAATCAGTATTGGAACGCCCCAAATTAGATAAGGAGTCATGTCATTCGGGCATCATGTATGAACATTATCCCGACCGGAGCACGGGCCTTCGGCCGGGGTCCCTCTTAAGCAAACTTAACGAGAAAAGGTTTGACTTTCCAAGCATTGAACACACACGTCACGAAAGAATCGATCCCCCATAACTTTGACAAATTTTACCATCGCCTGTAGAAGGCTGGTTTTGAGAGAGAGTTGAATGAAAAGTGGGATTAGGGAGCTCAAAAACAAGAATGTAATGTAGCAAGGAATTTCTCATTCTGGGAATGGACCCAACAAAAATTCTACCGACCAAGGAAACTAAATTCGACCAAAAACCTCGACTCCACAGTATTTTTTTTAATAAAGAAAAGAGAGAGTATGAAACATTATATTGGGCAGATAAGAAACAAGAAAATTAACAAAATTCTTAATTGGAAACTTTAAAATAAAGGGTTTTCTCTTTGAGTGTACTCGAGGCACTTGTTAAGTATACAGAATTAAGAGATATTTTGATTTTCATAATGTTTATTACACATAGAGCAGTAAAGACAGTGCATCAAGGAGCACCCACGTTAAGAAAGTGGAGATTGAACCAAATTATTCCGCCTGAACCAGCCACAGCAATTCCTTTGAACCGACAAGAAAGCGGTTTGGGAAACTGAATTGGCCGGTTCGTTCATTGGTAATTTTTAGAGCGATTAAGGCACATGATTAACGGCCTGATATCCTAATTTTTTTTTATAGTTTTAGTTCCAACTATATCATTAATTTTTTTTTTCTGTATCATAAAATACCCTTAACTTTTGGTTGAGTCCGTTTCTACTTTAAGTTTCTTTTTTTCCCTAATAGAAAATCCTAACTTTAGGTCCGGTCTATTCCACGCCACATTTTTTTTTTGTCTTATAAAGAATCATTTAATGTTTACTCGAATCCCACATTCGTTAATATTGACGCTTCATCCAAAACCACCTTAATGCTGTAGCATTTCCACGTTGTTACTCTACTACTTCCTCGAAATTTTAATATAAGATGATGCATTTTGGAGATGAATTTCTATGTCATTTCGAACGATATCCTTGACCGAAAAATTTGTCTAAACACGAGAACAATTAGGATTAATGTTCTTCAATTGCTCTTATTCTTATTAGGGATTTCCTTCCATCTCTTTAGAGGACCTTTGATTACGCATCTACTGTTCAACCTCTCGTGCTCAAAACACTCGAACAACTCCGGCTTAGGAGTTCTTTTATCTTTTGATTGTCTATACAAATTTTGGATGGCGAATTAATCATGGTAGATTTGGAACTCATGAGACAAAAAATTCACGGTATATATGAGTATTTATAAGGAAAAATTTAGGATAGGATTGGGACATGAGCTGAAGTAGTGATTTTTTTTATAGGGTTTAGGCCCATAATTAAATTATTTGAAGACGTGGAATCTCCCTATTGGACAGTTCTCGCAGACATTTTCCCCGGTGGACGTAGACGACCGGGCCTCTTTCCCACCGTGGTATATAGCGCCGCCGTGGTGGTAGGAACTCCATCCCCGTTCCGTCTCTGAAGTCTCTCCACGGTCAGTCTCTCTCTCTCTCTCTCTCTCTCTGTGTATGTAGGATCTAGGGTTTGGAGTTCGTGTTTCAACGTTCGATTTACGGATTAGGGCAAATCTGACGCCTGGAGAATTATAGGATCCGGCTCTTTTGGTCAACGTGCCAATGATCGATTCGTTTCTGTGGATTTCGATCCGATGCCGTTCTGATTGACGTTGCTAGGCATGTCGTCATGATCTGGTCGAGTGTTCCTTCCATCATCCGTGTTTTGTTGATGCTGGGTGCGGGAACTGTGCGTTGCGATGATGCCTAAGTGTCAGAACTACGCATATCGAAGAAGAACGCTCTTGAATTTAATGAAAAGATGTGTGAGCTGGAGGACGATTGCTGCAGCTGGCGTGTGAATTGTTCTATGCTGGTTCGCCGTTTTCTGCGATTTTATCGACACGTTCTTCTATGAGTAGAACATGAAATGAACGCTACCGAGCTCTTTGTCCATGGTTTTTCTTTTTTGGGTGCAATTTTTTACCACCGGCTTTGTTAGAAATTTGTGGAAGTCAATGTCCACTGTCGTGAAAGCTACTCGAAAAGGGGTAGGGGTTGGGGGAGGAGGGATAGAGAGGATAGGTTGGGTATTATCATGCTGGGTTTCTTGGCTGCAATAGTGTATGGGAAGGAATGTGAATTCCATGTACGAGTAGTTATCACATTCGAACAGCCCTTTCTGTTCAGCAAATCATGCCACAGAAAAGGGAATGGGAACAGAAATTGCAACTTCAAGCCTCATTGCTTTGACAATAGGTGCATTCAGAAAGAACTGAACTGGCTTGGCTGTTGAATGTGAAGTACTTCATAATGACAGCATCTCATATTCTTGTTCACTAGTTTGTTTGACAGACTTCCTTGCTCACTTGGTTGCATATTGCAGCCACCACAATTCTGTAACATTGTTCTTTTCCAAAATAAATGCAGTATTAACATGGCAGCCAAGTACATCATAGGCGCTGTGCTTGGATCTTTTGCAGTTGCTTATGCATGCGATGTAATGATTTCAGACAATAAACTTTTCGGAGGTAATTTTGTGCAACTCTCTGGAAAATCAGATTTGCTTGAAAAAAAAGTTCCGATATACTGAAATGTAAATTTCTTTTTCAGGTACCACCCCAGCAACTCGTTCAAATAAAGAATGGACGGAGGAAACTGATAAGAAGTTCCAAGCATGGCCTCGCACTGCAGGTCCTCCAGTTGTGATGAACCCCATTACCCGCCAAAATTTTATCGTGAAGCCCTCTGAATCCTGAAGGTGCATGTTTGCCCCATGAGTTGTCAATTTTAACCTGTTTCTTGATTGGAGACCACTATCAGTTATTATGGTTAACAATTCTCAATTATTTGCTCAGAGGATTTCTCTTTATTGGTGCAGTCAGCACTTGCTGGTCTAGCGGATCTTATTCTGAATCAAGGTGAATTCAATAAACTAGATTGGCACTCTTCTTTTGGATGTGGGAATTTATTTTTATCTTTTCATTTCCAAAATTAATTGGCATTCATGCAGCAGATTTTTTTTCCCATTCTCTTGCATAAGTTGTGATTGGAAATTACTTTTTTGACCTCAAAGAAGTGATAGTGGTTTGCCCTTTGTTCTGCTCCGGTGTTATTGGTTTATACAAGAATAAAACCTGATAATTGGGAGCTCTGGTTTCTTTTATCTTAGATGCATGAGGCATGATCTTTGCTTCCATCCGATTGAGAGTGTCTGTGTTGCTGGGCTGAATGCTGCAACTCTGCTTTCATGAGTTTTTGATGAAACTAGTGCAACAAAGCACGAAATAAGATGTTTTATGGAAAACCTTGGTGTGTTAGAGCGTGGAACTTTGCGCAATAAATGGGAAGCCTGATTCCGAATGTTGCAGAATCGTGATTCAATGGTCATCATATTCAAACTGCCAGAATCTGCTGTCTGAAATGTTTTACTTTTTACACCAATTACATTTGATAAGAAATGCACTTGTCGAGAATGAACTTTAGGAAATGCTCAAACTTGTGAATCTTTTTGCTTGTTGCGTGTCTTGTCTGCTTCCATTATTGTTGCCGCCAAGCCTACATGATAAGTTTATCCTGACTCTAGCTGATATCCAATGGGGAGCAGCTAGTTCATTCCACCTAGTACTGTTAAGGCCCTTTTTCTAGGAGTCTGTTGCATATCAATAAGCCAGCGTCATATTTGCCAGCATAAGAGCATCAGATCATAGTTTACATACAGAAATAAGGTTCTTCCATTTGCCAGGAAGACCCTTGTTAACGAATTTTAGGTCTACAACTCGACCATGTGACACTCTGCAAGTGCCAAATCCTTGGCCACAAGCAAATGACCCTTGGCCTGTGTTCTTATGCAAGTGTTGTGGACAATCCACTCCGAGCTGGCTAATCTCTTTGCTGTCATAAGCTCGTGGTTCTACATCTGGTCCGAAACCTGTTTCCATGGAATGATGGATAACCTATACAGAGTTTTCTAGTTAAATGAAAAGGTTGGGATGCCTAGTAGAAAGTGCAAAACATGCATGTTTTTCTGATCCTAAAGCCAGGTTCCTTTTTATGTCATCACAATTCTCAACTCGTAATTAGAGTCTCTATTTATTGAGAGGATGCCCCTCGAGTCTATTTCGTAACAACACCAGCTGTACCAGCTGTGTTTTCCCACAGCGGTCGACCATTGTTGCGACACAGGCCGCGTTGCTCTGTTCTTTCCGTCGAGTCCGTGGCTTCAGTTGCTGGACAGACATCACCAATAGACTCGCCACCCTCGAAAGACCCAGATCCTGAAATTTCGTCGCTTCGTCGCCGGACTCCTCCACGCACCGCCCATTTTGGAGCCGCCGAGCCCGCCTCATGCCATTCGTTAACATAGATGGTAAGAAATGGCCCCATCGGCTTAATCGCAACAAAGCCGATGATCGCGACCGGGGAGAGACGATGATTGGATGATGGCAATTCGACTCGAGCTGTGGAATGGTGCGGTCTTAGGGAAAAGCTGTCCGTCATCGCGAATCTCACCCGCGAGGAGAGCATCGTCTGTCGTCCTTTGCTCATCCTCCCAGAGGACGCTTTCTGAGCCTCTGTCGTTACAGTCCATTTCGTCTTAATCTTGGGCGTTCCCATCTCCAAGGACACCATTGATGCTCCTTCTCTCTCTCTCTGGGCCAGAAAGATGATGCGTCAGTCTACTGAAGGAAAAGCATCGCGCTGCATGTGATCGAAGACCCTCCCTTGGCACGACCTTATCGTCCTTTTCGGATGCCTCTTTCTTCCTTTCACCAAATTATGTCGATTTGTGCTGCCACGTGTAAAAATTTGAATTTTCGCCTAGAGGAACGAATTTGTGGCAGCAAATTTAGGGTTACTAAATAAGTGAATTTTGAGCTTTTTTCCTTATGGCAAGAGGAGAGAACGAATTTTTAGCCAAAATGACGTAATTTTTGCCACGTTCTCTCCAGCGAGGTCCGATCACGTCACGTCGTTGTCACGCAAGTATTTTCTGGTCAAAATCCGTCGGAATGACTTAATTGGTAAAGTTGCAAAATGTTTATGACTTATGACTGAATTGACAAAATTACAAAAGATTTATGACTTAAATGGCAATTATCTCCAATTCTTACCATTTGACCACTTACGGTTTGTTGCCTTACTGTTATAAACCGAGGTTAAGCATCTAAGCTTTCGCAATTGTGGTATTCCGATCTCTGGACTCTCTTTCACATTTTGCCTTGCAACATTTGATCATCACAGACGATCGAAACGTCAGTCGACGACATTCAATTTTCTATTCGACTTTTGTACCGAGAATTCAATGTCGAAATTCAAGACAAACGAGGGCCGAGGAGCGGGGAAAAGCTAGTTATAGGACTTCGTGGAACCCGTTGGTCATTCACAAATGGCAAAAGTGATACTCCAGAAAGCTATACTGGTACAAGTAGAAACCAGCGATGCGGACATGCGGGGTGTGCAGGGACAGATGCTTTGGAACAAGCCCCAACCCATCATCCTATTGCCCGGGATGATCACGAAGAAAAGCTTCTTCGTCATCATCTGGAGATCAGAGCACGCCTCCAACTGCATCGATCGCTTCTTTCCTGATTTTGCTTCCAAGGTTTGGCACTTAGTTGACCACGTTCTTCACGGGCATACAGTGGCTGTGAACGGGCTGCTTCACACATGCACATGCTTGACTTGGATTCGGATCGATGTGGGCCATCGCTTTTGAGCAATGGCTGGTCCCCGGTAAAAATGTCAAAAAAGAAAAGAAAGAATGAGAGAAAGAAAAAAGAATAAAGAAAACAAATGAGAAAAATAATTAATTTTTTTAAAATATTAAAAATTATCCATGCCAACGCCGATGGTTCTAGTTTCTACGTTAACAATATCCGATTAAAATTAGTTGAAATAACTAAATTGACGCTCAAGATTTAGGGATTAAATTGGCACATTTAAAATGTTTAATCCTATATTGGCACAAACAAGACTTTTGAGACACCTTTCCCCTCTGTCTTCTATGCTCCATTATAAATGACTTCTTTTAACATCCACAAGCTGTATTTCTTGGCCCGTGTGCTCCACTATAATTGTGCATTTGATAATATTTCTGTTCTGAAAAATACTTTTTATACATAAATAATTTTTTCTGTTTCTATTCTTGGAAACAATTTTTGAATGGGAGAACGCATTTGTGAATAGCTAACTTGTTATTTTGTTTGTTTTTTTTTAAGTGTCGAGTTTTGAATTTTTCTTTTTTGATCATAACTAACCAAGTATTCAAAAGAAACAAGTTTTGAGTTTTTGTATTTTTATTTCTTAAAAAACAAGTTTTTTATATTTCTTATTTGTGTTCCAAATCTATTTCCGGGAATAGAAAGATAGATTTTTTATTCTCAAGAACAAAAGTGTAAACAAACATGTTTCTATTCTTTTTTGTTCCCGGAACAAAAAAAAAACAGAAATTTTCTTTTGTTCTGACGAATATAAACATTTTTTACCAAACATGCGCTGAAATAAAATATTGAGGTCGGTCGGTTATGGAAAGATAAAATAAAATCTTGACCCTTTGTTCCAAGAAAGCCAAAGATTGAGGTCGGTCGGTTATGGAAAGACAAAATAAAATACAGAAACCAATATTCATTTATGGATGAGCATTTGCATAGCCAAAACTATCGTGTCGCTTCTACGACCTGTCCATCAATATAGAGTTTTTGGTGTATCTAGCGTTCATCCAACGTTCCACGATTATTAGAATAGAATTATCTGAAAAGTCCTAAATTTATAATATGGTGATTGGCTTAATTTTTTAGAGTAATTATATTGATAGGATTATCAAAAAGTTTGTAACTAAATTGGCTAAAAAATGTTTAGAACTGAATTGCCCATCAAAAGATTGCTTTAGAACTTTTTGAACAACTTTCTCCAATAATAAATGTTGAACTTGAGGAATTTCATAATTAAAAAAGGGATAAGTGTATCGGAAGTGTTAAAACTTGTCATGAAAATATAATTGAGTCATAAAAATTACAAAAAGCACAATAAAACTTGTCAGTTGATTCGATTGAGTCTTTTTGTTAATTTTGTCCAACTTAACTAAAGAAAAATGCTGTGGCTTTTTAATATAATTTTGTTTGAATTAAATTTAAAATTGAGCTTAATTAAACTTAAAAGAAAAGGAGAGAGGAAGAGGATGGTTGCCGCTAGGGGCGTCAAACGGGTGGGTCGGGTCGGGTTTGGGTCGGGTCAAATATGGGTCGACCCATATTTGACCCATTTAACCCGTTTTGACCCATATTCATGTAATGCAAATATGGTGACTCATACCCGACCCGACCCATACCCGACCCGACCCATATTGATAAACACTTCCATATTTAACCAAGTTTAGGAAATTTTGTTTGGCGATTTTTTTTAAAAATGTATTGTTAAAATAATTTTATGAAATACGATTATTTGATACTTTTTCTAAAATTTTTAAATTTTTCGAAATTTTAATTATTTTTATTTTTTAAATATATTTTTTCATTTTTTTCATTTTTCCTTTTCCAGTCTCCGGAGTCTGGTGAGCTCATCGCTCGCTTCTTGGCCAACGACCAACTTAGAAAGAGGAAAAAATGAGAAAAAAAAAGAAAGAAAAAAAGAAGGAAAAAGATGGGAAAATAAAATAATCAATTTTTTGTTTTTTAAAAATAAAATAATTAGAATAACATAATTTTCATTGTCTAAAAATGAATTATTAATAATCTTTAAAATTATTTGTTAATAATACTTAAAATTAATTAGGTAATCCGTTTATGACCCGTTTATGACCCATTTATGACCCATGAGGTTGGTAAGTAACCCATTTAAGACCCACTTAGCATTTTAAGCTGACCCATTTATGACCCATATTATCAAATATGGGTTAAAATATGGGTCTTTGACCCATTTTGCCACCTCTAGTTGCCGCCCTAACATCACAAGGTGAGGGATGGTCGATGGGGGTCATCAGGCCTTGATGAGGGGCCAATGACCCTTCCTTGATCTTGGTTAGGGTCGTCACTGGCAAGGGTTGGTCGCTAATGGCGACCCTTGGTCATGTATAGGCAAGGGTCGGTGACCTCGCTTGATCTAGGTGAGGGCCTACGAGTAGGTCCTTGCCTATCATAAACGAGGGTTTCTAAGCTCGCTAGCCATCACCCACCCTTGCCGGTCCTTCTCAACGATGGTTGAAGCCTCTCTCTACATATAAGATTTTTATATATTAAATTTAAATAAAAATTTATGAAAAGTGCACGTAGGATAAAAATAACTTAAAAAAATCACGTCAGCTTTTCTCGGGAGTCAATTGAACAATTTTGATAACTTTTAGATTTTTAATGCATTTTTACAAGTTTTAGGGTTTATTTGTATTTTCGTAATAAATTTTAGTACTTCTAATATATTATTCATCATTAAAAATTAAAAAAAGAAAAAGAAAAGAAGAAGCTGTGAATAATGTTTCCATGGAAAAGTGGGCCAAAATACAGACATCATCTATCATTCATTGTCGTTTGACCCAAAACAACCCCCCGATTCCTTCCTTGGCAGGAGCGACGATCTCAGTGGGGTCCTGTATATTCTCTCGCCCCTCCACAAACACACGATACACGCAAGATACGCTGTCCATCATCACCGCCATCTTCTCAGAGACCCCATGGACATGATCCCCTTTCCATGGTGGAGATCATAATATCGCAGCAACAGCAAGGACATCCATTCTCGGGAACTTTACCTCAAATGTGATACAACAAAAGGTTTACCCACTCCCTCTCTGTCTCTCTCTCTGTCTCTCTCTATGATGTTGCAGTCGCCATGATTGATGCCTTCTTTTGACTACACTCACCAAAAAAGCTCTTCCTGCCCCACACATGGAGATTCAACTACGTTAAACTCGAACGCTCGTGGGGATTGAATGTTCGCGTGTTTATCTTTGTCCACGAGTGGTCGAGTATTCCGAGAGCTGAGCCTGCTCGTCGATCCGATCCCATCTCTTGGCGACCGAGAATCCTCATGCAAGATCGGCCATCGTTTCTTGATGCGTGAGTGACCGGCATCCCGGTTCGGACAGCCTAGACCGTTCGGCACTAATCACATGTTTTTGTTACGTACCCGGAAAACTATCTCCGGACGAATGCACGATACCAAAAGGAGGGACCACCACCAGAAGTAAATCATCCTGTGAGTCCCCCTCGACCATAAAATAGAGAGCCACCGCCCAGCAACATGAATTTATCAGTCAGCCGTCATCCTTTGCGTCACTTAAACGCCAATTCCCAGTCTCTCTGTCCAACACTACCTTACAGTGTGTCTTAGCAAGCAACAAAAACTTCAACTTCTCCCTATCGGTCTCTCCCCTTCAGAAGTCCTCTTAGATATCCTCTTTAGTTCAAGAAACAATTGCAGACGCACACACACACATACACTCATCTTTCATGGCTTCTCTGGCGTTTTCCTTCAACAACCCTAAATGCACTCACTCCTCCATTGATGAAACCCTAACGCTGAAGCGTACTCACCCCCACAGCAACCTCAACTTCAAAACCCACCATACGCTTCTCAAGAACCAACCCTTCTCGCCAGTAAGGACGACGGCGACGTCAAAAAACTCAAGAACACTCTTCAGATGCTCCTCTTCTCCTTCTTTAACCACCAAAAGCATACACGAGCTCGACGAGACCCAAGAAAGCCCAGACGTTCACCTCGAGGACGACCGGCCACTAAGCCAAGTTTGGCGAGAAGTACAGGGTTGCAACGACTGGGAAGGACTGTTGGACCCCATGAACTCCCACGTGCGGCGAGAGATCATCCGGTACGGCGAGTTAGCGCAGGCATGCTACGACTCCTTCGACTTCGACGCCAACTCCAAGTACTGTGGGACGTGCAAGTATCGAGGGTCTCAGTTCTTCGAGAAACTCGACATGAACCACTTTGGCTATCAAATTAGCAGGTACTTGTATGCCACGTCGAACATCAACCTACCCAACTTCTTCCAGCACTCGAGGCTGAGCAAGGTGTGGAGCACCTATGCCAACTGGATGGGGTACATCGCAGTCGCCACTGATGAGGAGGAGATCCGGCGTCTCGGGAGGCGCGATATCGTCATCGCATGGCGGGGCACGGTGACCTACCTTGAGTGGATCTACGACCTCAAGGACATCCTCCACCCAGCCCATTTCAAAGAAGACCCCACGATCAAGATTGAGGCCGGGTTCTACGACTTATACACCAAGAAAGAGAAGAACTGTCATTTCTGCTCCTTCTCCGCTCGCGAACAGATCCTAGCGGAAGTCAAAAGGCTCCTAGATTACTATCGAGACGAGGAAATCAGCATTACCATCACGGGCCATAGCCTAGGGGCCGCCCTGGCCATAATAAGTGCCTACGACATCGCCGAGATGGGGGTCAACGTGGTTAACGACGGTGGCGAGATGAAAAAAATACCCATCACCGTGTATTCCTTCGCGGGGCCTCGGGTTGGGAATCTCAAGTTCAAAGATCGGTGCGATGAGCTCGGGGTCAAGGTCCTGAGGATTACTAACGTGCACGACATGGTGCCGGCTGTGCCGGGGATCATTGCGAATGAGAAGATGCAATTCCAAAAGTACTTGGAGGAGACCTTATCTTTCCCATGGAGTTATGCACATGTCGGTGTTGAGCTGGCGTTGGATCACACACACTCACCGTTCTTGAAGTCGACTAAAGACCCGAGTTGCGCCCACAACCTCGAGGCTTATCTTCACTTGGTGGACGGTTATCACGGCAAGGACCGTCGGTTCAGGCTGTTCACCAAGAGGGACATTGCCCTGGTGAACAAGTGCTGCGACTTCTTGAAGGGCGAGTACGGGGTCCCGCCGAACTGGCGGCAGGACGAGAACAAGGGGATGGTGCGGAGCAGCGACGGCCGGTGGGTGGTGCCGGAGCGACCGGTGGATACCCACCCGCCCGACACCGCGCACCACCTCGCGCAGGTGCTGGGGGTCGCCAACCTTCCATTGGAAGCTGCATGATGATGCTTGGTGTGCCCCCATAATTCGATGGTGACTGCAGACAGATCAAGGGGGTCGCGTCAATGTCGTGTTGTGTCCATGTATACACAATTAGTAAGTGTTCGTGAAATTCACAGGGCAAATCTGTTAGGACCACCGTGCCAATAATAGACAGGCAAATTATTGAGACCCGTTTCTTTCAGGTGGTTACGACACCAGCTAGCCAGGAAAAACGAATGGACATATTACATCATCAAGTAGAATAATCAGTTAAACTAGCAACGAGCAATTTCGGTCTCTATACTTAGGCAAGTGGTAGCGAGCTTGAAATCGAATGCGAAATCGAATCACTTCGAACGCGACTCTACTCCCTTCTAAATCAATAAGGTTGCGTGGTTACTATTGGCATCTCGGTCAAGACCCCTTTTGATCATCCTACTCTGGAGGTGATTTTCCTAGCGTGGACGGACACTTTGGTTGATGTTTATAATGTTCATGGTGAGAAATGTTCTTTCTAAAGAGGGAAAAAGAAAAATAACGATTCCAAGAAATTTATGAGGCGAGAGAAATTTGGAAAGAAGGTTGCATCATTTGTGTCGGACAGAGCTTTTCCCACTCTCCCTCCCCTCCTTACGTTGATGTACTCCATTTCTGGCGATCCGGTCCTTTGAGAAGGGGAAGCGGGCCTTCCCTTGTACTAGGGGGGCATTTGGATGGTGGAGATCACCTAACGTGGAGGCAATCTGTTTCCCTCCTGTGCAAGTCGAGGAGCACATCATCTCTGTTGCGAGAGAGTTAAGTGCAGTCTTGTCACCTTTTAGGCAACGATCATATTTTTGCACCATGAAAATGATTGAAGGTCAAGGTTTCTGCGGTTGTGATTGGCTCACTAGGAGCAAAACTCTATCTATTATTATGACATCGATGAGTTGGGATAATTATCTTAGAAATTCTAAATTTTTTGAAATTTTACCGTTTCAATCCTGAACTTTTTCATTTTTACCAATTTAATATTAAATCTATTGGAATGTCATCATTTTAGTTCTTTCGGTAACTTTGTGTTAAAAAATGTCTATTTACGTAAGCATTTTTCCGCACAAAGTCGCTGGAAGGATTGAAATGACAACGTTTCAAAGGGTTGATAATTGAATTGACAAAAAAGAAAGGTTTAGGATTGAATCGGCAAAATTCCAAAAGATTTAGAACTTTTTGGACAATTGTCTTTAACGGGTCGATTCATCTCACCACTTATTTGGGGAATCTTTCGTGCGGTATTCTCTAACTCGGGCATGCTTCATCTGGACAGACTTGCTAGCCATGTTAGCTTCCCGGTAGAGCCACGGTGACAGACTAATCAATTTTGAACCTTCGGATTGTCGAAGAGCAGAATAATCATGGCTTAATTCATATATTTCATTACGAGTGTGATCGACTATACAATTAACATAAAGAGAGATTGTTAAAGTTGGTGGCTCCTCGCCCTTCTTTTTATTGATCGAAATAAAGAATGGAGTTGAAGGTCTTTTAGCTCTTGATCATGTGAGCATGACCGTGGGAAGATATGAGATTTCTTGAAGACCATTTGTCTTCTCAGATGGATTTTAACCTCGAATCTGTATCAAAGTTGAAAAAACCCATGATTACAAATAAAATGTATGACAACGGTTTATTTCACATCGAAATATTATTCTAATCATTCGTTCATTGTCGAACTTTGTATATTTAGATCTTTCTTGTTACATGCTAACATTTATGTGCCCAATCAATTTCAATCTTTTTCATGCTTCTATACCAGGTATTCATTCCATAAATAGATGAAGGGTGGATCATGAAATATCAAACTTGAGAGATCACTTATGTTAAATCGAGGACCACAACTTTTTGTAAAATTTCAAAATCCTTTGTCAATCATTCATATACTTTTGAAGGGATAGTTATCTTAAAAGTCCACAACATATCCTAAGATGTCCAATTCAGTCATGTACTTTTCAGTTGTGCAAATTTACTCTTAAACGTTTTAACAATATGTTGATGTAGTCCAAACCATTTTATGATTTGCCAATTTCTTCATTCCAACTTATTCTAGCTGAAAATCGCTAGCGTGGTGGTCTATTTAATGTTGACCATCCTACATGGTATGACCAGTGCTAATGTGAATAATCTTTATAAATTTTTAATTTTTAATTATTTTATTTTTTTGCAAGTCTAATCCAATCAAGTATTACAGCCCTCCCTTGTGGTCGACAAGGATTGCAAAGTGCTTATTCAAACTAGACAAGGTTATTGCCTAGCTTTGGATTGAAAAAAGAAAAAAGAAATATAAAAACTAGGGGCGATTGGTTCCCCAGGCGGTTCGGTTCCCCATTGGGACCAGGAACCGGATCGACGAGACCGGTCTCTGAATTTTAGGACCGTAGACCGGACCAACAAAATACTGGACCGGACCGGACCAACTGGTCCGGTCCGGTTCTCGGGCAGTCCAACGTGACCGGGATCCATGGGAGGAATAAAAGATACCAACACGATTAAATAATAAAAGGTACTATTATTGGAGGTAGAACCGGCAAAAGAAGAAGAATTCATTGAATGAAGTAAAATGAAGAAGATGAATAACACAAAGCAGAGAGGAAATTCATTTGAGCCTTTATTGATTCATTCATCATTCTCACTTGTACACTTATAGCAAGACTTGCTATATTCTGTTTGTAACTAAACAAAACAGACTTCCAACTAACCAACCGAACTCATAATAGAGAGCCGGCTGGTATTACAATTGTATTTAAGCAAATATAACTTTATGTGGCTCTACGTTGCTACACCTCTACACTGTATGTCTTCGACTTCAATATGCACTGTCTATGTACGCTGACCTCCTTCCTCTTTACACACCTCTGCATCTTTACACACCCCTCAGTTGCATCCTCAGTAGCTATAGCTTTAATCATTGGAGCTAGGCCAGTCCTTTTTGTCTAGTCCGATCCGGTTCCACTCAGGATTCGGGAACCAGACCACCCGGGAACCGGTTCCATTTCTTGTAACCGTGGACCAGACTGGGAGTCTGGAGAATCGGACCAACTTGGCCGGTCCGGTCCCGGGTTAGGCAGTTCTTCATGCTCCCCCCTAATAAAAACATCCATTAAATTTAAAAAATGAAAATTGAAAAACTTATTCATGTTAGCATTAGCCATGTCATGTAGAATAGATGAAGCTTACCAGACTATCACATCTCTGGCCGAAATTGGTAAATAGTAAAAATGTTTGGGATTAAATTGACGAATGGTCAAAAAATTCAATATTAAATTAGCACGATTTAGAGGTTTATGAATCATTTTAACCATCATACACTATGTTTAAAACTTTTTGGATAATTTTCTCTCATTTTAAAGGATACAAAGCATCGATTTCGAAATCAAAGGATGCATGGTAAATCTAAGAGAAACTTCGGGGACCATGTTTATGATTCATTATTCATATTGGCTTCAAAGTTTAAGTGCTATAAGCTAAAAATTAGTGCTGTTGATCAATCTTCTTCTAGCTCATCATAGAAAGTCATTTATTAATATGTGGTTCCCGCCCCAGTTTTGTTCACTTGTGATTATGGACCGCCTCGTGTTTCCACCACATTATACACATTTCACGTGTCCTCACAAAGACTGGTCCCGGTCCCTATTCAAATCCATGACAGTTTGATTCGTCCACAAATCCAAAGATATCAAGAATTCAGCTCGTACTGTTTTCTCAAAATTTGCCTCCCTGATATGATCAGAAACAGGTATTCACATGGAGATGATGTGAGTTATGAAGAAAAATATCACTTTTCCCCGACTTGCAAAGGAAATTTTCTGTTTATCTCTAAAAGCTCGAAATATGATGTTGCTCGACGAACTCAATCGGTCCCTTAAAATTTTCTTTCTTTATGTGCTTAAAAATATCGAGCACTTGATTCTTGTAGCTAAAATCGATTGTCGTCCTATGCATTTGCTAAAAAAAGATAGCGAGCGAGAGAGAGAGAGAGAGCGAGAGAGAGAGAGAGAGAGAGAGAGAGAGAGAGAGAGAGAGAGAGACTTTCTTTGGCTCCAGTGAATTGACCTGTCTAGGGAGCTTCAATCCCTTCCTCGTCTTGTGAGGTGACCCGAAATTCAATTCCTTCAAGCATCTTTCCCATTCGATTGCATTTGTTTGGTTATATCACAACCTCATATTCCCTATCTCGCACAGCAGATTTCTAATAGGGAGCTTTGAAAAGTCTATAAGCATATCCATCATATGATGTTGTACGTTTCAATTTGTCTTTTTAGCACTTCAAAAAATCTATTTCGACGTAACCTCATAATGAAAAAAAAAATCCTAATTCATAATATCGTTGAGTACATCATTGTGACATAGAGAATCCTAAGCTAGAAAATGCCATAGCAAAAGAAATCTAGCATCGCATTCCCTAAACATAGTGTTTTGAACTCTAAGGCCGGTGTCGGGTTTTCCTCTAACTACCTTTTGGTTTGGTGGGTTATGACTATGAGCATCACCGCATATATACTTAGTTAAATTTGGATATATATACATGATGTGGTGTCCAAAACTTGTAACCCATCAAATCAAAAGAACGATTATAGCAAATTATAGCCCTTGATAAATAGTTATATACAATGATACAAAGTTTTTGCCTATCTAATTATAGAGATTTGATAATCGATGGCTCTTTAAGTTCTTTGATAATCTCTAGAGTTGGCTTTAAATGAACACATGACCGCTGTTTCATTCACGATTCTTACCATGATATAACTATTTGAAATTGCCTCAAATTGTTCGATCGCATGCATTTCTCAGCTTTTATTCCGTCACACACGATATCAAAACATACCAGCCCTGCTCGCACGCATCGACTAAGTCTCTCCACATGGTGGCAGGCTTGGCCCCCAAAATTAATGAGTAAGCGAAGCCCTAATTTGAATGCATGATGCGTCGAATCCCAAGTTGACATTGGATAAGCCCCACATTAAATCTCACTCTCCTAACGTAACGAAAATAGAGGAACAGCAGTTGCCCAAGTGCTTTGCCGACTCCCAAGAGTCTATCATCAGATTTAGATGCAATGTTAGTTCCATCCACCACAAGGCATGGGGACATGACGGTTATGATTCAGCACTAAACTTGACCCCGACCCGTGCCTACCTGTCTTGCGTCATTTCGCACCTAGTACCCAAAACTATACATCAATCAGCATAATGGCATAAAGCATACTAAGATTAATTTATCCGATGATAAAACATGATGCTACAGATTGTAAGCAGACACTTATACAATCGGGTCATGTCAATGGGACATATGCTTAATCGATTTGAAATTTAGTTTATTATATATGTAATATCACCCCTTTTGGTTGTTTCATATGAATAACTACTTCATTCTCGATTTGTTTATGATTAAAGGGTTATTCTTTTTTGTTCCGTCAAATTTAAATTTATCAATTGAATAATCATAATTATTCAGCAAATTTATATTTACTATGATCAATCAATCTAATATGTATTACTCAATTATTATATGTAGTTATAATTATGATTTCGATCTCGATGTACCCGGCCAACTGACATAGCTTCATGGTTGAGGTGAAAAAGTGACCTCCAAAATCGGCTAATTACTATATAAAAAAGGGAATAGGTAATCACTTGATCTTTAATGCCGCCGTTGAACTTGTTAGCTTTTATCTGATTTTGAGCCAGATACGAGATGAAACCAAGGTTCGATAATCATGCATTAGCTCTGTTTTCGAATTTGATTTATACGGTAACAAGAAGAATTCAGAGCTTAGCATATGGTTAGGGACATGCCCATGACATGATTACGAAAATGTTAAAAGACCAAAGGTCGGGATTGGACCACGAAAGAGTGAAATGAAGTGCTCAGTGGCAGTGTGGAGCCATCACTCTTATCAACGATTTAGGTTACTTCCCATTAATTTTGTTGATTGTGGCCATCTTAATCCTATCTCCACTGCGTTTACGTCCCCACCATCTGTTTGATTGATTGATTATCACCGCACGATTCATCTCGATTAGCCTAGAAAAGAAGGCGCATTACATGTGATTGATGAAAAACATAGTCAGGGTAATGACTGTTTAAATTACTATTTTCATCATTGCTTGCGATAATAATTGTTTAAATTTTGAAGGCACTTTGGCCACGGTTATCTTCAGCAATGAAGGGGAGAGGGAAAGCCTACCCAAGAAAAGCCAAAACCATGCTTAGAGTTTCAATTTCTAGGAGCCTCACAAGTCAACTTCATGTTTTCCATGCTTTCCATCAGCAATCCACATCTGATGCAAAATCCAAATCCAATTAAGTGAGGCGGACTTGAAGTTGATTGATGAAGTGGAAAGTTCAGCTGCACATGCAAAGAAAATTAAAAAACAAAAAAAAAACTCAGAAGTGGAATCAAGAACCACTGATAACCGACCAATCGCACTGTCTACTTTTTCAAGAGATAAACGAAGAGTCTATTTGTGTTTTGAAAGAAAATTAATTTTTGAAAATCATAGTTTCAATTTTCGATGTTTGGATGATAGAAAACTGATCAATTTACGGAAAACATTTTTCATGGACTAAAGAGAACAATAATGAATTTAGAGAATACAGCTTCTCCTTCTGATAAGAAGGAAACTGATTTCTCTAAATCACTAATGAAAACCAAGCATTAAGTTCGACAATAAAGCAGTAATCGAGGCACACCAGAAGTTGATTGATGAAGTGGGAAAGTTCAGCTTTCACAGTTGCCCTTCTAGATAGTTCCATGTGAGTCGGGGCCTATTGGGTCATCTTCCCTCTCAGGTTGCCATTGAGGACAAATTCCAAGGACCAAGATCACATGTCACCTGTCCTCACTAGAGCGAGGACCTCTCTTCCTACTTCAGATGAAACCAAATGAAGAAAAGGACATCAGCATCATCAACCAACCAAGAATATCAGTGACGTGCGTGATGACCTGTGCCGATGGCGCACTTCATGATCAATGCACACACAAAAAGAAAAACGACATGATGTGCCGTCGTGGTTATCGATCAACGTGGCTCTCGACGATTCGATATCTTGATTATCCTATCTTATGCAACCACAATGAGATTGTGTGTCTCCATTGGTATTATGTCCCACCCTTTGCGTTGCCATTTTCGTGAACTTTCCTGGTGGCACAAAACGCATAGATAATGCAAGTATAAGGGCTATCCGGAAGATACCTAAGATGCCATCTTGCCTCGAGTGCATATAGAGCTGTTTCACTATTGTTATGCTGTGCTGTGATTATGTGCTCTGAAGCGCCGCAGTCCCGATGTTTAGGGATGCATGTCTTAAAGCACACCCTAGAGCTTGGTGAGACAGCTTCCCGCAAATTGCTATAAGCTGCTGCATCAAAAAAAAACTCTTAGAAATCATGAGACCCCCATTTTGCACAGCCCAAGCTGCGGTACTGAACTGTCCCGTAACGCGGTCGATGGTTTCGCCAACAATTCCTCTCGTGATCGCCGGTGTTGTCAACAGCCTGATACATCACCTCCCTACTTATCCATCTCTAAGCTTGATTAGTTTTGGGATCAGTACAATGTACGCATCTCTACGCTCGCACTTTGTTCATAAAATGGTTGTTTGTGCTTCAAACATGGACCGACCATCTTTAGTGGGGTACATATCGATCGGGACTAATGACCGAGACACCTCTGTCATTCATAAAAATGACGGGATATAAGCACTTGGCTGCTCATCGATAGGACTCCGCTCATCCTTCTGTTGGGGGCGTACTTTCTAGCCTTCCCAAACTCTGTGTGGTCGAAAATCGGTTCCCAAGTCAGCATTTTCAATTTGGATCAGAGAGTTGGTCGAGAGAAAGAGAGAATGATCTGGTAAATTTGAGTTCCCATTCAATTAATAAGCCAGCCGATAAGAAGGAGAATCCCTTGTATATAAAGCCCGGCCATTAGGGGTAGCTGCCCGTTTTCCCTAATCTTAGCCGACCGTTCCTTAAAATCTAGAGCCATGTCTAGGCATAGGACTTAGGCGCCCGTCACTCACCCGTCCATTGCCCATCTCATCGTCTGACCATGTACCATTGGAGCTTAGGTAACATATGGGTCTATTTCAGGTTTTCTGGAATCATGTCCGGGAACATTGAGATATTGAGTGTTACATTATTCCCAAACCAGTGCGGACAGATTATATGGGAATGTTGAGGGATTAGGCATTGACCCTTTCATAGATCAAGTACGGATTGATCCAAGGAGATGGAAGGATCGGGCGCTGGCCCGTTCATAGACCAGACGCGAACCGATTCAAGAACAGGTGTTGGCTCTTTCACCGACCAAGCGCGGATCGATCCGAAAATCAGTATTGGGCGAGCGACGGACGAGCGGTTGGAGGGGCAGTCGCCCGGTCCGTGTCACTTTGCCATTTGTACTTGGAGTCGGAAATTCTTCTTCATTTCAAACCAATGGCACAGACGTGGACATCCGGTTACTTTGAATTTCTTGCAAACCCACTCGAAAGTTTTTTTTTTTTTTGTCTTTTTCATTTAAGAAAGAAGGTATTCATGTTAATACCATCATGTTTGGCTTAGAGCGATTCAATAGATATATTGACGAGATTAGATACTCGGATCACATCGTGTTGCTTCTTAAACGAATCGAAACAAATTGTACATTCAAGCATTAACGGAAAGAGTCGAGTCTAGACCCCTTTGCATCCTTCTTTATAAGAAATGAACTCGGTCGAAGAACAAATGTGGCTATGCAGCATCATTCGATCTAATGAGGGCCGATTTGGAGCGACGATTACTTTTACTTCGAATTTATTACTTTCACAAGTGGACTCTTATTTAGCCAAAAGGGAAAAGAAAACTATGAAACTTTTCAATCAATACTATGCGGTATTCATACATTTTTTGAAAACTTAATCTTTCAAAAGCTTTAAATCTTGTAAGAAAAGTTAAATGTAAGGAACATTTCCTTTTTCTACGTCAAAAAGCACATCAGCTTGGACGTCAGCTAAAGCACGTGTTGCACGTGCATCATTCCTTTTCTTCCACTTACAACTCAAATTTTCCTCTCGCAGTATCCGGAAAACTCCGGTGTTCCCGGAAGAAAGCCGTCGCCGTCTCCGGTCGCCGTCGATTGCTCTTTCGTCTTTACAATTATAGAGTGCGCATAGAAAAAGTCTTTGCAGTATTGCTTGTAAACGAGGCCGATCAGCAAAGTGGCGGACAGTGCTTTTGGCGCACACATTCCACCACTACCGGTTGATGTGATTTGATTTATTTTTATTTTTCATTTTCATTTTCTCTCTTATGATTTCAGCTTTAATTTTTTTTTCAATCATATCATCTGATCATATGATAACTAAATGTGACCTAATTGACCTTATTAGTCTTTTTAGGTGGGATTGGAGTATTGTTGCGAGAACCTTAGGAGATGGGATAGCTATAATTGTTCAAGTTTGTCTCGACTACAGTCGCGTGTATTACCAAAGTAAGCTTCTTCTTTTTTTATTTTTTTGAACTTAAGAATCTCTAGGACCGCCGGGTACTTGATGAAATCGAAAGGTGAGTATTGAATATTACGAATTCCGGATGTCAAGAGGCGCAAATCTTAAGTGCTGAGAGTAGAAATCACAAGCTCAATTGGGAATAGCTGAAAATTGAATACGGAGATGGAGATGTGATCACTATTGGTTGGTCCTAGCGGCACAAGATTGGGTAAGTTTCTAGAGAGAGATCAGAGAGATGAAACTCGGAGGCCCGGCCCATGAGTTGTGTAGGAGTGAATGCTGAGGCCCATCCTCGTGCGAATTCAAGGATTCCAATGGGCCGTCCGCGACCATGGGCTCTCTTCCTATTCCATGGAGTTCACGCTCTTTTTGACCGTGTTCATAGCAACTCGCATTGCTCTTATTTGCTCCACATCCATCGACCATTCCTCCATAAACATGTAGATCAGAATCACAGCGTTCATATCGGATTGCATCGATCTTTTGGACAAAGGTCACTCTTGATTGTTCTGAGATGCACCCGTTTCTAGATGAGCGGTTCGTTTTTTAATCACTCGAGCTCCAATTTGGATCACATTGCTTCTCTAGCTAGTTTGATCTATCGGAACAAGGTCATACGGTATTTGACAAAATATGCCTTAGGTATGCTTGGCTATTACGATACTTGCCTAATGATTTTCACATATATGTTCCCTCCAACCGTTCTCACACTCAGACTTGAGATCTCGACATGATAAAAAAACCAGTGATAACGTGAATCTAGGGAAAAAAAAAAAGACAAACAAACATGAGGCGTAACCCGAAGGCATGCAAACCTATTTAATAGCGGAGAAAATTCTGTCAATTCATTCATTCATGAAAAGGGAATAAGACTAATTTATGTGGTCTATAGTAAAGTTAATGAAATCTCTAAGCATCTGTTCAATATAATTCAAAAGCAGATTTGAGGACGTTGGCTCCTATTTGGCCCGACCGGCATTTCTCCATAGCTATATGTTTGACGTGTGGCGTTCCACTTGGCATTGTTTTGCAATGCGTCTCAATAATCTTACCAAGAATCAATGCGTCATTCGACACTTGGCCCCCGCACCATAAAATCCCGAAATTCTCGACCATCATTTTCCCAAATCAAGTGTAGTGAGAGCGGATCACTTACCCTAAGTTGGGCCGTTCGATCATTATCGGACGGACCAAATTTTATTTAAAAAAATAAACGAAAAATTGAATTAAATGGGATCGGACGGCTCCCATTTAAAGATCACCTGACCCGAATCCTCCGATCTACGGATCTAGATCCTCTTCCATCCCACCTCCACCCACCTCTTAAAACCAGATTGGGCCCCACAAGCCCACCGCCGCCGGTTTGACCTTTTGACCTCCCAGCTGTTCGGAGTGGAGAGTGAAGTCAACAGATTCCCACGTGAATCTCTCCGAATTGGCTTCGCTGGCTTTTTTGCACATTAGTCCTCCGCCCAGAGTGAACTCAACAGTCGACGCCCTTTTTGCAACTTGCAACTTCGCCCCCCCAAAGAGAAGGGCCCACGGAGCTTTTAGATCATGCCTTGCTGATCCTGCAATAGTAGTTAATTCATTCCTAAAAAATGTTTGAATTGTTCTTTCTCTCCATAAGTTTTAATCTACCATAATCTGAATCAGACGCCTGGGAACTGTGATCTACATCGTGTTAAGTCGCGATCGAATGTTCCGAATTAGCGCCAGGTGTTGTAGATCCAACCAACCGAGTGCGGCTTCTCCTGTTCTTGCTTTCAGCAAAAGATAAGTGAGCAAAAAGAATCACTTCATCGAAAATAAGCTCGGGTGGCCTAACATAAGGGGCTGAACACCCAAGTGATAGAAGAGTTTGAGTTGAGCATGGATAGGCCCAATCGATGCTTTAATTACATACGCCCTTTTTTTTTTAGCGCCATGATACTTTCTCTATTTTGCTTTCAAGCTTGATTCGAGCATGGACGGTGTCATTGTCCCGTAATCTAGTTGAAATGAATGTAATTAGTCCCTCAATCATTTAACCACTTAATCTAATCAAGTTGAAACTCGAGTTGAATATCGAGTCCGGCACGTCTAAGTCGAGTTGAGCTACACCAATACCCAAAAAAAAAAAAAAAACAACAACCAAAACCTTGAGTTATACATGTGAAAATGGGTCATAAACTCATACGCGATGAGTTGAGATGTTGTATATCTTAGTTATAAGTCGTAAAATAGTAAGACGAGCCATAAATAGATTTATAGCTTACTTAAATTTAACTTGACTCGCTCATTTAAGGAATGCGACTGGAATTTAATCCCACCCTGTCTTAATTAGCGAACCCCAACGTGGGGCGAACCTCTTCTGCACCAACCCCTCGCCGTCGTTAAGTTAGGTTGACCACACTAGTCGACGTCACCAAACACGCGAGAGACACAGCGAGCGAGAGAGAGAGAGAGAGAGAGGGAGGCTCTTCAAAAGTCTCCCGAGTCTCGACGCGATCGTTGCACGCAAAGAGGACGTAAATGGCGATCGCTGCCTGCTTCAACGCCTCTCTCTCCCTCCCCGAGCCCACGCCCTCCCTCCGCCCCCTCCTCCGCCGCGCCTCCCCTCCGCCGCCGCTCCTCCACCTCCGCCTCCCCACCGTCAAGGCCGCTCCCATCGTCTCCTCCCGCCCCCTCCCCCGCCTGGCCCTCGGCGGCTGCCGCCGCCACCACCACCTACACCTCTCCATCGCCTTCTCCTCTCCCGGCGGCGGAGGCGACTTCATCAATGGCAATGGGAACTCCGGCGGCGGAGGCGGTGGGGACGACGGCGGTGCCGACGGCGCCGGGGACAGGAACAGGAAGAAGGCGCTCATGGTCCTGGCGGAGGCCGGGAGGCAGTTGGAGACCTTGCCGAAGGATCTAGCGGCCGCGATCGAGGCCGGGAGGATCCCAGCTTCGGTCGTTTCCAGGTTCTTAGAGCTCGAGAGCTCGCCGTTCTTCCGTTGGTTGATGCAGTTTGGAGGTTTCAAGGAAAGGCTTCTCGCGGACGATCTCTTCCTCGCGAAGGTCGCCATGGAGTGCGGAGTGGGGATCTTCACCAAGGTATATCGTTTGATCTCTCGGTTCTTCATTTGAATGATTGCTGCATTTTTTCTTTTGATTCCGGTTCGTTTCTGCTGATCTGGTCGCTGCATGCAAAACTGATTGTGGTTAGCTTTCTGCTGATTTGGTTGTTGCTGGCGATTATCTTCTGCTTTTGACGTTTCATTCGTGGATCCGCATTATGTCACTGCCTTTTCTGTCGAATGTATGCCAAGAAATGTTCAGGGCAGTTGTCCTGACAGCTGGATTATGCGTGTAGAAGAGAATTGTTGATTTTGAAGTCAACATATTGTCTATAATTAGGTATGCCGAAACTTAAGAGTGATTTGGGGAAGTTGGGTGCAGATTTCGCTGTGGTCATCAGCGGGAGGAGTGGATTGATCTAAATTTTTCAGGTGGCATCAGTTCTTTTGTTGAGGTTGGTGTGAGGCTAATACAAGGAATGAGTGATTAGATTTAAGATCACCGTACTGCCATTAGGTTGTATTTCTCTAGCCTGGAATTATTGTTATCACTCAATGCAGTGCAAATTTGGGTGATTGGATTGTCCATCAGATATCCCTAGGATATTGTGCTTGTGATGGTGGCAATTGATCGTGAGCACAATTTAGGGAGGTTCTAGACTCTAGAAATTTGAACTTTAGTTGTAACAATACTTTCCGTTATCAACAGGCATGGAGTGAACAATCAGGACTCCAACTTGGATCAAATTGAATTTTGCTGTTATCATCTTCATGTCGGGTAAGGTACTTGACAAAAATCGTTGTCTGATATGTTGGATGATATTCCATCGCGGATGTTATTTTTTGGAAGGGCCTAGCCTTACCATTTAATAGTGGATTAATCAGACAATTTTATGGTGGAATTGGATCAACAGTGGGCAGGAGAAACGGTACTAAAATGTAAATTTAAGGTGGTGGATACGGAGGATATGTGTGATAAGCAAAGGAGATAGTGGTTTTTCAAGAGATACTGCCCAATGGACTGTCGCTAGAAATGGTACAATTGGCTTGGCCTAGCAAGAGTTACAAGCTATTGAATTTGTTCTGGGTGATATCGGAATGAATATGCTATGGATGTTTAATAACTTGGCTACCAATGGGAAAACTGAGAATGTGTATTGGAAGACTTTGGACACACTCAAGGTTCCCATCTTAAGAATGGCATTCTAATCAGCGATAGAACAGTTAATTGGTTTGGGTCCTTAAAGAAATCCTCCCTTATCGTTGCTTGTGTGACTCACATGATTTTGAGGTTATTCCCAAATGCTTTTATCTTGCTTCGTGCTTTTTATTTGGATATGCTTACCAGACTTGGAAACTCTTATAGCCCATTGCAGTCTTGAAATTTAACATCCATGTTAGGTGTTTCGACTCCCAGTGTTTGGTAGTAGTTCTTGTGGTAAAGAAAACTCAGAAACTAGGTTTTATTTTTTCAGGCCGTATTAGTTAGCACATTAAGTTATTGGACTTGTTGAATGGGATATGTGTATCTGGCCATGTTTATTAGAAGATGCCTGTGGGAGTTTAGCTCTTGATTTTTTTTTTCAAGAATCAATTCATTGAGATTATGAAAGGTCCAGATTGTTAGATTGTTAGTTTCATTTGTGGAAATTTAGAAGACCTAGCTAACCTTGTTCTGTTCACTCTGGTGATTGTGTTGTAGTTGTGAAGAAGTAATATTGTACAGTCTAATCATGGTCCTCACAATGCTGGATCAGCATCACAGATGAATTATGACTCAGACCCTCTGGGAATTGTGATTGTAAATGTCAATCAGTGGTTCTCATCATGTCTGCATGCAAATTGTTTTGCATTCCTTGATAAATGTTGGTTTTGATGTTGCGACAAATTCCTTTTGATCTTTGTGGCTTCTCTTTTGCTTGAGTTTCTACGGTTTTTTAATTCATTGTGCTATCCTCTTCATTGTGTTTTTCAGATCTGATGTTTGATAAATACTGTATGAAGCAATGACTTTTTAAATTGTTTATTGTGTAGACTGCTGCTGAGTATGAACGACGCAGAGAGAACTTTTTCAACGAGCTGGAAATTGTTTTTGCAGATGTGGTAGGTGCAGCTTTTTTCTATGAAATCAAGGACTATCACCTGGGTAATAGATTACTTTTGCGGTCTTTGCAATCTTATTTTTTGATTGCAAGAATGATCTAATCTGGTCCAGATGATATTGTAGTCTCCAGCATTTTTTGATACTTAATGTCTCCCAAAAATACACAATCAGGTTTGACTAACATGGAGGTAATTGTAATCCAAGTTTGCGGAAGAAGTATACTAAAGTTCTGCATAAAGTAGTTGGATCATGGTTGGCATCTCTTTTAAATTAACAGATTCATCTACCTAGTATCAGTTGCTTTTGAAGTTTTGACCACGTGAATCAGATGTTCTACATCTATATCACAATAATTGGATAAAAGCCTTTGGCCAACATCAAAGCTGGTATTTTATGGACCTCCTGGTGGATCCTTTGTTTCCAGCTTATTAATGGTGTATCTCCACATAAGTGGCAGGTTCCACCAGAGTTGGTCTAGACTCTAGAAGGAATGTTTGTGGTTTCGGATTTACATTAAGTACATGTGAAAAGAATGGTGTGTTATCACTTGATGGTCGACAAGTTGAGTTATTAGATTGGCATTTAGGTGCGAAGCTCACAAGCAGTTACTGTATTGAATATTTTAGGGAAGGCCTTGTATTAATATGTTTGTTTTGTCTTCCTCTTAGGTGATGGCTATTATTGCAGACTTCATGCTTGTTTATCTCCCAGCTCCAACTGTGTCTCTAAGACCAGCACTTGCAACCGGTGCAGGGTCCATTGCTAAATTCTTCCATAATTGCCCCGACAATGCATTTCAGGTTTCTTTTCAACCTTTGGACTTCTTTTTTTAAGTATATTCTCAAAACATTTCTAAAAACATGATTATCATACTGGTACTTAATTTTCCACTGTGCAGGTTGCTCTCTCGGGAACATCATATTCAACGCTGCAGAGATTAGGTGCTATAGTGGTGAGTTACCAAATATTATGGGTTTTGTGATATTTGAGCAATCAAAGAAGTGTAGGTCCTTAATTTTATTTGGTTATGTCTTGTAGCGTAATGGAGCGAAGCTTTTTGCTGTTGGCACTACTTCTTCACTGGTGAGTTTTCATTTTCTTTTTATTGTCTTTCTTGCCTCATATACTTGTGGAGCCCTAGTTGCACATAGCTAGCTTCTATGTAATCCTCATTGTATGGTGCTCATTCCAAAAGTCCCTAAATGCACGAGGAGATTTAGGTTGTATGAATTGCTAATCTCATGTGCAAGTTTGTCCTATCTATTGATTGTTGAGTCTTCTTTGGCAATAAATAAACTTCTCCTGAAGTCCTTCCTTTGTTTCTAGCAGAATACAAATGATGCATTTCATTTTGAGAGACAGTTACAGATAAATTATATGCAGACATGAGTGCAATTGTGAGTTTAGGATGATCAAGTGATGTCTCACTGACTCTTTTCTAAGACCGTCCCAATCTTCTGCTTAAATGAAGTGCGCTGGTGTAAAATGACTCATATTGTCAATGTCAAGGAATTTCTTCATCTTTTCTTGAGTTGAAAGGACTAGACGTACTGCCGTTGTGTTATATCCTGATAGTGCTATACGTTGCCGACTATTTTGTCATATCTCTGATGGGGAATTCTTTAGTCACAGTCTTACTTGAAGGGCTTCATCACTTGATTATTGATTTTTTTTTAATAAAAGGTTATACTTAAAATGCCTAATATCATTTTTTTTTTCTCTCTAGGTTGGCACAGCGGTCACAAATGCATTAATCAATGCCAGGAAGGCTGTTGATAAGTCTGCAGCAGATGAAGTAGAAAATGTGCCTATACTGTCGACAAGTGCTGCATATGGTGTATACATGGCTGTTTCTAGTAACCTCAGGTATGGTCCTGCATTTAGTATAAAATGCCTTTGCAAGTGTGGCTCTCTGCCGTGTTCTTGGTTCCTAGACGAAGAACTATAGCTATAGGTTATTTGAGGTTGAGTTATCCTTGCTCCAAAGGGCTCTGAATGCCTTTCACACCTCAACCCACCTTGCTCTGATAATAGCTGGATGCTGTGCTTGCACAGTTTTGTTGTAGGATAAGAATGACTAGTTCTCACTGCCTCTTTTATTCTTGGTGCATTGCAATGGAGGCAGGTTGGGCCTCGGTACTGTGACTTTAACCCCCCTAAAATTGCTATTCTGCATGAAATTCGTGGTCAATAGTAAGGATACACGAATAAAATGGAGAAGTTTCTAACAGTGTATGCACAGTGCTTGCACCTTTGACAAATAGTGAGAGGTCCAATGTTAACGATACCGTTTTTTATCTTTAATGTCTTGAAGAATCAATCTCAGATTATGCATTTAATTTTCTTGAGGGCCAAAAGCACCTTTCTCTTGGACCTTCTTGCGATTTATATCTTTTGGGCAGCATATGGTGGTTCTCAGTGAAAGTTTTTGTGCATTTCAGGCGTTTCTTTTTGAGGTTTTCTTGAATCGAATAATTAATTAAAAAAAGTACACGACCTTTTAGTTACACAAATCTTCCTTCCACCAATTCTGTGCGGCACAAAATCTTAGCCCAGCCTTTCTGGAGTTATTTGAGATAGTTATTTGTTTGTTCACCCTATATTGTCATCCTGCAGGTACCAAGTGCTGGCTGGTGTTATTGAACAGCGGATTTTGGAGCCCATGTTGCACCAGCACAAGGTTATGTTGAGTGCACTCTGCTTCGCAGTCCGGACTGGCAACACATTCTTGGGATCATTATTGTGAGATTTCATGCTGCCATGACTCTTTAACTGTTCCCTACTTTACATGCACATCTCTGTCCAGTCTAACAATAACATCGTTATGGTTTGACAGGTGGGTAGATTATGCTAGATGGATTGGCATCCAGTAGCCACAGAGTCAAGAAAATGGATAGGGTTTCTTTTGATTAGGTTGTTCCGGTGGTCGGAATAGCCATTTGCCTCTTTGATTGGTACTCGTATCAATTTGTTTCCTCTGTAGCTGGAAGTTTTTGGTTCCTGAGATTCTGGTTTTCGGTATATATATGAACTGATTTTTGGAATCGCAGATTTCCAATCATGAATTGAACAGAACCCCCGCGAGCACACGAAAGGTTGCTGCTCCCTAGTCGTCTGATCATTTACTTGCAGCGTGTTTGGTAATCTCACAAAATACTAAAATTTACGATTTCAGCACAACCAAAGTGGTAAGTGGTAGTCAACTAAACTGATCCAGAGGAGGGAGTTTTAATTGATACTGCTGATGATTGTACGCGCTCAGTCGTTAAAGAGTGACGGATGACTAGTCTTGTCTCATCGGATTCCTGTCAGTCCTCAAGTCATGGTGGTTCGGTTCTTCTTTTAGATTCTTTTTTAGTTGCCACATTTCCTAGAAGAATTAGCTGATTGCAATTGCATTATTTCTTCCGTTAAATCCTGACCATGGATGTAAAAGAAGAAAAAAAAAACTATAATGGATGACTAAACGGAGCCAAATCGAAAGATTTTGATTTCTCGATTTAATGGCATGTTCTTGATTTGAGAAATTTCCTAGTTACACAAATTTCTGGGCGTTAAGATCGGCTAACATGGCATAGACACGTTAACTGATCTTGACCGTTGAAGTCCCCCCTAATAAAGGGGAAAGGGACACGTCAGAGGATCCGGGTCTAATTTCTGGTGCTCTGTGCGTGAAAATGCGATAACATGCTGAGTCTGGAATGAGTACATGAGTTGCCAACAACTTTCTAGAATTACCGACAGTAGTTACGCAACATGTTTTTTTTTTACTGCTTTTTATTGTCAACTATGTCTACAAACTTTTATTTGTGGAGCATACCATTTTATTAAAAAAGTTAGTGATTCTTACCGAACATTGTCAACTGATATTTGAGTCCAGTCATGGACTTACATTTAATTGTTTTGAAATTACCATTTGTTCCTACAGCTGACCAACATCTTATTTGCAAGCGTCAGCATCATATTAGAGCTACTCACTTCAATAGCCAGTTGCCAATATTTAGGGCAACGATCTATGAACTCTTAAAAGGATTAAGCTAACACCTGAATTTCACTTTACAAACTCTTATTCTTCGAGCTCTAGCATTTATTTTTATTGCTTCGTATTTGCTAGTTTGTCTTAAGAATTCGCCGACATTTATGCAGCATGTTCAAGCACTGGCTCATGAGAAGATTACCAACTCAATTTATCTAATCAATCTGGTGGCTCTCAAACACTTCATTCACCAGAACTCATTCATCAGATATAGTCAGTAACTCATTACATGGCAAACACAGTGATTTTCCTTTTTGCATAGTGCGGTCTCGAAGCATTTCGATCCTTCAAGTCACACCATTTTCCCCAATAAGCATGCAATGAACTAGCAAGACAATTGGAAAAGGGTGACTTAAACATTCCAACTCCATCTAATTATTGTTCTTGAGCTTTATCTGCTCCAACAGCTTTCACACGGTAAGAAGAAACACACATCAGGCACGCTTACTACTTTACTATATATTGAACATCCTGTCGCCGTCAAGGCGCTACCTTTCGCTTCAGGTGACAACTCCGAGTAAGAGTGTCCCCAACAGCTTTAGACAATCCGTAATTGCGAAGTTGCTGATGTTTCCTTACACAGGAATCACTTATTTGTTTTAACGAACATAGCTTGATCTTGTTGGCCACCACCTGGACAACCAAAGAGCGGGAGGGAAAACAGATACTCACGGTTGTGGCGGACCATCAGACGACTGACTCTTTCTCTGGTTCCAATTGAGGCCTTTCAGGATGCTGTGCAAGAAGTCCGTGGTGGGATCCTTCAGACAAACAGTAGGGACGGGCGAGTCGGCCATCTTACAGATGAGCTTGTCCCCGGCATTCAACTTGCGCCTCCCCTTGCCGTCAAATGATACCCACGCGGAACCTCAGCTGCGCTCAGCCACTTTCACCTCGATTGTGACGCGGTCGGGTAATATCAAAGGCCTAAAGGATAAGGAATGAGGACATATCGGCGTCAATAGTATGCCGTGAACCTGCAAATTGACATAGCAATGTCAGTAGTGTGGACTCACTGGATAAAAATACAGTTTTCCAGATTGATGATGCTTGTACTTAATATGCAGATATATAGTGATTAATGTGCAATTAACTCATGAGCATCCGGAATCAAATTGCTTTCCAATTTTTCTGAGAACCTTTGGTTTCCGTAGTCTACAACTCTGAGGCTTGGAATACAAGCGCCAAAAAAAATGAGAAGGTAAAGGGCAATTTTCCAATTGATTTTTTATGGTAGAAAAAGTGACGATATACTATAAATAGCTTGTATATCTGTTTTAAGCGTGTGCAGAGCACGGACTCAGACGTGTTTTAATTTGAAAAGTGCCATAGGCTTGTAGAGAACACATAATCCTGCTACTGCAGCAATAATGGAGTGCCCTGATTTGTCTTCTCATAGTTTTCATGCACCTGTAAAATTCCTCCACTGAAAAAGGTAATAGTTCGACTGATGATATTAAATATAAGAACAGGATTAATACTAAGATAGGTTTATGATACCTCTGGATGGACCATTGATCCTCCAGCCGCTAATGAGTAGGCGGTGCTGCCAGATGTAGTTGACAAGATTAGCCCATCTCCTTGTACCAAAGTGACCTCCTCTCCATTGCAATAGCACTCGAAATTTGTGAGGTGGGGTGACTCCCCACGATCAATTGTGACTTCATTCAGAACAAAATTCGTTGTTGCTGTAGCATTTTCATTTTCAGCCGAATGCTCTTGAATTCGACACTCCAACCGATGCCGTAATGTTATGGTGATTGGACCTTTCATAATCAATTTAAGTTGTTCTTTGTGGCCAACCCTGCCTGAAGTATGTTGAGGATCACTTTTTCAAGTTATTAACCAGTAAGAGAGTTTTCGATTAAGCTAATGGCATCTGTGCATTCCACATGCCTGCTTTGTCTCATGCCAAAAGGATATTATAGAGCTTTTAAAGAAAGCAAAGGATACTGAAAGGGGTCATAAAGCCCAAGGACCCTAAAGCAAAGGAGACAATGGGGGGCACTGGTCCTTGGAACAATGATGTTGCCTGCAAAATAAACACTCTGATTTTTACTGGAGATTCAAATGAAGATTCAATAGGGACATCAGAAGTACAACTAAGTACAATTCCACCATGGGAGCATAAGATCATACAGTCGACCTACGAAAAATGGAACTAACAGATGAACGTTCATGGTCTCAAGTTTCGGGGAAGTGATCACACCTTGAGATCCCGCGTCAAATAGCAACAACATCATAAAATTTGCCAATCATATGGAAACACGGATGGCTAAGCACCGAGAATGTCCAAATCGAACGGATGCCATTCACGGCTCCTCAGGGTTTCCCATATTTGTTGCCATTCAACCTCAGGGTTAAACGCTAAGCACAACTGGAAGTGCCAATTTAAGGGGAAGTGGCAATAGGTTGTCTTTAAAGACTATGTAAAGGCATATATAACTCTTCTTTTGCATCCCAAAGGGCGGAAAAAGACTCCACGTTGGTGAATGATTTCCCCTCTTGCTTTCAGGATAAGAATAGGAAAAAGAGAGAGCTGATTCACGCCTATATAGTTCGACAAACGTACTTGAATGATCCAAGAAAAATGACTGCACAATTACAGAAATAAGGGCTCATCATTGATTCTATTATGAATTATGAATGCATTACCCATAGGACAGTTCCATCCCCACCAAGAGTGATTATAAGGTCAACTTTCTTGTGCAGCTCTGGATTCTCACCTTTTGAAACAAAATCAAACAGAACAAGTCAGCAATAATGGCAGCATATTATGCACAAATGACACGAGAAACCATTTTCTAAAAGCCTACGAAGTTGAACACCAGTAACGCTATGTTCACAGGCACACCTTCTGGCCAAGTTTTCACAAACTCGAAGGAAGACCCTATAGCAAGAAGCTCCTCGCGCACACGCGGTTCCACGTAAACTTCCTTCTTGCGCATGTATAACCAGCTGACAACAGAAAACGAAGGAACTAATATCAACAATCAAAAGAATGCGCATGAGTTCATGATTTCTTTATCATTACCAGCATTTAAAGATGTGGGAGTTTAATGAAATCCTAAAATGGTTAATATCATTAAAAAAAATCAATTTTTTCATGCCGCTAAAAACTCCAAACTTTCATGTTGTGTCACACGTGTATAAAGTTAGGTTTTTTCATGATACAAAAAAAAGAAGAAGGCATATTTGTCTCGTAATGGATGAAGTTTGGAATTTTTTGATAACACAAAAAAAAGGTTGAGAGTATTTGTGCCATAGTGAGTAAAATTCGGGATTTTTCTGTGATATTACTCTTACTAAAATCATCGGAATATTAAATTTGAAGTCGTTAATTTGTATAGTGATGCACCATAAATCAATGTTACTTTTCTAACTATAACCTGTTGTTATGATAAAAAAAAAAACTATAACGTGTTGTGAATAACGCTAAAGATACCCAAATGTGCGAGATTAAAAAAGCCACCGAGTCGGCCATATCAATTACAATCATTGAAGAAATCAGAAAGAAGACGTCCCTAGTATGAGCACTAAGCAATAACAGTCTCGTCTAAACACAAGTCCAGTAATAACTCAAGAAGTGAATTGATGGAAAAACTAGTTCTGAATAACATATTGTATTACAGTATAGCTCGATATAAAACATAATAAAGGCAACTCCGGAACATCATAATGTTGAGGATACTATCTCAGCCAAGGAAGTGCAGGGGAAGAGTATTGAAGAATGCGAAGCAGATTGACTTAAGCTGTTATGAGTCACTTCGTATTAGATTGACTAGAGTTTAGTAACTAGGGTTACAAGTGGAGTTTGATTAGTTTTCTGTTACACTGTGTGCTTAACAAACATCAACTTGTATAAGATCGAGTGTTCTGGACTATGAGTCAGGTTGTAGAACAGAGCATCTTCTTGAGCTCTTTGTATCTCTCAATTTCATCAATATAGAAAGAGGAGCGACGATTCATTGATGATTCTTCTTCTTTTCTGAGCTCATCAGACTGCTTCTTCCCTGCGTTTTCTCATTTGTTCATATGGTATCAGAGCGCTAAGCCTGGGTATAGAAGCTGTTCGTGACAGAAGTAACAATGGAAGGCAGATCTTCGAAGTATCCATTTCCGATCCATGTTAATATCGGAAATTTCGTGACAATCAAACTAGCAGAAGACAACTTTCTTCTTTGGCAAGCTCAGGTATGTCGTTTCTTGAAGAGCCAAGAGCTTATGAGTTTTATTAATGGAGAAACTACTGCACCATCACAGTTTGTGTGTGTTGAAGTTGATGGTAAAACGATTGAAGTATCCAACAATGATTATATTGACTGGTTAAAGACAGACCAACTGATTTCGTCTTGGCTAAGTGGAGCAATCTCTGAGAATATCTTAGGGTTAATCATCAGATTGGATACTTCATATGAAATCTGGCAAGCTTTGTCTAATCGATTCAGTCAGAAATCAATAGCACGTGAATTTGAGTTGAGAGGTAAGCTTCAATCATGTCGCAAAAGAGATCGAAGCTTATCTGAATATCTCAGAGAATTCAAGCATATTTGTGATCAACTAAGCGCTATAGGAAAGCCTGTTGATGAGATTACCAAAGTGTTTGGAATCTTGGAGGGCTTGAGTTCAGAATATGAAAATTTCAGAACAACTATATACTGTATTAAACCACAGCCTGAGTACGATGAGGTTATTTCTCAGCTTGAGAGATATGATGCTCGGTTACAGGATTTTGGTTCACATCACTTTAATCCCCAGTTGGCGTTTTATGGTCAGAGAATGAATCAGGATCTTGCTTTGAAATCTGCTGTAGCAAATGATTTTCGAGCCTCTGACTACGCTTTTGTGAGTCAAAGAGGTCCTGCTCGAGTGTTTGATGGAAGCAGAGGCAGAGGTTTTAATAGAGGTCGAGGAAATGGCAGAGGTTTTAACTATGGATATCAAGGAAGAGGTCAAAGTTCTAGGCCTTTTGATGCTCATCGTTCTGTAGACATACAAAGAGAAATGCCAAACCAGAAACTTGTCAACTCAAGTCAAGGTTTTAGACCTTATGCAAGTTCTCCATTGAAGTATCAGGAGGTTAAGACATATCCTGTGCCTGAGGGAAGAACTACTCAACAGGATAGTTTCAGAGGAATGTAAGATTGGTTTGTCAAATTTGTAAAAAAAACAGGGCATGAAGCTTTGAGATGTTGGTATAGGTTCGACAACTCTTACCAGAATGAAGAAATCCCTACTGCTCTTACAGCCATGCACTTAGAAGATCCTGGAGGGAGTGACTGGTATCCTGATACTGGAGCCACAGCACACATTACATCACAGCCTGGTATAGTTACCAATCTTACTAACTATAAAGGCCATGATAGTGTTGTTATAGGAGATGGATCTTCTCTTGCTATAACTCATACTGGCTGTGCATCTCTTGCAACTGAGTTCAGTTCCTTGCCCTTAAACAATGTGTTGGTTGTTCCTTCTATTACCAAGAACTTGTTATCAGTGTCTAAACTCACAGATGACTATCCATGTTCCTTTATTTTTGACAAGTATGGTGTGTTTGTTAAGGATCATTACACCAACAAAGTGGTGATGCTTGGACGGAAGTGTCAGGGACTGTACAAGGTCAAGCATCCAGTCACAGCTCTTCTGGCACAAAATAGAAGGAGAGAAACTGAAGATCTTTGGCACTTGCGGTTAGCTCATACAAATGCTAAGACTTTACATTTGTTGCATGATCAGAATCTGATTTCTATGAAGAAGGCAGACTCTTTCTCCTGTACTAGTTGTCATCTTGTGAAAAGTACAAAGTTAGCTTTTGAACTCTCTACTTCACAGACTCAGTCTCCTTTAGAGAAAGTTCACTGTGATATTTGGGGACCATCCCCTGTGAAGTCTGTTCAGGGATTCAGGTATTATGTTGTTCTTGTTGATGACTTTACTCGGTTTACTTGGCTTTATCCCTTGAAAAATAAATCAGACTTCTCTAGTGTTTTTCTCATCTTTCAACGATATGTGGAGAATCAGTTTAATCTGCGGATTAAGGTTTTAAAAACAGATGGAGGTGGTGAGTTCACATGTTCAACACTTCAAGTTCATCTACAACAATGTGGTATTAAGCATATCATGTCTTGTCCTTATACACCCGAGCAGAATGGTATTTCGGAGAGAAAGCATAGACATATAGTGGAGCTTGGTCTATCTATGCTTTATCATGCTAAGGTTCCCTTGATGTTTTGGGTAGATGCCTTTCTTACTGCTACCCATGTGATTAATCTTTTACCAACTCCTGTCCTGCAGTCTACAAGTCCTCATTTTAAACTCTATAATAAAGTTCCTACATATGATCATCTTCGAGTCTTTGGCAGTGCGTGTTACCCTTGTCTCAGGCCTTACATGAAGCACAAATTTGATCCTCGGTCTCTCATGTGTGTGTTTCTTGGCTACAGTGAAAAACACAAAGGTTTTCGTTGTCTTACACCTAGTGATGGGAAAATCTATGTTAGCAGGCATGTTATTTTTTATGAACATTTCTTTCCTTTTTCTCACAAGTTACGTGCTCTATATCCTTCTCCCAGTTTGCTTCATAGAAAATGGTTAGCTCAAGTTCGTTTTCTTCTTCCTGATCAGTCTTCTCAGACTCCTTCTATGTCATCTTCACAGTCAACTTCCTATACTACTGACCCTTCTACATTTCTTCATGCAGCTTCCAGTCTTTCTCATTCTCCTTCTGCGCCTTTATCACCTTCAGGCTCAGCTTCTGTCCAACAGTCTGCTTCTCCGTGTTCCATCTCTCTTCCTGATAGTTCTTTTACTTCTCCATCTTCCCCATCTCTTTCTCATGATCCAGTTACCACTCCTCTTATGTCTCCAGTATTTCCTGTATCCTCTCAATTGACACAGCCTCTTCAGTCTACATCTTCTTCTTCTCATTCTTCAGCTGCTCCTGTGCCTACTCTTTCTGTGTCATCTCAATCCACACATTCTATGACTACTCGTCTTAAGTCAGGCATTGTTAAACCCAATCCTAGGTATGCTTACTTGACTCAACACTCTGTTCCTTCTGAGCCTAAGTCTGTTAAGTCTGCTTTAGCTCATGCTGGGTGGTGTCAGGCTATGCAAGAGGAGATGGATGCATTGCATCTTAATAAAACCTGGACTCTTGTTCCTCGAACTGCTCATATGAAAGTCATAGGGTGTAAGTGGGTGTTCAAGGCTAAGTTGAAGGCTGATGGGTCTCTTGATAAACTTAAAGCACGGCTGGTTGCTAAGGGTTTTCATCAGGAGGAGGGGATTGATTTTTTAGAGACATTCAGTCCTGTGGTTAAACAACCTACAATTCGGATTGTTCTTTCCTTAGCTATGATGAACCATTGGTCTATTCATCAATTGGATGTCAAGAATGCCTTTCTTCATGGCATCTTGACAGACACGGTTTATATGGAACAACCGCCTGGTTTTGAGCACAATTCTGAGTATGTCTGTCTTCTTCACAAGTCCTTGTATGGACTAAAACAGGCGCCAAGAGCCTGGTTTGAGGCTTTCAGTGATTATCTTTTGGAGTTGGGATTTCTTTGCAGCTCGACTGACCCTTCGTTATTTGTGTTGCACTCTGGTCAAGACACCACTGTTCTCCTGTTGTATGTTGATGATATCATCTTTACCAGCAGCTCTGCTTCCTTACTTGATGACTTGATCAAGTCTTTGGGTTCTCGGTTTTCCATGAAGGACCTTGGTCCACTTCATTATTTCCTTGGTATTCAAGCTCATCCTTCTTCTGATACGTTGTTTCTTTGTCAATCAAAGTACGCACTTGATCTTTTAGACAAAGCAGGGATGACAGATTGCAAACCCATTGCTACACCTCTTTCTCTTAAGCCATTTACTTCCCCTGAGGACAACCTGTTGTACTCTCATCCTTTTACTTACAGGAGTCTAGTTGGGGGGCTTCAATATCTTACCCTTACTCGGCCTGATCTTGCATATGCTACAAATAAACTCTGCCAACATATGCAGGCACCTACTATTGGGGATTTTCAGCGGCTTAAAAGGGTTTTACGTTACCTTAAGGGTACTGTTCGCTTAGGTTTGTATATTCACTCTCATTGCAGTTTGCATTTGTATGGTTTCTCTGATGCTGATTGGGGTGGCTGTCTTTCCACTCGACGGTCTACTACGGGTTACTGCACTTTTATTGGTGCTAATCTTATTTCTTGGTCTGCTCGGAGACAACATACTGTCTCTCGTTCTTCTACTGAGGCAGAGTATCGTGCTCTTGCTTCTACAACTGCTGATTTGACTTGGATTACCTTTGTCCTCCGTGATATTGGTGTCTCACTTTACTCACCTACTACTATTTTTTGTGATAATCAATCTGCTCTTTCCCTCACATTGAACCCTGTGTTTCATGCTCGCACTAAACATGTTGAGCTGGATTATCACTTTGTTCGTGAAAAGGTTGCTCTTGGTTATCTTCGGGTTCTCTACATTCCAAGTTCTTTTCAGCCGGCTGATATTTTTACGAAGTCTTTGTCTGGTTATCGTCACTCTCTTCTTCGCATCAAACTTGGTCTCAGCTCTTTGCTGATCCCGTGTTTGAGGGGGGATGTTGAGGATACTATCTCAGCCAAGGAAGTGCAGGGGAAGAGTATTGAAGAATGCGAAGCAGATTGACTTAAGCTGTTATGAGTCACTTCGTATTAGATTGACTAGAGTTTAGTAACTAGGGTTACAAGTGGAGTTTGATTAGTTTTCTGTTACACTGTGTGCTTAACAAACATCAACTTGTATAAGATCGAGTGTTCTGGACTATGAGTCAGGTTGTAGAACAGAGCATCTTCTTGAGCTCTTTGTATCTCTCAATTTCATCAATATAGAAAGAGGAGCGACGATTCATTGATGATTCTTCTTCTTTTCTGAGCTCATCAGACTGCTTCTTCCCTGCATTTTCTCATTTGTTCATACATAAGACATCATTTAATTATGAGTAAATTTGTCCTTTTTTTGTTAGCTTGGCCAGAGAAACCTTCTACCTCTGAATGTCCAAACTGCATGCACTTCACATAAACCCCATTTATTTATACTTGTCCTGCCATAGTTGACTGATTGAAAAGTGATACACCACCGGTGCGAGAGAGATAACACCTAGCCAGCAGTTCTAGCAGATATCAGGCAGAACAAAAGACTCGGAACATCATCAACACAGACGGTGCTTCCAGTGTTAACTGCCTAGAACAGGTTTAAATGAAATTGAAATGGTGAAACAAAGGATTTCTTAGTTTCAAACCTGACTATGTCCTCACATAGATCTTGAGCAGGAGGTGAATTTGGTTTTGTAATAATAAGCACTGTCTGTGGCTCTGATTTCCACACCAACTTAATCTGAAAAGATAATGAGCTTTTGACTATAACTGCGGCAAAGCGCACTCATGTACCGTATCAAGCAGTTCGTCACAAACATAGTCCTATATCACTCGGCAAAATATTACAGAAAGGTACTCAAACCTAACCATTCAAGATGAAACCTGAATCATAGTCCACTCTTACCGGCTGACCGACCATTAGGAGTAGACATACCTCTTGAATAGGGCACTGAGCTGTTTTTATAATTCCCTCCTCAACAGACACGATGTCATCAACTTTAAGTTTCCTTTCAAGTTCAAACAATACCTGTCTCAAGAAAGAAGACAAAAATATTCACATGCTTACATGACTCAACAAGTCAAAACTTGCTTATATACTGACAATGTACTTTTACATCAAAAAGTCTTCAGTAAATAAATATATTCCGTATTGATAAATTTAAATAACAGGAAAGAAAATAGATGAGTGACTCCGTGGGAATAGGGGGGCTAGATCTGTGATGTTCGACCTTTTCCGTCCTTTGGTTTTGAATTGCCCCGTGCGCAGAATCACTTTCCCCTCGAGGGAGAACCTCACTGGAATGCATTCCATGCTCATTGTTCATCCAATGATCGCTGTTGGAACGGACGTCATCATTTTTACCTCCCGACATTTTGTCTGTAAGAATATTAGTAAGGGCATTTCAAAGCACTTAAAATGACCAGGATAACAGAGGGAAAATTTGATTGCCAAACCCTATCCAGAGTGTAAAATTTCACACACATCCGTAATTTGTTTCAAATTCTTTCCAGGATTGATGTAACTCACTATAGATGCCCTGAATCTCTAACAATATCTAGATCAAGTATAATTTTAGTGCCTGGACACCAACTAAATGAGGCTTTCCGTTATTTGCATTAACTGGACCGCCGAGGAATCTCCAAGAAGATTCAACATCCATCGATGATACATAACGAATGAACAGTATCGTGGAGAGGAGTTCCTCAAAGTGAATCGAGCCTTCAAAGAGAATGAAGAAAGAAGACAATTGTTCGATTGCTGAGAAGTATATGATCAGAGTATGACGAAGAATATCCAAGAAGATTCAGCATACATCGTTGATCCATAATGGATGTTGCGATTTAGCTGATATGAGTTCGTTAAACTGAATCGAGCCTCCGAAGAGGACAAAAAGGAGAGAAGATCGTTCAGCCACAATGAACAGAGAGTACCGAAAACATATAGGTGAGAATTAAATCACTTTATTGGTGATATGCTGTCAAAGAGTACCATGGCAGCAGGTCTTGATAAACAGTACTAGATTGCGAACGCTCAATTGTGAATGATGTTCATACTAGAACGAATGCACCAAACAGAAGCTTCATGCCTCCTAATCTGTGATTTCTCCAGAACATTCTATCCTATGAAATGGAGCGGTTTGCTTGTTTGTACTGCCTCTGTAGGCAGTGTAAAGAGATGCACACACGTGTTTCCAATTTAGCTGAGTAAAGAGATGAACATACATATTTCTAATTCAAAGTACAAACATATGTAAAATAGAAATAAATTGAAATATTTTTCACGATTTTATTGACCTGACGAGGAAATTTTTTTTAGGATAGGCTCTTATTGTATTTAATTCTAACCGGATGGATTTTAAATGGGTCTAGGTCCAATTAGTGGACCAATATAATAAAATTTTCTCTTTACCTGAAAGATTTACACGAAAGAAAAGGGTTATTTAGTTCAAAACTCAAATTAATATTATCATATTCAAATTTCAGTCCAATCTTACTCCTACTTACATTAACGTGCATAAGCACGCAAATCAGAATGGATGAAGCGAAAGGAGGACCGAACAAATCGTGAACAGTAGGTGCCGAACAAGTCGTGAACAGTAGGTGCCAAACAAGACACCTTCATATACGAAGGAAGGCAACAATATATGAAAAGCTGAAGGAAGGCAACAATATGGAAAGGAAGAAAGGCTAAACTTGAGTTAAATTGGTTAGGCATATTTGCTATGTAATCTCACAAAACCTTGTTGCTCAAACTTCTGCTTTCGTTCCGCAGCCTCAGCTTGAGCAGAAGCCTTCTCTGCAGCAGCTTGCTTTGACCCCTCTGCAATGCATACTGGTTAAGCTATGAACTGCATCTGGGGTTTAAAAAGAAGTTACCGAGAAGTCTAAGTCGTCTCATTAAACTAAGAAGTCAAGTCGTCCAAGAAGTTTAAGTCCTCACCGATACATTTGAATATATGCATTTTATTGTCTATAGCACATGGACAAAATGAAAGAAAAATGCGAATAAAAAAAGTTACCTCGTCAGAAAATTTATTCAAATAATTTATTGGGGGAGGCAAAAGAGAATCGAGGGAGGAGAGACAAATAATGGCTGCACGTTCACAAAAACATTATAAAGTCCAATGTTTCATGACACTTATGTTCCGTCTTTTTTTATTGTTTGATCTTGACCACATGGCCCTGTTAGGCCGGAAAAAGGATCTCCTGCCCTAACGACAGGAGATCTCCACACATGGGAAACCCCCCTCCCAACCATCGTTGGATCCTCTGCCACTAGAATAGGTGATCCGGATCTTGTCAGGCCACCCACAAAGTTTAACCAGAAATTACAACAATAATAACAAAAGGTGCGACCGGTGGGTTGGTGAAGAAAAGGTGTTTAACTAGTCGTAAAAGAAATAAATCATGTCTAGATAAGCTTATTTCTCTTTTTCCCATATTGAAATCTCCATTCTTCATTTCTTGATTTGTGACGGATACATCGTAAAATGGATACGAATCCACACGATAACCGTTAACACCAACAAAAGATGCCACCTCTTGAACTGGACGAGCTGCAAACTCAATCGAATAAAAAGCAGAACTTGATCCAAATGGAAGTCCAGTAAACAAGGCAATTGGCTGCCTACAAGCTCGTCAATAACGAAGGAAATGGACAACACATGGCCTAAAGATCATGGACTAGAGCCTTCGCCACCAGCTAGCTATTGCAAATTTTGCCCGAGTATTACAGCTCGAAGATAAAGACCAAGTACATGGCTGCTATGTGGATACGCCTATCACCTCGGAATTCATAAATTTTACACATAATTATGGCAAGTTCAAATGGGAGACCATATTTAGAATTTATAACTTCCTATCCGTATAGAATTAGGAAGTCATCTATAAATTCAAAATAAATAACTACCAGTAAGTATATCGTTCTTCCGGGTTTACATTTATCTTTAATCTCCTCATAAATTTACCTTTCCGGGAGATCAATTTTCTAGTACCATTTACCTTTGTCGTGACCCTAAATTTTCGATCCTCACATTTCAATTCCTTTACTTTTCTGGCCATAAACTCTCTTGTCCACAATACAAACCATTTTCCGCCAATCCCATCAATTTTATTCTTGTTTAAAATATTTTTATTTTCTTTTTGCTATTGTTGTTATTGGCAATTGCACGAGCAGCTATGCTTAAAAGGTGAATGGTTCCAAATTCCTTCCAAGTTCTTTATAAGTTTCATTTGAAACCTGAAACCTACTTTATATGCCATGAAATCTAAAATAGACCTTGTCACAAGTTACAGGCTGGGTTTTAGGATTTAATTAGTTCCATCCGAATTCTTAATTAAACAATTATAGTGAATCATCTCCTCTAATGACGATCATTTATTTCTATAATCTATTGACCACAACTCATATTTAAACATATAAAGAATTATGAAATATCAACAAAAGAAAGTTTCAGTCACAGATATTGATGGTAATGAAAGTTCATACTAGTGATTCAATATTACTACTCGCCATCAAATACTATGAAATACCACAGAATCGCAGAAAATATGAACTGAGAAAAATACAAAAACTTTTTTTTATGTTCCGAGTTCTAAGCATATAAACGTGGAACTTATCTATTGGAACAGGTTTCTAAAATTTTTAAAAGCTGAAACCTACCTTGCTTATCTTGGAACCTGAAACCTGGTTGGTTTCCATCCGTCCGGTTAACTTGAAATCATGCTCAACCCTAACTATGCCAATGGGATATTCAGCTTCACATGGCATAATATGCCAAGACAAGTTTTGACTTTTGAGATGTTGATGGATTCTCTTCTTTTTGCGGACAATGTCATTGTATTCGAATAAGATTGAGAGCAGGTCATCAAGATTGCTTAATTCATTCCTGAAAAAAAAAAAAAACCTATAACGTCGTCATTTGGAAAAATTTGTATGCTTTTAAAGATTTAGATTTCACCTTGTTGGATTTATGAGTTGTAAATTAACAATGAGCATTTTGTGCACCAAAAGGGATGCGTGATCATCACGTGATCGTTGGGATTGCATTTTATCACTAGCGATGAGGTAAATAGATCATTTGGGGCCTAGTGATCCACTTTGCGAGGTATTTTGAGACAAGTTACGCTATGGATAGGTCTTTTCATAGAAGGCGTCCAATGTTGGGGGCTTTTTTGGGATTTTCCCTAATTTTCTTTCATTGAACAAATTTCACTTCTTCTCTAAAAATGGCATAAGGATTAGTGAAATGCGTGTGCAAATTTCCTATTTCAAACCGGTAAGTCCCACTAATTCTCGAAATTAACTCATACCCAACTTAGGTTCTTCAGTAGGGGTACCAATCCAAACTCATGCCAGTCTACACAATCATGGATCCACCAACTTATAATATTTAAATTGAAAATTAGAGGATAAAATAATGACTAGATCTACGTTGTCAAATCAATGTGATTGTCACGTGACAAAATATTTTAATGTTTCTTTTTTACTTGGAAGGAGGGTTGTATGGCCCATTAGATGAACCTTTTCGACTAAGGTGACTCTTTTTGATTGTTTTCAAAGAAGGTCGCATCATCTAACTTTTTAAGGTATCGAGATTTTTTAAAACATGCATTATGAGTACGATACTTAATTATAGTACACACATAACAAAAGTATTATGCTGTTGAGATTCACCATACGAGATTTTGTGTGCAAATTCGATTTGGATGCAAATAGTACTTCATAAGCATAACCGAAACGGGTGAGTTTTTTGGCAAGGCACTAGTCTTACCAATCTCTCACATTTTTGAAACCTAGCACAGCTTGGATGTGTTTTCTCAAGAAAATCCCATACTATCAGTCATCTCAAAAAATCACCTTAGACCACTGTAGTTTAGATAAAACTCGGCCCCCAACCTCACCAGCCATATCCGAAAATATTCAAAGAAGGGCCGCAAAATTAATAAAGTTATTAATTCAGTTATAGACTTATCAATTTTAATATAAAATTTATATTTTCATGAAATTTCAATGTTATCTTTCGATGCCGATGCAGCGGTCCGGTCATATGTGAGGTGGAAGAAGGTACTTATTATCTAATTACTTTCTCTCTCTTTAACCTTTTCTTTTATTCGTTATTGTTCATCTTCATTCTCTATTGCTCAGTCGCAATCTGTGCCCTCAAATCGTCCTCAATGGAAGCTCTTGGAGGCCAGGCCTGAGTTCTGTGTGTGTGTGTGTGTGTGTGTGTGTGAGAGAGAGAGAGAGAGAGAGAGAGAGAGAGAGAGGCGGCTTGGTCACAGGTGGCCGACCATAGTGGCGTGGCAACAGCGCCCGACGGAGGAGCGGTAGATGGAGCGCAGTCAAGGTGGCGTGAACATGGCAGTGGGGCGGACGATGGTGACGATGGCCATGGATGTAGCACTTCGACGAGTAGAGGGAGTAAGGAAGGGGAGGCGGGAGAGAAAGACGATGAAGATTAAAAAAAAAAATAAAGACTGCAAGATTTAAAAGATTAAGCAAAACATATCATCTGGATTTGTCCATGGTCAATTCGCCAGTCAAAATTATCTTATTAATTAGAATTGGATACCCACATGTTAAGTGAGGCTTTATCCAGTTTCTCCAATTCCCTTGAATTGATGGATGATTCAAATTCAAGTATATTCACTTTAGATGGATGGCTTCTTTTGTAAAAGACCCGATTGAGTGATGTTAATTACACGAGGTTTGATTATATTAAAGCTCACTAAAACAATGTATCCAAAACCAAGAGAGTAGCTGACCAACAAGACTTGTGATTGATCAATGAGATTTCCAAATTCAAATGCAAGATTCGTTAGGAAGAACATCATATCGTATCACCAATGCAAAATGTTTGTAGACTTTGAACGGGACTTCCAGATATGTATGGCTTTTCTCCCTTAAGACTACCGTGTGCACTATCTTCCCATGCGTTAAAAAGTTTTTAACTTATGGCTCTCTAGTCTCTACTACATTGAGTGGCGACACCAACTGCGCAGTATAAAGAAAATGTCTAATTCATTGACGATGGAAAATCATCAATGAACAAAATGCATCGGGTAAGTAAATCGTTATTTATAGAGATGCTATTAAGTCTAATTAAGTCCCGAGCTTTAAATTGATGATTACTCAAGATGACCGATGAAATAAGCCAAAACAAGTTAAGCTTTCAGTTCAAGTAGCCCAATCCACCAATTTGACCCAGTACGCATTGATCATAGTCCATGGACAAAATGAAAGACAAAGTAAATAAATAAACATTCAATGGAGTCCATTCTTCCCTCTTCCTCTGAAGAAAATGTAAGTAAAAGAAAGGGAAGGGGTTCAAAAAAAAAAAAAGCAAGAATGAAAGAAGGAAAGTGCAATTGGTGGGTCGGTGAAAGTGAAAATGATACACTCGCTTGATGAATAATGCGACCAAATCATTTTGGTCAAGATTTACAAGGGTACATTGCTCCTAGGTGATTATGCCTGTTACCTCAAAATTTATAACTTACTGTAAATATCACAAAAGGAGAATTGGAAATCCAGTTTGGAATTCATATTGCAGATTCAAAATTAATGACCGCTGGTAAGTAACCTTTGTACAAACAATCAATCATAGAATACATCTGTTCTCGCTGATTTACGTTGATCTTTAATTTTTATGCTCATTTATGTTACCAGCACTTTGAATTTCTAGTCAATTTACCTTTCTTTGCAACCTTTAGCGCTTTGCATTTCAACTCCTTGGGCGTAAACCACTTTTTTGACATGTCCGGTGGGACCCTCTCTCTGATCCGAGTAAATTGTAATAACGACAACTAGAAATCAATGGGAGGTTGGTAATGCTGCCGGTCACGACAATCCATTAGCAAAAATTAGTGAGGATGACCATACAATGTGAATCTTCTGCTGCTGGAAGATCGACGGTTGTGGAATGCTGACCTCTCTAGGCATCTCATACAAGAGCAGTTTGAGAGAAATTGCACCAAATCTTGATATGGTTTCAACTATGTGAAGGCTGCTTGAACAACAACACGACGACGTGGCTAACTACAATGTGCGGCACATGTCTAACGTGATCAAAACTATAGTCGTCGATCATCAAGTCAAACACTACCATTCTAAGGAAATTCGAAGATGCAAGGGCATGTTCCTTGTTCATCAGGTCAATCTAATAATGCAAGCAATTTAGACCATATTATTCAAATTGGCCTGAATGACGGAAATAATCAAACCATTGGTCAGAATAAGCCAGGTCGGATCAGTAATTTTGGCAAATCAGAATGTCGAGAGACTGAACTAATGCCAGATATTGACAATATGAGGCTAGTCGGTGGAGTTATGCCACTAAATGGGGGCAAACAGTAGGGGTGTGCATGGTCCGAGTTGGGCCGGTCCCGTGCTCAACCCGAGGACCGACCCGTACAATGTCGGTCCTCAATTTTTGGGACCGTGGACCGACCCGTCAAGCTTGGGACCGAGGACCAGACCGACCCTATCGGTCCGGTCCGGTCCCAAGGTCAATCCGGGACCGTAAAATTTTCCGCACAAGTATCGTTATCAACTAAATGCAAAAAGCTTTAGATCTGTTGTTTTATGCAAGGAAAAAATTCACAATGCTCCCCATAAAGAAACTCACACACAAATTTTATAGCTCTTGGGTTCCTTAAACACGTAGCACATGATGTAGAAGATGTGGTTTAAAATTAAAGGTTGCTTTTGCTCTCTTTATTTCGACCTAAAGAGTAAAGACAATATCATAAAAATCAAATTCAAGAACGAGTTGACAGAGGGGTTAGGGATTCAATCTCTCCTATTTTTGACATTGTCTAAGTATAATGAAGTGTGAACTATTGCAATCTATCAAAAAAGCTTGTAAAAAAAACTCACGTGTATTGCCCATTGGACAAAAAAAAAAGTTTGATCTTAACAGAGACAGAACATGACACATCATCTTGGCTACCTTCTAAAGAGGAGCAAAATCGTGACGGGCGAGCTGTGGTCGAGAGGTGGCCGTCGATCGAGCGGGCGAGCGATGGCCGTCGGTCGGGACGAGCGGTGGCTGTTGGGTCGAGGTCGAGGCGACCGGTCAAGCAGTGGCTGTTTGTCGAGGCGAGTGGTGACCGTCGACAAAGGCCCATGGATTATTGGATTTGGGTTTTGGAAATAATGAATTAAGGGAGGTGGAAATAGAATGGACTTATAAAAATAATTAATATTAAATATATATAATGTCGGGTTGGTCCGGGTTAGACCAACCCGACCTCCTAGGACCGAGGACCGACCCGTTCGACTCAAAAACCTGACCAAGACCGGCCGGGTTGTGCCGGTCCAGGGCCGGTCCAGGGTCGACTCTGGACCGTTGCTCACCCCTAGCAAACAGTCGTCTTAGACCTAATGTGCAAATTTGTCTTAAACTCGGACAATTCGGCAAGACCAGTGTCGCCTAAAAAGGCAGCGAGATGAACAACCAAACCTACAACTTGACTCCAGATCAGACGGTGGAAACCGTCACCAGCTCATATAAAAACATGACCAACTCTCTTTTGAGTCTTTTTTTTTTTTTTAATGTTTATCGATCGTAACTTTGACATGTTGGAGAAACTTCTCCCTGACAGGGCCTAGAATAAAAAGAACACCAAACTAGAAAACGCAATCTGATTGAGGCTTTCGTTACGAACTTGCTCAGCCAGAACAAGGAAAGACAGACTCCATACGAGCTCTGATTCTACTAGTTCCCAAACTAGATTGCTCAGTTTATCTAATCAATCTGGTGGTTCTGGGACACTTCATTCATAGAATATGTTCGTGAGAACACCTAACCTTATACCAGTAAGTCGTAGCATGGCAAACGGAGCAATTTTTTTTTTCTTATTGCAGAGTGTGGTCTTGAAGAGGTAATTCGATCCTCCACATCACATTTTTTTGATTGGAAAGTGGAGAATGGTGCGATTCTCTCCCTTCCATAATCCCCCGAAGAAGCATGTGACGAACGCAAGACAATTGGTTAAGGATGACTGAAGTTTCTGACTCTATCAAAATACGCATGCCTTATATTGTACGCTTGAATACTTGAACTTTACCTGATCCGACAGCTTTCGAAGAATATGAAGTAATACATCCTGTACAATTACTACTTCGGTGTTTTAAACATCTTGCCACTATTGAGGCGCTCCCTTCACTTAAAGTGACAACTACAAGTAAGAGTGTCACCGCAGCTTTAGACATTCTACTGTCAACTGGCAGGTATTTCCTTCCATGGGAATCGCTTCATTTATATTATTTTTTTAAATAACTTAACTGGATTTTGTTGGGCAATGCCTAGACAACATGTATTGGGAAGAAAACAATACTCACTGTTCTCGTGGACCATCAAATGACTGAGTCTTTCTCAGATTCCAATGGAGGCCGTCATGGATGCTGCGCAAGAAGTCACTGGTGGAATCAACCAGACAAGCAGTAGGGACGGGCCATGGGGCCATTCTACAGATGAGTGCATCCCCGGCTGCTAACTCTTTCCTGTCCTTGCCATCGAATGATGCCCATGCAGGAGATCGGCTGTTGAAAGGTACTTGCACCCGAACAGTGACATGTTCGGGTAATATCAATGGCCTAAAGGATAAGGAATGAGGACATATCGGTGTGAATAGTATTCCAGGAACCTGCAAATTGACACAGCAGATTCAGCAGTGCTAACTTGCCACATTAAAATAAAAAAATTGTTTTCCTGATGGATAACGCTTTTACGTCGTAAGTGGATAGATTGTAATTGATATGCAATTAACTCATGATCATCTAAAATCAAATTTCTTTTCATTTTTCAGAGAGCCTTTGGCTTCCCAGGTCTACAGCTATGAGGCCTGGAAGACAAGCATTGATGAAAATGAGAAAGTAAAGAGCAATCTTCTAATTGATTGCTATAGTAGAGAAAATGACTGGTATATTTGTTTGTAAGCCTGTGCAAAGCACATATATAGATTTATTTTTTTATCTTGAACACCTTGTAGACTCAGATGAGAATATATATTCCTGCCGTTGCAACATCAAGGGAAAAACCTGATTTGTCTTCTCATAGTTAACTACTAAAATTCCTCCACTGAAAAAATTACTAATTTGAATATTGATATAAATAGAGAAAAAACAATAAACGCTAAGAGAGGTTTGTGATACCTGTGGATGGACCATTGATCCTCCAGCCGCCAATGAATAGGCAGTGCTACCAGATGTAGTTGACAAGATTAGCCCATCCCCTTGTACCAAAGTGACGAAAGAGTTATCACAATAGCACTCCAGATTTGTGAGGTATGATGATATTCCCCGATCAATTGTAACTTCATTCAAAACAAGTTTTTGTTCTTCTGTTTCATAGTCATTTCTAGCCGAATCCCTGACAACACGACACAGCAACCGATGCCGTAATGTTATGCTGATTGGACCTTTAAGAATCGAATTCAGGTGTTCTTTGTAGTGTTCACTGTCTGAAGTGTGTTGAGGATCACTTTTTCAAGTCATCAACCGGTGAGAGTATTCGGTTTTTAGTTGATGGCATCTTTTGCATCCACATACTTGGATCATTTCATGCCAAAAAGGGCATCCTAAAACTTTTGAAAAGCAAAGGATACAGAAAGGGGTCATAAAGCCCAAGGACCCTAGAGAAAAGGGGACAACAGGGGGCACTGGCCCTTTGAACATTGATGCTGCCTGCAAATAAACAGAATTGTATTTGCTACTTAAGATTCAAATGAAAATTCAATAAGAACGTTAGAGGTATGACTGAGTCAATTTCACCATGGAAGCATATATATATATATATATATATATATATATATATTTGGTAAATTAAGAGATTAGTATAGATCTTTACTGCCAAAATATACAAAGGGGGAGATGCCTGGTACAACAAGAGGACCACACTTAGTACAAGATAATACTAAGTGTAGGAGTACCATGGAAGCATATATTCATTTAGTTGAGTAATGAAAAACGGAACTAATAGATGAACATGCATGGTCTCAAGTTGCAGTGAAGTGATCATACCTTGAGATACCTGCATTGAATAGCAACAAGAATATACAATTTGCCGATCATATGGGAAGACGGACGGTTAAACACTGAGAATGTCCAAACTGAATGGATGCTACCCTGCGGCTCCTCAGGGTTTCCCATTTTGTTTCCAGTCAGTTCACCTCAGGGCTAAACACTGAGCACCGCTCTATGAGCCAATTTGAAGGAAAACTGGCGCTAAATGCTTTTTACGATTAAGTAAAGGCATACACAATACTTAGAGCCAATAAAGAGGACACGGAATCTTAGCCAAATAACCTATATAGTTTCATGGCCCGTGTTGCATCGCCTTAAGTTGCCTTTTCTTCCCTGGCTATACAAATTTCAATTGGTGCCGAATTGCTTTTTATGATAACCTTTCCTTTCCTAAGGTAACACTGAAATACTAATGCCTTGTTAGCTTATGATGAATTTTGTGTCACGGGCATATCTTGTAGCTACTTTGGTGAGAATGGACACAACATTTGGAGACTCTCTAAATCAACAATTGGCTTTTTGGGCCTGAACATAATACTTAACAGCGATAACATTTATATGATATATAAGAACACACATTGTTTTCCAAATTGTTACATAAATCAAGAGGATGCCTTCAATATGTAAGGCTGAGGAATGTACCATCCCAAAGAATAGTCTAATAGACTTTGCTCCAAAATGCTATGATACACAAACACTTGCAGCACAGAAGAATTTTGATATAGGGTATGCATTGATACTATTCTTCTTGCAATACTTTGATCGATTTGGTGGAAAAGAAAGTTTTAAGAGTTTTTAGAAATTGAGAATGATTACCGTTTTACAAAGTAGACAAACAGCATTCTGATTTTTATATTGCATAAAATCCTTGGAAACTTTCTAGTAGAGTATGGATACCAATCAACATCTCTTTTGCATCACAGAGCGCAGAAAAAGACTCCATCTTAGTCAATAATTTCCCCATCTCCTTTTAGGATAAGAAAAGAAAAAAAGATCGATTCATAATTTGTCAAACGGACTTGATTATCCAAGTAAACTGAACTATGCAATTACTTTATATTAGAAAAACAAGGGCTATCACACTCAGGCCTGGCTATGATGCTACACTCAGTAACCAACCATGGAAAAACAGCAGAAAAAAGGACTCATCACTGATTATAATGGAAATGATGAACGCACTGCCTTGCAAATCAATGATAGGGAGGGGAAAACAAGCAAACTTACCCAAAGGACAGTTCCATCGCCACCAAGGGTGACCACAAGGTCAACTTTCTTGTGCAAGTCCAGAATCTCACTTTCTGAAACAAAAATCAAACAGAACAAATCAGCGACAATGGTAGCATGATTAGATCATAATTAACATGAGACACCAATTTGAAAAGCCTATGAGGTTGAAGTCTTATCATCATTTTATTTAGCATTACTACAGTCGTGATAATAATTGTCTCAGATGATATAGCACAAACCCACAATTTTTGCGAATAAGCTGATTTCGAGAGATCAAATTTGAAACACATTAATGGAAAAATGTTGCTATTTCAAGTGGAAACTTGTTGGTTACCAAAAAGAGTAAAACTTTGTCAAATCCAATAACTAAAGCACACTGCAGTGAAAGAGACTAACATTCTCGCTGAAAAGGTACTCTAGAAGAGAAGAGAAGAGATCTGGCAGATAAATACATATATATCCTCAAAAAGTAAAAGAGAAAGACCAATTGAGTGATCCTAAGTAAATTGCACCAACTAGTTGTAATATTTTCCCACACTCACCATCTTGCCAAGTTTGCACAAACTCCAAGGAAGATGAATCAGTGAGAAGCTCTGACCGCACACTTGGTTCCACATAAATGTTCAAGTTCTTGTGGTCCTTTAACCATCTAGCAATAGAAAATGAAGGAATTAATTTTTAATAATTAGAAGAATGTGAACGAGTCCATGAATTTTTTATCAATACTAGTACTTAAAGATGTGGGAGTTTACCCAAATACTAAGGTAATCTGAGAGTTGCACTGTTTTTTGCAAGAAATTACAAGCCATTAATTTACTAAATGATGGACCAATAGCCAGTGACTTTAACCTGTTGTGAACTGCACTAAAGATACCTAAGATTGCAAGAAAAGAACGTATTCAAGTACCGTTAAGCTTGGAAACTATAAGCTCCATCCAAACAGCTCAATCAATATTATCTGACTATTGGCCACAAAAGCTGCAGGCTCGGCCATAATCAATCACAATAATTGAAGAAATAAAATAAAGACTTCCCCAACAATAAGCACTAAGCAACAACAGCCTCATCCAAAGATAAGTCCAGCAATAATTTGGAGGAGTATTAATAGAAAAAGTAGTTCTAAATTACAATTTGTGTTGCAGTATTACTGGATACAAAACGTTAAGAAAGAAACTTGAGAGCATCATAAGCCAGACATCATTTTATTATAAGTGAATTTGTCCTCTTTCGTTAGTTTAGCCAGAGGAATCCTATATCAACGTTGTAAAGAATAGGCAAACGGCATTCACACCACATAGAGTCCATTCCCATTCCTACTTGTCCTGCTGTGGTTTGGTGATCGAATTCAAAGACCACTGGTTTGACAGAGAAAAACCTAGCCAGCAGTTTAAGAAGGAATTAGGCAGAACAGTAGTTACAGAAGATCATCCACATAGACTTTGCTGTCAATGGTAAATGCCTAGAACAGGTTGAAAGAAATCAAAATGGTGAAACTAAGGATTTTTTTAGTTTCAAACCTGACTATCTCCCCACATAGAACTCGAACAGAATTTGAATTTGGTTTTGTCATAATAAGCACTGTCTGTGGAGGAGATTCCCACTCCAAAGCAATCTGTAAAGATAATGAGTTTGCCATCATAACAGCAGTGAAGCATGCTCATGTACCGTGCTATATTAAGCAGTTCATCATAATAGTAGTCCTATATCATGTGGCATATAATCGCAGAATGGTACTCAAACCAAACCATTCTAGTTGAAATATAAATCATAGTCCCCTCTTAAACACTGACTGATCATTAGGAGAAGACATACCTGTTTACTAGTGCGCCCAGCTCTCGTTATATTTCCCTTTTCAAAAGACACAATGTCATGTTTGTGCTGATCATTTCTCTCACCTTTGCACCTCCATGAAAGTTTAAATGATGCCTGTCTCCAGAAAGAAATATGAGTTAAACCAAATATTGACATGGTTACATGACTGAACAAGTCAGGTATTGCTTGTACACCAACAGAGTACTTATAGAGCAAACTGTCTTCATTAATAAATTTACAAGTTGCCTGACCAGTAAATTTGTTTATACTCCATGAGATAACATGATGCGTATTTTGAGAGAGAGAGAGAGAGAGAGAGAGAGCAATGTGATTAGTAGAAGCCCCTATGATTTATATTATAGTAAGCAATCTCCATGACCAGTGTTATCTCTATGAAAAGGTAGTAATAAGAACAAGAGGTTTAAAGTTCTCTATCATCCTGGCATCAAGCCATTTCTTTACAAGACCTCCCTTACGGTTCTGTAGTGATGACTCGAACAACAGGAAAGAGAATTGATAACATTAACTATCAGGATAGAGAGGACCGATGTCAGACATTCGACCTTTCTCATCATTCGAGTTGCCCTTGATGCAGAATCATTTTGCCCATTAAAGAGAACCTCATGCGAGCAAATTCCATGCTCCGCACAACACCTTTCAGGTTGCTTGTTGGTTTGATTACACAAATCATTCTTGTCATCCAAGTTTTGTGTACTCTCGCGATGACCACCATCATCATGCTTGCCTCCTGATATTTTGTCTGTAAGAGTATTAATAAGGTCTTTTCAAAATACTTAAAAAGACAAGGACAACAAAGAAAAAAATCTGATTGCCAAACCCTGTACAGTGAGTAAAATTTCTCATCCATCTGTAAATTGTTTCAAATTCTTTCCAAAATTTCAATGTAATTTCTTAAACATGCCTGGCATCTCCAACAAAACCTAGAGCAAGTACACTGTCAGACTGTCGGTGCCTGGACAACTACTAAATGAAGCTTTTCCACTAAGCTTGTCAGATGCAACTAACATCACTATGTGCATTAGCTTATGGATTTACAAGGAATATCCAAGAAGATTCAACATGTATCGATGATCCATGATGGATTAATGATTTAACTTATAGGAGTTCATTAGACTGCTTGTGTTTTCAGTAAGGTAAAAAAGAGAGAGAAGACAATCGTTGAATCACTAAGAAGTGTGATCAGAGAATACCAAAAAATACGTGACTGTAAGATCACCTTATTAACGAAGTGCTGTCGAAGAATACCATAGCAGCAGGTCTTACTAAACTATGCTCAATGATGGACATTTTATCATAGATGATGTCAATACCAAAAGGAATGCACCAAACAGAAGACTTTATCCTAATCTGTGATTAACCCAGAACTTTTCTATCCTATGAAATGGAAGACTTTAGTCGTTTGTACTGTCTCTCTAAGCTGTGCAATGGTATGTACATATATTTACATAATTTAGCTGTGCAAAGAAATGCACATATGCATTTCTAATTTAGGTATACACAATACATAGGCATGCATATCAGAATTGTGTGAAGCAAAAGGACCAAAAAATTCATGAATAATGGGAGCCAAACAAGACACCATGATGTCTTGGTAACACATTCATGAAAAGCTGAAGGAAGGCAGCAATTACATAAAGGAACAAAGATGAAACTTAAGTTAAATAGGTCGAGCATATTTGCTATGTAATCTCACAAAACCTTGTTGATGAAAGTCCTGCTTCCGTGCTCTCTCAAGTTCATACTTCCGCTTCCATTCTGCTGCCTCCGCTTGAGCAGATGCCTTTCCTTCAGCAGCTCGCCTTAATGCCTTTGCAACAGCTACAGGTTAAGTACAGATATTAATTCATGAACTGTGTCTGGGGTTCAGAGATAAATGCAACTGTCCAAACGTACTTCTCAAAGCCTCTGAAAATTCTATGAGATGGTCGTCGTTATCATGAACAGGAGTGTGTCGCAGAAGTTCCTGGATTGCCTCTTCAGAATTTACAAGAGAAGCCGAATCAATAAAACCATTCTCCGGCTGTGAGCTAGAATAACTTGCATCATCCTGTTCGTAAATGGCTCATCAATATATAAGCATATCACAAATAATGGCTACAAGCATAATGCTTGGTCCTTGTCCTTGCTGAAATAAAGAGCATGCAATGCCAAACTATGCATACCAAAGTGCTAGCTAAACATTAAACACGGGAATGATTATTTAATTTCATTTCATTTCTTATTTTCCGAATCCATTTCACGACCACTATTTCCTAATTATTGGCTAACTAGCATTATACCTGATGGTGGAGTCACCTCTCGAAACAAGAACAACTGTTGTCACAGACTAGGAATTAAATAATAAACTGGTAATAGCGCCTGGTAGTGGAGTTAATCAAACAAATGATCAGTAAATAACTTCCCCCCAGAAGAATTGAACATGACAGCTCTTTAGACACAAATTGACCAGGAGAACCCTAAACTAGGCACATTTCAAAATTTTCCATATGCGCGCTTCGAATGATTTTTCTACACCGCCTCTTATAAGCAAGTCTAGAAGACCCAATTCTCCCGCACTGAATTGCCGAAATCCCGAGCTCATAGATTCTCAGTACTACTGCTGCTAACCGCGCCCTTTGCACAAAAGCCTCAACAACTATTTCGTCACCAGCAAACAAATTAAACGCGCCTCGACAATTTCCGACTCCCGGCCACCAAATGATCCATCCCTACATTCCACGGCTCAAACAACTCCCTCCTCCGCGCGCTCTTCTCGATAAATCCAGAAAGCAAACAAAAAAGGAAGAGATAGCAAACCAAACAAATGGAACGCGAACTCCACATCGTTACTCCCCCGGGTCACGACTGTTCTAGGATCACCAGCAAGCACTAAACAACTGCATGCCAGTTCGATTCGGATCGAGGAGCTCGACGCGAACTGAAGCCGGAGAGGATCGAGCATACACGCACGGACGCCAGCTTCACGCAGTCGCACGCTCGCACTCACGCGCACACACACAGAGAAAGAGAGATTACAGCTGAATTCATCTTGCCGGAGTACATGGATGAGCAATTGGAGTCGACGAGTCCGAGAGAGAGAGAGAGAGCTTGAGCCCCGATGACTGAATCGTCAACACAGAAGAAATCTCTCTTACCCGCACAACCGCATCACGCGGCAAGAGACATATAGAGGGGAGGGGCCGGTGGAGATTCAGGTGGGGCCCGCACTCGGGGAAGTGCTTGGGGAGGAGTAGGTACTCAACGATCCCTTCCTTGTCTCTGGCGTTACACGGAGCGATGGTCTCCTGCGCCTGGCACTTCATGGGACCGTCGTGGGTACCCATTCACGGCACGACGCGTGGATAATCTCCGCGTTCGTCCCCACGTGTCGCGGTCAAAGGAGCCCTAAGGGTACGCCCGTTGGACAGAGCAATGTAGAACGGAAGAGATAAGCGCAGACCTTCCTTTCTCCGTTGTATCTCCTTGGACAGCGTCTGACTTTTGGGGGGAAAAGCAAATTCAATACAAAATTTCTCGAAAATATGAGGAATTAATATCATTAAAAATCTAAAACTATATTTATTAAGACACCTATTTTAACATCGTTTCTATAACAACTAAAAATTCTAAACTTATTTATTGTAACCTATATACTTCAAAGCCAAAAAAAAAACTACAAATTTGTGTCTACACAACAAATATACACGAGATTTTTCGAAAAATGTGACCCAATTATGAAATTAATATCACTAAAAATATTTAGATAACTTTTTAATTCACCAAAATTTATAAACTTACTTATCATGACACAAGTACTTCAAAGTCATAAAAGAAACTTCAAATTTATACAAATATGATAAATATACATTGGATGAAATAGAAGTAGATGACATACATGTCACGCTTATATAAGTTTGGATTTTTCCCGTGGTATAAAAAAAGTTTGGGCCATTTGTATCACAGTGAAGAAGTTTAGTACTTTTTGTCACTCAAAAATTTCATAGAGCATTTGTGTTATGATAAACATAGTTTGGATTTTTAGTAGTATCTGCCTTTAATTATATTGCTAATAAAAAATAATCAACAAAAGTTATTTACATTATCAATAGCGATTTATACTCCAACGCGGATGATAAAAATATTTTTCATTCGTTCATTTTTGCGAGTGCAATAAACAGCCATTTTTCGAAAAATAATTTTCAACTTATAAATTTTTCATTTGGTAAACACATCCCGAGCGCAATTGAAATAGTTGTTAATGAGTAGCCAACACCATGATTAAAAATACTTTTAAAAATCTATTGTATGCTCGGTCAATGTTCGAGCGCGCTGACTAAAAAAATGTTTTCCATTGTTATCGGGGTTTCAACTTTTTCTTTTTATATGATTTCGTAATTCAGTTGAATATCAGGCGGACCTCAACTTCTTCTTCTTCTTTCCTTAATCTTTTTGGGCTGGGCCCCGTTCGCATCAGCCATGATGCAATGTGGCGGGTTGGTTATGCACCTGCCTCCCTTGGTCGTGCGCCGAAATGGCGACTTCTTTTTCCTTTTTTGCTACGAGGAGAAAATAACGAATGCTGCGAATTGGACCCCCATCTATTCCATCGACTATGCATCGTTATGTTCTGGCTTGATTTGGAGCTACGATGATCGACCGTCCTCGGCCTCGATCTGGTAGTTGGTACCGCGACGATCATCGTGGGGAATCAATTTCTCATCCGATCTATCTCCACGCGGCTTTCATCGCGTGAATTTGACGTTCCCTTAATTTGAAAATCGAGTCGTCGTCGTCGTCATCGTCGTCGTCGTCATCCTTTCTCACCTGTTAATGCTTCTCATCGTGTCGGCAGGAGCATGACTAATCTCATCGACTAAGCACGATTCATTGTGCTCTTTCCTGTATCAAGGGATAAAAACGGAAAAGGAAAAGAAATGCTACAAAGGATGATACATAATAGATTTCTTAGACCATCTGACCAAATTTGCGTAAGATGTCTAATGGAGTCCGTACTTCCCCAAAGGAGGACAGTCGGTTTCTTTTGACGAAAGCTGTGAATTTGGACCCCATCTATTTCATTGATTACTATCGTCATCTACCGGCTTGACTCGGAGCTCCGATAATCAATGGGGCTCGCCCTTGTTTGGGCAATTGATACTACAACCGCCGTCGTAGGTAATCAATTTCTCGCCCCATCTACCTCCATCCCTTTCGTGACCGGTCTCATCGAATAATCACGATCAATCTTCTGCTACGAAAGTTTCATCTGTCGTGTCGCCAGTTGACGCGATATGCAACAAGCAACCGCTTCGCATATCTTGTCCATGAACGAATCATAATCTGTATAATGAGTAGTTAAACGATACGTCATGATACGATGAATTATATTGTATACTGTCGTATTTTAATATTTTCAATATGACACGGAAGTTTTATACATGGGTCCCCAAGCCTTTTTATCTTCCCTAAATGACCAAAGTCCGCATATGATATAGACTATAGTCCATGGCCAAAACAAATTTAAAAAAAAAAACAACTGAAAAATTTTATTGGAATGGGTCGGACAATTTCCTAGTACTTATTTATTCGGGGCCAGAATGGAGCTGAGGGAGGAGAAAACAAAGTAGTCAACGGCCCATCGCAGCTGTGTTTCGTCTTCAGTTACAGGTGGACTTTGACCGTAGCTCGGCCCGTCTTCCCACGAAGTTTAACCGCAAATTAAAAAATGTTAAAAAAAAATAGAATAGGGCAAAGAAAGCACGAAGAAAGGGCGATTGGTTGGCCGGCGCCGGGCCGGTCGGTTGGTGGGGATTTAAAAAAAAAACTTCTTTGATCAATGACGCGGTTAAATAATTTTAATCAAAGAAATACGCTTAAATAATCACTTTAATCAAAGAAATAACTCCCTTTTTTATGACCAAAAAATCCATCGCGGGTCCTTCGTATCCGGGCATGCTCACAACTGCAGGTTTTGAACTCTTGATATTGATAATGAGGAAGAAACTTTTAATTAACACAGTTATAATAACTTGTTTATAGACGGTTTTTTCATTTTCCATTTCGCTTCACTTTTTTTTTATTCATTCTGAAACTATCCTTCACATCATCAAAGCATTAAAAAAAAGAAGTCAAAAATTAAATTTTATCTACCAGTCGATCGCCCGCTTTCTTCATTCAAAGAGAATAATGATCCTTAACTTTTTCCTTTGGTCGAGGGATAAAAAAAGTCAACAAAGATTCTAAACTATGCACGCTCCAGCACATTTATTTTAAACTTTTCTCATGACACAAAAATCTAAACTTATATTTATTACGACATATTTATCTTAAACTTATACAATTTATCAAATCTATCTCAAACTTATTTTGTGGCGCAAAAAATCATAAATTTGTATTCATGAGACATATTTATCCCAAAAATCCGATGTGACAGAAAAAATTGATGTTTTTTGTATCATAAAGAAGTTTGGAAGTAATGTGTTGTACAAGTATAAGTTTGAAATTATTGTGTTATGAAAAATGGTTTAGGATAGATTTTTTTTTTTTTGGTCGAAAGGTTTAGGATAGATAGGTTACGGTAAATCTCGCGCATCAAACTTCGTGCACTTTACGACGCTGCAGGGATATTAACAATCAACAGTAGCTTTCATTGACCGCCGGGGCGAGCCCAAGCTCGCATCGATCCGGCCCAAGATTGCATCGGCCCAGACCAAGAACCTATAGATCCAGCCCAGCCCAGCGAATTTCGAGCCCCTCTTTTTTCCCCTGTCGCTGCATCGCCTACCTCTGCTCATCGTCACTCCTGCTCCGACAGCGAAACTGTAAGGCGACGGCGACGACGATACATCGCCTCTCTCCTTCTCTCCTCCCCCCTCCGTCGCAGTGGTTTGATCTCTGCAACACCTTCGGTTATCATTGTACGAATCGAATCTCCGATCCCCAGCTTCCTCGTCAATCTGTTTACCTTCGTTCCTTCTTTCTCAATGCATTCACTCGTGGACTCTCCAAAAGATACCTATCGAGAGGGAAACGCAGAAGAGGAGGAGGAGGAGGAAGAAGAAGATGACGGTGAATCGATGAACGCTTCTCTGGCCACCACCGCCACCGATGGGCAGCCGCTAGATTCCGTGGAGCAGGCGTCCGAGCCCGAGCCTCCCACCGGGGCTGCATCGGAGGATTTGTCCTCGGAGGAGCCCCCTTCCGATGACACATTTAAATCTCGGAAGCGAATGAGGGTGGATGAAAACAACGGGGACGGAGAAGAAGAAGTGGTGTCACCCAGGAACCAGAATCATTTGTCGTCGCTCGCATCTCGGGCACCGGATCAGCAACAACATGGACGCGAGCTGTTAGGGGATGATGAGCTATCGGCATTGCGTGAAGCAGGTGTTAGTAATGGCGAGGTCGACGGTTTTCTCAATGGTGGCTTGAAAACTGCAGGTGGCACTGCTTCAAGCGCCGGCAGTGGGAAGAAATCGAAGAAGAAGAACAGCAATGTGTGGGTGACCAAAACTACGCGGAAAGGGAAGAAGAAGAGCAAGAACGGCGGCAATAGTAACCACACTGTGCCTGCTGAGGACACCGTATTGATTGCTCCTGTCCCTAGGTTTCCAGACAGAAACGACGATGCGCCAGACATGAAAATATGCTTGTCCAAGGTTTATAAGGCCGAGAAAGTAGAATTAAGCGAGGATAGATTGAGTGCGGGCAGTTCCAAGGGGTATAGAATGGTGAGAGCCACGAGAGGAGTGGTTGAAGGAGCTTGGTATTTTGAGATAAAGGTGGAGAGACTGGGTGAGACAGGGCATACCAGGTTAGGATGGTCCACGGAGAAGGCGGACTTGCAGGCTCCAGTTGGGTTTGACGGGAACAGTTTTGGGTATAGAGATATTGATGGGAGTAAGGTGCATAAGGCACTGAGAGACAAATATGGGGAGGAAGGGTATAAAGAAGGCGATGTCATCGGATTTTACATAAATTTGCCCGATGGGGGATTATATGCGCCGAAGCTGCCGCAATTGGTTTGGTACAAGGGTCAGAGATATGTTTGCATGGCCGATCCAAAAGAAGATCCCCCGAAAGTTATACCTGGTAAGTTAGCCATTGTTTGCCATTCTAGCATTATATCCAATGTTATCTTTGCATATCCATGTTCTTCCTTTACTTAGAAGCTAATATCAACGACTATACATCGCCAGAGGAAGGAAGAGAAGCATTGCTTTTGCAGACACGTTTTTACTTACACATGCTCGTTACTTGCATATTTGGCTGACTGTTGCCTTGTCTCTATGTCTTTGAAGTCATATATCAGAAGTAAAACAGTTTTCAAGTTCAAGAAAGTTACTTATGTTTGGAATGTAGTATGCTTGTCTTTCTTATTTCTTTTCCAGTTTTCATTTCAAGGATGTTATGTTTGAAAGTTGGCACGTAGGAGACATTTGATTTGCAAGTTTATTCCTCGAGTTAATATCTCAAGGGGAAATCTTTTCAGTAACGGCAGCTGTTCATGATGATGATGCCAGATAGATATTCCTTGAGCCATTTGTTGTGGAGCAATATCTTCTGTACAAATATGACATCTCTTTCATACCAACATAAAATGGCACCATCCTCTCTTTGGGTTATATTGAGTATCATCCCTTCAAAAATCAGAAAATCTCAGATTATGGGTGTATGATCATGTGAAATGAGGTTTCAGAGTTTTCTAATTTCTTAGACTTTGTTATGGTAGGTATCTATTAAATGAGGTGGGATATTGCCATAATTGAGATGGACATGGTGACAAAGGCTTTTTCCTATGCTGATGTTGCTTTGTTTTTTGAATTTTGCCTCTGTTGAAGAATAGTTGATGCGATTTGTCCTTTGAAAAAGAGCCTAATGCCAGCCACAGATTGATTTTTAATATCAGTGTTCAGCTTATTTTGATGCATATCATTCTGTGCATGCAGGAAGTGAGATTTCTTTTTTCAGAAATGGAGTTTGTCAAGGGGTTGCTTTTGAAGATCTGCATGGGGGTCGGTACTACCCAGCTGCTTCAATGTATACTCTTCCAAATGAACCAAACTGTGTCGTCAGGTTCAACTTTGGTCCCAAGTTTGAATGCTTTCCAAGTGACTTTGGAGGACGTCCAATCCCGAAGCCTTTGATCGAAATCCCTTATCAAGGGTATGACAGCCACATGGATAATGGTGGCTCTTCAGAGCAAAATCACTGACCAAGAGAAATTCCTAAAATTACGTAACTTAGGAACCATATAGAGACATTGATTTGAGTTTGACATTTGATTGTAATTCTTATGATTGCGGAACCAGCATGCTTAAGGAATGATAAAATTTATCTTTTTTTCCAAAATGCCTGCATTAAGCTCATTTTCTTTTTGTGGAAACGTGTCTTTCTTATGAGCTAACATCATGTTTATCAGGTTGTTTTACTGATCATCACAGGGTTGATAGTATTGTGGTTTTTTCGTGATGGTTTTATTCCCTTTTCCACTGTGGACTATTTTGTTAGGAGCATTACTAGGGATGGGGAAGTCGGTCCTTGTTAGGCACAAATAGTCAGACGTTAGAGACGGCTCTTCTCCTTTTTTTATCTTTTTTTTGGGGGGGAAGGGGGAGATGTGTAGGGTGGGACACAATGGAGCTGTATAGTTTTCCTGACAAGTAGTAGTTCTGGGTGGAACACAATGGAGATATATAGTTTTTTGACATAGTCATATTTCCTCTCACCTGACGGTCATTGTGGATTACAGGCAATGGTTTCTTCCACTTAGGTAGTCTCTAGCATCACGTGTGAAATAAGATCGAAAATAATAAAGCGACTCTTCTGGGATCAGTTTAGCATCATACACGGATTATGGGTTTTTCAGTTGTCTTTTTTATTTGGCTGTCTGCAAAGGAAGTGACAAACACCACCAAAAGAAAGCTCTGAGCGCCCAATGGGACCAAGACAAAAACAGATGTGGGGCAATAAGCTGGTAAGACCGATTATTCCTTTCAGAATTATCATATAGGTTTTCCTTCAACCTAGTTCGTTTTTTATTATTGCTGCAGCACCATTGCTCGGTGTAAATAATAAAAAATGAAATATGGCTTGGTAATGCCTTGTGCCGGTACTGATAGGTGGCCCCTTTACAAAAGCATGAGTGATCTCACCGAGGAAGCACCAGCAGTTAGCACAAGTAAACCGCAAATAAATCAGGTGGGTCAAATTCTCCCCCACAAAAACTCTATGAAATATGGCTCCTTTTCTTGTCTTTTGTTAATGCAAAGTCTTGATAATTTGCATTTTGGAGTCTTCCTTGACCAGAGGAAATGTGAAATAGTTGAATAAAAACTGGAAGTTAAGTGCTCCTCAAGGCTGAAAAAATAAGGAAGCACAAGCTGGAGGTCCCTATTTTCTTGATTGAAGATGCAGTCCGATTCATTGAAGTGCCACTTGGTGACTTGCCAAGTGGTATTAAGTTCTTTTCATACTTACATCTAAAATAACTAGTGGTCAGTGATAACTGCCTGGAAAATTTAGGTCTTTCTGGAGTTTTCTCTTTTTGGATAAGTTAGAAATACAAAGTGAGGAAAACCACCTGCAATGCCATGCACCAAAGTTGATGTATGATAGTGGATAACGCCAGAATGCCTTTGGAAGGTCGAGAAGTGATCGGAAGTACCCTGATGTCATCATCACAATTCCTTGTATGAGGAAATTAGAAAAGAACGAAAATAACCTTCGGTTTGTTTAAAAGCAGGATGAGAATCTGACGGAGAGAAACTACAAACTTATCATATATCCCTGCTCCTATAATGATTCCCATCAGAAAGTGAAGCTATAATCATCATGCGCCTCTCTACAACAGCAATGGAGCTGAAAAGATCAAGGCAGACATACAAACAAAAGGAGAATTCTGACTGAAATTTCACCTTTTATGTCTGTCTAAGCAATGGGATCCCTTTAATGTCAACAGCAATGGGATCCCTTTTATGTCTGTCTAAGCAATGCTTTAATTTCTGCTGTCACCAATATTGTAGCTGGATCCAACAAATTCTTGGTTTCCTTGGTTGAAAAGTTAGAAATAACCATAATGCTAATGAAGAAGTAGACACTAGAAAAAGTAAAAAGTGCATTGCAATTTGTGCTTGTAAAAATTTCTTAAAAGAGCTGCTTAATTATCACCACACAATTAAGCAGCCTTAAAATCTGAAATTCCAGCTTCTGTGACAATAATTAGCATCTCCAGTCTAAAAACTTGAGCTTGTCTTTTTCACTTATGAGCCTGTCTTATGCATTCATTCTGCCTCAATATGGAAGTGACTTACAACAATCCTTGTACTGTGTTGAGAAGCTAATACAGGCGAAAGAAATTTGAAGCTGTGATTACATCTGTACATGTTTTCTGCAGGATCCCATGAAAGCTGCAACTGTGTGAAAGTCAGAATTGATACAATGAAGTGATCTGAAGGATATCTGGTATTTGGACAGGGAAAGACTGCTTCAGCAAAAAAACTGTGGAATAAAAATGAAAAAGGAAATATGAAGTATGATACACTCTTTGGATTATTCAAATGTTTAAACGTTTGTTTGAGAAAACTTTGCAATATTCCCCTGTAAATATGAGCATTTGAATTTCTTTGAACATGGTATTGTTTTTCTCTTTGTCAACTAGACTCGAAGTAGACTAGCATGTCAAATTTTATTTAAAAAAATGAGCTTTATCATCTTTCGCATATCATTCCCTTTTGGACGGCCTTCGTGAGAAGAGGCATAGATGGAATTTTAGCTAAATATGATCTCATTGTAAGCAGAACTTCGTAATAATGTTAAAGATGAGTCATGACATATTTCTACCTCTACCGCCAGCTTTGCCTTTCGGAGATAGACTGTTTCACCACCAGGAAGAAGATATAGATCATTAAATAACGCAAAAACTTCACCACTGGGTTAGTGGATTGCAGAGAGAATTGTTCTGCTATCATGAATGATGTTTCTTAGTGTCTGCACTACGAAGAAAGATGAAGCACTATCCGATCCCCTGGTGGGTTCGTCAAGAAACAATAATTGTGGTCTCGTCAGTAATTCTAGTGCAATGCTGAGCCTCTTTTTTCTCTCCTCCACTTATACCTCGTATTTGACAGTTTCCTATAAGTTGGTCGGAACAATCTTGAAGACCCATTGTGCTCTCGATGATGCCACGTATTTCATCTTTGGTCATGGTAGATGGTAGCCTCAAGTCAGCGGAGTACCTTATTGTTTCTCTGACTCTGAGAGTTCCCAAAAACATATCATGTTGGGTTACATGAGCCTGATATTGCAGGAGACTCTGAATCAGAAGATAATATTCCTAGAGTTGCATCTTTCATAGTGCTAATTCAAGTTCTGTTTATGCAAACCGTGAAACTTGAGGTCTCGATGTGCGATGAAGCATGAAAGCAATTTGCAGCAATTGAAATGGGTGAGAACATGTATAAACGCTTCCAGCTGCATCGACCGTCACAAAGTTTAATATGCAAGTCTAACTTGTACTTCAACAGAATGGGAACATGGTGAATAGGAATGTTTCCTTTTCAGTTATCCTCATGAGATCTTTGATAGAAACTTTGAAAAAAGACGGCCATTTATTTTTCGTAAAGTCACTTTAATCTTCATCAGTAGCCGTAGAATGGTAAAGCAAGAACTCAACTGGAGAACATGAAAGGATTCGGTCCCAGTATGCTGGTAAGGTTTATTAATTGACTGACTGCTTTAGGACTTAGCAGATTATTCCAGCTTGACTTCATTAGAATGATTATGAAGACTAATCAGTGACACCATGCAATGTCACTTACATGACCACCATAGTTTAATTTCCTCTTCTTCCCATTGAGGATAACATGCCCGGTCATGACATGGTTTCCTGATAGTCCTCGTGCATCAAAACAGATTTGGCAGATGTGAATAGGTACACCGGATAGCTTGCATTAATAAACAAGTAAATATGTAGTCTAATTTCCTTGAAGTCGGTGTTTGTTGCTTTCCACTCAGTATCTGCATTATTGTGTGATAAAACCTTGATGATGACAAAAATATCTTCACGATGTTAAGATGGACTAGGTCTCTTGCTCCTTGGGGTTCAGTCCTTTGCTGACCTTTAAGGAATGTTCTCATATCGTTGGAGGTTTCAGTATGACCATTGTAGTACTAGTGGCATTTAGCACTGAAAATTTTGTTATGCCTTGCCTAGAGGAGCAAAGTAAAGTGTTTTATTTAAGTTCTTCTGGCCCAAGAACGAATTTTCACTGTTTTAGTCTCTACATGATAGAAGACGAATCTAGCAAGTGCACCAACTTTTATCACTTCTCAACAGAAAAATAGGGGGAAAGAAAAAGAAAAACACATGGCCCCATAATGGCCAGGATTCTGCCGGGCTCAGCATGCCCAGTGAGGGAAGAGAACTATAGGAGAGAGTGAGAATGAACCTGCAAGTGAATCAAGAAGATTTGATTTCCCTGATCCAGATGGAACCGTTATGTGCATTATTCTGCCTGGCTCAGCATGCCCAGTGAGCTCTTTAAGTAACTTTTTTCACAGGTCCATTGCTAGAATTCGGCAGTATCAGTGAGAGATCGTCCCATGCCAAGTACATAGCTTCTTCATTTTTACCTCCTTCATTCAGTAATTTAGCCGTCAGAACCACCACCCTGGGCATAACTTTCTATCTCCACGGTATTTTCAAAGACAGGACCTTGGTTATTGGATGGTAAGTGCAGGACCTTTAACTTGAAAAGATAAGGAGAGACCTTGAGGCAGCGATGTTCTATAGCAAAGTCTCTCATTTAGTTGCTGTTAAAAACCACCAGGCTAATGCCAAGCAAGAAGACACCAAGAAATCTACGTTCAATGGTCAAAGACGCTAGGGAGGCGTAGTTAATAGGTGAAGCCAAACAGCAACCAACCCCTCGCAATTCTTTTTAAAAAATGAGGACAATAACCAATGCTCTAGCCCTACCATGAAGAGACGATTAAAGTCCAATAGTCAAATTGCAAGGCAAGTAGAGAGAAGTTTCCAGGACAAAAGTTCACATGGTCCGATACTGCTTTACTCTTCTAGCCATCACAATCGCAGTTAGTGGGCTTAAGTTTCCATAAAAAGCAGAAGAAGAACCGGTTCCAACTACAGAGAGACCTTTTTGTTAAATGAAGCAGAGAAAAAGCAGCACTATAATTGGAAATTCCAACTTTCTCGGAGCTTTTAGTTTAGTGGAGAGTTAAGGCCCTCCTGAGAAGACAGTGAATGTGGTGGCTGGTGCCTTTTGGAAGATAAAGTGGGTACTTTCCTGAAGGAAGGCCTTTTATCAAGATGACGTAGACTTCTCTTGGCATAAATCTTGTTAAACACAGGAAAAGCTCTCTCCTTCAGCTTGAGGATGGTGAAGAAGAAAAGTCTGTAACATAGGAGAATAATGAAGATAGCAGCCAAATCCCACCACTTGGAATGATCCAGTGGAATTCCAAACATAGTTGTGATGATAACTTCGCCTTTGAGTTTCGGCTCACCGGGTATTGAGGGATCAAATTCAAGACCAATTAAGTCATTCTTGTAGGCACCCTACAAAAGAGCCATACCAAAAATTGAGCACTGAGAGGGAAGATAGTAGTTCTATTTATGTTATGAGGTCAACAAATCTATAAACCAACATCTTCCTATTAAAATCTTACACAAGGAATTGGCGTTGGTCATTAAACTAATAGGTGTTATATGGGAGTCATATTCCTTTTATGGTCCCTCATGAGTCGAGTAACATAAAATTACTGAGGTTTGCCCTTTATACTTGCATGTAGACAACATTTGGAGATTTTGTGAATGGAAGGTGCTCTGCTTCTGCTTTGAAATATTACCAGGTGTATGGAGAAGTTTTGCTCAAATTCTTCTACTGATGGCATAGCATATATTACTCAACTGCCCTCTTTGTGGATTAATCAACAAGGAAAATGAGACTTAAATCACATATATGCCAAAACGTATTTCCACCTAATTTAGTGTTCAAGCCCTTTGGCAACAATGAAACATATTTTTCACTTTTTCAAAACAAGTAATAATCAAGATCGATAGTCTTAAGTTTATATTCTAAGCATTGTTCTAGCTTATATGGAGTGAACAAGTGCCTCACTTCTGGTCTTAAAAAGTTTTTCCTTCTGTCTAATATCAATTCATGCTGCTTCTTTTATAATGTTGACATGGAAGTACCTGCATAGCCCATGAGCCGTAACTAAGATATGAAATTGGGTACCGCCAAAAGGGTTTTGGAAGGTCTGGCAGAAGTCGGAAGAATCCAGAGGTCATCATCAGTATTCCCTGCACCAGCGTCCCCAAATTGTTGGTAAAGATGCAATTTTCATATCAAAACATGAAATATTCCATATTCTCTTACTATGATTCCAGCTCCTGTAACGATTCCCATCAAGAAGTTTGGAACTAGTGATGCAACAACCATCATTAGGCTCTCTATGACAGATATGCAGGCATAGAGGTCGAGGCAGGAGAACACGTAGTGAGAAAATCCTGGCCTAAACTTCACCATGTAGTAGGTGATAGTCCCCGAGGTTAATGTTATGGCAACCAGAAAAGGGAATGAAGAAAGGAAATTTGAGATGATGTACACCGCCACGCCGTAGTACCCATTAAGCCTTTCCCGATAGAAAACCTGTTCATAAGTCAGAAGAAACTCTCAAAAACTCTGCATATCCATGGTGCTTAATTTTTTTCTTTGCTATTTTGCTACCTTTACATGCTCACCTTCATCTCTTCGATGAAGGATGGGAAGCCACCGATGGACATAAATGTCATGAAGCCAGATATGAATGCACTGCAAGCACCGCGGGCCAGGATAGCAGTGTAGCTATTACCAACATCGTAAAAGATGGTGCCAACACAAAGAGATACAATCAGGTATATTATTATCCTCAGCCAGTAATATCCTACATCTCTGGACATGTTGACCAGTGACCTTCGAGTTAAAGTCGTAAGTTGCTTCCACCATCCTGCTTGGCTCCCACTTTTCTTTTCAACATCAAGTCCTTTCTGTGAAAGTGTAACTTGTAAATAAGTATGTATACATAAATATAGATTTTTGTTACCCAGCTTTCCTCTTACCTACCGTCGCACTAGAATTCATCATCCTACAGAAAAACTTTTACAGTGACAACAATTCTAGTTCAATTTGTACCAAAAGTGTTTGCTGACTGCTACATTTCCAGGGTGTAAGTTATTGCAGGAGGATGAATAAAAGGCTGCTTAACTTCTTCTTTTTTTCTGGGCAGTGGTGCTACTCTTTTCTCTAGAGTGTCATTTTGTGAAATTGTGCAATTCAATCTAAAGTATGGTTAGCATACTTTTCAAATGACTCTGTTCTTCAAAAGAATATCAACCACTTTGGTGCAATGCTAAGCGCGAGAAGCTTACAGTAGTTGTTATCTCTCCAATTCTCGCTTTAGCTCTTTTTGCGAATTTCGAACACCTGTGCTTCTTAATCAGCAGTGCTCTGATCTCTGCTGTTGCCAGATTCATGAAAGGATCTGATGATTTTGGGACATCCTGCGACCGCGAATCCATACATCAAAGGTACTTGGTGAGTCTGTGCAACTCTGAAGCACTCACGTTGGACTTTGCAACTATAGCACTTTTCACGCATGATACTTACACGAATTCTTTGAGATCCTTTCAGTGTGGGCGTCACGATGTCGAAGTCTGAATTTATGCAGCGTAAGAAGTGATCTGAAGGATTCCTTTTTCTTGGACATGGAAAGCCAGCTTCGGAGAAAAACTGAAATTCAAATATTCAGTCGCAATTTGAAACAAAAATGTTAACAAAATCATTCAGAATGACGTAACTCTTACAATTTAGGATAATTTCGGAGGCATCGAGATCGAAGGAAAGCCAAGCAATGCAGAAGTTCAATATAAAGTCATGGAAAATGGAACGTAAAATTTCAGTGTTTTTTTCTACACATACCTCCACAGCCATCTTTGCTTCTCCGAAATAGACAGTTTCACCATCGGACAGCAAGTAAAGATCATCAAAGAGAGCAAAGACTTCACCACTCGGTTGATGAATTGATGAGAGCACAGTTCTTCCATCACGAGCAATACTTCTCAGAGTCTGGACCACAAAGAAAGCCGAAGCACTGTCCAGACCGCTTGTGGGTTCATCAAGGAAGAGCAAATGAGGGCGGGTAAGGATTTCGAGTGCAATGCTGAGTCTTTTCTTCTCTCCACCACTTATTCCTCTCAAATGCCAGTTGCCAATCACTCTATCTGCACAATCTTGGAGACCCATTTCCATGATTGTTCCTTCAACTATAGAATTTACTTCATCTTTGCTCATTGCGGTTGGAAGCCTCAATAGAGCTGAGTACTTTATGGTTTCTCTAACCGTAAGTGTTCCCAATAGGACATCCTCTTGAGTCACATAAGCCTGAACAAGGCACAAGAGCTCAATCGTTCTGAAGAGATATTGCCATTTTGCTTGCTCATACAGTGTATTCAAGTTTTAGCTGTCATTTTTATTGATCAAAGAATGGATTTTTTGAATTAATTGACAGTTGGGATATATAAAGATGGGTGATGAAGAAGAAGAAGATAGTTCAAGATTGCAAAATAGGGGACTATTTGGATCAGTTTATGCTCATTTTGGTTTCCTATAACCTAGTGACATTTGGTCTACCATTGCTGCAGGTGTCAAAGCATGACATGAGCTAATGGTTGGATGACTACTCAAGTTTCTCTCATCAGCTCAATTTCTTAGATCCTACTTTTTAAATTAAAAGTTCTGCTTCAAACAATCTTGTAATCGTGCCAAACCCCACCTGTCCATGGATTGAGGGAGCAACAACTAGCACTTACCGCAACACCATACTCAAGTCTCTTCCTTTTCCCGTTCAAGAGAACATTTCCAGTCATGATCACATTTCTGGATAATCTACCTGCAGTGACATCAATGCTTCTTTACATGTGAATAGTGTAGATGCTACATGCAAGTAAATAAAGTAAAATTGCTATAAGGTTCTTGCTGAGCCGCCACTTAGGGGAACTTCGTCTTAAGCAAACCAGAAGTTTCCAAAAATTCATAAACAACAAAACCCAAGTTAAATAGAAGAAGTTGCTTAGTGTTCCAATTCTAAGTAGATCTTTTGCTGGTGTTACAAGACGAATATAAGCCAAAGAATGTTCATCCATGTATTTAAAATGTTTCCGGGTCGGAGGTGTATGAGTTTAGATGAATTGGCTCATTTAATAATCAACAAAGGTCACGTGAACCATATAAAAATAACTCAGCAGAAGTTTGGATTGCTGACATTAGATTTTCCTTCTTGTATTTTCTCGTCAACACACGATACTGTCGTGAACCTCGAGTTTGGCTCAACTGAACTGGTGCTAGCCTTGGCCAATCATTGGAATCAGCAAGAAACCAAAGATGAGCCAAGACAAGGAATGTTCCCCACGTGCGGTCGCCACCTTAGGTCTAAATCTCAGCTTATTTTGCTTTTGTTTTCACATAGGTTTGATGTTCAAGCAGAGATATTCCTCTTGATACCGCGATTCGGTTAGAAACCAAAGGCGAAAACGAACGATTCTAAGTTAGACAAAGCCCACAAACACCTGAATTGGACGGGCCTAAAGAAATTGTCGTGACTCTCTAATTGGTGAACAAAATGAAAAGCAGAGGAGGTAGTGAAACCATTTCAAGAAAGCAAAGGACAGTTCCCTGAGTAGCCAATACGTATTGAAAGAGACAGTATCCAATCTTCTATGCACACACATGTACGTATCGCCTGGTTTGGCGATATAGATTCATTCGGAGGGCAGAGATAGAGAAGGGGAGATCAAACAGACCTGCCAGAGAGTCAAGTAGGGTGGATTTGCCCGACCCGGAAGGGCCCATGATGGCCATGATCCGACCCGGTTCAGCATACCCGTTGAGGCCTTGAAGCAACCTCTTGGTGTGGCCATGTCCGAAGTTTGGCAATACCACACTGAGATCCTCCCAAACCAGAAACGTTCCCTTGGACGACGCTTGGTGCTCGTCCTCGCCACTGCCTCCACAGCTTCCACTCGCCGCCTCTATCTCCATTGCGTCCAGATGAAAATGCTGAGCTCAAACCGGAGAACCAAGCAGAAGCAGAAGAGAGGAGAGAGGTAGAAGAGCATGCCACTCCCCAAATTTTCTTATAGAAAGAGAATTATCAACTAGCCCGTGGAGAGGCCAAAAGAACAGCAAGCAAGCAAGAAAAGAAACGAGGAGGTGATATAGCGAACGATGTATCGATGAGTGAGACGCTATACTTGTCACCAAACAACTAGACGTCCTTGTCGTTATGAATGTTGGGGAGGTCCAAACGATCGCAGCCAACTTTAACCAAGTGTTCTCTGTTCTTCTTCTTGTATTCGCTAAGCTCTGCTCTGCTGGTTTCGTAAAGTTATGGTGGTGGGAGTGCGGACAGATTATGTCGTGGTGGCAAGTGAGGGAAATAAATGAAGGAGGGCGTGCGAGAACAAAAAGCGAGCCGGGCGTACCGCCAAAGCAGGAATGGCCCTCATAATGGCTGCTTCCCACCCGTTACCCGAGCTCCATCGAACCAGACTCATCACTTTCATCACTTCTCAACAGAAATAGGGGTGAAAGAAAAAGAAAAACTACATGGCCCATTAACGGTCAGGATTCTGTCGGGCTCAGCATGCCCAGTGAGGGACGAGAACTATAGGAGAGAGAGAGAGAGAGAGAGTGAACCGGCAAGTGAATCAAGAAGAATTGATTTCCCTGATCCAGATGGAACCGTCACGTGCATTATTCTGCCCGGTTCAGCATGCCCAGTGAGCTCTCTCAAGTAACTTTTTTCACACGTCCATTGCTAGAATTCGGCAGTATCACTGAGAGATCGTCCCACGCTATAGGTTCTTCATTTTTACATTCTTCGAAGCTCATTCAGGAGTAGAGCCGTCAGAACCACCGTCTTGTGCATAACTTTCTATCTCCATGGTATTTTCAAAGACAGGACCTTGGTTATTGGATGGCAAATGCGGGACATTTAACTTGAAAAAATAAGGAGAGACCTAAGAGGGATTTTAAGGAAGCGATGTTCTATAGCAAAGTCTATCATTTGGTAGCTGTTAAATACCACCAGGCTAATGCCAAGCAAGAAGACACCATGAAATCTACATTAAATGGTCAAAGATGATCTCGAGGCGTAGTTAACAGGTGAAGCCAAACAGCAACCACCCCTTCACAATTCTTTTGAAAAAAATGAGGACAATAACCAATGCTCTAGACCTACCATGAAGAGACGGTAAAGTCCAATAGTCAAATTGCAAGGCAAGTAGAGAGGAGTTTCCAGGACAACAGTTCACATGGCCTGCGCATGAAAAGACAATTCGCATACTGCTTTACTGTTCTTACCGGTTTAGCCATGACAATCGCAGTTAGTGGGCTTAAGTTTCCATAAGCAGAAGAAAAACCGGTTCCAACTACCGAGAGACCTTTTTGTTAAATGAAGTAGAGAGAGAGAGAGTTGAAAAGTCAAAAAGTTGAGGCGGTGGAGTTAGTCAATAAAAGGGGCAGAGAACGATCGAGAAGGGAAAGGAAAAGGGAAGAAAGGGAGGAAGAGAGAAGGAGAAAAAGAGAGAAAGAAAGGGGAGAGAAGGAAAATAAAAAGAGAGGAAGCCATGCTCCCGGGACATTGCCAAGTCGATCCAGCTTCAAGTCGCAGCGTCTGGTAAGTATACGCGCCCCTCGTCTATTTAATCGAAATAGATTTTGAATTTTCGGCTTAAATTCAGAATTAAGGGGAAATTCGGAATTTTGGGGTATTGGGGCAGCGAAGTCCAATTTCGGAGTTAATTGGGCGAAAGATTATGTGGGTATCATAGCTTAAGGTGTCACAAAGCTATAAGAACTGACGGAATTCGATTTGGACTCACAGTTTGTCCGGAACGTAATTTTGAACTTGGACGCGCACTGTTCACCGCGCGCGAACAGTAGCTTTATGGCCCGTTTTTGTTGGTTTTCGGGCTGATTTTGGGTGGGGCCAATTCATGAAACTTGCAGTATGTTGAAAGGACTTTCCATAGACTATAAGATTGTTAGAAACAGAGTTTTGTGGAGGAAGTTATGGCACAAATAGATTATGTGTGTGAGTTGCGCAATAAGGGAAATAGTTATCTTTGTTATGGGCGAGCCTTTTAGTTAGCTCTTAAGTGTCGTTTCATCGACAACGGGTGTGATTAGTCGAATAATTCATTAGAGTATTATTTTACTCGATTATAATGTCGATTATCATTCATTTGATAGGATTACGAGTTCGGCTGTTCGGGTAACCTTTGTTGTAGAATCGTTGGAAATTCCAGGTGAATGGTTTGTCTCTTCTTTGTATTTGCAAACTCATATTTCGAAAAGCGATATAAGTTTGATGTATTGTGAGTTATAAAGTAGCATTTTTATTGCATAAAAATCTGGATCGAGCATTTACTGCCTTTCGGGATCTTTGTGGGTGATTTGATGATAGTTTGATGAAAAGCATTGAGATGAGATTTATGCGTGTGAATTAATGAATTGATTTGTGAAATGGTTTTGAAAAAGATTTGAGAAAATGTATTTATAGCGGGTGAACCATATTGTGAAGGACTATATGTTTGATTTGTGAAACTATTTTCTGAATGGGTTTGGAATTGTCTTGTGAATGGTGGAGGATTTTATTATGTGTTGGGTTTGTGCTCAATATCGCCGTGAGCCTATTGTAAGGCTTTGTGGGTATGCGCATACTAGTTGGGATATCCTTGTGGGCCGAGCCACCGGCATTGTAGGTGGAGACCTAGCCAAGGAGGGAATCTTGGTCGCCTAGTCATGGGGCGTTATTCATGACCACAGCTAGACATTAGAGTGAGAGTTTGGTCAATGGATGGACCATTGACGTGTAATGCGAGTTTGATCAATGGGATATGCCATTGATATGTGATTTGAGATTGGCTAATGGGATGGATCATTGGCATATGATTTTGATGAGATTAATAAATGGATTTGACCATTGATATTTGTCATGATATCATTGATTTTTCGACGTTTCTTCGAAATGTGTTTGGTTGTATTAAAGCCATATATTCATTTTTATTTTGTATGTGTTGAATGGGAATTTAAATGAAAGGATTATGATATCATTTTGTAAAATGCATAGTGAGTACTTAATCTGCTTAGAAGAAATGCACTACTCACTGAGCTGTGGTTGCTCACCCCTTCCTTCTCCCAAACATTTTCAGGTTTCATATCAGTACGAGAGCGCTACCGATGGGGACTTTTGGGAGTTTGATTTCTTTTAAGCATGATTTTGTGGCTGCGTCCTTCAGAGGAAGAGAAGAACGGCCGTGTCACCGCCCTTATTCCTATTGGATTTGGGGTGTGACAAAAGCAATGTCCCGTTGGCATTGTAGACCATGGCCAGTCTCTGTTTTTACCTTTAACTCTCAATCTAGTAATTAATGCTGGCGCTCTTTTGATGACCTACTGCATCCCAGAGTTTCCCCCCTTTCTACCCTCTTCGATGTGAGAAATGTCTTGTTCTCGAATATCACTGAACGCCTCCTATATAGAGTTATCTGTGATTTTATGGTGGAGATAAAGGTTGAAATGAAGACAAAAAGTGGAACATGACTATAAAGAAAGATCTTTTCTACTTATCAGATTACCAGGTCATGTGAAATTAAAAGGAATCTGACTATAACGAAAGATCTTTTCTAATTATGAGATTTCCTGGTCATGCGAAATGAAAAGGAAACTCACGTTCTTCTTTTCTGGGAATGGAGGATTACGAAAATGCGATCAATCTCCAGAACCTCGACAAGCACACAAAAAGAAAAGGCTCTGATGGTACGATCCCTGAGCTCAGAAAAGTTTTGATGCAAAACATAGCATGATATTGTCGGTGGATGCACATTATGTAACTCCACCTACTGGAACAAATACTTGGTTATTGTTCTTGTCGTGTTGCAGTGTCCTACATGAAGTCCCAAGAGAGCAAAGTTTCAATGCAAAATATAGCACGGTAGTGTGAGGGATGCACATTGACCAACCCATCTACCGCAATAAGACTTGGTCATTTGTTCCTGTTGGATTGAAGAGTCTATTAGGAAGTTCATGTGGAGCTTCTCTTTCGTATCAAATGGTGACAAGTCCTCTTCGATTGCCCACAGAACAGGCTCTTATAAGACTACCGATTGAAAATCTTAGCTTAGGAGAATCTTTTTGCTCCATTTTGAGCATAATATTTCATGAACATGTGCATAAGGAAAGATATGGAGAGTTGGCACAGTGTGATTATTACATATTTGCTTTTTTTTCCTGTTGCCAGATGATTACAAATGCCCAATGAAAGATTGTATACTCATCTGTGTGCTGTGAGAAACAATTACAAGCTACATGGCCGTAAATGCTGCATTATAATTGGAAATTCCAACTTTCTCGGAGCTTTTAGTTTAGTGGAGAGTTAAGGCCCTCCTGAGAAGACAGTGAATGTGGTGGCTGGTGCCTTTTGGAAGATATAGTGGGTACTTTCCTGAAGGAAGGCCTTTTATCAAGATGACGTAGACTTCTCTTGGCATAAATCTTGTTAAACACAGGAAAAGCTCTCTCCTTCAGCTTGAGGATGGTGAAGAAGAGAAGTCTGTAACATACGAGAATAATGAAGATAGCTGCCAAATCCCACCACTTGGAATGATCCAGTGGAATCCCAAACATAGTTGTGATGACAACTTCGCCTTTGAGTTTCGGCTCGCCAGGTATTAAGGGATCAAATTCAAGACCAATTAAATCATTCTTGTAGGCACCCTACACAAAAGCCATACCAAAATTGAGCACTGAGAGGAAATAATAGTAGTTCTATTTACGTTATGAGGTAAACAAATCTATAAACCAACATCTTCCAATAGAAATCTTCCACAAGGAATTGGCGTTGGTCATTAAACTACTAGGTGCTATATGGGAGTCATATTCCTTGTATGGTCCCTAGAGTCGAGTAACATAAGATTACTGAGGTTTGCCCTTTATACCTGCATGTACACAACATTGGGAGATTTTGTGAATGGAAGGTGCTCTGGTTCTGCTTTGAAATATTACCAGGTGTATGGAGAAGTTTTGCTCAAATTCTTCTACTGATGGCATAGCATATATTACTCAACAGCCCTCTTTGTGGATTAATTAACAAGGAAATTGAGACTTAAATCCCATATATGCCAAAACGTATTTCCACATAATTTAGTGTTCAAGCCCTTTGTGAATCTCGGCCACAACAATGAAACATATTTTTCAGTTTTTCAAAACAAGTAATAATCAAGACCGCTAGTCTTAAGCTCATACTCTCAGCCTTGTTCTAGCTTATTTGGAGTGAACAAGTGCCTCACTTCTGGTCTTAAAAGTTTTTCCTTCTGTCTAATATCCATTCATGCTGCTTCTTTTATAATGTTGACACGGAAGTACCTGTATAGCCCATGAGCCGTAACTAAGATATGAAATTGGGTACCGCCAAAAGGGTTTTGGAAGGTCTGGCAGAAGTCGGAAGAATCCAGAGGTCATCATCAGTATTCCCTGCAGCAGCGTCCCCAAATTGTTGGTAAAGATGCAATTTTCATATCACAACATAAAATATTCCATATTCGCTTACTATGATTCCAGCTCCTGTAACGATTCCCATCAAGAAGTTTGGAACTAGTGATGCAACAACCATCATTAGGCTCTCTATGACAGATATGCAGGCATAGATGTTGAGGCAGAAGAACACGTAGTGAGAAAATCCTGGCCTAAACTTCACCATGTAGTAGGTGATAGTCCCCGTGGTTAATGTTATGGCAACCAGAAAAGGGAATGAAGAAAGGAAATTTGAGATGATGTACACCGCCACGCCATAGTACCCATTAAGCCTTTCCCGATAGAAAACCTGTTCATAAGTCAGAAGAAACTCTTAAAAACTCTGCATATCCATGGTGCTTAGTTTTTTTTCTTTGCTATTTTGCTTCCTTCATACGCTCACCTTCATCTCTTCAATGAAGGATGGGAAGCCACCGATGGACATAAATGTCATGAAGCCAGATATGAATGCACCGCAAGCTCCGCGGGCCAGGATAGCAGTGTAGCTATCGCCAACATCGTAAAAGATGGTGCCGACACAAACTGATACAATCAGGTATATTATTATCCTCAGCCAGTAATATCCTACATCTCTGGACATGTTGACCAGTGACCTTCGAGTTAAAGTCGTAAGTTGCTTCCACCATGCTGCTTGGCTCCCACTTTTCTTTTCAACATCAAGTCCTTTCTGTGAAAGTGTAACTTTTAAATAAGTATGTATACATAAATATAGATTTTTGTTACCCAGCTTTCCTCTTACCTACCGCCGCACTAGAATTCATCATCCTACAGGAAAACTTTTACAGTGACAACTATCGCTAGTTCAATTTGTACCGAAAGAGTTTGCTGACAGCTATATTTCCAGGGTGTAAGTTATTACAGGAGGATGAATAAAAGGCTGCTTAGCTTCTTTTTTTTCTGGGGCAGTGGTGCTACTCTTTTCTCTAGAGTGTCATTTTTTGAAATTGTGCAATTCAATCTAAAGTAGGGTTAGCATACTTTTCATGTGACTCTGTTCTTCAAAAGAATATCAACCACTTTGATGCAATGCTAAGCGCGAGAAGCTTACAGTAGTTGTTATCTCTCCAATTCTCGCTTTAGCCCTTTTTGCAAATTTCGAACACCTGTACTTCTCAATCAGCAGTGCTCTAATCTCTGCTGTTTCCAGATTCATGAAAGGATCTGATGATTTTGGAACATCCTGCGACCGCAAATCCATACATCAAAGGTACTTGGTGAGTCTGTGCAACTCTGAAGCACTCACGTAGGACTTTGCAACTAAAGCATTTTTCACGCATGATACTTACACGAATTCTTTGAGATCCTTTCAGTGTGGCCGTCACGATGTCGAAGTCTGAATTTATGCAACGTAAGAAGTGATCTGAAGGATTCCTTTTTCTTGGACACGGAAAGCCAGCTTCGGAGAAAAACTGAAATTGAAATATTCAGTCGCAATTTGAAACAAAAATGTCAACAAAATCAATCAGAATGACGTAACTCTTACAATGGTTTAGGATAATTTCGGAGGCATCGAGATCGAAGGAAAGCCAAGCAAGCAGAAGTTCCATATAAAGGCATGGAAAACGGAACGTGAAATTTCAGTGTCATTTTCTACACATACCTCCACAGCCATCTTTGCTTCTCCGAAATAGACAGTTTCACCACCGGACAGCAAGTAAAGATCATCAAAGAGAGCAAAGACTTCGCCACTCGGTTGATGAATTGATGAGATCACAGTCCTTCCATCACGAGCAATACTTCTCAGAGTCTGGACCACAAAGAAAGCCGAAGCACTGTCCAGACCGCTTGTGGGTTCATCAAGGAAGAGCAAATGAGGGCGGGTAAGGATTTCGAGTGCAATGCTGAGTCTCTTCTTCTCTCCACCACTTATCCCTCTCAAATGCCAGTTGCCTATCACTCTATCTGCACAATCTTGGAGACCCATTTCCATGATTGTTCCTTCAACTATAGAATTTACTTCATCTTTGCTCATTGTGGTTGGAAGCCTCAATAGAGCTGAGTACTTTATGGTTTCTCTAACCGTAAGTGTTCCCAGTAGGACATCCTCTTGAGTCACATAAGCCTGAACAAGGCACAGAAGCTCAATCGTTCTGAAGAGATATTGCCATTTTGCTTGCTTATACAGTGTATTCAAGTTTTAGCTGTCCTTTTTATTGACCAACGAATGGACTCTTTTGAATTAATTGACGGTTGGGATATATAGACATGGGTGATGAAGAAGAAGAAGATAGTTCAAGATTGCAAAAATACGGTATAAGTTTGATCAGCATATGGTCAATTTGGTTTCCTATAACCTAGTGACAATTGGTCTACCATTGTTGCAGGTGTCAAAACATGGCATGAGCTAATGGTTGGATGACTACTCAAGTTTCTCTCATCAGCTCAATTTCTAAGATCCTACTTCTTAAATTAAGAGTTCTGCCTGAAACAATCTTGTAATCGTGACAAACCCCACCTGTCCATGGATTGAGGGAGCAACAACTAGCACTTACCGCAACACCATACTCAAGTCTCTTCTTTTTCCCGTTCAAAAGAACATTTCCAGTCATGATCACATTTCTGGATAATCTACCTGCAGTGACATCAATGCTTCTTTACATATGGTGAATATGTGTAGATGCTACATGCAAGTAAATAAAGTAAAATTGCCATAAGGTTCTTGCTGAGCCGCCACTTAGGGGAACTTCGTCTTAAGCAAACCAGTAGTTTCCAAAAATTCATAACCAACAAAACCCAAGTTAAATAGAAGAAGTTGCTAAGTATTCCAATTATAAGTAGATCTTTTGCTGGTATTACAAAATGAATTTAAGCCAAAGAATGTTCATCCATGTATTTAAAATGTTTCCGGGTCGAAGGTGTATGTGTTTAGCTGAATTGGTTCATTTAATAATCAACAACGGCCACGTGAACCATATAAAAATAACTCAGCAGAAGTTCGGATTGCTGATATTAGATTTTCCTTTTTGTATTTTCTCGTCAACACAAGATACTGTTGTGAACCTCGAGTTTGGCTCAACTGAACTGGTGCTAGCCTTGTTCAATCATTGGAATCAGCAAGAAACCAAAGATGAGCTTGACAAGAAATGTTCCCCAAGTGCGGTCGCCACTTTAGGTCTAAATCTTAGCTTCTTTTGCTTTTGCTTTCGCATAGGTTTTGACGTTCAAGCAGAGATATCCCTCTTGATACCGCGATTTGGTTGGAATCCTAAGGTGAAAACGAACATTAATAACTCTAAGTTAGACAAAGCCCACAAACACCCGAATTGGACAGGCCTAAAGAAATTGTCGTTGCTCTCTAATTGGTGAACAAAACGAAAAGCAGAGGAGGTAATGAAACCATTTCAAGAAAGCAAAGGACAGTTCCCTGAATAGTCAGTACGTATTGAAATAGACACTATCCAATCTTCCATGTACACCCATGTACGTATCACCTTCTTTGGCAATATAGATAGATTCAGAGGCGAGAGAGAGAGAAGGGGAGATCAAACAGACCTGCCAGAGAGTCAAGTAGGGTGGATTTGCCCGACCCGGAAGGGCCCATGATGGCCATGATCCGACCCGGTTCAGCATACCCGTTGAGGCCTTGAAGCAACCTCTTGGTGTGGCCATGTCCGAAGTTTGGCAATACCACACTGAGATCCTCCCAAACCAGAAACGTTCCCTTGGACGACACTTGGCGCTCGTCCTCACCACTGCCTCCGCCGCTTCCACTCGCCGCCTCTATCTCCATTGCGTCCAGATGAAATGGCTGAGCTCAAACCGGAGAACCAAGCAGAAGCAGAAGAGAGGAGAGAGGTAGAAGAGCATGCCCCTCGCCAAAAGTTCTTATCGAAAGAGAATTATCAACTAGCCCGTGGAGAGGCCAAAAGAACAGCAAGCAAGCAATAAAAAGAAAAGAGGAGGTGATATAGCGAGTGATGTATCGATGATTGAGACGCTAGACTTATCACCAAACAACTAGACGTCCTTGTCGTTATGAATGTTGGGCAGCTGCTAACGATCGCAGCCAACTTCAACCAAGTGTTCTCTGTTCTTCTTCTTGTTTTTGCTAAGCTCTGCTCTGCTTGTTTCTTAAAGTTATGGTGGTGGAGGTGCGGACAGATCATGGCGTGCTGGTGGCAAGTGAGGGAAATAAATGAAGGAGGGCGTGCGAGAACAAAAAGCGAGCCGGGTGTACCGCCAAAGCAGGAATGGCCCTCATAATGGCTGCTCCCCACCCGTACCCCTAGCGCCATCGAACCAGACTCATTAGTGATAAAAGCTCCCAACTAATTCCCATCAGCGCAATTCAATGCCAAGGATATCTTGAGGACCAAATCATGAATACTTGCCGTTTCCAAAGTACTCTCTCCTCCGTGTTATGCATAATTATTGCAGTTAAAATGAAAAGGTTTGTTTACTAGATGTGATTAGCAAGTTCTTTAGAGACGCTTGATTGACAACATCATTGTCTTTTACCAGAAAAAGGGTCTCTAAAGATCTCGGTCCGTGACTTGGGTGGCATTGCACATTTTATCGATGTTACAAAAGATTTAAGAGCTTTCAATCAATCTTTCTCTTCTCTTTTTTCTGTGTTTTGGGTCAGCTTGAGACCCCTGTTTTCTTCATCAAGAAAATTTTTACAGCAGGGTGCTTTTGCTCTAAGGCCTTCTGCAGGAATTTAATGTGCGCCTGGACCAGGGCTTTTAACACCGACCTCCTCTGTACTTTCTTTTCTTCTTCTTCTTCTTCTTCTTCTTCACTTTTCTTGGTCCCTGCGAGCGACGCAGTCATTCCAGGGACTGCCATCTCGATCATGACCTTTCTTTCTTTTTTTCTAGTGGGATTGCTTCCATATCATTGAGGTAAATTCTGATACCATTACAGAGTGTGGTTGCGATCCTCGTTGTAAGGGAAGAAAGCCGGGTTTCACATCGTACGTGAGAGTTCGATACGGGTCAACATCAGTTGCTGTTGTGATAATTCTTACAACGCACAGAAACTTATTCTAACGTCACATGTACGTGACCATGACACCTTGATATGAAGCGTCCACAGCCATTCATTCCTTCACATTAATAGTTAGATTTTGAGGTAAGGTTCTCCAAAATGTTCGACCAAATTGAAGTTCTTTTTTTACTTTCGATTCATCGGTTTCTTTGTTTGGATATCTTTTTGCAAAAGAGCAGGGTCAATAACTCTGGTCTGGCATCACATCCAATGGATAAATCCACGGCCATTCCACGAACGGAGAACTTATACTATATACATTACCCCCGCAAATTTTTTTTTATTTTACACAAACAGTCTCGAGATGAAAATATCAACCTATGCAATGAAACTGATTCGTTTCCTTCCTTAAAATGAATACTATTTTGTGCCATTTTTTTAAATCCCGCTTGTAGACATAGACAATACAAGCCCATCTTTTCATATGATTGTTTCAGAACAAACCTGTGCTTTATAGCCATAAACGCACGTTTTGTGCGAAATAGTTGACATTCTTTCATTTGAACTTAAGACTGTTACTCACCGTCGATTGATTTTGAACATTTCCTTTCAAGATCTTGTCGTTCGAGAAACCGTATTTCTCTCGCACCGCGGTCTAGGGTTGACAGCTGTTTCTTATTTATTCGCCGGAAATAAGCGATGATAATTCAACACCAATCAGGCCTACATCACCCTGGTCTAGGGTTACAGACTTCATTTGCTCCCTTTAATTTTGAAGTGCTAACCATCCGCCTCATCTTAACACCTAACGCTTGGCATGACCCACTATCTGATTGTCCAGTCGAACATGCCAGCGATCGAGCAGTGCACCCACGCAATCCTTCCATTAAAGGACATCTAAAGCACCTTCTCACCAAGAGAGTGACCAGGCCTCGACAGTTGCCTCCATCGTCTAGTCTTGCAAATTTCCAAATATCACACATTAAAGCTCGTAAGACACTTGAGTCCGTGTTTTACATTTAGATGTATTGAAAAAGAAAAAGAAAACACACACACACACACAGAGAACCTGGCAAACATCACGAGCAGATCGGGCCCAAGGGAACACGCATCATAAGCGGATTAAGCAGATAGGTTGCCGATGGAGCGGTTTCAAGAAAACAAAGCCTCTTGTTTTGCTGCATAACAGAGCCCGCCAAATCAACCGACAGAACGAGTAGATTATCGAATGCAACATTTTTCACTGGAAGCCTATTCACCAGTTCTTCATAAGAATAGAACAGGAAGCAAGATTTTACAGAAAACAGAGTGGAGGGAGACGCTTCATGCATGCGCTTTGCCGAAAGGACTAGTAAACACATGAAGAAATGGTCATAGTGCTACAGACGTTCGCCCAAATTGTGGTCATTCAATCGGTCGAGGCAAATAACTGAGAAGGTAATTTAGCCATCAAGTCTACGATCACAAAATGGCGGTTATTGTCTTAGACGAGATACTTAGCTAGAATTGTACACAAAAACTTCATGGCACCAAAGAAAGTCAGGGAGACATCCTTCCAGTAGTTAGTAAAACCATCAGATAACACCACGAGACTAGAATATGAGGGAGGCATCAGCAAACACAAACATTGCCAATTCCAGATCACTAAAAACATATCCTCTCAATTCATAACAAAAACAAATACAATGTTCTTGCGAAAGATCCAAACATCCTCATAATATTAGAGACCCATGCTACCCTTAGTATCTTCTGTTGGGACTCCTTGAGCGATGTCCTCGTGGTTCCCTGCAAGTTTGAAGGCATATACATCATAAATAACATTCAAAAGCTTCAGACTCAACTCAAACTATGGAAATGAAAGCAACCACCACATCTGGGGATCTCCTGAAACCTCTCCAATTAACATCAACACATGAACGCAAGCAGGGCTTCTTAGTTACGATAATGTCCTTGTGCCAGCATAAAAAAATGGGACCCTATTTTTCTTTCACATTAGTTGCCTTTTAATCTTCAGGCATTTTGGCTGACTGCAGGAAGAAATCGCAATATACTGAGATCATTAATAAACTACTGCATTTGTTCAGTATCAAACCTCCTTTTCCTCATATTCCTCCTCCTGACAGAAGGACCATTGCTAAAGGCCCAGTCAACGCTGATCATCTGGGTGAGAAGTTCTGTCCCATTCATCTGAGCTATTGCATTCTGTGCTTCCTCGAAGTTCTCATATTCAATGAGTGCATAACCCTGAGAAGGAACCCACAGTAAGCTATTCATAAAGAGTAATTCATGTCCAAAGTAACAACAAGAACAATTGCATCCACAGTGAAGAGGCTTATGTTCCTCATAAAATCTTCTTCTTCTTCTTTTTTAACTGAGTAGCGGAGGTGATTACATCTACAAAGAGTATGAAGCAATGCTTGTCCAACTGCTTTTATGATCATTATATCAAACTTATCTGAAAGTTAGATATAAATCAAGGTTGTTTTTTGTCCTAAGAAATTATCTATGGATCTGCACAGGAAATTATGGTGAAAAGCATCAACAATGTGTACAGCTTTTCTCACGTATGTTATTAAGTTCTGGTCAAAATACTAAAAATGCAGCAAGAGATTTGGGAGCCCAACAGAAACGCTACAAATGGTCTTTTTATCATCCTATTGCATGAAGATATGTCCTAACTCCTAAAGAACTTCCAATGTGGTTTAAAATAAAAAGAAAGTGAGAACAACAATGCGTCTTAGTGATTTTGCCCAGATTTGTGTTCACCTTTTTTTCCCACAGATGAACCACTCCATGTCTGTTAGACACCATCATGTAGCAAAAAAGGATTTACACTAAAAACTGAAACCCACTTCAAATTCTGGTGAATGATGATTCACAAAAGTCCACTAAGCACTATAAGCAAGTTTCAACAATCAATTCCAAAAACTCATTTTCATTATTTTGCCATTGCACTATTTTCCACTAATTTGCAACTGTTATATAGATAACATCATCACAGAGTTTTCCAAGCAGAAAGATTCAATAAGATGAGCTAAAAACAAATCCTTGAACAAAGAAGTTGTTTACCTTAACAAATCCAGTTCGCCGGTCAAGATTTAAATGCAAATTCTTGATCTCTCCAAACTCTCCAAATGCATTTTGCAGATCATCTTCTTGGGCCTCTTCATGCACTCCAGTCACAAGAATGATCCATCCCTCAATGGCTGTAATCGTCAAACATTCCGATAAATACTTACAAGTAGAGAGAGAAAAGCAGATATGAATGGGATTCAGCAGTAGGATTCAGCAGTATCCTTCTTCATCATATATATAGCAGTCCATTATAACCCAAGTAAGAGTACAAGGGAAAACTTCAAGAATCAAGTTTGAGTATCATACACGGGCAATGACAGTTTTCACTGCAAAGAATGCAAGGCAGTTGTGCATTTTTCTTTTGATTTCAGCCGAAAGCCCCATCAGGTTCATTGTGATTATTTTTAATTTCAATGGAAATCAGAAAAGTAGACTGATTTATGAAATGGTCGACTTCACTAGATTTATAGGCTTCACTATCACAGAGAATGATTGACATGCTAAGCAACATCCAGAGCATTTTAGATTTTCCTGCAAATTCAACCACCTAGTCATTTTATTATAATAGCATCAAGACTGTTGCCCTTTACTAGAGAATGGCCAAAAAAAATTGTCCCTGTTCCTTGCGCTAAGGCGGATATATTCTATTTCCTCACAAAGATTCACTATTTTTCTAAAAGATCGTTAGATTCACTCAACTTTGCCCAAGCTGATTAGATTCATCTCAATTCTGCCCATAAACCAACCATGATATCTTCCTCGCCGCATAAAATCATACTCTTACACAGAGATCAAGCAAATGATACCAGTTCAAGCCTTAACTAGCACGTACTTATAACAAAAATCTACAATATCCACCACCCACCACGGACCACTCCATTTTTGCATCTCCTCTAAAATTTGGCTCGCGTATCAGCAAACATCGGTTCATCAGCACATCGTAGGACACTAAAAAGACCGGCATCGATCCGAACAAAGCTAACAAGGCAATACAGTAAAAAATAAATAAATGAATGAAGAATCGAAATCACATGGAACCACCAAAACCCTAGCGTTAGGAAATAAAAATTCAAATCTGACGTAAAAGCGACGACCCGTTTAACGCATCAATCTATGAGCATAAACATGAATTTCTAGGCACAGCGAATGTGAAGGAAGTTTAAACAAGGGACTACTGACATCGCAGAGGGCCGGGGCCGCCGTCGGTGTCGAGGGAGTCGAATTCGCGGCCGGCGAGACGGTTGTTGCGCTCGGCGTCGGCCTCCTCTCGAAAACCGCGGCCCTTGGTCTTCCTTGTGGCGAGCGAGGAGGAGGCGCCGCCGGTGATGGCGGACTTGAGCTTGGGTAGCGGGGCTCGCGGGGAGGCGTCGGCGTCGGGAGCGCCGTCCTCGTCCATGAGGTCGTCGTCCTCGGGCTCAAAGTCCAGCGCCTCCGCTTCCGCCGTCGTCATGGTCGCCGGATCTCTCTCTCTCTCGTTCGTTCTTGAAGTACCGAGGGTTAGGAAACCTTCTGCGCTCTGCGACTCAGAGTGCTGGAGCTACGCGAGGTTTTGTCAATTTTGTGAGTTTCAGCCACGTCGACTTGATTGGGTTGATCCCCAACCTGAAAGTCCGGAGATATTAAATTTTTCCCCTATGAAATTTGTTTTCTATCAATATGACCCCTAAGTTTCTTTTTGGCGGCTTTTTTTTTGGGGGGGGATGTTCGAAATAAAGTCACATTCGATTATTAAAAATAAAAATAATACAAATGATCATTAAACTTTAATTCAATTTATAATATCGTATCTTAACTTTTAATCTATTCAATATGATTTTTGAATTGTAATTATTAAATGTTTGATGTAATTTTTCAGCTTGCTCGAACAATAAATTAGAAGTTATATGTGATAAGGTAAATTATTGTATCTTGAATTGGATTTTTTAAAATGATGAGTTGATGTGTGCACTTTTATTCGTCCACTTTAGAAATCGAATGATAAACCAGAACATTAACATGTCCGTGAAACTATTGTTAGTTGACCATCATTCAAATTCAACGAATCGAAAGCCACATCAATAGTCATAAGACGTCATTGAACATTTTCACATGTTTTATTAACTATTTTGAATGTTTATTGTTAGTTTAGATACCATTTGAATAAATTCAAAGGCGAATGGCGAAATTGCATATTAGATCAAAGTTTGATAACTATTTATTTCTTGTTTTCCTTCATTAAAATAGCTTGCTTTGATAGTTTACGATATTGTTGAATGGATATCCGTCCAACCTATAGATTTCTTATATTAAATTTTATAATATTATGAATAGTTGTAAATTGACCTTGTATTGAGGTTTTTTTTATTGTGCTAAAAGATTTTAGATGCTAAACATTATATGAAAATGAAGGCTCGCGGGACTGAGATAATTTTAAATTTCAAGGCAATTATATTTAATTTTTCCAATAAAAACCACTTTAAATAATTAAATCCTTAATTACAGTTTCATCCAGAGCAACCGTAAGTTTGATAGCTTTTCCATTGGTCATCTTTTGATTTTATGCATGCTTTGATAAAATAACATGAGCATCGACCTTGTGCTTTTTAGCGCGCTTAACTAGTGAGTCATCTCAAAATGCCATTCCAAGGTGATAATGACATTTTAAATCTCTGAGATTTTAATTAATTCGTGACTTCATTACTAACTTTTCAACCAATTCGATTAGGTCCCTGAATTTATATTCAGCATACAACGTTACTCTTGAACTTTCAATTAGCTCAATTAAATCTTAAACCACTTTTAACATATTATGGCTTTTTAGCATGCTTCACACATAAGTGTTCTTCAAATTCCATTAAAATGTGATGATAAAATTCTGAGCCCCTGAACTATTTGACTGCTATGTAGTTTCACTATTAAACTTTCAACTCTTTTTATTAGGCCTCTCTAAATTCCTTTATCATCCTTGAACTTTCAATTAATTCAATCAAAACCTATACTATTTTAGCACGTTCAATGCCATCATGCTAGTCACATTAATAAAGGGGGAAAACGATATAAATAATGTATGAATTTCGACCTATTGTGTAAAATGATACATGAACTTTTAATTAATTCGATGCGATCCTTAAACTCCTATCCATTGTGCAATATTGTTAATGAATTTTTGATTTGTTCATTGTAATTCTGAACATTTACACATGTTCAATTCATTCTTTAGACTATATGAAAATATCCAAGTTTGACCCTCCATTGATTCAATAACAACATTGAACACTTTCATATAATTCAATAATCATGTACCAAAGTTTTAGGGGCCACATTTTACAAATTAAAAATCAAAGACAAACATTGCAGGCGGCCTTAAAATTTATGGACTATATTGAAAAATTTAGAAGCCCACAAAGAATATTACATACTTGGCGAAAGTTGATGTATTATTTGTGTCATTATCCCTTAATAAAATACGATAACATGGATACTAATCTAATAAAATTAACAGCAGATGAAACAAAAAATTGCACGTGGACTTTGTACATGTAAATATTCAATTGAAATCGCAAAAGTTGATGTATGTACCTCTCTTCTATCTATGTTTTCTCTAACCATTTTATACCGACATTATCGCTTTCAATTGACATTCTCATCCAGGTAAAGCACACTCGAATCTCTGTCGGTAGCCATTATCGAGGGCCTTTTCTGAAAAAAAAAATACAAACTTTAAGTTGAATTTTAGTTTTGCCCCCCCTTTTTTTTAAGAAAAATTCGTCAACTTTCAATTTAGCTCGAGATTTACCTCCGTTAATGTTCCGTCAAAAAATTGCTACTGATTTTTTAAGATTATCAATGTCAGGAGGCTATTGTCATAGCTTTGATGAAGATGCAAGTTCTAATGATGAACCTCTAAATGGCCCGGGCGTTGATAATCTTAAAAAAATAGCAAGATATCATGACGGGCGTGTGGATATGGGACTAGAGTGAAAATTTATGATTTCAAAATAAAAATAATTCACGTTTGAGATTGAACCTCGAGTTGAAGATTATTTTTATGAAGACTTTTTTTTCACATTTTTATGAAGACTTTAATTGCTTTATTTCGAGACGTGGACACAATCTTGCTTTCAAGAGTGAGGAATAAAAATGCAGAAGCCTTTCTTCAATGTAACAATGATACCGTAGATTCTAAAATAGTTTAAAGGCTCGAATCGAAGTAATGAAAAATTCAAAAACAATATCGACACATCAGAAAAAGAGTTTGGCGGAGTAAATCGAACCAACTAAAGCTTAGAAACAACGTGGCTTAACCGATTAAAAATTTCCAGGACTCGAGTTCCACCGTCACGTTATCGAGTCGATTCTTGTTAGTAATCTACTACGATACTAATCTTGTTATGTGTACGATCTTACAAAGCAAAAGCTCCGAAAACTCGAAAAAGAAAATAAGAATGGAAAGACCAAACTAGCCCCACCCTCGTTTGAATATAACCTGAACAATATCAGTGGTCGCAACGAAATTGCGGTACCCTCAGCAGTCACGCGGCGCCATCATCTCGGTCGGATTCGGGCCACGTTGTTCGGATCATTGCTCCCAGTGTCCATCCGTTCATGTCCGCCATCCACGGACTTCTTTTGCGCTTTCCAACAAATTTGAGAGCTGTCCCTCGAGGAGGATTGGTCAGGCTTGATCGATTCTCAGCCTACTAAAAAAAAATATTACATTTTCTCTGCACTTTCCAACTAATTTTTTTTTGGAAAAAAATAAACACTTGTAATGCAACATTTTCAGATGTCAAAGGCAGAAATTACCACTTCGAGGAGAAAAACAAGTTAAGTGGGCATGAGCACGGTCGGTCGCAGGTCGATTGAAGCTCATATCACTCGAGATCTAGACTGTAACCACCGAAACCTGAACTCAACTAGTTGCACCAAATTGCCAGTCTGCTTAGAGTTTTGTCTTTGTGTTCCGTGGTCAAACTATAACTACGTTGTGCTGTGTTGCAATTCATATGCATTGATAAACACATGTTTCAAAGTTGTAACATTTTAAAACCAAGTGCAACAATTATTCAAAAGTATTATAAATTGTTGTACCTATGAAGTTTTGCAATTGTAGAAAATACTTGCTAAAAAAAATTAACATGACAGCCCATGATTTCCCAATTAATATCGTTTTCGTGAAAGTTGTACCTAACAATTCGTGCAAGCTCGAGTATATCCAGCAACTACTTAGGAGAATTTTGGGCTAGAATAACCCCTCAAAAGAAAAGAAAAGAAAAGAAAAGGAAACGATGAGCTAAAACTTAAAAGTGGAGGTTCCATGGGGTGCAACACCAAACCCGGATAGACCAAACCGGATGCAGGCCCAAACCCGAGATGAAAAAGAATATCGGGTTGTACCCGCACCCCAGCTCATAAACGGGCCCCTAGACCCAAACCCGGTAGGCCACACTGGGTCCAGGCCCGGTCCAATAAGTTTTGAGCCTTTGTTTCCTTTTCCTTGCACATGTATCTAATTTTCTCCCGTGAGCTGCTGCTTCTTCTTTACTTTCCCACCTTCTTCTCTCGCGGGCGACGCTCACAGTGGATTCAGCCCAGCGAATAACCAGCGAAGGGTCTCGACTGCGAGTCGGTAATGCATCTCTCGCATTCCGACCTGCGAACTAGACGGTTGAATTCCACCGCACTTTTCTACCGTCGTCTTTCTTGGCGTGATCGTCTTCTCTCTCCACTCGATCGTCCCCGTCGGTTGATCGGCGAATGAATCGTCTGTCGCGATGAGTTCTTCTGCGCCCGTTTCGTCTCGATCGAGTCATTCTAGAGCGACGAAGCTCTGGGGATCGTTCTTCGTCTCGGCCGGTTGCGTTTGCTTCGTCGCTTTCGCGTACGCGGCCGTCGTGTCCAAGCTTCTTCCGCCGTCGGACAACGCCATCGTCTCTGCCGTGCAGAATGACAGGTAGGTGCTCGGAGACGCGTCGCTTTCGCTTCTTGTCGTTCTTTTCCCGAGGAAATCCGTATGATGTCGTATGCGGCGTTCGTATTGATTAAAGCTTGGTGCTCTGGCTAAGAAATGGAGCTAGAGAGTCGTAGCGAAATGCTTCGTACGTTTGGCGATCGTATTTGTATGACTAGCGAGTGTAGGGAGGAGAGGCTGGTGGGGTTTATCATTGATACATTTGGAAGTCATTTTGCTTCAATCACGTCGGAAAGTTCCCCGATACTCCTTGGCGATTCTGAGAAAATGGGTCATTGTTGTGGAGTCGTTGGAGTAAAATATGAGTTTCATTTGTTGAATGCAATTTGCCTTTGGCGGTATGTCATTTATGCGATTTATCATTGTTTTGGTTAAGGGAATGCATCTCCGTCACATATAAGTATTCTGAGACATCTGAATAAGCAAGAGTAGCACGTGATTAAGCGCAAGAAGTTGGGTATATTAGCTTAAGATTATTCCAGTGGTTGAAAACCTCTCTTAACTGATCAAAGATGCATTTCGTTACTTATCAGTTGAAGCACCATACAGATAAGGTAGAAGTTCTCTTTAGCAAATCACAAGAAACACAAAGGATCTATTGCATTGGTTGCGGTGAGAGCGAGTATCTGATCCACTAGAATTAGGCTAATGTTGTCTAATGCTTGTGAAAGAGTGGAAATTTCTTTCAGAAGGAGTACAACTGCCACAGTTATTAGCTGCAGTACGGACTGGGAGACCCTCCCATGTTTATGTTCTGCCATTTTTTCATGGTCACTGTTATTGAAGAAGCTCTATGTTTTGTCTGCTTTACGGAATATGCCTCCTGTGCATTGCACGATTACACAGGCAAGTGTTTTGCTAAGTTGCAGATTGATCATTGTAAATCCTAAGTAGTGAAGTCGAAATCTCTCCCGGATTAATGCCCGATATTTGGACAGAGTTAGAGCTTTCATGCACAATTTGCGACAGACTTTTTCATGTTCAGAACTGAGACGTCATGCCTTCTCTGGATGAGCATTCTCTTTCAGTCTCCTGCAATGTATATCATGTAGTCACCAGATGAATCACTATAAGGATGCCAAACATGACATGTTATACTTCTTTCAGTACTATGCATTCCTCTACATAATTAATGCACATTTGCTGGCTTCTCTATGCCGCATATTTCATCCATTGCTGCATAAGGTGTTTTTGCGTGTCATCTAGAAAGTCATTCCATAAACTCACCAGACCTTGCTTTTCATTGTGAAGTTTATTGAGACCTTTCTCCTGGAGACTGTCTTGGGTTCTCCATATAAGTATCTGTTTGTCAGTGAAGGATGTTTTCTTTCTTCCTGATGTTTACGTCATTTGACTAGCTCATACACCTTGGTTCTGGAGTAAATTTTCAATGAAACCAACATTGTTGCTCTATGGTGCCTCAAACTCCAGAAATTTCTGGATTTCCTTTCCTTCAAAGTTCTTTTCTTTCTTTTCCTACCATTCATCATCTAGACTCTTGGCTCCATCTCATTATGTTTTGTTTCTCTCTCTTTTTTCTTTTAACTTCACCTCATTTGTTTCCTTTTTTATGACAGGTACTATTGTTTTTTGGTTCCCCTTACACTTCCCATCCTCGTAGTTGCTGTATACTTTCATTGGCTCAGCATGAAGCTTTTCAAGCACGCATGATGTTTGTCTCATCATACCGTGATTGATCAAAACAAACTAACTGCTCTCCTTGCTGGTTTGCTAGATCCAACATAGTGATAGTGGAATTTGTGCAACTTCCCTTGGAAAAGCAATTTTACTTGTTGTCGTCTGATAGTACCATATAAGCCAAAGCAATTAAGTTCCTTGAGTTTGATACTTGTCTTTAAATAGGTACGTCTTTGCGAAAAACAGCTACTATTTCTGGTCTGTGTTTATGGCAGGTTTTCAATGTTTTACGAGTCCTCGGTGCATTTACTTTTGTCATCTTCTGGCTTGTCTGCAGATTATCGTTTGTTTTTTTAAATCATTATGTTAGCCCTCATATTAGCTTATGCCAGCTTGGGCTTAATTTCATAAAATATTTATTTCACGTTAGTTGTGAATTTGAGTGATGGTGGAGTGTATGTGATATTATGGAAAGTCTTCAGGGAGAGTACCGTGTTTCAAATTTGAAGAGTTTCCTGTTTTCATGCTACAAAGTTCAATTGCTGTTATTCTAGTATGGTCGCATTTACTGCCCTAAGCTTTTGTAATAGTAATTGTATGCCATTCAAACGCTGCAGTCACCTGTGACATGCCAATTGTGAATAGCAGTATTCTATAATCAATATTTATGGTCGAAACATTTGGATATTTGCTTTAAGCTTGAGGCTCGCATTATTTGAGGGCTAAGTGATCTGCTCTTTGAATGGAAGATCGTCTTTTCAGAAGGACGTGTATTTATCTGTTGTGATACCTCGTTCTGCTCATGAGTTGAAAAATAAAATTCTTTGAATTTAATGCATGTGTCAATAAAATGTTGTTTGAAATGCAATATACTTCACTTGAACAAGATAAGATCGTCTCCATCTACGCTACTTGTTGGTGTTCTCGAGGGAATTTGATATATTTTGGATAGTTCAGTGTACGTATATGTACTTTGAGACTTCTTATTTTCCTTTTCTTTTTCTCTTATTTTTGATAGGTTGAGACTCATCAAGTTGTGATGAGGGTTGAGCATATGCTCTAGGGAGCTCATGTCCTTTTGGATAATTCTCTAGTAGCTGGCGTGCAAGTGCACAAGAGCTTTCTTACACATCTTTTAAGTAAGAAAAGATTCATCACAAAAATCTAGTACCATCGATACTGTTTAGGAAGACTTTGGCCATTTGTTGCTGCTTGATGCAGCATCCACCGATACTGTACCTTTGTTAGGATGGTTGTCCAAGTGGTTGTCAGCTGCCTCAATCCTTCTTTCCATAGGTCTAAAAGTTTTGGCTCACATCAACATCATGCAAGCTCTTATCTGTTCATAGGACAGACCCTGGTTGTGGTAGCATCTGCAATCTTGTTGTATACATGAAAATCTTGATGTGTAGTTTTGCAAAAGGCAGGGACCATGAACAAAGAGAAAGAATGAAACGTGAGGTGATTCTCATGTACAAGTTGATCTGTGAGCAAAGTGATAAAAATTGTGACTTGTCCCCCTACAGTTGGCTTCTCACGGGGATGAGAAACAATCAGAATGAAAGTGGGACAAAAAGAGGAGGTGAGATCCTTATTAGTATTCCTTGGATTCTGTTTGGTTAAAAGTCCTTTCCCCGCCCGCATCAGAATCAATTCAAAAAGAAAAAGGGAAAGACTTTCCCTTCTCCTTTCTGATGTGGAATGCCAATCTTCTTTTCATGAATTTCATTGTGGATGTCTGTCTTTTTTTTTTAAAACTCGGCGGTGCAGCTGTGTAGACCTTGAACTGGTGGCCAGTCTTGTCATCATCAGTGCGGATTAGGGTAGCCGATTGCGATCCCCATTTTCCGATATCTACCGTAGCTGTGACATGACTATAGTGGGTACACGACGTCGGATCTGGACCGTTGAAGATGATAGGTTCCACAAAAGGGCGTGGATCACGCCAGATCTAACGTTCAGATTGAGTCTGATATACACGAACTAAGGCTGTGTAGTTCGCCATGGTAAGATCAGGGGAAGTCGCGCCATTATGTTTGTCCATGGCTACATGTTGTTGCTCCGACTGCGTTCAGGTTTCGTCAGGACCTCCGTTTAGGCCTTTCAAAGCCCTGAAACAAAGTGGGCTTTCGCGTTGTGATTATAGGCGGGGTCCGCGGCTTGTTTTGGTATGGTGGTCATAGGAACACGACATTATAAAATTCAGGTGTGCTGTGATCGGGCTTCGCAAACTCTCGGGCGGGGGAAGGGCGATTTTTATAATGAAACCAACGACAGGGAGTGTCGGGGAAGCATAAGTGACCAAAATCGTGAAACGGAACGCGACAGGAACGAGATGACAAGACGGTCACGGAAGGAGGCTTGAGTTTTGAATTTCATGTCCGCGGCCTTGAATCGCGCGAGTTCAGTCTTTATGGCTGTTTTCTTCGTTTGCTGGTGTAGTGGTGTTCAGGCGTGCTCCATCCTCGTCTTCTTCTTGGTCCTTTTTTTTTTATATATATAATTTCCCGATAGAATAAAAAATAAAATAGAAGTTTGAATATGTTCGAACATCGAATCCCCAAGTTGTTTCCAAGCAGTCTGTAGTAAAAGCCTTTCTAACGAGAATCGCTTTCTGTCATTGTCCTCTTTTGTGGAAAGATTACCCAAAAAAGTCATCAATCTATTATATTTATATTTATTTAATCATTGATATTGTAAGTTGATTAATTTACTCATAAATATTTTCAGGATTCGTCAATTAAATCATTCCAGTTAATATTGATTGAAAATCACTAATGTGGACGCCAACCATTCTATATGGAATTGGATTTTGATGTATATATGGAATAGGGTTTTGATGTATGTAGTAGTTTTGCAGTTAACTCTCTCTCTCTCTGTCACGGAGGTCATTATTTCTCCTGTTCTTACTTTTTAGGATTTACTTGCACGTCTTAGATAAGCGTGCTTTTGCTGTCTTCCCCGCTTGCATACAAGAAGAAGTTCGATCTCCTGTAAATGGAAAGATCGACCAATGAATCACGCCAACGAAGTTGACACTGGCTTATCTCTCGTTCGATTTTTGTGTGTGGGCTAAACAAAGACTTGTTGAAAATTCGTTGGCTTTACCCGAAAACAAACGTCTTCGAATACATCGCTCTATTCGTTTGGCATCATTCCTTTGGACAGGGATCACGGCCTAGAACTTCTCTGTAGAAGATTAATTACGGCACGCTTAGGTAAATTTGAGAAAATTCGAAACGTTGAGAGAATAACAAGGAAAGCAAGAAATGAGTTGTTGTAATTGTAAAATGAGGGGAACTTGAATCTAACATAGAAACCTCGAGAAATTATTAGGATATCTTGATGTTTTTAAATTTTGGGAAAAATTCGAGATTGAAGCAACGTTTGGTTTGATTCGAAATATGTAGAGCCATGCGAGCAAGAGTTTTAGCTAACCCATGTAAAGCAATGGAGGGAAGGGAGGCGCTACGAGTGAGCAAGAAACTAGTGACTAAGAACCCAAGGGGGAGAAGGAGACAATGACGATGTGCGTCATCTCTTACTTTCTCAGTTCATATTGATGGTGGGAGCAACGTCGTTCCTCACTTTGCTTTGATCTCTAATGTTTGCGTGACATCAATCAACGTGCGATCGCCAATGTGGGATCAGCATGGACACCCATGCACATGTGGAGCAATGTAGATTTTCTTATTTGCTCTCCACAACTCTAGTGTAACGATGTGTAGGAACAAGCATATATGACTTGGACTAGATACAAGAATTTTTAGTTCTTGAAATTTGAAACTCGTGATAATCAATTCGATTTCCACCTAAACTGGATTGATGCTTACCACTTTTGTTATTACAAAAGCATTTCTCAAAAGCGAAATCAAAAGACTCAAAACCCTAATAGCTCTAAAGCTCTCGCGAGCTTCTTTCTCCAATAGATACGCCATGCGCAGACTCGAACTTGTGAGCATGCGTTGCGGTTCCGAGAGGTTTACCCTTCGTCGAATGCGATTAAGACCTCCTAATCCCCCGCCTCTAATGCTAAGCTATCAATTAGTTCTATCAAAATTGGGGACCATCGTTTCTAGTCCGGTGCTCACCCCGAAGGTGATCCCCCATCAAGGACATGCTTCACCGCCGGCACGTGCGAACCCCGCGGGGGAAGCGCGTGCTTCTCCCGCCCGGGGGAGCGAGTGGCGTCACTGTTTCCCCCACCTCAATCTTCCGGGAGGGAGCAGATCTGAATCTATCCCGCTTTTGCTCTATTTTGTCCATTTCCTGGCGGAGACAAAATCTCCCCCGCATTATTAATAATTGCAGTCTCTCCCTCTCTGGAGAGAGAGCGATTGCAAGATGCTTGTTTTTGGGAGATGACGTTGCTGCTCCCTGCTGCTGCACTTCGTGCTGCTTTGGTGCTCTCTTAAAACTGAGAACCACATCTTTCCTGGCGTTGCAATGACCTGCACCATCTCTGGGAACCATGCTCTCTCTCTCTCTCTTCCCCCCCTTACTTACTTCCTCCTCTTTTCTTGCTTTCAGGAGCATGGGATGGGGATGACGAGGCAAACGAGGACCTCACTTTTCTCTCCTATCTATCTCTTGTTCACTACTTCAGTGTAATGCAATCATCAGACTAGCTTAAATACTGCCGAACTCAAGTCATCATTTCCTCCCCTCTCTCTCTCTCTCTCCCTCTCTTCCTCCCTTTAAAGCTAGACCAAACTCCCTCGTATTCATGGTCATCTTCCTCCGCTCTCTCTAGGCAGAGACTTCATCATTATTATTGTCATCTTCATCGAGCTATCTCTCTCTCTCTCTCTCTCTCTCTCTCTCTCTCTCTTAAAAGAATGGACTCATACGAAGCTACGAGGGTCGTCTTCTCGAGGATCCAGAGCTTGGACCCGGACAACGCCTCCAAGATCATGGGCTACATCCTCCTCCAAGACCACGGCGACAAGGAAATGACCAGACTAGCGCTCGCCTCCGACCCTCTCCTCCGCAACCTCATCCTCAAGGCCAAGACCCACTTGTCCCTCTCCTTTTCTGCCTCCTCGCCTTCAACCTCCACGGCACCCTCTTCTCCTTCCTCCGCTACTGTCAATCTCAACCCCATTTCCCGAAGACCCATCACTCACCACCATTCTCTCTCCATTCCCTCTCCGAGGACCACCCCATCTTACGCCAATGTCGTCAATGGGGTCATTCACAGCACCACCCCCAACGTCTCCAGCGACCCCGTTGACGATTTCCAGCTCCACGACCACCTCTCCTTCTTGAACGACCTCAAAAGCGACGACGTTTATGACCCGAGACTCGAGTTTGTTCCGAACGGCGACTCTGGCTTGTCTCACAGAAGAAGCAATTCAATACCCGGAATGCGTCTTGGGTCTAATGCTGCTAGCGAAGAGCTGGGTCTTTCTGGGTTCGGGTGGAGGCCCTGCCTGTACTTTGCGAGGGGCTTCTGCAAGAACGGCACGAGCTGCAGGTTCCTCCACGGCGACTTGGGGGACTGCACAGACGCCTCAGCGGCGATCAATGTCGGGTCGCCGGTCAACTACAGCGAGCTCGAGCAGTTCGGCTCCGAGCTCACCGCAAGATCGAAGGCCGCAGTGGCGCAGCAGCAGAGGTTGAAGCTCTTGGCCGGTGCTTCTGCTTCGTCCTTGCCTCACAACAGTTGCATGGACTTGTTTCTGCAGCAGCAGAACGATACCCAGAGGTGAATTGTGTCACTATGCTGTTGTTTTAGTCGTTAAATTTTTTTTAATCCATGACTTTGTTGGAGTTCGATTTATTGGCTTGGACCGTTCGGAATTTGACTCTGAATTAAGAGTGTTGATGTGGAGCTTGTCGGATTTTGTGGTTTGTTGAGATGTTTGTGATGGCATTGCGATTTCGGTTTAGATCGACTGCTCCGGAGTTGATGCCGAGAGAGGAGGTGCACAAATTCGGGCACATTCAGTCTGAAAGGATCGATTTATGGGGACTGGGATTGGGAGGAGCGAGTAGCCCCGGTTCGAGGCAAATTTACTTGACATTTCCTGCTGATAGCACTTTCAGAGAAGAGGATGTTTCGAATTACTTCAGGTAATATCGATGTTGCCCAAGCCCACTTTGTTTTCAAGAAATAAGAGTTTGAAAGTTTCAGCTGAAAATTTGATTTCTTTGTGAATTTTTTTGTGGGAATCAAAGTAATTATGGACCGGTACAAGATGTGAGAATTCCTTACCAGCAGAAGAGAATGTTTGGATTCGTTACTTTTGTATTTCCGGAGACCGTGAAGCTCATACTGGCCAAAGGCAATCCTCACTTTGTTTGCGATTCCCGGGTGCTGGTTAAACCTTACAAAGAGAAAGGCAAACTTGCAGATAGGTGGGGGCTCTCGTCTTGTTTTTCAGTGCTTGCTGGCTCGTCAGTGTCTTGCGGAGTTCATTGATTTATGATGTTTGTGTCATTCGCAAAACTTTTATCAGGAAACAGCAACAGTTCATGGATAGGGGTGAATATTCAGCGTGCTTGAGTCCAACCGGGTTTGAATCGAGGAACCATTTTGATCTCCCCTTTGGTATGGCTACAAGTGAAAGCGTGTTCAGCCGCTTTATGCCTAGATCATTTCCGCCTCTCCACACGTTGTAAATTTGCTTTTTGTCGCAATGAAGGTTCAAGAATGGGTTACGATGCTCAGGAGATGTTGCTTAGAAGGAAGTTGGAGGATCAAGCCGGTCTGCATCAGGCAATTGAGCTTCAGGGGAGAAGACTTGTGAATTTGCAGCTTTTGGACTTGAAGAACCGCTACCAGCAATACCCTCATAATTTATCAACCAGCTCCCCTATTTCCTCACCAGTTCTTCCTCGCTCTCCCAATGTTCAGTCACTCAATCTTCCACCTAATGCCATCAACCAAGAAGTTGCCAGAGGTGGGAACTAATGATTCTTATTTCTTACGGTCGAATGCAGCTGCATTGATTGCCACTGTAGCTAGTTAATCCTTAGTAGCGATCTTTTGCTTTTGGCTTTCCTACAGCGGCATCTGTTGATGGTTTGGCCCCGATGAATTCCAAAACCGCAGAGAGCGAAAACCCAGTATTTCAGCGTGTGGATGGAGCTTGGGTGGATTTCACTGGCGACAGAAAAGAGGAGAACTCTGTTCCTGGAGAGTATAGTCACCATGAAAGGTGCGGAAAGTTTTGCCCTTCAATGTATAGTATGATTGCCCTCAATAGAAAATCTCCTTTCCAGCTCAGTTTCAGTCAAAGGACCTGTTTTCTAATGTTTTATACATCCTGGGTACTTATAGACCCAAAATTATTGTCTGCTTTTGACATTGTCACTCCTCGATATGATTGCTGAGTGAGCATACTTAATAAGACTGCTTTTAGTGACACGAGAAAAATTATCTAATGAAAATGCAAGTTGCTCTACTTAATTGATTAGCTATTGTTTTGTAGATACTTAATAGCAAAGGCTTTATTATTAAAGTAATCTTTTACTTGTGTTCTCGGACAGCTTAGAGCACATCCTCCCAGATAACCTCTTTGCCTCTCCCAAGAAATCAAGGTCTGAGAATCTCACTGCCTTCAACACTTCTCTTGCTGATGACGGGTGTGACGATAGTATCACAAGTTCGATCACTTCATCTGCTCCAACCAGTGAGTCCTTGTTGACCACCTCATCAGCTCTCAACATTGCTGCTCTAAAATCCTGCTTGTTTCACGTGCCCAGGTACGCTCTCGCCATGATTTCCAATGATCAATAAGATTAGAGTTTCCTTTTTTGGGGGGAGGGCAGTGGATTATTGAATTTTCCGTCGTTTTTTCCCAGTTTCTCTTCTGGGCATGGAGCAATTGGAATGTAGTTGACCACGTGTTAATGGACAGCTATAGAGATGTATCCTTACATAGGTAGGTGGATATAATTTCAAACTTTAATTTGACGAAAGCTGTCACGGGATGAGAGAGATCTCTAATTTTCTGTTGAAATATCTATGTTTAAAGCTTCTTCTTTTTGGGCCCTTTTTTGCAGGGATGTTTCAGAAGAATGAGCAGTGAAGAAAGAAAGATCCTCCTATAGCTGTATAGACCAAGAAAAATTATAGCCTCATCAAAGAGAAAAAGAAGAAAGATGTCTAGACAAGATCTGAGCAAAGATCACCATCATCATGGTCATCATTACCAAATACATAACTTTAACAATCAATACACACTGCGATACATATATAGAGGACAGATGAACCAATTTAAGGAAGTGGGGTCCTTCTCTTTTCGACATGGGAGTGCTCCCTCTCCCTCTCCCTCTCCCTCTCTAGGTTTGGTCTGCAGTGCGCTGGACCACACTGCAGTAGCGAAACCAGAATGAAAAAAGGCTAGCGACTCCTAAATGTTTCAATATAATACTGTTGTAATTTTCATCATCCTTTTTCTTGTTGCTTTTTAGACAGAGGAAAAGAAAAAAATGACTGGAGTAAAATGAGGCCCCTACTCACTCATGTAAGGCTTTAAGTCACAGTTTTATGTACAGAAGCAGGATTAAATGGAATGGTAGCTGAACTATTACCACTGCCAGATTCACTTATAAATGAGAAATGTCACGGTTTTTTTTTTTCTTTCTAAGGCTTTTGGTAATGGAAAGATGTGCCCTTTTGGCACTTACTTTTGAACCTCTCTCTTTTCCTTTAGTTATTGTTCTTTGTTGTTACTACTGTACTCCACCAGATTATGAAAGCAGACAGAGAAAAAGTGCTGCGATAGAAAAAAAGTGAAAATTTTGAAAGAGAAACGATGGAGGGGGGGAGGTGTCTGAAGAAAGGGCTGATGTTTTCATGTGATCAAAGGTCGCTTTAGAGGACTCTTTTGTCTCAATTTGCGGTCTCTTTTAGGTGGACATGAAGGGGAAAGGGCCACACTGTCACATGGGTCTCTGACACTTTGAGTGAATGATCTCTGGGTCTCCCCGCTCGCTCCTTTCCCTTTCACCCTTCTCCTGCTTGGCCGGCCTCTTTCAAGTTATTATTATAATCTGCACTTGATAATTGTATGGGAGAAAGTTGATGATTATTGTCAAGGGCAGTGCTCAATGATTAACAAGTATGGGAATTCCATGTTCTGTAACGTGGACGTGAATGGAGGGGCCAATTGGTTTTGCACTTCAGGAGAGAATTTGAACAGATGGAAATCTATGTTTCTTAATTGGGTGAAGGAATTTGGGTGGAGTTTAATTAGTGCTCAAAGTGATGATTATTAACAGAATCCCTTTTTTAAGATTGTATAAGGTGAGTGGCGTTTCTTTTCACCAAATGCTGGTTCTGCAGGTCAGCATGCCACTCTCTCTGGGGACTGCTCTGAGTCGCCATTACAAACAAGCGACTCTTTAAATAAGTGAGTCATATTCAAGAATCAATAACAATTTTCGTGAGTGAACTTTATAGATCGGATTAGGCAAACTCGGCATTTCTTGCTCGAATGGTGCAACCATGCGAAAATTTAACGGCTTCAGTTGGAAATGGACGTTATTTTCTTCATTCTATAACTACGGACATCTATAAATGCATTCAATCTTTGACATTTTCCCTTTTTATTTCGTTCATTTCATTCTTGAGAATGGAACTCGGCAGACTGGATTTTAAAAGGCTTTGAAACCAAATTTTGGAGATCAAATAAAGAGGGAGGGAAGCAGAGTAATTGGGGGCTCTTATGCCTTGCGGTGAACAGAAAAAACCTTCATCCTCTAAATAATTTTCCCCACTTTCCAATGCTTCCCATCTCCAAAATGGAAGAAGCCACTTTGATAAGTGGAAATAGCATCTGCCCATGTCTTTTTTCTATCTCCTTTAGGTTGCTGCAAAAGATCAAACTTCTAAACGCATTCATTCAAACTTAGTTGGAGTCCATTCGAGAAAACTTCGATCACTTTTTTTTTTTCTGTAAGGCGGACCTTTCCATCGTAAAAGAAGAAACTTTTTAAACTGAATTCAAACAGTTGCATGCATCTCAAATTTGACTCCGTCGCATATGTGCGCCATTCGAAATGGCTCTCGAGTCTCGCTCTGTTATCATGAGGTCTTTGAAAGAGGAGCTCCTTGCATGCTGGCATGATAATAAGATGCCTTGACCCTTTTGGCTTCTGAAAGCGAGAGAAGGTGCCAAGCTCGACCTTCTTTGTCATCCGTTCCTCGGGCTACTCTTTAAGGCTATGGACATGCGTGGCTCGAGTCTCGCCTGGCGTGACCATGTTCTAAATGATCGGATTACGACATTCGTCTAGATATCAATCGATTGTCGACTCATGCACGATAGAGGGTATTTTCTTTTTTCTTTTTTGGTGATGGGTAGGACTTCGAAGAGCAGGATGTTGTCAACGACGTCGCGTCAAAATGATATCGGCACGAATTATAGTAGAGAAGAAAGGAGAGGGATGAGGTGACAATAGTATTGGAGGAATGCTTCTCTCTCTCTCCTACCAATTTTTCTAGTGGTTTTGAAACTATGAATGTAGCAATGAGCATTTGGCCAATTAGTATTGGAGAATTTTCTTCAATAGGACTTTTGTGTCCTTATTGCTTGGAACTCTTGCTACCTTTGAAGACCCATTTTCCCCCATCAATAATCATGAAATGCATAATATTCAAAATCAAACCTTAAATGGGCAATGAATCAACTTACTCCATAGCATAAACGGCAATCAACTATCGATTTTGCTCAATGCCTGGATTTCACGAATTGGGCATGCTTTTGAGCACGATTGATGATGGCTTTCTAATAGGGCATTTCGTGAATCAATAGACAATGCCCAATTAGAGAAGCTCAATCGCGACATTCTCGCCGTTTCAGTTTTACTATGGCCGTTCAGATCGTCAGTGACGGTGATAGGGACGCGCGTTCTTTTTTAATCACGCGCGACCATCTCCTTGTTCGCATCGGTCATTATGTTTCGAAAGGCGAAGATCGTTCAACCTCACGAGCAATTTAGGCGCGTGACGGGCATGCGAAGTGGCTACGATGAGATGCACGTGTGGAGTGGAGTGTGGACTCCACGTATGTCCTAAAGCGTGCGAATTGATGGAGACAAATTAGCCTATATGTGTTCTCAGGAGCATCTTAGACAATGACTTCTCTAACGGGGTGCGAAGTTGTGTTGCTATAAGTTCATTGGAATCTTGGGAACTCGGGGGTGATTAGGCTTATATTGGACCATACTATCAAAGCTTTGCCAACATCAACGATGCTGAGTAAAGAGATTAGGGTGATTAGCCTAATCTCTTTATTAGACAAAAGTTAATTAATAGAGAGATTGGTATGCTAAATATTTTTCATTTGCAATGCAATTCGAAGACGTCAGCAACCCGATTTAACATAGTTTGAGCAATATGGAATTATTTTTAAGAAATAGTTGTTCTAAATTTTTGCCTTTTTTTTTTTTCCCGGATTCCCTTCCCTCTAAAAGTACGAGAAAATTACAAAAAGATATCATAACCCTATCGTAATTTCGTTGAACCAATCCTAACCTTTTTTTTGTCAATTCAATTATAAACTTTTTCCATTCATGTCAATTTAGTTTATCCGGCCAATTTTGGCCGATCAATACTAGCATGGACAAGTTTTAATAAATATTTTTTGAATTTTATTATTGATTTTATTTATTTTTTCTTTTCTTCAAACTTTTTTCCCCACACAATGACCAGTGAAGCTCGTTGGCCGTGGGTGAAGTCGGGGTCGCCTGGATCTGAGGGAGGCCTAGCGGCCATCGTCGATGGCTTCACGAGACTCACTCGCCATTGTGGGGGGAAAAAGGAGAGAGGGAAGAAAAGAAAAAAGTAAAGAAAAAAATAAAAAAATATTATTCAAAGTTGTCAACTCCGGCATCGACCAAACAATTGACGCCGGCCCGCCAAAATGGGTCAAAAGAGCTGAATTAGTATAAATGTAAAATCTTGTAACTGAATTGATAAAAAAAATTATTTAGAATCGAGTTGGCACAATTACAATATGTTCACGCTTTTTTTGGGATAATTTTCTTCTGAAAGCACCAAAGCATATTTCATTTAAAAGTTATAGACAGGAGCGATGGGCCCAGAATCTGCTTCTCAGCCCAAGCCCAATTAGCACCCCAGCTCCTGCTCGCTCCTTCCTTTTCTTTTTCTTTTCTATTTTGTTGTCTTTTTCCGGCGGTTTTTAAACTTTGATCGCACGGTGCATGGCAGCGTCGTGGATCAAACCAATCAAGTTATAAAAATTAAACATGCATCTTTATTATAAAGCCCGTTATGGTTCATTCTATTTTTCGAAATAATGCTGGTGAATTTAGGCTCCGTCCGTCTCATGGGAAAATATTTTTAAGAAATCATTTTCGGATATTCGTTTGTCAAAGGCCGCCGACTTGTCAGCGAGGTCGAGTTATGCTTTTAGAGGTCGCGATATTTAAAGGTAAAACGAAGAACATGGGAAATGTTTTCCCCTTTAAATAAAACGGAAAATATTTTCCCCACTTTTGAATGCGTTTTTCCCATTACTATTTTATTTTCCGTGAAATGAATGCCAGAAAATAATTTCCTATGAGTTATTTTTCCGTAAAACGAATAGAACCTTAGTCAAATCAAACGGGGTGTACGTGCGAAATATCGCCTCGAAAAAACATTTCATAAAAAAATAAAAATAAAAATAAAGAAAAGGGTCAGTAGCCAAAAGGTGAACGTGTAAAGTTAGGATCCGATGATTCAAATGGGAGGGACACAATCCTCAACCAAACCTTTGAGATTTGACTACCTTCCTAGATTCCTTGGAGGGAGCAAAAAAAAAAAAATCATAGAAAAGTGGAAAAACTATAATAATATAACAAATTACAGCATCAAATGCGGAAAAAATCGTGGAATTAGTCAAAACCAGAATCACGCATCCCACAGTGATACTAATTTGACACTCTGCCCGTAAATAAATGGTTTTTCAAGATGTTTTTTTTTTCTTGTCCTACTTCTTAATTTGATCTTTTGATTCCCTTTTTCCATAATTAATGCGAGCATAAAACTCTTTTTCTTGATTTGAAAGCGAAAGCACTCTGTGATAATTCGAGGCAGGGATTAATGATGAAATGGAGGAGGACGAGATCTTTCGTGATCTTTCAAGGGTAAGTTCTTGATCCACATGCAAGGGTAAGTTGTCTTCTTGGGAGCTTTATGTAAAGTTTTAGATGATTGATATGATATCGCCATCGTGTTGATTTTGATTCCCGATTTGAAGGTGTCCTTATCAACGAAGCAACGTCCCAATCAGGCGAGTTTGTTTCATAATATCCCGACACTTTGCTTGATGAACAAATTATGTAATTTGGACTTAACTGCTCGTATGTATGTTACTCATTATCGACCAGTCTACAGCTCCAGTGGCAAGTACCGAGTGCCCACGACAATGGCAACAGCGGTGGGCAGGATGGGGGGCCGTCCTTCTATGCCGGCTCGCCACGTACCGGCCATTTCATAGGGCCGTTCCGGGTAATGCCCTACGTCGCTACGAGATTGCGATTGAGCCTGAAAAAAGAGGGTGCATTTGAATAACGCGGCGCAATCTTTCTAGATTGCATGCTCCTAGATAGAGAACATCTTTTGATAGATAAGAAGGGAGGTTTTCGAAAAGCAAAGCGCTTCTGATTTTGGTTAATCTTACCGTTATTGGTGATTCTCTAGCGGCCAAAGAAGCCAGCCGGGATTTTTGCAAATATTTTCGTGCAGGCTCGATCCGATCCGATAAAAAAACCAACTTTTCCTAAGACAAAAAAGCAATTGCAATCCAATTCCCCTGCCTTTTCTTTTCTTTTTCTTTTTTGGAAATACTATTTATGGGATTCAAAACGACGACGTCGATTTCCCTTTTTAAGTTTCGTCCTCCCAAAAACGCAGGGAGCGAAGGAGGAGGGGGAAAAGGGGGTAAAGGGAAAGAGAGGAGCCAGGTTTCTCCCCACTGGTCCGTCACGTGCGGGCGCGCGCGCGTACTGAGGGCGTGCGGTTAACATGGGGGACTTGGGGGGGCAGGCGGGTGAAATTCCAGTGTCGCCCCTGAAGCGGGTCCGGAATTACGGCCTCGCGCCGGGTCGAAACAAAACAGAGAGAACAGAGCCCCAGAAAAACAATGGAGGAAGGGGAACGGCAAGCAGTGAAAAAGAGAAGAAGTCGGAGTAGAAAAAGATAAGGATTTGGTTTTTGTTTACTGCTCTCCAAGCCCGCTTTTTACACTTCAAACCCTACTCTCTCTCTCTCTCTCTCTCGCTGCAGCAAAATGACACATAAAGATACTGCAGCGCCCTGACCCTCTCCGGCCCCTCGTAGAGAGAGAACGACCAAGAGGAAGTAGAAGGAAAGAGAAGGAGGAGAAGCAGCGCGACATGGATGCGAACGAAGCGACCTCCATAGTGCTTTCCAAAATCAGGGGCATCGACCCGGAGAACGCCTCCAAGATCATGGGTTACCTCCTCATCCAGGACCTGACCGAGAAGGATTTGATACGCCTCGCCTTCGGCCCGGAGACCCTGTTGCACAGCCTCATTATCAAGGCCAAGACCCAAATGGGACTTTCGTCGAGCGCTTTGCCGGCGCCGCAGGCCAACCCTTCCCGTCCAGCTCTCGCCCCTGCCATTTCCATTCCCACCAACCCGAGCGCCGCCAACGCTCACGGGCTGCCTCAGTCGTCCCCTAGAATCACTCCCAGGGGCGACTTTGAGGTCGGGAAGGGACCCTTCTCTGGGTTCGCCGGCAACGTCGCGAGACAGAACTCTAGCCCTTCGCTTCCATTTGAAAGTGCTCGTTCTGGGTCGTATTTCGCTTCCTTGAACGGTAGTAGCAGTAGCGTGAGCACTGGCGGTGCGAGCGATTTTATGGAGGATAATAATCAACTCAGCGATTACTTTGCGTTCCTCAACGATTCGTCTAAGTCGGGCGATGTTTTCGAGATGGGGTACAATGCGGAGACGCATTTGCACAGGAGGAGTCACTCCGAGAGCGACGTGGGTTTCGGCTGTGGCGGCGACGAGGCGTGCCTCGCTGGTGGGTATAGGCCATGCCTGTATTTCGCGAGAGGCTTCTGCAAAAATGGGAGCAACTGCAAGTTCCTTCACGGCGACGATTTTGAAGGTTCCGGGAACTTTGTTGGTTCGCCCGGTAATTTTGACGCCGAGGAGATGATGAGGCTCAAAGTCGCTCACCAGCAAAGATTAGCCGCCGCTTCGCAGTTTTTACCTGGAATTTCGCCAACATCACATGGCAAGTACATGGCTTTGCTTATGCAGCACCACAATGAAACCCAGAGGTTTATTCAAATGCCTTTCTTTTTCTTATCTTGAGTTAGATTGTCTTGTTACTGTCAAAGGTCGTGCCTTTGATCGTTTTTCCGATGGTGGAATATGTTGGGTTCTCTTTTGCGATTCACGGCTATTTATGATTTTTTTCGCATTTTAGGATGGGGGTACCGGGGGTGGCGATGGGAGATGAATTTTATAAATATGGGCGATACCAAGTGGAAAGGAGCGACTATTTGGCTATGGGGTTGGCTGAGAAGGCGAACTCAGCTTCGAGACAAATTTATCTAACATTCCCTGCAGACAGCACTTTTAAGGATGAAGATGTTTCTGATTATTTCAGGTAATGCAGCTTCAGATTATGACGGGAAAGATGTTTTTCTATTCGTGTGTTGCTATTTTACATTGAATCAGTGCGCTTGAATCTTTTGATAATACTAAGATATCTCACCAGGGTCGTAATCTGGCAGATTAGTCTGCGGTGAACTGAGCATGAAACTCTGGCTCATTTTTTTCTCAAAATGTTTCTATTTTCTTTTGTGTTTTATTTTGGCGGAGCATGCTAGTTTATTGCATACTGGGGTGTATGGCTTTCGTGATACTACTTGATTGAGCCATCCTTTTCTGTTCTAGGACTTGGATGAGCAAAGCCCTTATTCTTATGGATTCGGTGTGCCCTTTAATTTTGATTAACAATGCTCTCTACATCTGCATCTAGGATGAGTCTGTTCTTGTATACTTATTATCTGTTTGAATGAGCTAAATGATCGATCCTATTACTGTTTATAGGAAACTTTTATGTGAAAACCACGATGTTATTTCCATGTGGATCTCTATGAAGTTTCAAATGCATCACTTCAATAGAAAATATGTTAAATTAGCAGATCCCAATCTAAATGTCAGTAGTGTTCTGCTTGTTTTGGTCTTATACATAACTAGGTCACTATCTTTTGACTGCAATATCGATCTATCTTCCTTTTATGGTTCGTTGAAATTAGGCTGATAAGGCTGTTCCATCAAATTTAGTTGTATTGAAGCCCGTACAGCAGAAAACTTTTGCGGACTTAGTAAGTTATAGAAATTTTTTGGCATGTGGATGTAGTGTAGAGTAGATGGATTTCGGAGTTTATAGGAGATTGAATGCAGATCAAATACTTGAAGTACATGGTCTCGCTTTTTATGCTGCTAAGACCAGGGTTTCAAAGACTTTTTGCCTCTTGGAAAGATGTTGGGTTTTCTGCCTTTTTCATGGTCATTTTAAAATTATTCCTTTGCTTGATTTTATGTTGACTGAATGTAGCCATTCTTGAAGAATGCATGGCCAGGAAAGTTATGTGATAATCTTGGAGAAGGTTTTCATTTGTATGTCATAAAGTTTTCTTGTGTTCTTTTGTATGTCACACTTTATAATCTTTCTAATCAAAATAATTTGGAGGAAAGATTTGTGTCTAGTCGCCGATTGGACATAAGAGGGTCATGGTCTAGTGTAGATCAAGTCTTATAGTAATTTGAGATTTCTGAAGAAAGTGCTGCTAAAGTTAAATTGCTGTTTCAATTCTGCGCTAACCCACTTCTCTGGTGACATTTGAATCTCTGTTCATTAACGGCGTTATTTCTGATTCTTCTGGAAGCAATTATGGACCAGTTCAAGATGTCAGGATTCCATATCAGCAGAAGCGAATGTTTGGATTTGTTACATTTGTATACCCAGAGACCGTAAAGCTCATACTGACAAAGGGGAACCCTCATTTCATATGTAATTCACGAGTACTGGTTAAGCCCTACAAGGAGAAGGGAAAAATCCCGGAAAAGTATGGTTCTATTTATTTATTTTTTCTTTTTTTGGGTGTGGCTAGGTAACCAGTCTTTTGTAATCTAACTCTGTGTCGATACTTCATTTGTTAATATCAGGAGGCAACAACATCAGCAACAGCTATTCGAGAGAGGGGATTTCTCGCCTTGTTCCAGTCATTCGCTGCTTGACTCAGGAGAGCCATATGACCATCTTGGTGAGGGAACAAGTGCACATTTCGGAGGAAATTCTTTCGAAATGCGTTCTTCTTTACTTCTATCCTTTGGCCTTTCTTCTCAGCAAAACATTTGATTGATCTAATTTTATTGGATTTTATGCATGTTTCGATCGTGTTACTCCAGCAAGGTCAAGAGTATTCCATAATTCACAAGAGATGGTGATGAGGCGGAAACTGGAAGAGCAGGCTAATTTGCAGCAAGCTATTGAACTTCAAAGTAGAAGGTTAATGAATCTGCAACTCCCAGACTTGAAAGATGATGGAATATACCATCACCTACGTAGCGTTTCTGTTGGCTCTCCTGTTTCTCCGCCTATTCATCTTCATACTCAGATTAACCATAAAGTCGTTATGCCATCTGATGCCACTAACCATGAAATTGCTGAAGGTTAGGTCATGATAAACATTTTTTCTGGTAACAACAAGAATTCAATTGAGCAGTTGCGATCTCTATTGGCTTATCTGCCTATTGTCATTGCAGACTGCCTGAACAGCCCAGCTACCACCATCTCTGTGATTGCTGCAACTGGTGAGCAGCGGTTCCATTATGACGTCAATGCTGCATGCACTCAGGATATTGTCAGTGGTGAAGGCAAAAGTGAAAGCTCCAAACTCACACGCGGCGATAGTCGAGGAAGGTATGGATCTAGAATTGAAGATAAATGATCATAAAAAATATTCTAGGGTTAAAATGGAGAAATTGCATTTTGCCTACGTGGGATATGATGGACCTCATGGAGCCTACGATAATTAGAACTTGGAGTAAAATGCAATGCCAACCTTTATTTTTTGGGACGAGGAAAAAAAGCCTCATTAAAAAAGGAGACAATTTCATGTTCAAATGTTTCAGAGTGTGTGCACAGATTTTTCTAGTAACTCCAGATAGATGTGTTATCTCATTGTTTGAAAACATGTGTTAAACTGACGTATTTGTTAAAACTATTCTTAGTTCAGATGAAGTGTTTAGTAATTGGAGTAGGCTTTGTAAAAGTGTGATTTCTTGTACTTTTAATGCTTTCCAGGGTCTTGTGGCTTCTGGGTTCCTATTATTTTGCATCATGGGGAAAGTATTGACTCTGAGAGTCTTTTTTTGTACATCTTGTTGATAGCAGCTTAGAGAATATACTTCCAGACTCGCCCTTTGCCTCACCGACAAAATTTTCCAGTGATCATCTTTTGGACTTCTCTAAATTGGCTGATGTAACTGATTTTACTGCAAGCTCTGGGATCCCTGACAATAATGTTTCACTGACCGTGAGTTCCTCTGGTGACGGGCCTTCTCACTAAATGATTGTCCTAGCTAAGGTGCTGTCTCCTTCACAATTTAAGTGGCCCCCATTAACATCTCTTCTTCCCACCTTCAAATCATCATACATTGAAGCTGAATATCTGGCCGTGATTCCAGGTTTTTATTTCCCTTTCCCTAAGCATTTGATCCATTAACATGTAAATAATGAAGATGATCGTGGTCGGCAGGATTTGTTGTCTAGAGGTAAAGAGACACCATCTCTTTAATTCTTCTATTGGGTTTGGACCTAAACTTTGCAAACCTAATCTACTGCTAGTTTCTTATGCTATACTTTTTGCATGTAATGCAGAGTAGAAGCAAATAGGAGGGAGGCATATCTGCTAGTTGTATAGCCCAAGCTTACCTGCACCTTAGATTAGATCCTTTAGAGATGATTTTGGTGAGATTCGGCGCCGTCATCATCGATACACACTGCTAACAGCAAAATACATACTACTACTACATCGGCGATACCTTAAGGGTACAGGTGATTCGATAGTAATGTGTAGGTTCTCCCTATTTTCTTCTATGTAACCTCTGTGCAGGTGGGTGCAGGACCACACAGAACAGACAACTTCATAGAACAGGCCGACAGTTGTAACTTTGGATTATCTTTAATTTATACATAGCTTCTGTTTCCCAATTTTTCTTTTGCTTTAGGTTGGTTTCATGCTTGTCTTGAAGATTAGTAGATAAAATGCTAAAACAGTTGACAGAATGGGAGCGAAGGGCCCAATTTAGAAGGGTAGAAGTATATCAAACAAGTCGGTTTTGTTCCTCACTGATGTCGCCTTTTCTTTTCCGTGTTATTATGCTAAACATTGAATAGTGGAAGAACAAAGGGTACCGATGTGAAGATACTGGTTGTCGTCACGTCTCTGCTGGGTCTGCTTTTACCGTGGGGCTTCTCTCTTTAGTTTCACTTCATTTCATTTTTCATGATTCTTAGGCCCACGTACTGGGAAAGTGCTGACCGGTCACATGGGTGGCTGACATCTTGCAAATGGCATCAAAATGGATTTTTACCCCTTTCACTTTCAGTTATATGAATTATTCTTTTTTTATTTCTTGCGGGTGGGGAATGCTTTGCATTTTCTTCTTGATTTCCCTTTTACCCTTCCTTTGAATTAGAGCTGAGAAGTCATGGAAGTGTTCCAGTGAGGTCTTCTTCATCGTTACTGTTTGATTGTAATAAGCTAGAGGGAGAAGCGAGCGTGTCGTCTAATTGGGAAAGGAATAAGTGGAGTAACAAGACGTAAGGTTTTGCCAGTTGATCGATCGTGGACATCGGGTTTTATTTTAATCAATTGCATGCTTACGGTTTCAAAGAAGCCCTAGTTGGGTCTTGAGCTAGCCATTGATGGAAAAAGCGCCGGAAGTCCGATCAAGTTCCATCTTTGCACTTATTTCGCATCTGATTGCATCCGTGTACTTTTCTCCTCAAAGGAAAAAAGGAGGTTCAGAAGGTGAATGTTGCAAATAAAAGGAACAAGCGAGATAGTGAACAGCATGACTCCCTCCCTTCACACTTGTTGACCGACAGATACTGCTGGGGAGGTAGCTCTGTTTTCATTTCCATTACGTACTAGCCCACCCTACTGCCCTTTCCCTTTCTCGAAGGAAGAGCACTTGAAAATGAAAGTGATGGGTTTACGACTTTCGGTTCAAATCTGCCTGTCTCTCGCCGTTCTGCACAGGCATATATAATTCGATTGTCATTGTGTAGTGCTAAGTGGATGATTCTCTTTGACAACGCCCACTTTTGCTTTTCTGGCCTCCAGCCTTTGGGGCCTTTTTAGAGAAAGTGGAGTTCTTTAGGATCTTCACTGGACATGAGCTTTTCTCTTGCACCATTAACTTTCTATTCCATCCAAGTTGGGTTCCTTTTCTTTTCTCCTCTCTTTAATTATTTGGTGGAGGGTGAGGCAGCATCTTCTCCAATTGAGAAAAAAAATTCATGAGGGTATGTACGAAATCGCTAAACATGGGAGGAACTTTTATTTTTGAATTTTTCTTGAGATATGGAGTCCCGGATCTCTTGAAACGACGGAGGTATGAGAATTTCGGGTTTTGGAGGATGAGAGACTGCAATCTTTTTGTTAATACGTGACCATAGAAACCGCGTACTGCATGTTAAGGTTAGAGATGGTTGGCGCTATTGATGACTTGGATGTGCTCGAGCTATGTCTCTTTCGATCGAAAACTAAGAATTATGGTTGGGAAATTAATCGAACTCATGCAACTTGTGAGATTTATCTTACTCTGCTCAATATGATATGAAAAAGTTCTTAGCTGGGGAATCTTAGTGGAGTGCACACAAATAAAATAATTGTAAAACTCCGTGCCTTTTTATTTTATCCTTTTCACTTTCACGAGATGCGCAAGTTGATAAAGTGCCAAAATCGCAATGCTCGTGTTGTAGTGGACAAGATATGTCGGGTAGTGACTGCAAAAGGAAGTCCAAAATTTCCCATTATATAGCTTCATGAAGAGAAAAAATGACAGATGATCGACTAATCAAGACATTTTTCTTGATGGACTGCAATCTGATTTACCCACTATTGAATTATTCAGTAAATTACCAACTACGAGATAGAGAAATTCGGGGAACTTCTTCGTCCAATTTCGTGCCTTTCGCTCTCGCCGTTAAGGACATCCTCTTGACATTCGAGTTCTTGCTATGTTTTCCCTGGAATAGTTAACGGCACAAGATGCAGATGCTTATCAAACTTGTTGAGATCTCTCTGGGGACTCGCAGCATCAGACCAATGATTGCAAACTTACAAAGGGTCCTGGAGTTTTTGAGACCAAATTGCCATTTTGGAAGTGGATGAGTCGATGACCCATTGGCCTACTCTTGGAAAGTTGCTTCCTTTTAAGGAGGACAAGGTCAGGCATGGGCCAGAACAGTAAATTGGACAAAAAGCAACGGCCCAAGTAAAATCCAAAACATGGGCTTAAAGATCCATCCAAAATGGATGATGTGACGCCCTTTTAGGCCTTCAATCAATCTCTTTTCCCTCTTTGTTTTGCATGGATCTCTGTGTTTGGTGAAAACAAGAAACAGCAACAAGTGTCTGCTTTCTTCTGATTCCAGACGGGAGAAGAGAGGACACGGGGAAGATGGAAAAAGAGACCTTTCAAATCTACGGCAAACCAGAATCTACGGAGGAGCTTTTGTTTCTATGTGAGGAAGATGCTTTTGCTGATCCATGTCTCCTTTCAGATTTGGTGATTGGCTCATCGCCTCACATTACAGTGACAAGTAGCTTTTTGGGTTATATATAGTCCTGTTCATCATCTGTTTGGCACATGCACACCTTGTGAAGAATTGGGGACACCGAAAGATAGCAAGTGAAAAAAATTTGGGGTAGGTAAATTCACTCTGTTGGAGATTCATGGTTTGACAAAATTCTTGATGTTTCATAAGCTTGGTGGCTCTTTTGTCCCCTAAAAACATGCCCTTTTTGTTTCATTAACATGCAGAAACTTGCTGGGGGGATGGAGGACGGAAGTGGGAGTTCACATGGTTTACCAGGTAATTAAGCTAGAAAATGTCTTTTCTTTTGCTAGTTTTAGTAACTTCACGTGGTTTACCAGGTAATTAAGCTAGGAAATGTCTTTTCTTTTGCTAGTTTTAGTAAACTGACACCATTTAGGATGATCGGTTGGATTCATCTTGAAGATTAAACTCACGATGCAGCTGAAAAATTATTGAAATTTCACAGGGGGGAAGGAGTCGGAGCTGCAGAAGTTGCAGAGACAGCATGGAGAGAAAATGGCGAGGATTCAAGAGCTGAAGAGGGAGATCGAGGCGGTGAAGCTTCGTCTGGAGCAGAGGAGGAGCGAAGTCCCGCACGAGAAGGTCGAAGCCTTCAAGGCCCTGAGCGACAAGTATGAGAAGCTGAGGGAAGAGTACACCACCCTCGTTGCCGAAAAACAGAGCACAGAGAAACCGAACTAGGTTCTCAGATTCGTTCCTGTTTCCTTAATCTGTATCCTGCGGTCTCCATCACCATTCGGTCTCTTGCAAAAGCTCTGGAGTTCATGCCTGGATCGATATGCAGGAGCTGCTTCAGTCCTTCTCCAATATTATGCGAGTCTAGATTTAGCCGTGTCCAATGAAATTTGAAGTTCTTAATGTGGGCCTGAGTACAGTATGATATGGGATCGATAAGAAAGGGTGCAAAATCGTTCTTTGTCTTGAAAAGTACATGAAATCACGCGAAGGCGACATGATCTGATGTCGGCGTTTTGACAATCGAACTCGAATCAATTCGTTTTCACCCATACTAAGATTAAACTCTCTGCCATCCGAAAGGCGAATGCATTTTTTCCGTGGACCTGGTCATGGGCTTGACAGCTCGAGCACTAGCCAAAACCGGGCTCGAGCCATTAGGGGCCCAAAGGTATCCTTGGGCGGGCCTGGACATAAAGATAGGACCCATCTCAAGATCCGACTAGGCTTTGGCCCGACCTGATAATCATCCTCAATCCTTTATTATTTAAACTGATTGCTTGCCATTACCAAAATGCTCATGTTCCAGAAAGAACCGCAGCACTGCTCTTGCTAACTGGCATGGCATCTCGTTGAACGGGCAAAGATGAAAGTTGACAATCTCAAAAGATGGACGAAATGTTTCCAATCTAACAAACGAAACTCTCTCTCCTCCTTGATATTTAGAAGTCTTCGAGACTCTCTTTCTCTAATCCATGGCAAATCTTCTTCTTCTTCTTCTTCTTCTTCTTCTTCTTTGGTTCGTTTTTTGCACACACTTGCTGCTTTGCTCTTCTTTTCCTGTTGTCTAGTAAAATAATCCATGATTAGTTGTAAATGTCATAGCTGCATGTATGAATTTGATGTGGTGATGTGATTCTTTTCCTTCCTAATTTGTAAACGAAAATTACACACCATATAAAATACGCTATTGAAAGATTGGTATTGAAAAAGTTGAACACTTAGTATTATGTTTGAGTTCAAAACCATAGATGTACAAGAACGGATCACTTTATCAAATGAATTATGTGCGCTTTTTTCGTCTCTATGTAGAATAAAGTAATTATGTAAGTGAATTTCAACTTCACTTTCGAATGTCTCCCTAGAAATTTCAAAAAAGTCCATGCATGATGCGCAACTAAAACGTAATAATACGCCATTTTAAGCAACAAAGTCAATTCAATATTTATCGATGTAGCTATCATCATATAATCCGACAAATATCTCGAATACCAAAATTAAATTGAATCTTTCATCCAATAGAAAGTCAATTGTCCTTCTTCCCCCCCTTGTCTCATTACATGTTCGAGCTGTTCTTTAAGCTGACTTTGGCTCATTTTATATCCAACGAGATTATTTATTTATGTTTCATGCTTGAATCATCCGGGCATTATTCCAACAATGATTCGAAATTAAGTTGAGTCTTCGAGGGGAAACCGACAAAGGGTTGAGTACCCATTGGGCCATTCTTGTCTAATAATAACAACAAATTCTATTTTTTTCTCACTTAATATCCATGTATGACCTTAACCCTAAGCCACACGCATTCCCCAATAAATATAGACCCAACAATTTCCTCTTTTTTATTTTAATTTTAAGTTTGAGTTTAAACAACGTATGCTTGTCAAGGTGATAATTCAGATCGATCGCGAACAATAACTTAGCCTATTAAGGAGACTGACAAAGTGATGACGTTAAAAGGTTCGCTTAATCGTTTATTTTCTCAAATAATCTTAAAATTAAATTGAACGTTTTTTGTTGCGTACTAATTAGAATTCGCTTTTTAGAATGGTTATTTTGGACAACCCATTTCCTAAATTTAGTTATTTTGCATGCTAATCTCACTCCGTGTACCTTCTTCTTCTTCTTTTTTTTTTTTGCCCTGCAAATAGAAAGGTTTTGGAGAAATCTCACCGAATTGGGAAAATAGAACAAAGGAAATTGAAAATCCAAACGGCCTCCCCCCTGTGTCCGGGACGTGAAGCTGGGAAATAAAGAAAAACGAGCAGGAAAAAGAAGAAGAAGGAAAAAACAAAAAACTCTCTCTCTCTCTCTCTCTCTCTCTCTCATCAGCCAAACTGAAAGGGGAACGCCATCATCTCCGGCACGCTCGCTCGCTCGCTCATCATCATCGCCTCTCTCCCTCGTCGATCCAACCCCCTTTTCTCGCCTCGTCGACCGACCCCCTTCCCTCTCGCCATTGGATCGCCTCCTCCGCCGCCAGCCGCCGCCCGCGGCAGCGACCTTCGCCGATGGCCCCCGCCGCGATGGTGCGTCGCTGACTCGCCGGCGGAGCCCCGACGCCCTCAGGAGGGATCCCTAGCCCTAACTGTTCGGCTTCCCTCGACTTTCCCCGTTTCCGTTACACATCGATACGAACATGAACTCGTCGAAGCTGGGGGATGGCGGTTCTGGATATCCTAGCTCGACCGGCATTAGCTCCAATTTCAACTTCAGCACGCCTTCTGCTTCGGGATCAGGGCCGGTCTTCGCCAAGTCGAGAATCTCCAAGAGGAGAAGCATTAGTCGGCTGAACCCGAGTCAGGAGGGCAGAGCGGGTCCCGGAGCGAATCCGTTATCGTTCAGTCCGCGTGATTCTGTTATTGGCTCGTTCGCGAATGCTCCTCCACCGAGCGAGTATGTGTTTAGCGCGAATAGTAGTGATTCGGGCGGGAGTTGGGGGACACGAGTTGTTGAGGAAATGGTGAACTTGAGTATAGGGAGCGGGAATGAGTCCGTGACTGCACGAGATGGTGTTTCAGATAAGAGTTCAAGCTCGAGGTTGGAATCAAAGAGTGGTAACAACAAGAGCTCTACCTTTGATGAATCAGTAGCTTCCGCATTGCCAGGAGAAATGAGGAAGCTGCATATCCAAGCTTCAGATAACAAGCCTCCCGTGCAAACCAGGAGCTTTAAGTCTAATTTGAGTACGAACGAGCAGATTAAGGTTGGTATAGGGGTCGACAAAGGCATAGATGGTTTTGCTGGGAAAAATGTGGAAGCCGAGCTCCTGGATCAGTTGAAGAAGAGACTGAATATCAGAGAAGCTAATCGAACGGAGAGCAATGGTGTTGTTGACGAAGCCGATAAATTAAATGAATCTGCTTGTGGAAGCAGGAAGGAATTTGATGGTGTGTTTGCTGGAATTTCAGTGGCTGCTCTCCCTGATCAGGTGACGAATCTCAACTTAAGGGATCCTGCAACCATGGATAACAGTAATGGACAGAATGATTGTAAATTAAATACAAAGAAAACCGGTTTTGTATTTGGAGGGAGCACAGGTGCTAGTGGTCATACCCACGGGATGACAGAAACTGTACTAGCGAATCAGATCAATGAGAAACTGAATATTGGTAGCAATATGAACGATTCTATTGCTGAGCCAGTTTCTAGAGAATTCAGTTTTCAGTCTGGAAGGGAAGCCAAGCATTCATCTCACAGTCAAGTTCCTTTGAACCGACCCGCCGAAGATATAGGAGTAAGTGGCAGTGCTACATTGTCTTATGAATTTCCGTCCAGTATCATGCCTTTAAAAGGAGGGAAGAATGTTTCTAGTGGAGATGAGAGAAACATTAATACTTCTTCACAGAGCAAACAGGATGATTTTGTTCCATCATTTATGGAATTTAAGACGCCTGCGGCAAAAGTAGACGTGGCTGCTGGCTTCACTGGAAAAATTGAGTTTACTGCAAAGAGAGACGCATTTGATAGCTCAAAAATGAAGAAGAAAAAGGGAAAACTGAAGCGGTCTGCCACCCATGTCCAGCCCCTCGTGCAATCCTTTGTGTCAATGGGAAGCATATCTCTGGAAAAGCCGGAGGCTTCTGAGCCTTATTCCCCAATGGATGTATCTCCTTATCAAGAAACATTAGCAGATAATCCATGTTCAAGAGATACTTCAGTCACGTCAAATGAGTCTTACAGTCTGGATAGTGCTGATGCCATGGATGCTCCTCACTCTAATTCTTTAGACCAGGCTATAGATGAAAGCCTCCTTTCTGCAACACAGCATATGGATATAAATGATTGTGAGCTAAGTGGAGAAGCAACAGAGGATGCTCCTAAGCATGGTTTGGAGAAAAGTGTTAACACCGAAGGCCCAGTTGAGGAATCTGCATCTGGGGCTGAAACTGAAAGCTTCAAATCTGCTGCTGATGATATAGAGTTGGTCAGGGATGATGATGCTGTTACTTCATCCGATAGAACTGGAGCCTGTTGCAGTTTGAAGATCGAGAGAAATGATGATGAAAGGAGGAAAGGACATGGTTTAGCTTCACATGCACAAGAATTGGGGGACTCTAAATTTACTTTTACTACCTCCTCGGCTTCTCATGGACGATTTTCAGTGCCCAAACATAAACAAAAAAAGAAATCTTGGGCGAAACCTGTTCATGGTTCCCATAATTTGAATTCAACTCTTGAAATTCCTCATGTGTCCTCCCCCATTCTGCCTTTTCCATCTTCAACCGTCTCTCCACCTCTTTCCCCTCAGCCAGGGAAAGGGAATCCAATATCTTCTCAATGCAGAGTCAGAAAAGATTATGGGGTGGATAAAGAGCTGGATGGCATGCCTGATGCAGCATCTACTTCTGCCACAACCATCACGCAGGAAGCATGCGAGAAATGGCGCTTGAGGTCAATACCCTTGTTCATCACCTAAAGTTCATACTTCACATAGTGCGAGCTAGATTTTAGTTTGCTTGTGTAATTCTCTCTCTTTTACTAAGTTCTCTATTTAATTTGATGAACGTTAGGGGAAATCAAGCTTATGCAAGTGGGGATGCGGGTATGGCTGAGGATTATTACACACGTGGAGTAAACTGCGTTTCAAGAGACGAGATGTCAAGAAGCTGCTTAAGGGCTCTCATGTTGTGCTACAGCAACCGTGCAGCTACCCGTATGGCTTTAGGCAGAATGAGAGATGCAATTGGAGACTGCATGATGGCTGTTGCAATCGACCCTAATTTCTTGAAAGTGCAAGTTAGAGCTGCAAAGTAAGAATTTTTTTTTCTCATCACACAGTGAAAAGAATAGTAATTTTGGAGGATATAGCTGGCATTCTTATTCTTGGTTGTATCCGGTTGGGTCCTAACATTAATCTCTTCTGCTAGAAAATCATACATGGGGCAATATGTGTACCTTTAAGGGTTATCATCCTGCACTTTGTCCTCAATTTTGTGTACTTATCATGAGATTTTATGTTTTGGACACAAATTCTTAACTGCTGGGGAGCTTGATAGCTACCTATATACTATCTTATCTTTTCTAGTCCTGAGGAGTTTTGAACTGTTCCCTTGATTTAAATGACAAATAGCTATGGCTCACCTTTTCTTAGAGTTTGGTTGAATATCATGTTCCCTAATTCATGCATTTTCTCTTTGAAGTTGCTACCTTGCCCTTGGGGAAGTTGATGATGCATTGAGATATTACAAGAAATGCCTGCAAGTAGGAAATGGGGTGTGTGTTGATCGAAAAATTGCTGTTGAAGCTTCTGAAGGCTTGCAAAAGGCACAGGTATGGCATTGTAATTTTTTGTCTGATTTAGATTATAGGAGACTACTTTCTTATCCAAGTCACCAATAATCTTACTAATAAGATAAGGATTAGTGCTGCATTTTATAGTGGTGTAGTAATTGTTTCTGCAATGCTTTCTGATTATATATGCATGGAAACGTATATGTACTCTGAAATTTGTTTTCCTGTATATTATTAATGTTGTCTGGCATAGTGACTCTGTTACTGACTCCTAATGTAACACTCTAGAGAGTAGTCCTTGTAGGAGCATTTTTGAATAATACTATACCACTGGCATGACGACCTTGTTACTGACTCATAATAGTCTAAACTACACTTTATCTGGAGCACTTTAAACAACATCTTGTATTATAATAGCCAAGAAATAATTTCTTGAGCATGGCCTGCTCCCAAGTCCTGATCATATTTGTTTTGGGCCCATTTGAGGCCCCGCCCATAATAGGTTTTGGGCTTTGTGCTCCGTGCTTTCATATTTCCTTTTGCCATATTTCTTTCATCACTTGTCTTAAGGTGCATGATTGGCAGCACTCAGGATTCTCCTTTATCCTCGGTGGACATAAAATATTTTCAATTTGATGTTGAATGTTCCTATTTGTTTGATTATTCTGTTTTCCGGTGGCAGAAAGTTTCTGAATGCATGAACCACGCAACCATGCTTTTACTATCAAGAACATCCAAGGATGTTGAAGCCGCTGTTGAAGTTATTGCAGAGGCTTTGGTGATAAGCTTATATTCAGAAAAACTACTTGAAATGAAGGGCGAAGCATTTTTTATGGTCTGAACCAGCTACTTTCCTTTTCTAAATTAATGCAGTTCATAAAAATGGCAATTACATGTGTCCTGTGGGTTTGTTTTCTGCATGTGGCAGTTGAGAAGATATGAGGAAGTGATTCGGCTGTGTGAGCAGACACTTGATTCAGCTGAAAAAAATTCCTTAGATATAAATGACCAGCTCGCTGATCTGGATGGTATTGAGTATTCAAATAGGTTATATCTTAGAATTTGGCGATGCCGCCTCATGTTCAAGTCATACTTCCAATTAGGAAGGCTTGAAGAGGGCCTTGCCTCACTGGAGAGGCAAGAAGAATTGATATTAGCTACAAATAGGTATGGATCGGGTGATGCAGATTCCTCCCTCACCTTAACCTCTCATCCTTGTTGCTTGAAATTGTAAATGTACAGCAGTTTTGAGCTTAGAAGTTTGTCTGTCGATGCAGGAATCGGAGCTCCAGTTTGGCATCGCTAATTCCCCTGGTTGGGACTGCACGTGAACTTCTACGTCTCAAGGTATCCCAATCATGTACCTGCTCTATTTATGTGCTACTAATTGTACATCTAGGCATAATATCTAACATTGATAGGACTAAAGGTAACTAGTTATGAAGCATGAACTCAACTTAGTACCCTGTTACAGGTGCTTCAACAAAGAGTTAGGCGCTATACTTGTTTTCAACAAATCACGAGATAATAGAATTCTTTTATTATTGTTTCTCGAAGTGAGAGATAATTGTAAGTATCCTTAAGATGGCCAAGCCAAAATACTAGGGAGTCATCTTGAAGAGGGAGGGAGGGAGGGAGGGAGATTGAATTGGGTCATCCTACTGCCGCTCTCCAGAGATAAGAATTTAAGTCTTGGGTTTTTTTAACAAAAAGGTGGCTTAACTAACAAAAGAAAGTAGAACTAGATGCATTCTAAATCCTATCATTTAAGGCTTGAGAAATTTCGTGGAATGAAACCATGCCAAGGCCCTGTGTGCGTGACTTATATGGTTGCCTTTATATAGTTGGCATGCTTAGAGATGTTTTAGTTTCAAGAACACTAAAGATGATTCTGTTCAGCAAAATGTTTGCCAAAACCATATCTTAATAAAGATCACTTTTTTTTCCCAAAAATTTTACAATACTCATGTAGTATAATTTTGATTAGACTTTTACTGATTACGAAAAAACTGTTATTTGTTTCAGTTAACGAAAATAACAATAAAGTCAAAATCTCGGGATGCCTATATGTTCATGAAATCCACTAGAACATGTTATTTCTTTCTAGGGAAAAAGTTTGAAGAAAAATTTATATAATACCGCCAACAACCACTTAGAATAGAAGCACTTAATGGAAGATCTTTGAGGAGTATCTGGGGGAATTGTTAAAATACAACTGGTACCTTGAAACCTTTCGAATTCTCCTATGCACCATCTAAGAAAGTGGAGGTTTCTGTGTCAAAAGTGTAAATTGAGGGACATTGTTTGACTCAGGGATGGTTGTCTAAAACTAGTTACTTTTCTTGAATCAATCAGAACTAAGCATTGCTTTATGTTCTGAAGACATTACTTCTATAGTCTTTGGATAATGGATTTTCATGTGATTTTTGTGTTCATAGGGGGCAGGTAATGAGGCATTCCAAGCTGGAAGGCATGCAGAAGCAGTTGAACATTACACTGCTGCCTTGTCATGCAATGTGGAGTCACGTCCTTTTGCAGCTATTTGTTTTTGCAATCGTGCTGCTGCGTACAAAGCTTTGGGCCAAATTACTGATGCTATTGCTGATTGCAGCCTTGCCATAGCGCTCGATGGAAACTATCTGAAGGTTTTTCTACGCTCTCTCCTTCCCCCCCCCCCCCCCCCCCAAAAAAAAAAAAGTGCACACAGTATATGCATGCAGTTCATGTTCCCATGCTACTGTCCAATTTGCCTGTAGAGACTGGCTAATCATAGACCTTTCTTGATGCAAATGTCATTTTGCTTCAATGATTCTAATACAAATTTGGTTATTGCTGTTTTCTTTTTATTTTTTACCTTTGAATACAGGCAATATCTAGGCGAGCGACTTTATTTGAAATGATAAGAGATTATGGACAAGCAGCAGCAGACCTCCAGAGACTTGTTTCTATTCTCACAAAGCAGGTAGAGGAGAAGACAAATCAAGCTGGAGTTTATGATAGATCTCTCAGTTCTGTGAATGAAATAAAACAAGCAAGTCTACGGCTTTGTGAAGTGGAAGAAGCAGCTAGAAAGGATATTCCCTTGGATATATACCTCATTCTGTAAGTTTTTGTTTTCTCTTTGCGTTGTACATGTTTGTACGTTTACGGAGTGGTCTTGCCTGTGGCTCATGCAATTGCAAATTATGTGCTTCAATTATTTGGCTAGTCTAGGAAAGCCTGGAATATTGGTACTTGAGCTGTTAAGATGGAGAATTGCCACCTTTCTCTTACAGCTTTTATTTTCTGTCTTGGGATGGTACATTTCCTTCTTCAGGTAGAAGGTTCATGCGCAAACTTTCTGTGTAGTCTTCATAGACATTGTGCATATATTCGGCTTCCAGCAACAAGATATATGGATTCTCATACTTATTCCCTGCAAAGGAATCATTTCTTCCTTGTCCACTTTCCTTAGTTGGTCTTCCTTTTATCTTTGCCTAAGCAAATTGCCAATGTCTTTATCTCCTTTTCTTATTTGAGATAATATCATGCAACATAATCCAGGCTGAAGTTATTTAATAGGTTTCTTATTCTACTTGCATTGGTCTTTTAAGAAGTATATTAGTTGTAGAATATTTAATCATTACATCATGCCTTCATCTAATAGTTGGTCTCACAAAAATTTGCACGGTATCGAAGTAAGAGATCTTGAGTTCAAATCTTTTTAAGCTCTTTATTTGCCTCCATGTTTGTAAATTTCCATCCTTTAGTATTAGGCCATATATTAGCCTACACTTGAGGGAAAGTGTCAGAAATATTGTAAGGTAGACTACACCTTCATCTTACAACATTTAGAGCAGTGGATTTTGCATTGACAAATTCACAGTTGTAATGAGTGATGAGTTTTGACTGGGGAGGATAGTGTTTCTGGGTAATAATAGTAATAACAATGTTAAGTTGTGCATGCACCATGCCCATTCTATATGCTTAGATATCTATTGCCTCCTGTTACGGTGCAGTCTATGCACTTCTCATTTAAGTACTTCCAATGGCAACAAGAAACAAGTCTCATCTTTTTGGAAATTCTTTTCTCGTAGTCCGCCACTTCTCTATTTTCTCTTTCCTTGCTAAATATGGCAGTCTTCTTCCTTTCCTTTCCTTTCCTTTTCCTGGGATCTGCAAATAATAGAACTGGTGGTTTGATGGAGAATCTATTATTAGAAAGTTTCTCCCTTTCACTTGCCTATTTTTCACTCTTTCTGCACTCCAATGATTTTTTAGATAGATTATGGTGAATTTTTTTTCTTTTATATGATTGTTTCCTGTTAGCCTTTTATAGAAGATTTCGTGAAAATTTCTCAACATCAGCATTTTCTTTGATATACATCATTCTGGTCAAATTTTAGCTTGTTGATGTGGTACATGTAAGTGCTGTCATGTGATTTCATGTCATCAAGATGCAAGTGCTACAAGCCTCATGTTTGCTTGACTTTCTTACTTCCTAAGAATTTTGATAGTAATATGTGTGATTCTTGTCCTTAAAACCAATTGTTGAAGGTACTAATTTTTGACAGACTCATTGCATCCTTAATGAATCCTGTTAATTGCGTGACTCGAGTTTAGAATTTTTATTGAAGAATTTATTGCCATCGTCTTTACGAGTGACTCACTTGAGAATCTTCACGGCAGAGGAGTAGAACCATCAGCGTCACTACCAGATATAAGGAAGGCCTATCGTAAAGCAGCACTTAAGCATCACCCTGACAAGGTCTGTAATATCTTACTCCAGTGATTGCTTTGATGATGTCAACTATTTACGACTGTTTTTTGCCATATAGGCTAGTCAATTTTTGGCAAAGGTTGAGAATGGTGATGATAAACTTTGGAAGGGAATAGCAGAAGAAGTCCGGAAGGATGCTGACAGACTTTTCAAAATGGTTGGAGAAGCACATGCCATACTTTCGGAACCAACCAAGGTATTAGACTTCCATCTTCTCACTCTGTTTTCATGATCATAGGAAACGCTATTCGTTGTTTTCCATCTTCATTGGCCTTCTTGCTCTGTTTTCATTATCGCAGGAATTGCTATTTGTAAATTATAAGCGCACAACTTTGAGAGAGAGAGACAAGAAACTAGCACCTAGTAATGCTCAAGTTGGTCAACATAGATAGTCTGCATAGGTTCAGTGAGGAATATAGGTAAACATTGTTCATGTTGAGAACCAATTAATAGCAGTGAATTTTGATTTGTCATCACTCTTTGCCTATCTTGGAACTGATCATGTTGTTGTGTCTATCGAGTTCGCTATTACTAGCATATTTCTTGTTCCATCCCAGAGAATTCTTTGGTTAATAATTAAAAAGCTCAATTTAGCCGTAAGCACTGACCATTTCTTCCTTGTTACTGACTATTTTGTCAGTGCTTGTAAATCAAGTTTGTTCCTCAAGTGTCTACATCCTTTTACACCAATCGACACGGTTTGTGACACTTTACAAGCACTTTTTCGACGTTCTGATTTGCGCAACTGAGCAGATATATTGCTTTCTTGTAACTTTTAATGGGGTTTAGCAGATGCTAGAGTGCAGAAAATCTCCAAAGAGGCAACCAAAGTCTCAGGTCGCTTAGTATTATTACCTTTCCAATGATCTTCAGTCAGTAGTCCTCTTTTTGTTAATGTATTTGTTCCGAATAGTTTGAATCATAGTAAAATCAGAATTTCCACTCAAGAACACTACCGAATTGTTTTCATGTAAGGGTCGTCTGGATGTAGGTCTGCATTTTCTGTGATCACCCAAGTTAAAATGGATTTACTATCCTCCTACCTAATGAACCAGTTTGAAACTTCACACACTTTATAGTTCATATGGAGAATCCTTCCATTTGAATGTTACGCCCATATGTGGCAATATATGAACGACAAGAATTGACTCTCTTGGGTAAACAGGAGAATGCTATGCACAGGTTGCTCCAAGCATCTTCAGTGAGATGCCTGGTTGGTCCTAATTGTCCGCAGTTTTATCTGTTTTTACTGTGCGTGCTGCTATGTTTGTTAATAGGTGCTGGGCAGCATTACATTACAGTACCCTTTCTTTGAAGTTATGGTGCCAACAGAATCAATTCTCTTCTTGCCTTGTCATGGACGGTCTTCTGTATTTCAACATGTTCCATGTTGATGGTCAAACTCTATAGTGCTAACTTTTACTTTCTTGAGTTCGCAGCGTTTACAGTATGATCTCGAAGAAGAGAGGAGGAGTACTGATAAGAAGCGCAATGGAGCCAGTACAACCAGGCAACAGAGAGACAGCCAAAATCATCCATTTGAAACAAGTGGCAGCAGACAGCAAAGGAGGGAGGCTTGGAGAACTTATGGTAATTCCCAGGCTCGAGCCTCAGAGTCAAATTGGTGGACAAGATACACTTGATCATCGAGCTCAGTATGAGCATAGTAGTCCTGGGAGACTCCAAATACACAGAGGCACGTCCCACGCAGTTCTTCGTGACCTAAGGATCCTCTACTACAGCATAGGATGTGCAGAGGTTTAGAGGCGATACTATTTCCTTTACCCCTCCGTAATTGGAACTCAGTGGAATGCATGTTCATGGTTCTGGGCAGTAGAAAACAAGCGGAACAGACCCACCTATTGGAAACTCGTGGCCTAAAAGGAGGAGCCATGGAGATTCCTCTTAGCAGAAGGGAACACAGTTTACCCAGAAAAAAGGCAACCGATATAATTAGATGCCAATTAGGTACGAGGTGGAGCTTTGTTTGTGTGTTGACAGACAACGTGATGACAAAGGAGTGGACAAGAGGGAAGAAACGTGGAGATGGAGTGGATGTCCGAATACTAACTCCTGACTTCTAACAGTAAATATATCGACAATCTGTACAGAAGGTGGGGGAGTGTTACCTATAGAGGCGACACTCGACTCGACTCAACAAGTTCTTTGGTTCTGGAAAAAGGCGACTACTTACGGAGATGGTCCTGCTGACAACCTTTTTATTTCTATTCACATGTCACAGAAAGTATCCTGCTGATGACTTTTCTTTCCTCTTTACATATCACAGCAAGTAAGTTTTTCTTATCCCGCTACGTCATTCCTTCTGCTTTTCCCCATGCTCTCCAGATACTGGTGGCGAGCTGTCTTGTTGTTTCGGAAAAAGAAAAAAAAAAAGGGTTTGTTCTGCACACGGATGGAGGATGGTTTTGTTGTACAGTCGGTTTTTCGAGGCCATCCTTGTTTTGTGTTGGAAAGTGATTTGATATTCTACAGTTTGTATTGATTGATCGATTATTTAAGTGGGGACCTCGTCGTGGAATTTGCCGATTGCCAATGATTAGCGCCCGTGAGCCTATCGTTAGCTGCATAGCCTATCGATGTAAGATCATAGTCATGTTCGTCTGCTTATTGTGTCCTCATGTGGGATTATACCGCATTCGATTTTATTTGTTTCGCAGAAAGTTCATCAATAAAGAGTACTTTTCCCGTTTCCCGGTATTTCGATCATTTAAACAGAAATGAGATGACAAATAATATTTTTGATACCACACTTCAAAGTTCATTTTCCTTTTGAAATAAGCAATCGATTTTCTAAATACAATTGGACGTTTTGGAACGAGGATCACTGGGCTCGGACGTGGTCCCTCGCGGCCAAGCCCAGGACCCCAACGCTCGTGCATGGGGGGTCTCGTGGCCCATGCCTAGGGCCTTGGGAGCCCTGAGCTCCCGCGCTCGAGTCCCGATCCCCGTGCTTGATGCCAGCCAGGCTTGGGCCCCCGAAAAGTCAGGCCTGAAATCTCGACGCCTGTACTAAGGTTCTTGGTTTCTACATCCAGGCCTGGGCCCTCCGAGTCCGGGCCTGGGACCCCCAACGCCTGACCCCCGCATACCCTACAAACTTTTTCTAAATTGTGTGCTTCGTAGTTTTACCATAACTTCACAAAGTGATTTGGAAATCATTTGCAAAGTACATCCAGCCATTCATTTTCCTTGAATATAAGTTCTTTCGAAAAAATTATCAGCAAAGTTCATTTTTCATGAAATAAAATTGAGAAATACTAGCACCGTATTTGCTGTTAACTCAAAGAAGGCGCTGGAGAAGGAAATCATTCATTGTTCAAGTGCTATGTTCTTTGGCCTATGTCAAAAAATGTGCATAGATTCGTAAAGTAAAGCATCGATTGCTCGTTAGTGTCTCAAATGCAGTAAGAACAAGGGGGCAAAAAATGATATCTGATGCGCGAACCTGCAGAATCGCATCAATAGCTCGAGTCATAATTAATAACAAACACGAGACTCAGAAAAAAAAAATCTCAAAATGACACTGTCATAGACAAGTTAGTTACCCAAGTCTTGCCGAGGAAGCGGGACGGAAGTGGCAACTATAAGGACCGTCTTTGTATCACTCAAGGGAGACAGCTTGGTACAATTGGCCGATTCTTTGATCTGTCCATCTTCAAGAATGTATTCATACATAAATTCCCAATCCAACTTCTTTTGGCTCAGTCTCCACCATCCACGGAGGCCTGTGGATCAGAACAGGGTAAGCAAAATGGAGCAAAAAGAGACAGCAGCACTGAAAAGTCGCTCGTGGAAACAGATGTTACTTGTTCATCACAAAGTTGATAGTTCCTTGAGTGGCGCGTTTCAGTAGAATCTCCCTGGCCTCCACAGCAATTCCTTGAGGCTGCGTGCAACCATATGTATAAGGTTTATCAACAGGAACCTTAAGATGGTTTCTAGTCATCACGAAAATGTGCACACCTCTTCTGGGAACCATACGCCAGGTTGTGAACTTCCCTCCAACATTGCAAGAACAAATGCAGCAGCAGAATATCCAACTGACCTGAAAAGGATCCAAAAAGAAAAGATCTGTTTTAAGTTACCTATGCCTTCAGCAAAGTTTCCGCATTCTTCAGGGAAAGAAGACATCTCAATGAGTAATCCTATGAAGATCTCTCCATCAAAAGTAAAAGCCTATGCATGAGCAGTCGGAAAATGTCTATGTGGACGTCCATACAATTGAAAGGGCTGTTAACCTTGATAACTCATGTACAGATTTCTTACACTGAGAGTCTCCTATGAGTAAATATAGCAACTGCATGACGTCCATCAGAACACTCCAAATCAACCTGCCAAAAGATTGATGGAAACGAGTTAAAAATAAAAATTAGCTATACCACATTCAATGGGATGGAGGTAGTTGACATATCACAGGATCCTCCTGCCATAGCAAAAATATGACATGCAGGGAGATTATATCTCATACATAGCAACTACTCAGTAAATCTCACCCTCATTGAAACACGCTCTCCTGCTATCCCATCAATTGCACGAACTATGGGATCAAATAGTCGAACCAATTCTTGTACTTTGCTTCTGTCTCTAAGATATTCCTGCATAGTTTGATCCAAGTATATATCAGCAAAAGATTATGCTTCTGTTCCTATTGATACAAGGAACAAAGTCAGTAATAAATATTGGTCACTAGCAAGAAAAGAATCAAGTTATCAACTTGTGAGGCTTGCCCATAAATGAGTTTGCTAAATAGGTCTATGATCCATGGCACCCCTACTGCTAGCATGTCCTGACCAAGGCCGATTACCATTTATAACATATTTGGAATGATCTACATGGATATCAATAACATGCAACTCCACCTAAGTAGGATTCTCTTACTCCGCCAGCCCTAAGTCCACATAAAGAATGAGACTCCGCCAGCCCTAAGTCCACATAAAGAATGAGCGGAGGAGAGTGTCACGTAATTGACAGCCAGCACTCCTTTTTCCTATTGTCGAATTCTTAATGAAACGAATCCCCTATGAGATTGCGCTGAAGCTAGGTTTTGAGGATGTGATACAGATCAAGCATAATGGCATAATAGGATTAATATAGTTGAACCACTTATTTGGACAACAGACAAGGCTTCTTGTTGGCGTCATTGTCATCATTGTTATAAGGATGGTTTTTTTTTTTTGGTAAATATTGTTATAAGGATGGTGTCCTAAGGAAAGTTGGAAACAGAAATTAGAAATTAATTGCTATTCCTGCAGAAGGTCGTAGTCAATTGTCCTGGCTACCAGGCTATTCAGCCAGTCTTTCCAAGATAACTTAGCAATTGGGCACGTCCCTGACTCCCTGCTAACCTTTGGCCATGAAATACTAAAATAGTCATGGATTGAAGCTTACAGGAGGCAGAAGATTTGTCATTGCTGACATCCCCCAGTTCCAGAAAAATGGGGCAGTTCCAAAACGAGCACTGACAGTGGGCACTCCAAGAATTTCATGAGCACTTCTGACCTCTGGCAAGTTCCTGGAGAAGAGGTTATGCTTGGTGAGATTGCCTAAAAGCATAGATTAAAGAGAGCAAGTATCTGACGGGCATTGTCCAGCTTATTATGGAAGTGCTTTCTCAGCATGTAAAACTAAAGGGCAGCTGTGTCAAGTATCTACGGTTGAATGTAGCCATCCAAATTGAGAGCCGGGGAGAAATCAAATCCAATATCTAAATTGGACCAAGAAATTGACATATTCTCATTATAAGGGTTGAACTGCCAATACAAGACTTCTTCAGGAACTTACAGTAGGAAAACATCTCTTTTTCCAATCCCCTTTCCAAAATCAATGTTTAGACCTCCACTGTATGGCTTTAGTTTGATCTCTTGTCCTGATCAAAAATAGGAACAGCCTACTGTCATCTTTCTGCATCACACAAATATAGACTGTACGCTTCGCATGAAAATAGTCACTAACCTTTACTATAGGCAACTACCTCTTCTCCTAGAAGTAAAAAGCTAGTTGCTAAAATTGTTGGACCAGCACCACCGGTACCTGCAGTGTAGTAATAGAATCTGACAAGAAATCATGGTGTAAGTTGATTACTGGTTTCAGTAAAAGGCAAAGTGTCTTCTATTACCACTTCAAGGACAGGAGATATTAACAATTAGCTAAACTTACTGAGATTGTACCGCAGTTTATTACCAAAAGCAGTTTCTGTTTATTTAAAATGGACACATGTGGCGAACAAAAAGAAAATACGACATGTAAAAGAGTGCTCTGGTTATCTACTTAGCCAGTATCAATCAAGGCAACAATAGATAGCAGAAAAGAGACACTTGACTAACCATCCACAAGGAATATTAGATTGACAGCAGAGAGAGAATGCAATGCCTTTGATAACGAGCAAAAGCGCATTGTCTATATTCGTGATAATAAATATATTATGAGTTACACAGCACCTACATAGTAAAATGAAACTCAGGTATATGGAAGGTTCTACTGTTCTTTTAGCTAGAAAAAGATATACAAGATTGAAGCAGACAACCAGATCATTATAGGTGCAAATGTTCAGGGGCACCTTTTGGTATGTCTAAACAGACCAAAAACAGCCTTACATGAGAGAGAGGAAAAAACAAACAGCCTCGAGTACATACAAGGGAGAAATTAAGAGGAGGAGAAAAGGAGGAAATAGAAAAATATAAGGAGAAAAGAAGTGGAAAGACTCAAGCAGTGGCAAATTGGAATGCCAATTGGTGGGAGTAAATAAAGTGCCTTTTGTAGGCAATTGAAACTCGTCGATAATACCCATAAACAACTAAAGCAGCTACAGTACTGTATGCAAGTAAGGTGCTCGTATGGCCTGAACTGAGGCACCAGATGGCTCATAAAGGCATAACGCTACTGTGTGCTAAAATCTAATATATCATGCACCTGAAATATAAAATATAGAAGTTTATTTTGAATTAATATATCTCTCCTCTGCAGTTTAACAAAATCTCTTGTGATGTAGATTGTACTTTGTCTGAGAACGTTACAACTTCTAACAAATAGGGTTTCTCACATTACACTGGAATGTCCAGTGAAGAGAAAACAACTTAATATTGTTGAAGAACCTGAAATACATGGTATTAAATTGACAAAGGGGAACGCAAAGTAGAACTTAAAGGACCAAGTTGTGCCACTCAAATTGGAGGAAAACTTAAATGATGAAGAAGAGATTTGCCATGGGGCTGGGGCAGTAAAGAAAATGACCGACAAGTGCAAATAAAGGAGAGCCCATGGTTGATGAGTGAAGTCGGAGTAAAGAACAGAGAGAGAGAAAAACGGGAGAAAAATGAAGAAATCTAGAAAGATGAGGGGATAGGAAACAGTATATGAAGGATAGCTAGCTAAGAAATGCCAGCGTGTCTATATAAGATGGCATTGCCACATCAGAAGGATATGCCTTTAGCTTTAGTAAGAGTTATCTTCCCACTTCAATGAGAATATGGAACGGACCAGAACTTGATGACATTTAAAATGTTTACAGGCTGAAAAGATGAGGCAACTCTACAGAGCTTGTTACTCATCCAAATTCACAGAGAAAACTCTTGAAGTTCATTCTAATTCGCCTTGATGCTGGACGGGTGCCCAATAAAGTTATCCCCCTAAGGCCAAACAAAGTACGGTACCACCATGTCCTCTTTGTCTTCTGACCGTTTACATGTTAACAGCTTTGACATATATGGATATGAAAAGAATAGTTTATCCGTAAGGAGGATATATCTAATTGACTCTCGGTTCTATCAAGGAAAAATGCCAATCAATACACCTAATTCATGGTTTCTGACTGAATGTTGAGAGATAGCCCATCCTACCTATAAAATGATTTAGCTCAAAGTTAGGGTAACCACCTGGAAGATTCTCACCTTAATTTCTCAGGCTCGCCCTTGCTCTCATCTTTAGCTGCACGTACAAGCTCAGCCGCCATAACTGTCATGAAGGTGGGAATTACATTGGCATTTGGCTCCAATATATGTAAAAGAGCAGATGAAAAAACTTATTGTTTTCACTACTTTCATCTCTCTAGATGAACTTGGTAACCTCAACCGAAAATCACACTGTTCAAAGTCCCTCTCTTTTCCCCTTCAGTTTATAGGTTCAAATGCTACAATACAACAAAGTGCATGCACTGTGAACCAGATGAAAGAAGGTAATCGTAAGAGTTGGTCATAGCACCATTGCTCACTCCTGGGTATATTCCACCAGTCGTGATGGCTGAAATATTTGCAGCAGCTGCTTTGTCATTGAATGACTTCGCAAGCAATGCATAGCGAGTATCATCACAGACATCAACATATGCAGTCTGCAAGGAAAGCCCATAGACCCAAAAGAATGAAAAAAATTCTCTGTAATCACATCATATCCACTTGTTTTTTGGGGGCAAATACATCAATTAATGTCAAACAACCAGTGAACCCAAATATATCGATTACCTTGTCTCACCTGGGTCGCTATAGCTGCCTCAAGTACATTGCAATTCTGAGCCTGTTGAAAGGGTCCTGCTGCATGGACCACAAGATCTACATCTGCAATGATGTGATGATGGAAGTGAAATGCAAAAGGTAACTAAAATCGTTGCTAACATGGCTGATGCACAATTCAATAAGGCTTGATTCCCTGTCACAAATATACATTGTGTTTCTATCACTCCAATTATTTCTCATCCACTGGGAAGGGAGGAAGGCACGATGAAGGTTCTCACCTACAAAATTTTTCCGCTAGAAACGCTTTCAAATTCCTCACATCATCATTTACACAGCATTACTATCGATTTTACAGAACAAATCAGCAGATCAACAATAGCACTATCAGCAGATAAACAGCATCCATGCGCTAGTTCTAAGAATGTAAAAGAGATCTGCTTTACCATCCAAAGCTCTCTCCAAGGATACCCTATCTTCAATGTCGACCTGAGCAAACGCAGAGTTCCTTCCTAACGTAGCCACCATCGAATCACCTTTTTCCCTTCATCACAACATAAAACACAATTACACAATTCCGTCAATTTGTCATCTAAACCGGAAGCAAGAGCCAGGACACGATCAAGGAGAGGAATGTAAATATATGCAATAATCTTTATGATCCTAATACCGAAATGCCTGCATTATGTAGGACGTTTATTTGTTATGCTTCAGAAGTGAGACAAAGGCGCAGTTCACTCTGGTCAACCAGACTGGCATCAGTCATCAGACTAGTCACTCAAGCAAGTGTAACAACTCTTGGCGATGTCATGCTCGCCAGAGCGTGCTAATTCTCTCTCCATCTTCGACTACGCCTCGAGTTCCGACTCATTCCAAATACATTGGAGAGACGAAACGGAGACGAACTCCCGCGAAGGAGTCGATCGTCCACGCCATGATGGCGGCCATTTTCACTCGTTTCTGCTCGTTCGACTACGCAACGGAACTCGAAACCGCTCCAAAATATCCAAAACGGCGCCGGCGGTTGAAGGCGAATCTATCGATTGAGCTGGAAAACCAAACGAGAACCACGTGTTACCTGTTCCGACCGCCGACGATGATCCGAAGGTCGGGGGAGAGCTTGGAGAGGGCGAGGGCGGTGGAGCCGCCGACGCGGCCGGTGCCGCCGAGGACGAGGACGCGAGCATCGCGGGCCCTATCAGGGAGAGGGACGCGGCTGGGCTGGCTCTCCGGGGCGCATGCTCTGAAGGCGGAAGCCGAGCAACAGCTCTTCAAATGAACCAAGCTTCGCGCCATTGAACCCCCTCGAGCTCTCTCTCTCTCCCTCCCTCTCCGTGGGTCTTATCCGGCGAGGGAATGAGCTTTATCTTTAGCGGGTGATGGCGGTGATATCGTTTTGGTTCGCTCCTGCAGCTTTAACGGTTGGTTTTCAACTTCCGTACGTGGACCTTTTGCTTGCAAGGCCATTACCAAGGCGTCTGGATCCCCTGCAGCGTTGCAGGGGACCAGCAAAATCCCCACGGCCGTTTGATCTCCATCGGATCAAAAGAAAAATAAAAAAAATTAGAAAAAAAAACCCTAAATTATGCTTCCTCTAATACAAATATCTCATTTTTTTAATCATCAAGAACCCTGAACTTTACAATGATACAAATACTCCTAACCTTTTTCGGCGTTACAAAAAAAATACACAAACTTATACGTATATAACACGGATGCCCTCTATTTCATTTCGGCTTTTTTCTTTTTTGCACAAAAAAAAGTTTGGAATATTCATTTTTTAATGGGAAAATTTAATGTATTTAGCGGCACTTAAAAAACGAAATTCAGGGATTGGGGACTTTTTTGATATTATTGATCCATTACCAAGAGATTTCTTGAGAGACGATAAGTATATTCTCACCGATTTACAAAATTGCCATAATTCGTTATCGCAAATTGAAACAGACCATTTATTCGCATATCTTTTATTGTCAGCCACATCACTCGTAAACTGATCTTAACAAATATACTTGAATCTTTATTCACATTTCCCTTAAATGAGAAGTAAAGAATACTTCGGGAAGAAAAATGAGTAAATACTTGCCTGATGCTCGCTTTCCCATTGTATCATGTGAATCGAGATTATCGGATTAATTCATTCTTTTTATAAAAACACCACTCATCTAGATCATACTTTCTCCGTCATATGATTCAGTGGCGGCTTTACCGATAAGATAATTTTCATCTTAAAATATGTGTCCGGAGTAGGTATTTCATGTCGCGGATGCCTCATGTGGCGGAAACGGCATAATGCGATCGATCGATCGATCGCTAGTATCCTAGTGCTACGAGCCTCATCCTACTTCGCACCTCGATGAATGCGTCCCTTTTTCATCTGGTCAATGGAGGCAGACCGCTGATTGGGCATGAGATGGGCCCATTGACCTATGTTAGGAGGCCCAATGAAATAATGTCCATTTGCAAGGCCCATAAGCCCAAATCTCCCAAACCCAACAACATGGGGAGAGAAAGTATTCGCAGGTTTTTGTACTCATAATCATGGGATACCAAATTCCACGTCGAATGGAAGAGGCCTTGTTTAGCGATTCATGAACAAACATCCACCCAAAAATGATCACCACATCGTATGGTTGCTCTGAATAGTTCTTTTAGGAGTGCTTGGCCCATGTGGACCGAGTTGGATCCATATTACCTTTAATAGTCGGGGTTGCATAATCGTTCATTCCTAACAAATATGATAACATTTTGCTATTGGGATACACAATCAAATGCAACGAGAGAAAAAATTTCTACTTCTTATACCGATTCTTCGTTTGGCGAAGTGCGCAAACATGATATGATAACATTGAAAATATATATAAATTTTGAGATAAAAAAAGATAATATATATATATATAAGTTATTGATCTACTGTCCAAGAGTAATCATTGTAGATGAACCGATTTTTCTTACTAGCAAATATTTTTAAAAATTTAAATCATTATATGAAAGAGAGATTTAATGTTTAAATGCTTTAACGCGCTTTCCCTATCCCTCTTAAGTTTTTGACTTTTGTCTAACTCTAATATCATATAAATCTTTGTGAGATGGTTATCGACCGTTCTAAAAATTCAGACCATTAAATTAAAACACGTACTTAAGTACTTGCTATTGTTACCTTCGGACGAGCTTATCGCATCTCTGATGCCTGAACAAGTGGACGAATGTTATCCTTTTTTCAACCCCTTAGAAGGCCTATCGAAGGCGCCCTATGTGATTTCCGTCGATAAGTGGACGCTTGCCCTCTTGAAATTGCTGGTGAATCCTTATCTGCTGATCATAAAGGCTCCTTTGGCAGTATTCGGGACATTCTAAGAGGCTCCCTCCCCCCCCCCCCCCCCCCAACTTTCTCCCGTGGCTTTCTTTTTTTCCCCCTTCAATTTTGAGTCCACCTAGTCTAATCACCTTAATTCAAAAGAGAGACTAAATTTCATCAATTTCGAAAGAAAATTAAAATGTAGAGTTTCGATCATATACGTCTTCGCATTGGAACGATGCATCCACGCATTCGCTCGAAAAATACCGATCAGAACCTCTCTCGCTTGCGCCGGTGCTCTCGAAGACATTCAAGAGCACGTGCTTGCCGTCGTGATTAACAATAGAGGAGAAGAACGAACGGGCTTATACGACCCGAAAGTATAGGCGGGCGGTCCACCGTAAATAAAATTCTTAATTTGAGAGGGCAAAACTCAAAAAAGGGAAAATAATAATAACAAGGATCGTAGCGTCCGGGCTGGTGTCTACTCGAGTTCGTGGAGCGAATCAAAAAGGGCATATGCCAAAGGTTCCCCCTCCTCGGCTTCACAAACTCCTCTCTGGCAAGAGGGGGAAAAAAAAAATATTCTCCTTTTTGTTTATTTATTTTATTGGCTGCTGGGCCGAGCATGCAACTTGCTAAGGACGCGACACGCGGCGTCCGGCCGTTCGAAGGCGTGGGGCCCACCAGAGCGTGACGCCACGGATGACGCGCGCTCTTCACGTGACCAGCGCGTCACGCGGAAAAACGAGTTTGACATTCACGGCGTCGGGAGCTTGGTCCGGTCCAAGGACGGCGACAGCTGGAGGGCGGAAAAAAAAAATGGCATTTTGTAATTAACTAATGAGATTTTAATCCATTAATGCTTTAATTTGTCGAAACCATAAAGTTCGGATTTACTTTTGCCTTTATGTTTAATTCAAAATTTTGTGTTCTCGCACTATGATTTTTTCCTATAATCCTTGAATATTTCACGTATAATTTGTTTATTGGTTTGATGATGACATTCTCAGCCAACGGACTTAGGGTGCGTTTGGTTGAGCATTTAAAAAGCCCATTCAGCCTTCAAAGCTCCTTTGGCCAAATTTTGAGTGTTTGGTTCAACTTTCAAATGCTCATTTACCCAAATATCAGCATTTCAAATGCTGAAAGCCCAATGCTAATTTAAGGAGCTTTGAGCTTTGAGCTTTTTCGGAATGCTGGAGCTCACTCTAATGAACTTTTATTAGCTACCCATTTTGCCCTCAAAATTTTATCAAAAGTTCAACTTTGCCCTTGACTGTTCATCTTCTCCGCTCAGCCTTGCAGATCTCCGCCTCAGCCCTTCATCTTCTCCGACCAAAAAGCAGCTAAAATCGCGAGGCTGAGGTCGTGACCTCGCGGCTGAGTTCGCCGCTGAGGGCTTGTGGTTGAGGTTGCGAGACCTCTCGCGAGACCTCAAGTCAGAGGTCGCGTGACCTCACGGCTGAGGTCGACTGTGCATCTTCTCCACTTAGCCCTGCAGATATCCGCCTCAGCCCTGCATCTTCTCGGCCTTCATCTCCTCGGACCTCAGCAGATGAAATCGCGAGGCGGAGGTCATCTTCGCCCCCAGCCCTGCATCTTCTCAGCCTTCATCTCCTCCGACCTCAGCAGCTGAAATCGCGAGGCTGAGGTCGACTGTTCATCTTCTCCACTCAACCCTGCAGATCTCCACCATAGCCCTACATCGTCTAGGCCTTCATCTCCTCTGACCTCAGTAGATGAAATCTTGAGGTTGAGGTCGCGACCTCGCGGCTGAGTTCACCGCTGAGGACTCCCGACTGAGGTTGCGCGACCTTGCCGCCGAGGTCGCGAGCTTGCCGTTAAGGGCGCGACCTCGAGGCAGAGGTCTCGCGGCTGAGGTCGCGCAGTCCGGTCACCTGGCAACTGAGGTCGCCGGCCAGACCTCGCTGACCCAAGTCCCTCCGTTTGCCCTATTTTTTTAAATAAAAAATAATTGATTGAAGGCCCATTTCAAAGTTAAGTTTTGCCAAACACCTAATTCAACTCAAAGCCCATTATAAATGTGTTTTTACCAAACGCATTTTGCATTCTCCTAAGGGGCTTTGGGCTTTCAGCATTTCCATTTACCCAAAGCCCCTTACAAATGCCCAACCAAACGCAGCCTTAGTTGGATATTCAAAAAGTCTCTAATATCTAGTTGATATTTAAAAATACTAGTATTTTTTAAATATTCAACGAACTTTTTCGTACCTTCTAATATTTAAATTATAGTTACATTATACTAGAGAAAAGGGAAAATAACGTATCTTTAGAGGCAAAAAAATTGAAAAATTATGGACCTGATTGTATATTAATTTAAAGTTCAATGATCGTATTGAACAATTCAAAAATTCATATATTACATTGCGCTTTCAGCCAAATTTCATGGATTATTTGTATTATTTTCACTTCTATAAAACATATGCAGCATTTTTCCTGTGATATCTAATTCGCCTATCTTTTAGTTTTAATTTTCCTTCTGGCTTTTCTTTTATCGCAAATTGTTATGCTCATGATCTTTCATGCCAATTCCTCGAGAGATCGCAAGTTGTCGAGATAACGGCTTCCCACGTGTCGTATATGCAAGCCAAGAGTGTCCCTTATCCAGCCGAACGCCTCCAATTGACGCAAGATCAAATCGAAACACCGTGAAATCGTCGCCCGTTATTTTTTCTTTTTTCTTGAGAAATTTGAAGATCCCTTTTTCCTTTCGGAGATAATTTTCTCATATCGGAGTGTATGTGGACGCCTGTTCACTATATCTACGTGGCACATTCCAGGTCTACGTGGAATAGGTTTCGCTACCGAGTTTAAGAGATATTTTGGAGTAAAATCAAATCCGTCGGGGAATTTGGTCAAAAGGCGCAATCCTAAGAATTATTGGGTTAAATTCATTAAATTCGAGGGTATTTTAGTCTAAAATGTCAAAGTCCGGAGGCAATTTTCAGAGGAATTTTGGGATTGTTTTTTTTCAAAAGAAAACGACAAAGACGATAAGAAGAGAGGAGAAGAGGGGGAGGCAACGTGGGGTCGACGCCACTTGTGACGGGGACTGGTTGGGCGGCGGTTTGGACGGAGCCGCCCGCACTTTCTCCCATGAAGCGGCCCTCCCTCGCTGGCTTAATGCTGGATTATCCAACAAGAACTAATCACGATTAACTACTCGTTAAAAAAATGAGGTGACTCGCGGACGAGGACGAGGGGAAAACTCGATTCAGGATCGATTTAATTAAATAGAAGAGATTGGCAACGAGTGACCTCGTTTTGTTATGTTCTTCCACGTCGAATTTACTGAATCCGGTCATCTTAATGAGCGCCCTAAAATACTTATCGGGCATTATGCACAGATTAAAAAGAGCATGCTTTTTCTATCGACTGTTAAGATAGTATGGCTCGTTCAATCAAATAATTTGATGAATTTTCGAGGCGTTCATTGGTGAGTTCCATTATTGACGGGACAAATAACGGGAAAGAAGCCATCGCCCCGGGTTCACTTGTGGCGATTGCAGAGAATTGGAAGTAGATGACGTGATGCCACGACGACATAAGATAATGGACACGTCATTTTTAAATTCCAATCATCTCGCAAAAAAATGAATACTTGGAAGGAGGAAATAAAATACTTTTGCGGAATGATTAAAGTTAAACTTAAAATATAAAAGAGATAAAACAAAAAGTAAAATAGATGATAGGACGGAAGAGAGGGCTCTAGGCTCCGACCCATGAGAGGGACCCGAACGAAATGATTGAAGATCTAAACGGGTCAATTGGGAGAGATTTATGATGTGGACATGTGGCTCGGGCTCGCTCCCCAGTTCCAAAAGAGGTGGATTACAATCGAAAAGGACGTTTTGGATCTCTGGCATTTTCCCCCGTGCGTGCCGCTGACCCGACCCGACTATCTTTGACCGGGGGAAAAAAGAAACAGTCATAGCAAGCGAAGCGACTTCAAAAGAAAGATGCCAATCGAATGTTTGGTTCGCTAAAGATAGATGATCAAGGATTAAAACGGGTCGGAAGGCGGTTTCGACAATCCCCTTTTTAATTTTGTACTTGCTCGATGACTATTTATCAAATAGCACCTGTGCCATGCTCGATCGAATTTATGCAGCTCTGAAGATACGCCACAATTTCGAAGCCTCCAGTTGCGATTTTCGATGCATTCGGAATTCCATCGACAAATATAACTCTGATTCCGGATCCTCTCGCTTTGGCACATTCCAGGTCTCGATTTTCGAATTTACGGTGCTGTACTCCGTGAGTCTGGCTGGCTGACTTTTCTCCCTTCCTCCGTCGTCGTGTAATGACATGGAAGACCGAACGGCAAGACGAGAAAAGAAGGGTGATTGGTCATGATGTCCCGCGGACTCGTTAGGAAGAGAGATCTTGCATTCCTCGCGCGTGGTCACGACGCAATGATGGGACCGGCCGTTATTTAACGGGACAGAAAACAAATGGGAGATCGAATTTTTTTTTTCCTCCACCTTTTCCTTGGTCGGCGGGCTGTCCGAATTTCGGCCGACCCCCTTTCTTCTTCTTTACTTTTTCCGTAGGATCTCCTTAAATCAGGACTGTTTAATCGGGAATCAGACGACCTCTATTAATAAAAAAATTAATATTTTAAATTATAGCCGTTTGATTTAAATCAAATGATTGCAAGGAAAAGCAAGAAAAGGCGTGGGATTTGGGTCTTCGATATTGATTTCTCTCTTGAACTCGTTCGATTGATTTTTTACTTTTAGTCGAGAATTAATCGATGCGGGGAGATTTTACTCGTGGAAACCTTTCTTCGGCAATATCCGAGGAATCTTGGATCTCCACCCACCTTATTTCTTATAACCAAATCCGACCCAAGTTTGAATTTTAAGATTAGCTTGTAAAAACAGTATTATAGTACGATTTGCAATATCTCACCTGTTCCTTGTTTATAAAATTGAAAGCATCATATGTGGCGTAAGCATGATGGAGGCAAGACGTTCCAAGATTATGTGAGGTCGAACTCGACCCTTAGCGATAAAAGATGAACTCCAACGACAACTAAAAAAATAGGTAGAAAATAAAATAAAAAGGATTTCATTAATAAATACTATCGAAACACTTGTAAATTTTTAATGAAAAATATTTTTTTTAATAAAATGCGTTTAGCTTTTCGAAGTTACAAAAGGAAAAAAAAATATTTTTCTCTCGTATCCTGTAGCATTAAGCATGGTAATGCGCACGTCGACTGTCCTGTGGTTATGATGCGTCACTTTGGCAATCGACATCACCTCCTCCCCTTATCGTCTCGTCTCGGACAACGTAGTAGAAGCACCATATGCCAAGGAGACGTGTCGTGAGCTGGTTGGTCGGTGGACAACTCAGAGAGATATTGTAATCTTCACGATGTCTCCCCTATAATATACGTGAAAACGGCATGTCGTCCCCCCTCTTCTCTCCCTCTTCCTTTTTCCTAGTGCGTCCGTCCGTTGGATCGTGATTAAGGCGTCCCTCGCCGTTGGATCGTGAACCTGCTACCAACGGCGCCGTTCAATCCGCCGTCGCACAAGACAAAGCATCCGATGCTCTGTGTAGTGATCAGAATCACGCTTTTTATACCGATTGCCATCGAGAATTTACCGAAGGAGTACTTTCCGGAGTGCATCTATCGTATCTCTGTCCCGTATATCTATCCCACACGTCTACGGATCCCAAAATTTACTTGTCGGTTTCCGCTCCCTCTGTCCCTATTTTCTCAGCACTGCCGGCACCATTGACGAGCCTCTCCCTCTCTGACCATGAGGGCGACACCGGGGATGACGCCGCGGACGGTGATTGAAATTACGGGGATGGGCGGCCGGGCAATTACTATCGAGGGGCCGAAAACATCACAGTTTTTGGATGATTTGGCAATTAAGGGTTCTTCCAATGTCTTTTTCTAACAGCGACAGTTAGTCTTGTTTCAAGACATTAAATAACGTAAAGCGATATTCCGAGGCAAAAGTTTCAAATGAATCTTTTGCGATCTCCATGACAATGAAAAAGAATCCATCTGTTCACACGAGAGTTTCATCGGTTTATTTTTTTCTTAAAACACGATTAGCCAATGACCAATAAATTCATAGCATTCAAGCGCGGTCTTTTTTTATGTCAACCGATAGTCTCGTCGATCGGGCAAATCCATGAAATTCTTCTGGAATCATTATATCGAAAAGAACCTATGATGTAGTAAGGTCGACATAAATCAAGCTCATTGCCTTTCTTCCTTTAGCTTGTCGTTTCTACCAGTAAAACACGCGTGCTCTTATAAAAGACCGATGTATTTTTCCTCATTCTCTCTCATCCTCATTCATTCCGCACTCTCGCCTCAGTTTACATATGGAGTTTCGTAGATTCAATCAAATATGAAAAGTATTTTAGTAATATAAATTAGGTCGGATATGATGGATCAAAATAGGCTCAATTGATCTATCTGGATCGGATCACATTTCAGAGGATCCAAGCTCGGCTCCATCCCCTATTCGGCAGGTCCAACTTTCGCACGAGATTTACTATAACTGCAGTAAATGCTATTTATAAGGCAAACCACGTTTGAATTTAGACTCTCTCTTCCATCGCAGCAGCTGGAGTTGGCTGTACCATAGCCGTGCGATCAGAAATTTGAAATTGCGAGGAGCAGCATCCAGCGACGTGGACTCATCATTGGGAAACAGCGAGGTCAAAAGACGACGAATGATGGGCCCCGCCGAATCATCGGAGGATCGACATTCCATGGGTCTTCATTGGGCGTCGAAATTTACAGACAGAGACTGAGAATATCCCGGGTCTCCTCTCCTCGTTCCTCTCTGCTTTGTTTCTTCTTTCTTCTTCTTCTTTTGGTTTTTGCTTGTTTCAACTTTGAAAAGGTAAAATAGGCTTCTTTTGAATTGTCTTTCCGTCAAAATTCGGAAAGATCTTGCAAATTCTTAGTCTCGACGTCGCTACAAGACGATTTCACCTTTGAAAAGGAGCCAAAAAGAAAAATCACTTTAAAACGAATCGATTTTGAGAAAAGTAATTGCATTGTCGAAAGACCGTGTTTTTGTGTATTGCCATCTCGACTTTAAACTGTGGAGGGACCACCGCGATGCTCGCGTGACCAACGGTGGAGATGGGCTCGACCTGTATGGTCCGTAGACCGACCGATGTTTGGTCCGATTCTCCATTACTTCCTTCTTTTTTGGTAGCTCTTTGAATTGCCAGTCACTTTGAGCTTCTCAACCACATCGGCTAAAGTGTTGGCTATCAGTTACCGGCTTCTTGCAAGTTTGCTTCTCTCGCACTGCAGTCAAGAGGCACATTAGTGTTTCTGTTTCGGGGAACAATTTCTTTTGAAAAACATTTTTTTGTTAGTTCTACCCATCGGAACAATTTCCGAGTAAAATAAGGCGTTTAGTAATGACACAAAATTTATACTGTTGGAATAGAAAAAATAATAAGAATGCGCTTTGTATGATTCACAAATTTTTTGTTCTTTTTATTTTTTTTTCTTTTTGCCCACGGACGACAAACTGCTGACAGCAGTGGTGGAGGGCGACGGCAGCGACAGTCGCCAACAATGGGCGGGGTTGTCGGCAGAGGGTGGCCCAAGGTTGCTGCGACAAGAGATAAGAAAAAATAAAAAGAAAAATAACTTATTTCTATAAATTGTTCGGGAGAATAAGAAGCTACTTTTTTTTTGTTTTTTGCTTCGGACTCAAATCTATTTTTTTTTGGTAAATACTCAAATCTATTCCTGGAAACAAAAAAAAAAGTTGGCATTACCAAACGGTTTTTTATTTAATGAATAAAATAATATAAATTGAGATAAATAGAAACGTTGCCACGTGTACTCCATGAGTTTATGATGTTGAACCCTAAGAACGAGGAGGAAAGGGAGTTTAAAGAGAGATATGACGTGCCTTTAGTAATTTGCTTTTGCGAGGACTTCTGCCTTTTATTAGCTTTTCAAGTGGAATTAGGCAGTATAAATGACAAAAAGATCGTGAAATCTGACTATATTTTAAAAAAGAGCACTACTGTGCGTCGACTAGACACGAAAGACCTCGGGCTGCGTGCTGTTTTGCAAAAATATGGCTGGATCGATCATGAGCAACTAGTGTTGCAATGGGTCCTTTGTTGATTCTTAATAAGAAATTAGATGATAATAAAATTAAAAAGTACAAAAAAAAATAAAGACAATTATGTTTAGTCATGTAAACTGTATGAAAATACATTGACGAATGAAAGTTGGGTTCAGTTCCCTTTTACAAGGATTACACTTGAAGTATTTAATGAGAATTCGAAGTATCTCGCATTGATTGATCAACGAAAGATTTGACAACTAAAGGAAATATCGATTATTTGGGATCCTTGCTTTCTAAAAGAAAAACGAGTTGTGAAAAGGAGTTGAAGAATCATGTGCTTTCAAAAGAAATTGAAGAATTTCCTGATGACACGCAATTAAGAGTGTAAGAAATAATCATTTGGGTATTTTTGAGTCGGTTCTCTTTTCAATTCGGTAATGGATGAACCAGACTTGTTTTGGAGCTGGTTCGATTCCAATTTATAACCCAAACCGAACCAAAAGTAGTCGGTGACTTGGAAAGCATTCGACAGATGGAAAATGTACTTCTCATTGAATGAGCATCCCTTGTTGAAGCGAAAGAAAACAAGTAACTCATTTGAATTTGATTGCGTTGCATTGCCGCAAGCTCCATAGTCGGCCTCGCCGTCCATCCTACCATGGAGGATTTACCTTTAGATCTAGAGGCGTCTCCACCGGATCGAAGGAGATGGGTTTGATTTTCGTTGTTGTCGGTGATAACGGCAATCGTTCCACTTTAAAGGGTCTTAACATGAAATAGACACATTTAAGGATAATGATACAAATAATCTCTAAATTTTGACCAAATGCGCAATGCGATTACAAAAATGCTTAGTGTGTAATATGATTTTTGAGATTTTAATTTGTGTAATATGATCATTAAATTTAAATTTAATATATATTATGTTAAATACTTTTATATAAAATTTGGAGATTCCAACTTCTCCCCGAGCTTTCGGCAGAGGATTTTAAATCGAAGCGAGCGAGCGACGATCAATCAGGGGCAAGCCCGTGGGCCCCAGCGGTCCGGAATAAGCACGTGCTGTTTTCTTTTTTTCCCTTGTCCTTTTTTTTTTATTATTATTTTGGGTGGTTTGGTTTTGTGGGCAGGAATCTCTGTGGCCAGGCCACCACGCGGGTTTAATTTTAGGGAGCGGTGGCCGTTCGCGAGGGGGTGAGAAGTGGACCGGACAGCAGATCGGACGGTGTTGCGAAGCTGTGCGGGGGAAGGCGTGGTCGCTATCAATCATTCAATCTATCAAAACGTTTGACCGGGGCATAAAGACCAGAGCGAGAGAGAGAGAGAGTACTTTGTTGCTAGAACTTTCGCCATTCCCCCCACCATTGCGGCGCCGTTTGGTATCATTAGCAGCGCTGGCCCACTGTAAACTCAAATTATCACCTTATTTTTCGAAAAAAGTAAGTAAAAGATCAAACTTTAAAATTGTCTCTTTTTGGTCTTAAACCCATATGGCTGGTTTTTTCCCTTTTTACGTAATTCTCGACAAATTCACGCAGAAAAACCCATTAAATAACCCGAAATTATACCCACCGTTAAACAATTATTCCATTTTCTTTAATGATAGCAAAAACTCCATATGCAACGTTACTTTAGATTTTTTTTTCACGATACTAAAAATCATAAATATGCTCAAATACTTTAACGATGCTAAAAATCATAAATACATATCCGTGTAGTACATTTATCCAAATTTTTTCCGCGACATTAAATTTCGAGGTAAATGACGTGATATGGATACAAGTTTGGAGTTTAAGTTGGGGCAAATGTGGTATAGTGTACAATTTTTGGGTATATACATCACATAAATTCATGTTTGGAATTTTTGATATCACGAAAAAAAATCACGATAGATTTATGGCAATGAATATAATTAAAAAGAAAACCCTTGAAAGGAGATTTGACCGAAACATAAGTCTTTAAAGTATTCGTTAATGTTACCCTTCGCTGGACTCGTTTTGGGAAGCCCGGTGTTTCCCGAGACAAAGGCATATGGTGTCGTTGCTCAGGGGGTGGCCGGCGATGTCCTCATTTCCCTGACCCCCTTGACCATTGACTTCTTCGATTTTAGAAGGGAAGACTTCTTTGGGTTTACCTTAAAAGCCAGACCAAACTCGGTCCTTTTCCACGCCGAAGACGCGAGGCGCGTGCTTCCCCCCCTCCGTCCATCTCCACCGAATTGGAGGGATCGGGCATTGTCCTCGGCGGTCGAGGCCAGATGCTTCAATTCCTGATCCGGTGGTGCAACGCCCACCCGCCACGCGCGTGGAAGGCGGCCTTTCGTCGAGCCGTTCGTCCCGTTCATCGCTCACCAATAGCCGTGACAAGGAACGCCGTCAGGCGCAAATGCACGGGACGATAGAGGGCCATTGTCGGAACATCCGTCAACTTTATGGCTCATTACGAAATATAAATCACGAAAGGGAAAATGCAATAAGAACAACAGTCTTTTCTTGCAATGCAAAATAGCTGGCGTTACGGAAAATAGATTTTTAATTTTCCCATTACGAGGTCCCGGCACGTATTTACAAAAAGAGACGAAGAAGGGAAAAAGAAAAGAGAAGAGAAGGGAGGAGCATAACCGGGGGAGGAAGAAGATGAGTGGCGGGGAATGGTCAGAAGTACGATCTCTCTCTCTCTGTCTCTTAGATCGGCGGGAGCACAGCTGGAATCAGCGGATGCCAACTGGCACTCGTACGGACTCCCTGTTACGCAGCTCCCGTCGCCGATCCTTTTCCTCTTCCCAGTTCCCACGCCAGATTCTTCCCCCCACCCTCTCTCTCTCTCTCTCTACTTTCGATTTCTTTCTTTATTTTGCCTTACCGGTCGAGTCCGTACATGGCAAAACCCTAGCTCTTCTCAAGATGGCGCTCCGAATTTTCAATTGGGGCATCCCAATTGAAAAATTATTAAGCGTGATAATTATATATATACACACACTAGTTGACTCGTTATTAAGGGTGTGATAATTGCTCAGCTAATGTGCTCGGGCGTCATATTTTATTGGGCATTATTCGGTGTTCAAATTACATGAAGCATATATAATAATGGCGTAGTAGGGGGAAATAGCATGGAAAATCGGTTTTCCAACTAATATTTGATCTTTGAAGAAATAATAACAATCCGAAGGACTACTTAATGAACCCAACAATTTTCTGTATCGGTCTTTGGCAAGACTAGCGTTTTTCCCGGCCGAGAAAATGAATGCCCCGTTGTGATCAATCGTTTGACAAATACGACAAAACGTTGTGCTTTCATAAAATATTTTCCACATGATGCGCGAACATTACTAAACGCGATCGTTTTTTATTTTGAGAATCTCGCCGCTGGTCTTGTTGTCCGGGGCACACCGAGTGATTACTACCGGCGCCGCCGAGAGTCTTCGTTTTCATTAAAAGGTTTCAGGAGGGATCACGAGTTGATAAATATGTTTAACACGTAAATAAAAAAAAAATATTTTTTCCAATCTTAGGAAAGTGAGGACGTGGGAAAACTGTCCTTTTTGTTTCGCCAGTGGTCGGGGGGCGCACCGAAAACCCAAAAGCCTAGGAAACGAGCCAGAATTGACCGTCGTGCCCTTCCAGTCTCTTCCGGAGAAGACTCTCGTTACCGGAGTTTTTAAATCGTGTCTGATCTTCGGGTACCTTACTTTTTACCATACTGCCCTTGAGCCATTAAAGTAACCACCGTCCGCGATTGACCCGTTTGACTTGCCGAGTCAGTAACTCATTTCGGCGCCTTTGTCACAAGGGAAACAACAGCTTCCGACGGGTCACGCCCGACAACTATTTATTTAACTTCGCGAAATCATAATTTACGCAATTAATAATAATAATAATATTAAGACGGTCGTGAACATTACCCTGGACTCTACCGATCGGACAACCGTTTCCATCGCAATTTCGAGTCAGAACGCAAGTTGACGCCACGCTATCGAATGAGTACCGACTTATTTTTGCTTCGATGAAGCACATGAGGGAGAGGAGCAACTTCGTCATTCCGCACCAGCACTGGCCTTTCCAACAAAAGTTGGAAAGCTAATGTTCTCATGGTTTGGGTCAAAAGAGGAAATGAAGGACTTCATTTTTCGTTTCTATATTTAATGATGGACACTCATAAGGAAAATTTGGCTTTGTCACGGAATTTCTCCCTTTTTGAAAAATATCATGGCATTTGATGTTTGAATGATTTGCTTTCCTCTGAAAAATGGTTTAACTCAACTTTTCATCTACTCGCTGCCACTCTTTATGACACCATAGTACTAAGCGCATAGCCGTTGTGGCTTTCTAATTTGAGGGCGAATGTACGATTTTAGGAATTCACCTTGTGATGTAGCGGTAGAATATCATGGAAAGTATGCATAAGGTGATGATATTTTCAGGCCACCAAAACGAGAAAAGACATATTGTTTGACAATCTAATGTTCTCCTACAAATATAACGTATCCTGAATTGTTATTATTTTTATTCAAAACGATAGAGAGGTGAAGAGTATATATCGGGAAAAATTAATTTCACATAACACATACCCTCGATAGAAATTAATTGAAAGAGCATGTAATATTGCAACTAATATTATAATTTACTTTTAAACTCCTCATTTAATCATTTTTTTTTCTCTTAAGTGTTGTACTAATGTTTAAAAAGAAAACACGCGCATTTAGTTTATGAACGATTAAAAGGGTATTTGTTCGGGTTGTAAGATGGATAAAAATAAGAAAATTCTTTACGTGCTTTTCGAATAAAAGACCACTCAAGGGCAAAATGGTCAATTTACAACAAATGAAATATCACCAAGTTCTCTTTCCCACACTTCGCTTAGTGCAAAACAAAAACAAGAAACCCAGAAAAATACCCCCCCAAAAACACCACCCCTTGGCCCTTGGCCTGCCTCCCTCTTCTTCACTCGTGGAGAAGTACCGTGACCATCGCCGTCGTCGTCGTCATACCGGAGAACTGTTCCGGAGGACCTCCGGCGACGTGCCGATTCCAGCAAGTCCCCTCCGAGGACATGTGAAACGCGCCTTCTCTCGCTTGCCGGCACGTCCTGATATTGCTTCGGAGGCATCAGATTCAGCGGCAGTGGCAACGACCGACAAAGCCCTGCATGTGCCGGAGGCACCATCTTGTTCCGGTAAATGATCGGCGGTACATAAAAAATGGCGGATTTCGATGGCTAGGAGTTGAAAAGTGCACGCCTTTTTCCAGCGTTGCTTGTGCTCAATTCGTTTTTCCGTCCTTGCAAGTTTCACCCCTGAACTTTTTCTAAGACGGCGTCGTTTTGGGCGGAGAGTGAGTACGGGGGAGCTGGAGGAGGGGGTTGATGGGGAAGGTGGGGGTGGCGGTGGCAGCTGCCGGGGCGGCGGCGGCGGCCTGCGTGGTGGCGGCGGTGGTGGTGGGACGGAGGGTGAGGAGGAGGAGGAAGTTGGGGAGGGTTTTGGGGGTGTTGAGGGAGTTCGAAGAAGGGTGCGAGACGAGCATCGGGAGGCTGAAGCAGGTGATGGACGCTATGGCGGTTGAGATGCACGCGGGTTTGGCGTCCGAGGGTGGCTCCAAGCTCAGAATGTTGCTCACTTTCGTCGATAATCTCCCTTCTGGGTGAGTTCTTTTTTCATTTTTAGTTGGTGTCGTTCGATTCTTGATTTCTCGCTCTGTATGCTTGGAATGTTTATTGTTGTTGACCAGGAAATTGATGTCCCCATTTGATTTTGACTGAGGCTTCTTGCGATTTGGTTGGGGATTTCCTTGCTTTGCTTTGACTATCGGACTGTTCATACGTTGAGGAGATGGGAGTCCTGAGATTGCGGGTCATTACTGCGCTTCTTGTTTATTCGTCCCCGAACAGTTTATTATGCTGTCTGTTGATATTCTTATTCAACCACTAGAGACTCCTGTTCATTGATGCTTAGAGCAGTCTATAGGAAATATCTAGCTTTAGCGGATGTTCCACGATTTAGAAAATTGGGATTTCATTTGTTCAGTATCATGTTTCGTTGGAATTGCGAATTCTGTTCTCTGTCTAGTGCTGTGCTACTTTTAAACCTGAAATTTTATTGCCTTGCGTCACCTTAGCTTAATTGACTTATACAAGGAGCAATGCTGATGATTCAAAAGGGAATGCTGGTAATTATCTATTCTCTCTTGTAATGCTGTTTCTTTTTTTGTTGCCGTTTAGGAGCGAGAAAGGCACATATTATGCGCTGCATCTTGGTGGTACATATTTTCGGATGTTGAGGGTAAAGCTAGGAGGACAAAGGTCCTCGATCCTTGGACATGACGTGGAACGACAGCTCATTCCTCAACATCTGATGACCAGTACAACTGAGGTGGGTTAACTAACGAATTGTGGCAGATTTAAGTTTCTTTATTTTTGTAATCCCGAGCACTATATGGTGTGCTAACATGGTTACTCCTTGCAGGATCTTTTTGATTTTGTTGCTTCATCATTGAAGGAATTCGTCGAAAGAGAAGAAAATGGTTCTGCATTTCCACCGGACAGAAGAAGAGAACTTGGTTTCACATTCTCATATCCTGTTAAGCAAACCTCTGTTTCATCTGGCAATCTGATCAAATGGACAAAAGGATTTGTTATCGATGACATGGTTGGTTTCTTCCAGCTTTCCTTTCTTGCTAGATCATTTGTAGTTTTCGAATGCAAAAACTTTATTTCCATATAAGTTTGTGACCATAGTTCTAATGAAGGTAATGATAGTATCCTTCCGAATTTTGGGTAAGTTACAGTGGTTCTCCTTTAAGGAGGTAGTATTTATTTTCTTTACTCCTGTCCTGAGATTGTTTAATTTGTTCTCTCTGACAATTGTGCCAGCTCAGATGAGATCCTTTTCTTTACGAGATTTATAAGTAGCACTGATATTTTTTTCCTCTGAGGACAACAATTTAGCTATTATTTGTTCATGGTCACCAGTGCAAAGGCTGACAGCTGAACCGTTTAATTTGGATAATTTGATCGGTTGTCAGGTTGGGAAAGAGGTGGTTGAATGTTTACAAGAAGCATTGACGAGAAAAGGCCTGTCTATGCGTGTTTCTGCCCTGGTAGACTTTCCATCTTTAGTATTATGTGTTTATTTTCGTTGATCATGCCGAGAGTTTTTAAGCATATTGGAAGTTTATCACTATGTAGATGTAATACTTAGATACATTATTGCAGAATTGCATTTAAACCTATAAGCCATTCAATATAATAAATTGGATTCTGTGATTTGCAAATTTTAGCATGGCTTTTGCCCTTCTTTTCTATTCTTTTTCTTCTATTCAGTAATCTCTTTGACAGATGCACTTTTCTCAGACTGTTAAATTAATAATTGTTGTTCAGATGGAGTTTGTTCATCTGGATTAGGTCAGATGATCTTGTAGTGAGGTGATAATTCATTTAAAAGGAAAATCTAGATGGGATTCCTCCATTTTCAATGAAGATGCTAAGGACTCCTATGCATGGATCCTTGGCTGAGTTGGCCAATCCCAGAGGCAAGTTTTTAGATGATTGAGTCGCATCAAGTTCAGCTTGTCTTAGCAAACTCCTTCTGAAAGATTATCACCTTTGCTTGACATGTATACTCACACATGGCATGCAGTGATGCATTGTTGTGTGATAAATCATGGAATGGTCAAATATTATGCTTTTTATGACTTAAAATTTTGGCACATTTGATGAGATTTTCATTGTTGATGAGTAGGTAAATGACACGGTGGGAACTTTAGCTCTGGGACATTATCGTGATGCAGACACTGTTGCTGCAGTGATAATTGGAACTGGTACAAATGCTTGTTATGTGGAGAGAATGGACGCAATAATCAAGTGCCAAGGAATTCTTACTTCCTCGGGAGGCATGGTATCTTTTCTTTCATTTCTTACTGAAATTATCCTGGATGACTTAGATTTCATGTGCTTATTTTCTTTTTAGGTTGTAAACATGGAGTGGGGAAATTTCTGGTCGTCTCATTTGCCAAGAACTTCATACGATATTGAGTTAGATGCTGATAGCCCCAACCCGAATGAACAGGTACTGCTTTGTCCTCTCTTTCTATTTCTTTTGTTTTGGCATCAACACGTTTGAATTAACATTGTCAAGTGGAGCTTTTGCTGTAGGGTTTTGAGAAAATGATATCGGGAATGTACCTGGGTGATATCGTCAGGAGAGTACTACTCAGGATGTCCCAAGAATCCGATATTTTGGGGCCTGTTTCTCCTAAATTGTCAACACCCTTCATATTGAGGTAAAATGTTGAACGCTGTGTGTGTGAGTGCGCGCGCGCTCTTAGACGGAGAGAGTTAAGTATAGTTTTTAGTTTTTATAGATACAAGAGAGTGCTGTTGGATACTGAATGTGGGAAATTAAGTCTGGCATTGTTTGGGAGTCGACATTAGTAAATTACTGCTTGATAGACATGATATCAGCAGTTTTTCTGACTTATTTCTGGACCAGAAATAGTAAGTGGTATGCGGACATTCAAGTATTCATGCGCATCTATCATCTCAGGACACCTTTGGTAGCACTTATGCACGAGGATGACTCCCCAGATTTGGCAGAAGTTGCAAAAATCTTGAGAGACATTCTTGAGGTAAGCATGCTGATGTCATATTCTCTCCTTTTCCCGTTGGCTAGGCTTACATGAGTATGCACTCTCTAATTCTTTCATTTGGTTGCCTGTGTCCTCGGTTCTTCCTCTAGATCCCAGATGTCCCCTTGAAAGTACGTAAACTGGTCGTAAAAGTGTGTGACGTGGTCACTCGAAGAGCTGCTCGACTGGCAGCTGCAGGTATCGCGGGAATTCTTAAGAAGATCGGTAGGGATGGCAGTGGTGGAATCACGAGTGGGAGGAGCAGAAGTGACGTTAAAATGAGGAGAACCGCTGTAGCCATTGAAGGCGGTTTATACACCAACTACTCGATGTTCAGAGAGTATCTGAACGAAGCCATGGTCGATATTTTAGGAGAAGATGTTGCGGAACACGTGATTCTAAAGGTAACGGAAGATGGATCGGGAATTGGTGCTTCCCTCCTTGCCGCTTCATACGCATCCAACGATCGGAATGCCGTACAGATGCTATAAGTATATATATTGTTTGATATTTATACGAATAGCCCCTGTAAATGTAGCCATTGTTTTTCTCTGGCATGTCCATATCTTCTTTATAAATCAAAAGAGGCGAGGCTTGTTCATAGTATGCCATTGGATTCATATCTTTATTGTACATTTGACGAAGCAAATTTAATGAAGGCTTTTCTTTCCCTAGTTTCTGCTTTTATATTCATCAGGAAAGGCAAGAGCAAAATGTAGCCACTGGCAAATTTGCAGGTTCAGAAGAGAGCACCGCCGACTGCATTATTGATGGCCCTTGCAAGTTGCGAATTGCAATATGTCGGCTGTCCTCGTTTGCTAGTTGGGATAAAAGGACACTGGTAGGTCTTTGAAAGGATTTTGTCCTTTTCATTTCATTCATGCGTTTGATCGAGTTGGTTTCTTTCATTTCACAATATATAAAGGAAAATGCTAACTGTGGATATGAAATGAAAATTAAAAAAAAAATGAAAGAAGAGCTTCCTGTAGAAAGATAATCATGAGAAAAATAACAAGACGAGTCTAGTTGCTTTCGTCCAAAATGAAAAAAAAAGAGAAAAAGGGAAAGTCTAGTTTCCAAATTGCTAAAGGTGGAAGGTGACAGGTGATGAGGATGTGTATGGCCATCGCACACATTCATTTGGTGCGATTCACACGAGTCATTAGATGAATCAAGACTTGCGCAAAATCCACTCGAGCCTCAACGGTTCCTAAAAATTGTACGCATGGGGGAGAGATTGCAAAACGGCGGCTCCCTGTTTTAACGGGGTTTGAGTAATTTTTACTTTTCTCCTTTTCTTTTTTGGGAAATACCACTAAAAACCGTAAACTATACTCTTTATAATTATCATAGACATTTATTTTTGTGATTTCAAAAGTCCCAAACTTATTTTTATATGACGCATTTATCTCATATTTCTTATGATATGAGGATTTTTGGTGGTATTTTCCTTTTCTTTTTAGCTAGGGTCACTACCATTGGGGTGGCACAAACGTGGCGCAAACCACATTAGAATTTTGGCCCCGAGAATGACAAAATTAGACAGCTCAAGACATTTTTAGCATGTTTGAGAAGGTTTTTAAGGTCGGTTTGGGGTTCATCATGCAGAGAAAGTATGTAGAAACTCTTCGAGATAATCAGCATCCTTGGCCAAGAAGGATGCTGTCAGGTAATTTTTAAGGACAATTAGAGCCTCGTGTTCATCATTTACATTAAGGTGTATAATATGTGAATCATAACCAAAACCACAATGTCAGAGAGAGAGAGAGAGAGAGAGAGAGAGAGAGAGAGAGAGAGAGAGAGAGAGAGAGAGAGAGAGAGAGAGAGTCATTCCCATTTTCCAAATTCTCGAGCACCACCTATCTTTATATGGTAATCCATCCAATACAAGAGAGGCATTTCCTGGGCAAAATCTGCCCAAAGGAAAATAAACCCGAAACACACCGAAACAAACGAAAGAATCCACGTCCATATTCACCCCTCTTTGGAATGAATGGAAAAGCCGAAACATATTTTCCCTATCACATTCCAGGAACCATTCTTCTTGGAGTCTAAGCAGTAGGAGGTTTGTACAGCTTCTCCACCATCTTCCTATACTCTGCACGAGAAAAAGACAGATTCGACCAAGCAAATGTCCGTCTGAGAACTGGATTTGAGGTGTGTAATCACTCTTTTTTAGAATCAATTTGCCCCACTAAGTTGTCATAGGTTGCTTGTAAATTGCCTTCAGAATATGTCAAAGTCTTGCGAGATTAGTGGATAAAACAATTCTAGATAATCTCCTTAAACTCTCTACGAAAACAATTGAAGACAAGGCTGTATTTTCCTTGAAGAAAACAAACACTCCTCTTGGTGTTTAAACTGTCAAAATTAGACACACCCATTCATATCCGAAGTCATATCCGAAATTGCAATTTTCGGACATGACTTGACTTGCAATTCGAACACACCTTTTTATAGCAGTTTTTCCTAAATGGCCACAAGGCAAAAACGCGCACCCATCCATTACCTTATTTCTCATTATTTTGAAGTGGTAAAGCCCACTTTAGACTTATCAAGTGACCAAAATATTCATTTCTTGCGTATGCGGAATAAGAAAAGTGCCTTAAAACAAACATATCCAACAGACTAGACAGAGAAAGAGGCTGACCTCCCCCTGATTGCTCCATAGCTATTACCTTAATTCTCATTATTTTGAAATAGTAAAGCCCACTTTAGACTTATCAAGCGACCAAAATATTCATTTCTTGCGTGTGCGGAATAAGAAAAGTGCCTTAAAACAAACATATCCAACAGACTAGACAGAGAAAGAGGCTGACCTCCCTGATTGCTCCATAGCTGTGCTGCTTGGGTGTTCAAAGGCGAGCTTGTGTTTGGTTCTGTTAGATCCCCCATTCAACCAGAACAAAAGAAAAGAATCAGACTCAACACAATTGAGATGAAACAGACAAGACAAATTAGAAAAATTATATCAAGACTCAAGTGGTTGCTGAGGCATTACCTCCAAGAAGAGACTGGATGGAGAGCAATATGGTTCTGACATCATAAGCAGATGACCACTTGTCCTAAAAAAGCCATCACTTGCATTTAGCAATAAATACGTTTTTTCATAACGCACTCAATACTGTGGAATCTCGGTCTCACCTGCAAAATGTCCAAGCAAATGTTGCCGTAGACGTCAACATTGGGGTGAAAACAGGCGGTCTCGAACTTGACTTTTGGGGGCTTGAAAGGGTAGTCATTTGGGAAGGAAAGAGAGAGCTTGTACTCCGTTCCTTCAAACACTGTCTCTTTGCTTCCAGTGATCGTTCCTTTCCAGCAGAATATGTTATCTTCCTCTGGGAATGCAGATATCCCAGGATCACCACTCATCTGCGCATTCACACGCCAATTCCAATTAAAAAACCAAGAGGAATTAAATTCATAACGAATTCAAGATCCTAACTAGTTATTGAACCCCAGATCCTTCTGGACTGTGAGATAAGTTTGATCCCCAACTAATGGAGAAAGAATGCTAATTTCATAATGAACTCAAGATCCTAGCTAGTTACGGAACCCTAGATCCTTCAGGACAGCGAGATAAGTTTGATCCCCAACTAATGGAGAAAGAATGCTAATTTCATAATGAGCTCAAGATCCTAGCTACTAGATCCTTCAGGACAACGGGATAAGTTTGATCCCCAACTAATGGAGAAAGAATGCTAATTTCATAATGAACTCAAGATCCTAACTAGTTATCGAACCCTAGATCCTTCAGGACAGCGAGATAATTTTGATCCCCAATTAATGGAGGAAGAATACTAATTTCTCACTTGTGCGACATGGTAGTAGCTTCCACTAAAAGACTCCATTAACCAACGAAATCTCTTCCCTCCATACATGTCTCCTAGAATGCCAGAAGAAATACAGAAATCTACATTCATAGGAAGGAGATGGGAGATTCCTTACCATTAAAGCCATCAATTCAGATTGCAACCTGTTTAATCCAGCAAAGAAACAAAGCAAGAGAAATTATAAAACAATTCGGGCCAAAACGCCGATCGCAGCAGACAAACAAGAAAGAAACCAATAAGGGAGTTTTGTGATCGGGGACCTTTTGAGCACGGACTGGGTGTCGACGCTCTTCGCCGCTTGGAGAGGCTGCTTGGAAGGCGGCGCGGCAGCCGGAGTGTTGCCCTGGTACCTCTCTTGCGGAGTCTCGGCGTAGTTGTTGACGGCGGCCATGGCTTTCTCTTGTCTCTCTTCCGGATTTGCTGATCGCTGCGACGAGTGCGGAAAGATGCGCAGCGAGCGAGCGGATCAGAAGGCAAACCCGAAAGCAAATTCGACTCTGAAATTGAAGGAGAAGGAGGGGGGTTTTCTTCTCTCTCTCTCTCTCTCGCTCTCTTCTTCTTCTTCTTCTTCTTGCTCGGAGAAATCAGCGAGGAGAGGGAGAGATCGATGGCGAGAGAAGTGAAGCGAAGCGAGGACGGAGCTCGGCGAGTTTTAAGAATAATTGGCGAGGGGGGATTTTTATTTATTTGTTTAATTTTTTGAAAAAATATGACCGTTGCATTACAGAGCGGCCGTGCAAGCAAGGTAGTTTTTATTTTATTTATTTATTTTCGTCACAGTGTCCCCGCACCCTTTTCAAACGGCTAGTTTTTGCCATTCCAACCAAAGTGGGCGTTTGGGCTTTTCCAATTTTGGGTTTGACTTAACCTAGCACGTTTTATTCTTCTTCTTTGTTTGTTTAAATCCGTATTTTTGTCATCTCGGCTCTCAAATGATCATTTTGAATATTATCGGGATGTAATAGTTATTAATATATACGCTTACATACTTTCACATGAGGATGAAAGAAGAAAATTAGATCGAAAAATATTTGAGAATTTTATTTATTTTTCTGTCCAAAAAGATTTGTAATTCTTTGTATCAAATTTCCATCCGGAATTTTGAATTCCCTCTCTTTGTACTCATGTTTTGAATATAGCGTAAGGTTATAGTAATGGAGGAAATGTAATTAGAATTAAAAACTGCAGTCGACGACTTTCAATTTTATCAATAATTGTCAGAAGGGCACTCGCATGTATTTTTTTATGATAAAAAACCCTCATGCATATCTCTACAATTGTTCATACGACTTGCCAAAGGGAAACCTAATTGGTCCGTCCATCCCAATCGAGCAAACTCGAGATCCTTAGGCCTTCCTCCTCATGTGAGGCCAGATGAACACCCTCGGCAAAAATCTTCAGGGCAAGAATCGAGCCCCCGACCTCTTAGCGTGAATGGGAGATCGACTTTGCCAGTAGGACGACATGCTAGGCGGGGGCTGGCATCGGACCACAAACTTTAGTTTAAACAGCCAAAAACTCATCTTTAATATAGGCGGTGTATTCATTCTTCTATTTTGACTTTTATATTCACGCTCGTTTTCTTTTTTGACGTTGGGGATATACTTTTTTTGAGTAAGCTATAGGATAGAAACGGAGTAGAATCAACTGCTGATGCAAGCTATTCTCTAGGATAAGACAGATGATCCCTGCAGTTAAATTAAGGATGATCCAATGGGACAAAACATACTAATAGCCTTCATTGCCCTAAAATTTTCCACTAAATTTAAACTCAATATAGCGCTTGAACATTGTTCCAACACATTCAATTTACAGGGATGCTTCATTGATTTATTTAATCACCCGTGAAATTCGTTGGAAGAAAACAGGGCACATGCTTATACTAAATTTGATGACCTCCCTCATCCATTCAGGAGCCACTCTCTCATAGGTTCCCAGTGATAGCACGCTGTACATCAGCTCTACATCCCCTCCAGACGCTCCGTTGGCCCAAGTCAGGCTGAATGAATAGCCTGTTGGAAAAACAAGAAGGATTTTAGTGGGCAATAACCATATTCATGTATGGTGCTCCAGTTTATCCATGAGATCACATCTACCGCAGATGATTCACTCCCTTTACACTATTCAACTTGCCATTTCAAGCCCGCAACAGGAGAGACGCTACCTAATGCACCAATCCCAAATATGCAGCCCTTCCTCCCCTTGTTCCTCATATACAAGAAAACACCACTAATACACATGCACTAGTCGAGTTTCTAAGACATCCATGACAATGAAAAGCAAATTTGCACGGCATGAATAAGCAGATGCTTGTGTTATGAATTATCTGTCAAATTAATGTTAATAGCAAAATGAGCAAAATACTTTGGAAAATAGTAAAAACCTGAAGAAACAAGTAGCATCGCATTCAAATGGAAATATAGGTGTTCACAGCATAAGAATTACCACTTGATTCATGGAGTGCGACAAGGCAAAAATTTCCAGTCTGATCGCCAACTGAAAATTTCATACCAAGTGTGTACTGAATAAGAGCTTGAAACATGCACTCAAATGTTGAACCGTCACTTGCCCCACCACCTACAAGAACATAAACAATGAGAATACAGATTCGACTAAAATGGTGAAGGCACTGAATTTGAAACTTACCTGATTTTTCATTTGTTCTTGTGCAGCACCCTGGCTGTATAGTTACCCCAAACACATCAGAAAAGCTAAAAAAGAACAGTATCTGTAAAAGACATAAGGTTATTGAATACCTGATGAGCATCATGAACAGCTCCACAGGACACAACATCCCCATGAAATTCTCTCTCTAAACGTAGAAGCTGAGAATTCTCTTGAACATTAGTATTAGGCCTAACTGCATTTGTCGTATCAGTCTCGGAAGGCCTCCTGCGCTTTTCTCTTGATGATTTATATGAGCCATGAGGCATGTCTGATTTTGGCGGTGCACCTTCAGGCGTGTGCAAATGTTTATCATCATTTACCCCCTGATCTTGGATGAAGGTAGTTCGCCTGTCTAGCAGCTTACGAAGTTTGGAAACTTCTTCAGAAAGTTCTTTATCTGCCAAAAAATTAGAACCATTAAATACAATACCAATCCGGCTAAAAATTTTTGAAGTCTAGCATATCAGGTCCAGAACAGACACAAGAGATGGAGAAAATGCAGTACATGAAATAGAAAGGAACATAAGCAGTATCCGTGTTTATATGGGCAGCAACAAAACTAAAAAGGAGCTCCTTCAGTCTCCATATATGAAGCATTCTTAGTGACTCAAAATCTACATAAGCAATGATACTTGGACAGGCAAAGTAGATGAATGGATAAAGTAATGAAGCAGAACCCTGCAAGTTAAACTCAGAGCCCCTTCGAAACATCAAAAGATATAAGAGTTTTAAAATATAAAAAATATTTTGCAACCTCATAATTCAATGCTACGCGTAATGTCTAATGGTAGTAACATGCAAAACTGAAGTAGTCGGTGGAGGGAAAGCATTTAAGGACATGACAGACGGGCAAACATGTAATACCCAGGGCAAAGGGCAAAATTCACACAGAGCACTAGAGTAGTTCACTAAATGCTCAAAGTGCCATCTTTCTACCCTGGACACCAGCAAGGCCATATTCTACAGTGAATAACAACAAATCCAGCCTAGAATAAACAAATTGCCTTACAAAGGAATTTACAATTGCTTACTCTTCTGGATTTCTTCAATCAAAAGCTTTTGGTTTTCCAAACTGGACTCGTCCATATTTGATCTGTCACGTGTTAAGATACAATGATTTCGTGTTACTCTCTACTCCAGTATAAATTGGCAATCGGCCATGCCCAGAAATTTATAAAGAAGAATCTTTAAAATACCCTGTAGCAGCCACCAATTCATCGATTTTTGCACGCAAGTTGTCATTCTCATCTCTCAAGTGCTGTATCAACTCCTCTGCAGCTGCCATCGGAGAAAATACACATCAGGATAATTAATTTTTGTTAAAAAATAAAGGACCTTTCACAAAATTATTTGGGAAAAATCAGCACGCTATCCAGGGGGGAGAGAGAGAGAGAGCTCAACCAGTCATGTAATTCATGAACTTCAGTTCTTGCTCCTTGTTGACTTCCTCCAACGCACTGAATTTCTTTGCCTGGCGACCGGAAAATCCCAAATTGTTGAGAAAACAGGAACAAGAACGAGGGGGAATGCAGGCGTGACATCGCCTTCTCGGACGACAATCCGCGCAAGCGCATCGGGAAGAAGAAAAGGCACGGAAGGTTACCTTGAGCTTGGTGTACTTATCGTACAGCTTAGCGTACAGAGGCTCCATCTTCGTGACGCGCGACGAGAGAGAGAAGCGAAACCCTACCTCGCGAACCGATTTCTGACGAAGAAGACGAAAGAAGCTGTGCAACTGCCGCGCCCGGTGGGGGATGGGGGGTTCGAACGCAGGGAGGTGCGCGAGTTTTGGCGTCTCTGACAGGGCGTAGGAGGGGCGGAAGGAGGAAGGAAGAAGGGAGAAGGCGCGACGACGGCGTGCGGTCCGGGAGAAGCGAAGTTCAAATTTCAGGAGGAGCCAATAATGTTTTTTTAACGGCGGATCTCTCTTCCCGACTTCTCACCGCCCACGTGGATCGTCAAAACGGCAAGTGCGGGGCCAAATACGCGAGATCGAACTCGAGGTCGATTTACGGAGCCCGCTCGGGCGTTGTTTGAAAAGGCTACCTGACCGCCGGCGTCTTGATGGGAAGAAACCACTTGGTAATCGCTGGCATCTTGGGGGGAAACAGTAGGGGCCGACCGATCTCGGACCTCGTCCGAACCGAGGGAGAATCACTCTTTGATCTTCGAGCCGCGAACGGAGTACTTCGTAACGGGTGCGGAACGGTGGTCGTGCCATCGAAAGAGGTGGTTCAGGATGGTTAATTGTGCCTATTGCCCTCCCACTCTCTTTATTAATAGAAGAAATTTCATTAGTTTTGAGTTTCGACGGCCATGAACGGTTCGCGCCCATACATCCACAGTCCGACCTAGTAATTCTGTCGGGTCTACTCTTTAGTAATCAAATAAAACTACATTAGACAAACATCATCTCGCTGATTTTACCAGGTTCTTAATGTATTCAACATTTGCCTTTCCGAACTATAATTTTGATGCAGTATATCATCTTCAGCACTTGGACCGCGTATGGCAATTTTGGCTGGCTTTCCGGGAAAATCTTCATCATCCTTCACATTGGCAACACTTGCGAAACAAAGTGATGCCGAAGCGTACTATTCTTTTGAGTTCTCCTGAATCTGTGTGCATCACACATAAACCCGGCAGACGCATCAGGACATCCGTTCCACGTATGTCAAACGAGGAGAGCATTCGCATTCATATTTCATTTTTGGAGGAGAACATGAGGAGTGAGTTTTTGTTTTGATCAAGGAACTATGACAATCTTGATAGGTTTAACTCTCTGTAATTTCCATCTCGTGATGGGAAGTATCGTCCGTTTCTCCTTCCTGCTCAGCTTTCTAATATTGAGTTTGCTCTTAGCTCATCAAAGTTTGGTTCGCCGCTCACTCCCATTCGAGCTTCCTCAGCATTAAGTGTTCTTCAAGGATGATAAAGCCTCCTTTGTCGCGGCTGATATAACAGCATCTGAAGCATTTGGCAGGTAATAATATTTACCTGCAAATTAAAAAGAGAACTTCAGTGAGACCATTTTGGTTTACTAGCCGGAAGAATTGGTAATTTTTACACAGGAAAACCTTGAGCGACTCTGGCTATCTCCTTAGCAAAACCAGTGGAAACAAACTTGTTTTCTGTGTCAATTACGAGGAGCGACATCCCTGTTTTGTATATCTTTCCGGCCACTTCAAGTATTTCATCCTGAGAATCAAAATAAGAGGAGAAATTTTCTTGCCATTACTCTCATATCAAAGCGCATGAACTTTCTTAAGCCAAATAAGAAGGCGAAGGAAATGTAGTGTGCCGCCACATCAATAACGGTCAAATATATCAGGAATCTAGAAAATAAAAATGCTGTGCGGAACTGTAAATTACAATATATAATGTCATCCAGCATCATATGTCATGTTCACAAACAGAGCGGAAACTTTACCTTTAACTCTTGTGACGAAGGCCTTGGAGCATCATTAGCAGCGGCAGCTTCAGGGTCAGAGGATCTTTTCAAAGATATATTTGCTCTACCATCAGTTATGGCAACAATCATCACACGTCCAACATCACCACTCTTCTCTGCATTCAACCCAACCCTCACGGCCTAAGCAGATTAGAGTCTTCTTTAGATACAAAAGCAGTTTGGTAAGTTCAATTGGAGTGAGAAATGATTATTCAACAAGCAATGCGGACTATAGTCCTGCGAGTTTAAAAAGTAAACCCCACATGTGATACAGAATTCAAACCACCGCTGCATAGGGAAAACAAAAACATTCATTGAATGACAATGGAAGAGCATCAGATCTAACTATCCATCTTCTCAATTTGCCAGGTCATCTAGAAAAGAGGGTGCCTGGCTGCCATTTAGTAAAGACCTTACTCATACACAAATGAAGATCTTCCCTTAGAAATGACCCGAAGAAATTCTTGATTAAATCAGAAAATTACCAGAAGATCCAGCTGAATCCACATACCGTGGTAAGACCATGAGCCAGGGGAGAACCTCCACCACAGGGAAGTCTCTCGAGACGCTTTCTTGCCATAGCAATTGACCTGGAAGGAGGCAGGAGAACTTCTGCAGCATCTCCACGGAAAGGAATAATAGAGACCTATCCAAAGTTACCATTAAAACAATTCAGAAAGGATCATTAGAAAAACACTATCCACCAAGCAACTTGTTGCGAGGCAACCTTCAGTAGTTCCCTAAATGTCCTGGATGTTCAGGGAGAGACTCACAATTAATTTGCAAGTACTCTGAGCATTTATGAACAAATAGGTTTTTTGCTGTCTGTTGTATGCTACCAATATCTGTATCTTTTGGATACAGAGTAACAGTGGAGACAACAGATCTTGAAATGAGGTTCAAAGAGAATCCTTCTGGTTTCTACTATGCCTACAACAACTTGGCCAAAAAATGCCACCATTTTGGCTGTCACAATATGTAGTACTTCTTTGACGTATTTCTTAATAAGGACAAAACTTTCCACATATTTCAATTGCTTCACAAATTTCCATAAACCAAAATCCCCAAAGGCTAAGCTCCTTTCATTTCACCATCAATCCACCAAATCTTCCGTTCTTCCAATTACTACAGTTAAATTTATCTTTATGTTATTTATTTTTTTAAGGAATTTCCTTCATGCAGGCAATATAAATGCAGAGCTCCTGTTAAATAAATACCAATTATTAGAAACACAAAACAAACAGTGACCCTAAAAAGCATTCAAATTGTAAACTTGCAAGGCTTGCATAGATGTTATCAAGGTGAAGCACAAAAACTTGGATAAGTCAGACCATGATAGCAGGATTTACAGAGTGCATTAGAATACAAGATTTACAAACTTTCTTCGACTCTCCAAAGTTGATCAAAATTTTTGTGGTGCTATCTCCATCATCAATAAAATCTCCTTAGATCTCAGTGAAGTCCAAGATATAAGAAAGTTTTTTTGTAATAAAGCATGCAATTCTAATTCATTGCCACTTAAGATAAAAACAGGTTGCTGGCTGAATTTTTCTCCTTTTCTTCCCCCAGAAAAACCTCAGGTGCAATAGACGAGTTTAAGTGCTGTCAACAACTAACTATGTCAAACAAGTAGGATGTCAAGTCCAAATCCACATGAAGCACCTGATCCCTGCTTGTATAGCTCTCTGCCAGCAATTTAAGGGCTGCACCTTTAGCATTCTGCATTCGGTTCAGAGCCATACTTCCACTTGCATCAACCACAAATATTACCTGGACAATGTTTAACAAAGTTCCATTCAGGAAATAGCACGATCATCATAGCATATGGCAAATTCCATGCATTATTGAATTTGCCAAGATTGAGAAGGGATGACAAAGAATCCAACAACTTACTTGCGTGGCAGCAGTCAAGGACCCAGTAAGATTAAATAACAAAGAGAACAAGGAAAGATTTAGCCTAAAATTACTGCAATCCCGTTGCAAGAGTAAAGGTACAATACCAATGCTCCTGCTTTCCGAGCCATTCTTTTTGCCCGCATATCAGCCTTCTCCACGTAGACTTTCCTACTCTTTTGGACATCCTTCGCCCTGCGCAGCTTCTGATATGGTGCAGCAGCTCTTAGGGTAGCATCGACAGCTAACCTCTTCACTGGACCCTGTAAATGGACTGCATTTAGAATTAAGAGATAGAAACAGCCTTCCTCAAAACTACAGAAAATGAGTCCATCCCTATGCTTTTAGCAAAGAGATACTTAAATATCCCCAACTTCCAAGAACTTTACGGGTAATTAACAGCAGATGGCAATTTAGACTAAACCACTAAGGACTACAGAGAAGAAAACAGACTCGAAGCAAGCTTTCACACCATGTATACAAACTTAATGAAGAGCAAGATTTTCCGTAGGGATATTAAAGAGATGCACTAGTAACCTTCGGAAGCATGGGCTTAATATACCGGCCTCTATCCTCAGAAAATATAACGTTCTTTGCTCGACCAGCCTTCCCTCGACGTCTCTGTGCTTGCTGAGCAAAAAATAGGAGCTTCTCATCGACCAAACCACCTTCAGCATCAAAGATGAATTCCTCAGGTATCTGTTCTTGCTGCTGTTCATTCTCTTCATCATTCTCATCCTGGTCATAAATTGCATCTCTAGGTAATCCTATACGATAGTTCGTCAGAATTATGCATTAGTATAGAAAGAAAAACAGACCTCTTGATCTTCCTCTTCATTTTGCTCCTCCCCAGAATCCTGATTTTGTGGAGGAGGTGGTGGAGGAGGCTGTTGGTCCTTTTGTTCTGGTGGGTTCTCACTAACAATTGAACGAGGAAGGATCACAAGCTCCACCTGTATTCCACAGCATATTATAGAAGAAACTTTTACCTTGCTGCATAATGAAATTGCGATGATAATTACAAGGTATGGATCTTTCAATGAACTGCAAATGCATTTGCAGATGGCAACATATCTAGGATCTTATAACTAGTAACTCTGAAAAATAAGACGTTATTTCTTCTGAAGTAAATATTATTTTGTAGGAGAACATCCTCAAGATCCTAAGCTAAATAAGCTCTGGTACTGTTATCCAAATGAAAAGGCAAGTCTTATAAACCTTTCTTACATGCATCAGGAAAAACCAGAATGAACTTATGGAAGTGGACCAAAAGTTGATGCCAGTCAGGCCAAATTAGCAGTTGAAATGAGGAGAAGAATTTCTTGAACTTTTTAAGGCAAACTGATCTCCTTATAACCCATGGTCTGGCTGATATGATGCTCATAAGTTCAAAAAGTCAGAAAGACAAAAGTATTCTACAATAATATCGCGGAGAAACCAGGAAAATAAAGTATTTCAGATAGATACTCAACAGCCTTTTTAAGGTCATCCACATAAACTTTTTCACGCCCTTCTAAAGCAGCTAAGCACTTTGCAACTCGGGCAGCATATAGCTCAGCTCTATGTCCCTGCAAGAATTAACAGACATTCCAGTAGGTATGCAGTATGGCCACTGAGCTAGACAGAACTCAACGGATAGATAACTCCATAACTCTTCTTGTCAGAACAGCCAAGTTCATATCTGATTTCATTTTGTAGGGGAAAAGGTAATCACGTGTCTGTTGATGCAAAGAGGCCAATAGTGCTTCAGTCATTTATTTCTTGTAGCCATTTATGCTATAAAAGCCACATGATTTAGGTTCTTATTTTTCCTCTCCAGGGAAATGGGGTTACTATGACATCATCCAACAACTTCCACCTACAGCCACAAATTTCCTGCATAAGTTCTACAACTTTTGTCCTTATTAGTTAATTGGATCGAGCATTTAATGCCATCTGCAACCTAGGCACGAGAAATGGCAAGTTAATCATGCAGAAAAGTCAAAATGACAGGTTCTCTAAAGGCATTACACATGCAAGAAAACTTCTCAAGCGACTATATAACACACAAAAAATCACACACAAGGCCCATATTTAAACAAGACAAATATACTTTTCTGAGGATTCGGTATGAGGAGGAAATGATTTGTTGGAAACAGAAAAATGAGAAGGCATCAGAAGCCTTCACCAAGTTTAACAGTTGAGAGGCTGCACTGCCAATTTGAGGAAGCACAAGCATGGAAGAATCAGTCCATGCCCTCACAGCCCAATGACATCACCAAGTCCACTTGTTTAAGAAAAAAAGTGTTGACCAGAACTAGTGTCCAAAAAAGGTGATGGACGAGGAGGAGCTGGAAGCATACTCTATGGACATTTTCACTCTTCGTTTACACAAAGCCATCAGACTTAGAATCCAAAAATACCAAGGTATAATAAGCTAACTGAGAGTCCAGATATAAGAACCTGGCAACCACCTCGAAGGGCTTCCATCACCAAGTACTTCAACTGCTCTTTGCTGATTGTGACATCTTTCAGATACTCTCTAGCCAAAATAATCTAAATGTAATCCGAATACCAGTAGTTAATTAATTAGCATCCAATCTCAAGACATTGCTACTCAAATAACCAAAACTATCAGCACTAAAGAGTACAATGACAGATATAGCTTCTCAATTGAGTAAAATAAGCACTGATAGATCTAATAGGATCTCATAAATTGGAGAAGAAATTTCATAAATCAATTATATCTACTTCGAAAATGAGAAATAAATGCAAGTATGTCAAAGACAACTGCAGATTCAATAAATCACACCACATTTAAAGAGTTTCCAAGATCAATAGACAGAGCAAAGGACAGACTATCAAGCAATCTTTAGTTGATATCTACAAGAAGAAAATTCCATTTCTAGAGTTACATCTCAAAGTATGAGATGCAAACATAACTTCTAAACTTTGTCACCAATTACAAGGTCAATTATCCATAGGTGTTAGCATCTTATATCCTCAAATCGATGTCGAAAGACTTGATGCATGATTTGTTCCACTGATTAATATCTCACATACAAAAGGATAAATTGAAATATACCCAACTTTACATAGAAGTGCATAACAGAGATAAGTAAATAATTTAACCGACTCGGAAGAACTGCATGCAATGCTAGTTTATTGAATATTTACCTGAGTCTTTGCATAGTCCGTTTCCTCCTCCACCATCTTGAAAACCTCATTAGTACGCTCCTGGAACTTGGTTGCAATATCTACTGCAGCAACACGATCTTCAAAGCTCATAGGAAGATCTGCGCTGCAGCAGAAGCATATTATTAGGAGAAAGGAGGATAAGTTAAGAGAACTAAAGCAGAGGGTTTACCTCAAATTTATGGCAATGCGGTCTAGAAGGTGTTCTCGTACAGCACCCTCCTCCGGATTATAAGTAGCAATTAGAAGCGGTTTGCATGGATGTTTAAAGCTTATTCCCTCTCTTTCCACTGTATTAACTCCTTCAGTCAAAACATTAAGAAGCAAATTACTAATACCCTCATCCAAAAGATTGATCTCATCAACGTACAGAACCCCTCTGTGGGCCTCAGCGAGGAGGCCAGGCTGAAAAACAGTAGTCCCTGTTTTGACAGATTCCTCAACATCAACAGAACCAAGGAGTCTGTCCTCTGTGACCCCAAGTGGAATCTGCAAGATTGAAAAAAAAAAAATTAGGCAACAAATAAAGTTGTCTATTTTCATGTGGCTCTTTCGCAAAACTTACCTGAACAAAAGGAGATTTTATAATCTTCATCCTCATATTACCAGCAGAATCATAGTCTACCCTTTCAGAAAGTCCATCTTCCCACCTAAAGAACTTAAGCAAAACATTCATAATCTTAAGAAGACGTGCTACTATTAGAGCAACAATTGAAGAATAACTTTGTGAAATTTAAAAAAAATGTCAAACAACGCATAAACATGTCTAGCAACATCATCAACCCAAGCCTTCTAACAGTTATCACCACTTCCTTTGGAATTAAAAAATATAGAATAATAAATTAATGTGTCTACGTCTTCCAATTAGTACAGAATTGGAATGAGGGAACATAATAAAGTAGAAGAACATAAAGGAAATCATTTTTTGATCTTTCTGGTATCACTGTCAGAAACACAAACTACAAGCATCATGACTGATAGCTATTCCCAACAGTACAATCTAAAAACCATTCAGGGTCTTTCTCCATCCATGATGAAACAGTATAGATCGACATGTAACATGTTTTTGGAGAAAGCCCAGCTCATGAGGAAAAAATAATTTCTAATACATCAACTTACTCTTCTGGGCAGGTTGGATCAGCATTTGCCATTGAACCAACAATTACTTCAATGGGGGGTAAAATTGCATGCAATCCACGGGCCATTATTGTCTTGGCCGTTCCTCGTTTGCCAGAGATGGCAATACCCCCAATTTCTCGGTCAATGGCACCAAGCAACAGAGCAGTTTTAATCGCATCCTGAAAACAACAGAAATATGTAAACCACTTCTTACAAATGAGCTGTAAGGAATTACTGGACAGAAATACCAGATGATTTATACATATTTGCACTGAAATCTTCGAAAAAAAGTCAAAGAATTAAATGAGCATCCATGTCAAAAAGATGAGGATTGCAATGCTACATCCATAAGAAAGTGCTAGCACAAACTAGAAGATGCTACATTAGTCAATTTCTCTCAATGAGCACAATAAAGTTATTGGTCCTCAAATAAATTAAAGTGATGTACCGTTGTTTGTAGAGATAAAATAATATATTAGGCTGCATTTCTAAAACCAAAGCGCAACCGAGAATAGTGCTTGAAAACATAATTAATCAAAATACAGTTCATATGCTTTCCAGAGTTTAAGCAACTGACTCAGAAAGTAAAAAACATTTGCCATGGCGAAAATTTCTCCGACTCAAACTTTTCTGTCTCCAGTTTACACCCTGGCTTTGTCCAGTTGTTGAGACACGATTTTGCCTCGTTCTGACAAAATGAAGAAACATGCCAATTTCTAACAGTTTGCAAATTTCCTCTTGTTCCCAAAAAAAAGGCAGATAAAATTTAATAATGAGGATGCAAAACATTATTGTGTTCTCTTTAATTTAATTTTTCAACAATCAAAAGGTCAAGATTCCAGCATCATGTAGCTAGTCGCAAAAGAAGAAAATTGGAGAAAATGTTCCGTAAGAAAATTCTGCATCTTATCTTATTCCGACGACACGCTACCTTCTATGAAAGCATTTTGCTAACATCTTTCATGATGAAGTTGCCATATTTCTATCCATAGTTACACTTTCCAGATTCATCAGGGAATCACCAAAAACCATGGGTACCATCCATTAAACCCAGAAATCATAATTAGTCACGAACTATACAATTGAAGAACACCAATCGGAATTCAGGCATAGTTGCATCCAGCCTCTTATCTGGGGAAAAAGCTATTCTCTAACTGAATATTCTCATTTGTATATTTCTAATCCATTTCTCCGCATTCTTTCTCTTTCTCTTTAGTGATCTATAGTAGCAATCATAGGACAAACAGCGCGTTTTTCGCGCGTTGAATCCTCCAAATTTTACAGTCACAGGCTACCTCAGATGGGACAGCTTCCAATGCCGCAACATCGAATTCCATATCTCCAGTGCCAGCCATGCAATAACATTACCACGTGAAACTACAACGCCGATGAATAACAAGGAACTTGATCCAGACAATTTTGACTTCAATTTCAAGCACGAAGTTAAGTAAACACCGAAACGACGACTACGAGATACAGAGGAGCCGTTACTTGACCAACAACAGCGGCCAGAGGGAAGTTCTGCCTCCCGTACGAAGACGAAGTGGCCTCCGGTCCGTCGGCTGCGGCGAGGACAGCTCCGTTGCCGGAGTCGAGAGTCGCAGCTCCAGAAGAGGCGCGAACGACGCGAGCGCGACCACGAAAGCGATCCAGCTTCCGCGAAGAAGCGAGTGGGAGCACGCGAAGCTTGAAAGGAGGTATTAGAGAGGAATGGAGATGAGAGAAGGAAGTACATAGATGAGCATGAGCATGAGCAGTTGGCGAAAACGCCATGAGTGCGAGAGCTAGAGAGAGAGAGAGAGAGTGAGAGAGATTGCTTCCTTATCTGCTTTTATCTTTGCGGGTGCTGCTGAAATAAAAAGGAACTGTAAGCAAGGAACACTCACGCAACATTTAAAAAATTAGCAAAACATAAATAAAGTTTTTTTAAGTGGAAACAGAAACAAATGATTCCTAGCTTTTTTTAATATATTTGACGTGGTATTTCTCAATTCTGAATGCGGTTTTTCCACTTGTTTAAATGATAAATAAACGTTATTTGATGATGTGGATTATTATATTAAGTTCGATTTTTAAAAGCAATGAATCGATATATTTATTTTTTTATTCATCTAACCTGAAAAAGACAAAAATTTAAGGCATTAACATGATAAGTTGAATTATTATATTTTGTTATATGGATAATTCGCAGCTAACTCTTTTTTGTTGTCCACCGTTCAAACATAGCATATTGAAATCTATAATTGTCGGATTCAATAAGCTCAAATTAATGGACGTCTATGACCAAAAAAAAATTAATGGATGTCGTCAATCACTTTTATATAGTTTAGAGACTAAATTATACACTTATTTAATAATTTAAAGATGGCGTTGAATAAATTAAAAATTCGGAGACAACATTGCTGGACGGATCTAAAGACCAATTGCAACGTTTTCCCTAATGAAAATGATTTCACATTGCTTTGGCGCCAAAAGCAATTCTCCTCTTTAAAATAAAATTGTTAAAAATGACTTCCTCTTTTATTAATTTTTGATGCGCTCAAATCGAATTCTGACCATTTTACTCTTTCTTTTCAAGAAAAAAATTATAGCAGCATTATTCGCTATCGCTTCCATCTAAGGGTGTGCATGATCCAGGTTGAGTCAATCCTGTGCTCAATCTGAGGATCAACCCATATAGTGTTGGTCTTAAATTTTTTGAACCGTGAACCGACCATATAAGTTCGGTCCGGTCCGATCTGGTCCTAAGGTCAATCTGGGACTGCTAAATTTTTCGCACAAGCATCGCAAAATACCCGATATCAATTAAATGCAAAGGCAGGTGGCAGCAACGCGAGCCAAGAATGAGCCAACAATTCTAGAGGGCGAGCAACGGGCAATAACCAATGGCATTCCAGACTCTTCCAGATTTTCTCTTCAAGAAAAGAAATTAGGGCAAAAAAGAAGACTTCAAGTCTTTAAGGTTGTTACACTCAAGCACAAGTAGAAGCAAGCGGGACGAAGAAAAGACACAGTCACGGGTTTTGGCCCTTTTGGGTGGACTGGAGGCGTGTGTTCTGTGTCAAGCGACTTGGTTTGTGGCCGTGGCTCACTGGCCTGTAGATTTGGGCTTTGAAAACAATAAATTGAACAATGAATTAAGGAAGGTGGAAATGAAATTGGCTTATTAAAAAATATTTATATTAAATATTTATATATAATACATTGTCAAGTTGATCCGGGTTGGACCAACCTAACCTCCTAGGACCAAGGACCAATCCGTACAATACTGGGTTAGGGATTTTAGGACCAAAGACCGACCTGTTCAACTTAAAAACCCGACCAGGACTGGCCGGTGTGGGCCGGTCCAGGGTCGACTCAACATGACATGGAAAAGCGCTCTCCTTCCTGATCCAGACGAGGGAGGGAGGAGAGAGAGAGAGAGAGAGAGAGAGAGAGAGAGAGAGAGAGAGAGAGAGAGAGATAGATGGGTCATATGAAGTCTTGTGGGGGTGAGTGGAGCTCCAGATCTGCGAACCGAGCTCTATAGGACCAATGCCTACTATCACTCCATCATCAGAACACCTACAATGCCATCTTCTTTCTTGACCATTTGATGTTTCTACGCAAAGGGATGAAGCGATTGTTTTTCCGATGAATTTTGTACGTACTAGCAAGACCCCGCAAAACAAAATTTTGACGCAGGTGATGAAATCTGGCCCAGCTGCGATGCTCGTTACCGGCGAGTCATTTCTTTAGACGTCCGTTTACGGGTAACCGAGGATATCAAGCATCTAAAATGTTTCTATTCAAGCGTCGGGAAAGCCTGACCCGGATTTCGGTTGATAGGGTCCGCTCGTGTATGCCTGCAAGTCAGTAAATCTTGAATATTGAAAGATGACCAGCGACCAAAACCAAGTACCACTTGCAAGGTGCTCGTCCATGGTCAAGTCATCAACAAAAGAAAAATCAAGTGCTGCAAAAACTGTTGCAGATGACGCCGCATATCAGGAGAAACTCAAGCTCTTGCCTCAACTCTTCATGTTCGGAACTTGATGAAACCTACGAAATTTTCTCTCGTTTTCCCTTTCTTTCAGTGCAAAACCCGAACACAGTTTGCGAAACATACCTGCTCACTTCTAACTCAGTAACATGATCCAATGACCAAAATGTCGAAGCAACAATGGACAAAAAGAACCACCCAGGAGATTCAAAGCCCTGTATGCAATAACAAACATAAACAGAAACAAAATTGCAACTCCTGCAGCAATGCTGTGATCCATTTAACTTTGTTCGATCTGTAACATGTCTCTGCTCACCCCTCCACATAAGCCCAATGAACGAATATTATTTGCCAATGTAAAATGAATCACCCTAGCATGTTCTCTAAATTTCTGCCACGAATATAACCTAAGTTGGAGAATTTACAAACATCCTAACCTGATGGAGGTGGCAGCTTTGTTACGTTAAATGGGTCACTATTTCAATCTATACACTTCTAAATCCTCTACTCTGACAATTAGCTTGATGCCAGTAATGTGAGGCCTTGGTCTGATGTTAGCAATGGCTCTTTTCAATCAGCAACCAAACAACAACCATTGTGTTAACTTTGGTGCCTTGTTAGCAACTGGAGATGCAGGTTCTTCCTGACATAAACATAATCAGATGGAAACTCCAGCAGGTGAGTTTAATCTAACACATCCTTCTGTTCTGTACTCAAAGTCTCTTTGAAAATCAATGCAGCAAGTCTATCATAAACAGGCTTCACATCTCTGTTTAGCTCCAAGATGCACACACTTCCAATATCTCGCTTGAAGGTAATGTATTCTTCTGCTTCCGACTCAGCTTCTGACATTGCAAACTGCTCGCCAATTGTTAATTGATCTAATGGCCCTAGCTACGGTGCCTCGTATGCTGGAACCGAAGCTGCTGAATTTTCTTTCCCATGAGAATCATCTCTACAGTTTACCTCATTGGAGGGCAGACTAACATTTAACACTTCTTCTGAACACTCGAATGTAGCATCATACTGCAACTCAGCAGATTTGGACCTCTTTATAGTTGGCCCATAGGGGCAGATGGGAGGAGGCCTTTGACGACACTCATGACACCTAAATCCCATAAGTTTATGCATCTTGTCATCATCAAGTCCAAAAGCATCTCCATGGTACCACTCTGCATCAGAGGAGCAGATATAGAAGTTACATGGCGAAAAGACAAACCAGAGTTAACTATGACATTCAAACAACATTAAGAGTCAATGCACGATACCTTCACAACTTTCACAGGCAATATAATTTGACAAAGAATCATGAGCCACTTCCCCACAGAGACGACACTTCACCTCAGCATGCTCCACTTTTACATTTCCATTAGGATGGATGAGTCTCATTTTTCCAAAATTCATCACCCGTTCTTCAGATGCCTTTGTAGAAAACAGGAGACCATTTACCCAGCGGCAGTAGCAGACCTCTGTTCTCTTCTTCTTGCATGAAGTATCCTTCTCCTTCCACGAAGTATCTTTCTCCGGTTTCTTGGGCATTTGCTTTTTGTACTTCATTCGTTTCCCCTTTTTAATAACACGGCTCTTATTTTGCAAGGCGATGTTTTTAATAGCTTGTCTAGCCGAACGACGAAGAGGTACTCTTCGACAAGTTGTTGATTTGACTGATTGCTCACCAGTTGCTGCTCTCTTAACACCACGTAGCTTTACAAGCCTGGGCTTTGCAAGAGCCTTTTTACTTTTCTTTGACAGCGGTTTTACACTTTTTGTCGACGTTATCTTACCTTTCCTAATTCTGGCCTTCACATCACCTTTAGGTTTGTCAGTTTTCCCTACCCTCTCCACCACCTTCTGAGGATTGCCCATCTGGCATTGATGACATGTATAAGTGCAATCATCAGCAATGGCTCCAGCAAACTTCCGGACATGCCGCTTATGAAAAAAACCTGAAGTTCGCAAGAGAGTTCACCGACAAAACAGCATTAGTTGTTTAGGCAGAGACTAAATCCAGAAGGACCAGAAGAGTTGAGTCTGGCATCTAATACAAGCAAGAACTTACAATATGCAACCAGTGCATTATAAACATTCAAGACAGGCCGGTCCAGTTCACACACTTAAATTGTTGGATGTCAAAACCAGTCAAGAACCAGTCAGTTTGAACCAGATCTTGACCTTTGAAATTTCAAAGGCCCCACAAGCAACCAAAATTTGCCTATTTGAACAGTACTCACGCTCAACCATCTGATATGTGGCCTTTTTTATCCAATGGGCAAACATATTAGTGAATTATAACTCTCTTCTTTTGATAAAACAAATAGAGTTGCAGAGAACGTGACTCAAACATGCTCCGAGTAACATTTCAGGCACAACCATGCCACAGGAGTTGGTCAAGGCTTGAGTCAAGCAGTTGTTTTAGTTTATATGATAACTTTTTGTCTGGTCAAATATACTAAGATTAAACAGGTCAGTTATAACTGTCAAACCGCATAACGTGACCAATATGATTTACCGTTTCAAAGAAATTGAAAACAATAAAGAGCAGTTCATTCTATCAATCAAGAGTATGTCAGATTAAACTCAAACTGCAGGCATGCCCACTGCTAGAAGATTCTTCCCTACCGAAGAAATAAATAATTGCTCCATAGCAAGTTATATAGCTAATGGCATGTAGGCATTGACTTTTACTTTTTACTTAGTAAATTCTTGCAGCTTCTTGACCTGAAACACCAGAAACTTTCCAACCATACAAAATGTTGACACGTAAATTCACAAATAATTTACTCATGATTTCTTTTTCAAATTGGAAGATATATAAGATTTTGATGGGGGAGAGAAAAAAGTACTTTTTACTACTTCTATTCTAAAACAAACACGTCCTGGTTTGGTGAAAGGGCTTGAACAAGAAAACGTACATAACAGAGCTAAGAACTCTCCTACATTGTTGCCCTCATAAAGCGACAACCAAAAACATGCAGACAGTGGAAAGAGAAGTAGCAAACCAACTAGGATTCATCGATAAGCACAGAGAGAATCTACTAATTCTCTCTCTATAGGGCAGAAAAGTGAGGACTCTCTCTATTATTCATATCTCATCTGTTGCTAATCATTGTGAAACAGTAGATACTATTCTTACCCTATGATCACATTTTAGTTTCAAATGATTGTGACATCAGCAATTCTTGTCAGTTGAGCTAATTTCCCCCGTAATTTTAGACTTTTACAGATGACAAAACTTTCTGCGGTGGCAAGGATGCCCAGTTTAATTTTCTGGCCCTATGCATACCTAACTTCTTCTTTTTTGTCAAAGGTTACTTAAATCTAGGCGGCATTTCTTATAGGCAAAACCATGCCTAATCTTTGAAGATTCATTCAGCAATCAGCAACATCCAAAGAGTGGTGACCTACATGTCCACATGAAAGAAAACTCCCTTGATCACAATCATTCCCTCTTGAACAATGACACTAAGCTATTATGATTCAAATTCATGTAATAGTGATAGAGAGAAGGTAGTTAAATTTACAAAGATCAGATTTAACTTGATGTGCAATCGCAATCGCAATCACATACCTTTGCAGTACTGACAGCTTACAGCTTCCCTGCAATGTAAAGAAAAAGAGAAGATTCAGAAGGAAGAAATCCTAGAATGAGAATCATTACAAAATAGTGAAAGAGATAAAAAGAAATAACAACCGACTGATCATAGAGGATATTATCTGGAAGCATCAAATTCCAAATATATTGTTTGGGAAAACCCTGAACTGTAGAACACAAAAGGATTGACCTTCCTAGAATTGCGCCAACTGATAAAACAAAGTGAATTTGTAGCCTTTAGAGCGATAAGATTGATAATTCTTATAGTCACAGAGGCAGAGATTTAACCTGAATATGCTAACTCTTAATACATTCTCAAGAAAACCCCATGAACCTTGAGAAATAGGTCACTTCCTCTAATTTTGATACCAACAAAACCTAGAGTCAACTAGATTATTACGAGTTAATGGGAGAGAGATTGGGATCAGAAGCAGCTGCAACAAAATTAATCACTTGTACTTGAGATTATGATATCACAAAGGTAACTCACTGCTACAAAAGAAGCTAGTAAGAGTACAAACGTCTTCTATACAGCATTAAAAAATTAAAACCAAACACCCACAGGAATGACCACAACAGAGCATGAAGACATTTGTTTTCTTTTTTTCTTTTTTTTTTTTTAAATGTTAAAGAGAGGAAAAGAAGTCGACCAGCAGTAACCCACACAAATATAGCTTGTCCAATCAGACTTAAAGTGAGTACTTCTTTGCCTGTCAAAGATATAATCACTTGCACAAGTCCAGCCTAAGATCTTAAGACTACAACAAGAAATATTGCAAAAACACATCATACCTGATCAGAACATCTCTCTTACAGTGCCCACATTGATAAAAATCAGCTCTTTCTGCTCTTGAGAAGAGATAGGAGAACCCTTTTGCCTTGTGAAGTTGCTTCTTCAATGTCACATCAACCTCACAAAGTCTTGCGGAACTCATTTTATCAGAAACTTTCTTTGAATTATGAGAATCAGAGTCCCGAGATACGCTTGTCTTATTAGAGTTCCGGGCTATTCTCTTCTCTTCAAAGCTTTTTAAGAGATGCAAGGGGACAAAACATTCATTCAGCCAATATTTCTTCCTTTCACTGGAGCCTTCCTGTACGATCGATCCATGTCTCGTAACAACATCAGGGATGACTCTTCTCTTTCCAAAATCAAGAAGATATTTTGCTACATCTCCTTCTAAAGCTTTTCTCCGTATGATAACTTTTTTATATGCCCTCGCTGACTTTTTAAGTTCTTTATCAAACTTGCTGAGAGGATTTGTGTTTTCAATATCATCCCAACGGATATTTGAATGGAGTTCTCTAACCTGGACACATTAAATCAGCCATTAAACTTCATAAACATTATTTGCAAAGATAAAATATAATGCTTCAAATTAAGGAAACAGTTCAATCGGCCCAGTATTGAGTAACCAAATGAGCACAATGATAACCGCAAGGAAAGATGCAACATCAACCAGGATGCAAAAACAGGACACTGTGATAAGGCACAAAGACATGTGCTAGCCTTTAGCTTGGAAAAGAAATAAAAAACGGATCACTTGCTTCTGAACCCACGAAATCTTGGGCCATTTGAATTATACTATAACTAGATCAATATAAAAAGTTTCACAGCAAGCACTATGAACAGTCCCATCTGAGTGATGACTGATGAGCACAAAAAGTGTTGATGCAACATCTCCACCCACAGCATAGATAAACTTTCTCTTTTGAATGAGAAAAGAGCTCACTAATGATCATGAGGAGATAAACACTATAGAGAACCATTCACAAGAGAACTGTTCTGTTATTATTATTAAACACCAAAGCACATGATTAATTATGAATTAACTAAGACAATTCAAGTATATTGTTTGTCAAATTTAATTGAAAAGTAGATATTCTTCTATACCAATTCTTTAGTAGATTCCACAAACAAAGTTAAAAGTATTTTGACACTATTTCAAAAACCGTTCTTCTAGTACTATCCAAATTGATAGAATGGCCTTACTTGCCTAAACAATCATTAAATGGACATGATTGAGACTGGACATATTTCAGTAAATGTATATAAAAGGGCACAAGATTATTGCTGACATTAGCTACCCGCATACTTCAGTACTAGGAAAGCCTAATTTCAATAGGGTTACTTCGGATAAAACTAAGAAAATGGATAAAGAGGGCTAGAAGAGAACCACTGTTTTTAGACACCACTTATACCAAGTGTAATTATACTGTAATTCTCATTCTACCAACGGAAGAACAACCAATGAACCATCAAATAAGGCCCAACTAATAATGCAGAATGCAGATACCTCACAAGCATTGTTTCTTCACAGGAAAAAGAAAATACGGAACACAAACCAAAAATTTTAGCAAACATAATCATATTTCAGAAACAAGTTCACATCTACTGTAAGTACACATGATGGATCCTAAGTAATCCACTATTGTAGAGGGAGCTGACTGAAACACTAAAAAACAAACCAGATCAGACACAAAAGATTGAGATACTGAGACTCAATAAATATGAGAAATCCATGACAATCCCTCTTCAACGAAAAATGGATGTGAGCAACCTACTGGAGCTTAAGAATGAAATTTATGAACAATAGAAATAAGAACAAAGGGCATTCAAGTAGGACCTGAAGAGCAAGCTGCTCGGTACTTAGTGATGATTCAACAGCTGCCCTCCAGGCGACATGTTTACTCCTCCTTGCAAAATCTGAACTTTCAGGGTATAAGATTCCTGGAATCTTCATGCACCCACCTGCAGAATTTCGAATTCCAAACAGATTTTATTTACACATATCATCCCCCAAGAAAAGCATCAAAGAACCGATAAGGGCGCACCTTGTCTGGCAGCCTTGTGAATTAGTGAATGAGGTAGAACCTTCCAATTGAACGCCCGGCGAGAGAGTCTTCCACCCCTCCACCAAATCATACTGGGTCCAGTTGAAGAACTATGTGAAGGTTTGTTTGACTCAGGGTCTGAGCCCCTGCCCCGTTTTCTGCTACTACTAGGCTTCGAAGATGTGCATGAAGAATTTGTCACCACATGAAAGGCTGAACCCAGCATCACAGAAGAGTCCTCATATTTGAACCACTCCTCTGAAATTGCAAGATGCCGCAAATTTGACTCTAACTGTGCAAAAAGAAAATAATTTTATTTTGAAATCTCCACAAAAAGGACTTCAGAGAACTTGCAAATTTGACATGGAGAGGTTTAAAAAGTAAAGAGGAGAAACCTACCTTAAGTAACAAATACTTCAGAGGAGCCAAATCCAATGTCTTGATGACACTTCTATGCCATATTTTAGTATAATCTGGACTCAGCCACGGACCCAATAGAAGCCCATGTAAACGGTGTTCCATTGAGATGAGTTGACCAATGACATCTATAAGGTGGCCTTTCTTGCTTGGCTGTGATTGTAGAATATCCATCTCACTCCCGAAACCTTCCTGAGCAGGCTCCGCATACACTTTAAATATACAATCAAACTCGTCGCTTGGAAATCGGCATAAGAAACACCATCCGCACTTTTCTTTTTGTGCTGCAACACTTATCTCATTGGGCCAATTGAATTTAGCAAATTTTTTTGAGATAGCCTTCATCTGAATATGAATTGTATCCTCACCCAAGCTTATATGGCCTTCCTTGACTTTGTCTGACGATTTTTCTGTTAATTCTTCTGCAACAGAAGCAGCTATTTGTCCAAAACTGTATAGATTCACATAAGTGGTTTGAACTTTTTCCACTAGCACATCATTTTTTGCAGAGATAAATGTCGAGGAGGCAACAGTTGTAGCCGCAGATTCTCTTTTATGAGCTTTGCATTCTGAGGTGGTGGATGTCATACAAAAATCTCCCTGCTTAGGGAACTTCCCAGGAATCTCAGACTTTTCTAGCAACTGCGCATGTCCATTAGAACAGCTTTGCCATTGTTTGGCTGGATCTGAACTAGTTAACGTAGTTTCAAATGAGCCTTCTGAACTCACGTGTGGAGTTTCTGCCACAGTAGCCACTTCTTTTCCAGATTTTGAAGTTTCAAATCCAGTGAAGTCAGAGGCTTGCAAGAGAGGTTCCTTTTCCAAGCACTTGCCATCATCAGCTTTATCAATGCCTTCATAAGCTGCGCAGAAAGGCAGGGATGCCACTGTCATAGAAGCAGCAACAAATTGTCCCTTAACAGGCACCTCCAAAGGGGTAACGGAATTTGAGGAACCACAATCAGCCTTCATTTTTCTTGAGCTGCAATGAATGCCCCATTGTCCATTGATTGCCTTCAATATGTCAGAGATAGATTTTGCAGAACGCTGAGAATTTGCTGAACACCGAAGTACTTCAGTAACAGGATTCAGATCATTCTTGTGGTAATAATAGAAAGAGCCTTCAGTTTCAGATGAATCCGACCTGCAACTTGCAAAAAAATTGCATAAGCCATGAGCATTATGTGATTAAGTAGGTAAGGTCAAGCACTTTTTAAACATAAAGAAGACATATCATGCCGTAAAGACTCATAACAAAGTGGAAACAAGAAAAACTACTAGCAGAGCCAAAAACTGCTGAAGAAACCAAAAAGTGATTCTTGCCACTTAGAATGAACACAAGTTCACGGACATGGAGACATCATACTGACAAAACACAATGAAAATATTTGATCCTTCTACCAGTTACAGAAGAACGTAGACATCTCGACACTAAGTAATTGTTACCGCAAGTGCGACTTTAGAACTTCATTAGACACTTAGGCAGTGGCATATCAACTATATGTCATTAATGTTACACCGACCACCAGGTCAAGCAAGGTAAAGTCAATAGTCCATAAATGTAGACCCAGCAAATCAATGAGAATACAAACAGTAAGGAAGAGCTGAAAAGCAAACAACTTTGGAAGAGCGGTCAGGTTCCTAGCAGTAAAACATAATAGCATTTGGGTTTATTTATAAAAAGAAGTTCCCTTTAACATGCCCAATAACAAGAAACTTACACCAATAGATAGTCACAACAGCTGTAATAAAGTCGACCATGAGGATCAATTCCCAAAAGCTCTGCCCCACGAATAGATCTACGCAGTCTTGTCCATGATTCGCTTCTCTCTAGAGTGCACTCGGGGCAATACCAGTCCCCTTCTGGCAAAAGATCATGCACAACTCCAACACACCTCGAATGATACGCAGCAGGGCAACCATCACAGCATATTAGATTTCCATCCATCTTACAAAGGCAGCACTCATCACTATTCCAGTCATTATCATCATTAGTCTCCTCAGTCAAGCGATCTCTACCTGAAGCATCCATTGCACCTGTCCTTTTCATGCTCCAATCGATACCAACATCAGGATCAGTCAATGAAGATCTCCGACTAAGTTCTGATCTAATAACTTCCACATCCATCACCTCATCACACAGACACCGCAGTACCTCAACTTTTACATGTGTAGGTTGTCTGTAGTAATCATCCTTTAAAAGGTTCAGGCGACAAAGCTCAAGACCACCCTGGAGTTTAGATCCATGCAGCAACAGGTATTCAACCAAGAATATGGGCCATGTTACTAAATCCAGCAGGTCCCAGTTAAGGCTCCTGCATTTCAAAATGCAAAAGCACATTTAGAAAAAGAATCGAAGGAAAAAAATAGAATCCTTTCCATATTACCATGTGGATAAACAATACAATGAAACAAAGTACAATACCTCAAGCAATTCAATGCAGACACAGAACCTTCATAGGAGAGTTGCTCCAAATGCTTCCTCAAAGTTATGAGAAGGGAAAAATGAATGGAGTCAACTAGCGAATTAGCAGCATCTGATTTTAGCGCGAGAACAAAATCTTCCAACTCAAAAGGACTCAAGAATAGCAAACTACTGAATGATCTCAAAAATGCATATACACAAAAGCCGTCCAGGACCGAGATTCCATCTAGTTTTACATTTTCGGAAGAAGGGGGCAATTGCAACTTTGGAGGAATTTCATTGTGCTCTTCCGGTTTGTCTTCCGTTATTGCACTAACAGCAGGAGATGCTGCCAGATCATTGACGGCATCCAAGGGGACCACGCCAGCATCACAAGTTTTAGTTGATCCTCTCCGTGCGCTTCTTCTCAATACTGTCCCAGCAGAGTTCAAATTATTCAAGTACTTCCTTTTCCTTCCCCGCCTACTTCCATGTTCAGATGGGCTTGTGAAATTGCCTTGATTCTCAGTATGCATGGCATCACAGGTCTCAAAGGCACCATCTTTCGGAGGTAAAGACACTTTAGAATCTTCCACACTGTCGCAAGCTATATTGCCAAACACATATGTAACTGAAACATCGACCGGGCCACACCTTGCTTCTTCGCAAGCAGTATCAGCAGAGCCACTCACAGGTCTCACTGTAGTAGGTCCGTCAATCTCTACAGGAATTTGGGAAGTTCCACTGGCAATGTTAACTTCCACGAATCTTTCTTCACCATTTCTGGCGAAATCTACTTTATTGTCCTCGATCAACTGACATGGCACGCTTTCACATAGCTGTCTGTCGACATTGCAATCAACATCCTTCACTTCAGTATCAACTCCTAAATTCAAATCAATCATATATTTTTTTCTTTCAGAAAGGGAATCCTCCTCCAAATTCTCTTCCAAATCACTAGTTGCATCCACATTTAAGTCGATCTTACTTCTCTTCACAGCTTTCTCCTCAGAACTTACATTCGAATCAAACCCGTCATTCAAATTCAAACCTTCATTCAAATCTAACCCAGAATTCAAATCAAAGCCTCCCTTCCCATTAACATGTCTACTCGAGTAGCCATTACACACCACCACATCTGTCAAATTATCCTCAATATTCTCTTCCACCGGATCATTCAAATTAATTCTCCCCCTCAAGTCCTCACTCACCCAGACATTTCTCTGCAAATCGCCGCAAAACCCTTCCTCACCCCGTGACCCCTCATTACCCACAGCTTCTAGACCAACAACGACTACTTTATCTTTACCCGCATTACTCGCACCTTCAACTCCGGCATGGCGCCGCTTCTTTGACCTCCTACCAGGGCGCTGCGCAACACCAGCCGCCTCGGCCCTGGAGCCCTCCTGAAAGAGCGCAGCCATCTCCCGCGACGCGAGCTCCTCCGAATCGCCGTCCTCGTACACGATTTTAAACAACCCAGACGCCGGGTCGTATGATCTCACCGTCCCAGTTGAACTCGCGGACCCCTTGAACGCCTTCCTGACGGTCCGGCCAACGAATTCCATGCGCGCGCGCTCTCTCTCAACTCCAGAGCCTCCCCGATCGCTCCGGCGCAACGACCCACTTCACAAGAATCATCGCATCGCTGCCGTCTCCGGGCGCATCGACGGCGACCGACAGAAAGAAGAGGGTTTCCGGGCGCAGGCGAGGGCGGAAATTTGGGGCCGGCTCCTGAATCTCTCCCCTCTCGGGCTTTCAGAGAGAGAAACGCGAGAGCGAGTAAAGTAAGTACCCAAACGAATTCCCTCTCTCGCTCTCCCTCTCTATTGCATGAATTGGGTATCACCTTCCGGGAAGAGAGAGAGAGAGAGAGGAGAAGGAGGGTGGAAAGTGTGAGCGAAGACGATTTCTTTTCTTTCTTTTTCCTTTTACAGATTTTGAATTGAGCGACGATTTTCTTTTTCGGTCAAAGTGGGGTTCCAACCTCCCATAATCCCTGTTCCCTCCCATTCCTTGGCCAGCCCGACCTCGGATTAGCGGCGGGGACAGGAAAAATAAGAAGGAAATTTGTCGAATTCAATTGAGATTTTTGCCCCATTACCGCCGGAATTGGAGAGAGCTCACGAGAGCCAAAATCGATTTTCGAAAAAAATTAATGTGATTCGCTTCTTTCCTCTGGTTTCCATCTTCTTTGGACTGGATTGCGGATCCTCTCCATTAATATGAGCACTCGTCCTTTTTCAAATGATGGGGTTTTCCTCTCTCTCTCTCTCTCTCTCTCTCTCAAAATCGTGGGTAGAACATGACGGCGGCCGTGCTCATGCCAATACCCCATATGTTCCAACGATGGAGTAATTGGATAATAGAAATAGGAAGGGGAGTGGCAAGGTCGAAAGGGGCATGAGAATGGTCCGATTGGCCTTCTTTGCGAGTTTGTCTAGTCCTAGGTAGACAGAGTTTGATACTATTGCCGGAGGACGAGAGATAAGCGAGAAAGAAGCCCGACACCGCATTAGATCTGTAATTATGGGTGGATCTAGATTGACGATCGGACCGATAGTGTTTGAATAATTCAATATAAAAAGAATGCTACAGAATTAAGGTATCTGCGCGCGACATGAAACATGTATGGATGCCGAGGAAGACGGTAGTTGAATATATACCAGATTACTGAAAAAATGCTCGGATGAAGATCTAACCTTTGGGGTAAGCATTCTCCGATCTGGTGAGACATGGATGTGGAAAAGTCCTGTTCTTTCGCCATTTGAGCCCGGTGGTGATCGGCGGAGCTGGCGCCTCTTTAGGGTTTAGAATTGAAGAACGGAGGACACGAGTTAGATTGAACATTTCAGGACCCTTTTATAGGGAGGAAAGGCCGATAATACCGAGGAAGGAGTTGGTAATCATTAATTACATGTCTAAGTTTACAATAAAATATCGACATGGCCACTCTTAAATGATAAAATCCGTAATAAAAATACCATTAATGTGAATCAAGATAAAATTTTGCAATGTGCAAAGTTCCAAATGATTTTTCTTTTTGGAACTTCGGAAATTCAAAACGATCCTGATTCGCATAAAATACGCAAGAGTCTCGCATTTCACTAAACTCTTATTGGGTTCATTCATTTGAAAAATAACGTAACTTATCGATTGAACAGATACACTTTAAGTTTATTTATATGTTTATATCTTTTTGCATGGTCTAGGTTCGAAAAAAAAAACCAAATAGGAAAAAGCTAGTTGCTAAAAATAAAAATAAAAGAATAAATTCATGCCGAATTTATGCATTTTTATTACATTATTGGCGGTATAAAATATTTTTTTCCCCGACGGGCCGTCACAAAATGGAAATATTTTTTTCGGGTAATGGAATGAATGCAGTTACCAAAATCATAACTTGCATACTTGTCAACATCTCAATCTTGCCCGTGACCACCAAGTTTACCAAATAAAGATCGGAAGATAGATATAGTGAAGTAAGTCGTAATCTTTCCTTCTTTGCACGGCGAAGTCACATTTTAGAAGATCTTATCCGGTTATATAATTATGGGCAGGGCCCGAGAGAAAATCCAAGTGAGATCCGCATTAAATACGTCCTCTTCTTTTTTTCTTTTTGATCAACGGGGAAATTCATCAATAGCCATATATAGTCGGCTCTACTGTACACTAATACATTCATTCGCATAGTTAGACGAATATATAATTTGTATCTTTTTTTTAATGATCGAGAAATCCATCACGGACCCTGTGCCCAGACAGTATCAAAGCGCCAAATCCCTATATCTCGAGAGAGACTAGCACAATACCCCAACATCATGACCTCTCACTTAAGACGTTAGCAACTGCGGGTGATCTCGGCGATTAGAGAGAAACTCTCAGCCAATACAGCTACCCACCGTTAAGTTATGTACAAAATAGACCCCAAAAGAAAAATCATAAACTATACTTACCGTAATGCTCTATAATGGCATTACAAACTATACAATTTGATTGAGAAATGATCTACAATGGCATCACAAAAGTCCTCTCTGGTCGCACGTGTTCAAAACAACTTTTAGATGAATCGCCGATAATTTTTCAGAAGCCGAGCATTTCGATTATAAAAAAGAAATCAAGTTATTATTTTATAAATACGTGCAGGTAATTTTTTTGTACTTTAATTCTATTTTTTCATTCACTTCTCTCGCGAAATGACCCCTAATTTTCCCCCCGCTTCAATTTTCTCTTTGTTCTTTGGATTTGCTGCTTTCCGCCGGCGTTAGCGGCTCGCCCGAGATAAAAAGCCGAGGACGCCTTTAATTCGGACCGGTGACCGGGACGAGGGAAAAACGAACGCACTGTTGGTTTAATCTTCTTATCCGATTTAATGCCCGAACGAACCAGGAAAAAAATTTGAAAAAGATACAGAAAAGGAAAAAAAGTGGTTATTAAAATCAGAATAAGTACCACAGACCAAAAAAATAATAAATAATAATCACAAATCACATCCATCATGACATAAATATTCAAATTTATTTTTTTATCATTGAAAATCATAATTTTATCTAATAAGACATGAATACCCTCAATTTTTTTATGTCATGAAAAATTAAGCTTATATGTGTGTGATATATACTTTATTTTCATCTCAAGTATAATTGTTGCATGGGTATAAGTCCATATTTTTTTTACATAAAAAAGATCGAGCAATTGCATCACAATGGTCATATTTAGGGTGTTCGGAATATTTGTTTTGCAATGGATCTAGTTCGCGATTTTTTTGTGACAATAACCCTTAAGAAAAATAAATAATTCATTAGAACGTGTCCCGTGTGTATTTTGTTGAGCAACCAAATAAATTAACATTGGCGTTTTCGACATATACATACGTGTATTTTTTTCGGTTATAGGCATTTTCAATACGTCGCTTGTCTACAAAATCGACATTTTTCATAAAGTATACTCACCAGCGATTAAAAATAAATTAAAGATAAATTAAAGAACAGTATAGGTAAGATGTTCTGATGCTTACGGGCAGGGAAAAGTACGGGCGCTCAGAATGCCGGCCCTATACCTGGCCAGGGACGGGTCCGCATTCGGGTCAACCCGGGTGAGGAGAACGCGTCTTAAATGGGTCAAAAAGCGCGATCAAATCCGCATGCGTCTCGGCCGTTTTTGATTCGGGTTGACTCCTTTCTTGTCCTCGAGTTCGAAGCACGCAGTGCATGCTGTGTCTGTGTCCGTCATCGATTTCGAAGGAAAACAAAGGAATTTATGACGCTCGAAAATCTTTGGAATTAAGTTAGATGAATCGAGGCATGCACGACACGTGTCAAGAGGATGCTTAGGAAAGGTCCTTCACGAGACAAGCCCGTCGGACCTTTGCCTCGCGGGACTTGCAACCTGCAAGAAAACTGGGACGGTTCGGGAGAGATCACAGGCAGAACGGAGAAGAGGAAGCGTTTCTCCGGACTTTCTGAGACTTTCACGTTCATGAGCGAGTGGTTTCATCCATGGTTTCCCTCCGAGGGTTGTCGGGTTCTAATGAAATGAGACCGGAATCCCCGATTCTTGTCCGGTTCGATGACGACAAGAAAATGGCCCTGCATCATTTATGCACGTTGCGAGAACGATCCGCGAGACATGGACATCCGTTGAATACATAATATGTTTCATCACTATGTACCCACGAACGAATAATGTTAATTTATGACTGTGATATAATTGTATAACTATGTCCGATTTCAAATTCCTTTTTTTCACCGATGGCGAGATAATTTGTGTTACGGCAAGCGAATCTCGATTAAGAATACTTAGAATAAACAGAGCGGATATAAGGATCAGAAGGTTGTGTCTACGTGTACGAACCACCCTCGAATGGTCTTCCAAGCAAAATCAGACGAATAATGTCCAGAGAAGGAGAATCGACGCAAATTTGGTGTGGAGTCGCCAAGATTACTGCCGCGTGTGTTCGGACCCGCCATCTCGTTGACTTTGACGATAACTTTTAGTGCTCGGGCGAGCGCAAGTACGACATCGGGGATTAGTTGGCCAAACCTCGCCAACCATCAGGTAAACGACGACGACATCGTCAATCCGGAAAAAGGTCGCGACCAGCCAGCACGAACTTGGACATGGGCCAAGGCCCACGGGCTCCGAACCGAGCTGAAGACTTAGGCTGGGCCCACTTAAGATAGCATTCGACAAATATACGTCGACCTTCGTTTTGAGGCAACAAGCCGTCTCTTTCAAATTTTATTTTCTTACTGTTGATTAATTGAAAGATTTATGTACCTGATCAGATGATGCGTAACTAAGACCAGGTTTACGAGAAATTCCTTTTTCCTCTGTCTCTATCAGAAAAGGGTTGTCCTCGACTCCAGAAAACCAATCTCAAAGACGACATTTAAAATATCCGAATGCTCGAGACTATATGTCTATGCGCATCTTGGCTCTCTCTAGTGCTAATATCCATCTCTTATTCATGGCAGTCAATGCCAGAATGTTGGCCGCCGACAACCACCAAGTGGTGGCGCAAGAGTGCGACAACGTTGTCGGAGACCTGGTGAGCCGGATGTGCGTGCGACATGGTGGCCAAGAGGATAGAGAGCTCGATCAACACGGAGAACAATGTCTACACAGCGCAATCCTGTGGCAAGATTGTCCCGAGCACACATCGTGGAAGGGAGTACCACCTAATTTCGAAAGACGAAGAATAAGAGAGATTCTTATTTACACCTCCTAGTGGTACCGTAATAGCCCTGGTCCATTACTTTCGGTTCATATTTCCCCAGCATGATCTAGTGTGATTCTTCGCCATATTTTCAAAATGTGATCAACTAAATTTGTTAAAAAGAATTTCTCACTTACCCCAGCCTAAATCAAAGAATGTGGAAACAGCCTAATTGAAATGAACGCGTGATTTTACAATATGGCTTTTTCTTTCGAATAAGTCCATTTCATGTCACGTCCTATTTGCATTTGCAATATTCTTGTGGGCCGGATTTGAGGCTCTTGTCCTTCTCCTTGTATTCTTCTTCACGAAATTGTCTAAAATCGTCTGTCGCCTCGTCATCTAATCGTATGAACTAATAAGAATCAAGCAGCATATGTCAAAGACATCGCTTTCTAGTTTGATGGAATTTTCTATAAATTACTGAGAATGGTCGCTCGGAAAAGAATAGGTCGCTGTGTCTGCTATGAAATGATGACAGTTGGAGCTGAATTCCAAGGTGACGCCAAAACGATCCCGTCAATCCATGTTAACATCATGACCAGCACCATTCGCAGCTCATCTAAAGCATCGGGGACACCAAGTCACATTGCACTATCTAAAGAGTATAAGAAAACACTGCTATCGGCATCCTTTTGCCTGGCAGTAGACAAACGAAAAGGATAATCAATGCTAACATAAGAGAGAACGATTCAAATAAAAGATCGAGGTAGTACGTACTCATCATCGGACCCAAGTAGTACCCGAGGACTGTAGGGATTGGATTCAGACTATCCTGTCAGGAGGAGAAATAAGGACCGAATCAGTTCAGGTAGCCTGATTGTATCTTAAACCTCCCGTCCTTCTCTATAGTCCATGATGAAACCACACAGACAAGTTGCCAACATCCAAGAATCAAATGGAACCACGATTCTTAGCATCTCAGAACATGTAGTTGCAGGTTTTAATCAGATTGTCGGAGTGTGAGTCCTGTCAAATTCTTTTTAATGTTTGTTTCCTCTGCCAAATGCTAGCAATGGATACAGAATCATGATATGCATTCTCACTACTCACCACTATTTTGATGTCGTCTGAGCTGAGCAAGGGCTGCTGCAATCTTAGCCCCGACTTGAGCATTGTTCTTTAACAACGCAATATCTGTTGTATGTCAAGAAAATCAATATTCCCCAAAATTCCAGATGTTAGCTCAAGGTGCAGTGAAACATTCCACTCTTAAGTCGGCAAGGGGGTATGGATTGGCATGCTGTCGGTTTAATTCATTGCTAAAAAATGCACCGACAGAACTTGTTACTAGCATGAAAAGCAGAAATAGAGTTTAACATATAAATGGTCAAAAGGATACTGGAGGCAAGTGAGGCTCCTCCAGTGAGTTCATTGACTCTGGACAGTAGGAAAGGCGTTTCTGCATTTCCTGTTATATTCTTAGCCCTGAAAATACACAAAAGAAGAAGAAGAAAAGACGACATTTTTTGAAATAAGAAGACATGTGAGAGGATGATCAGGCTGAAGAAAACGAAAAAATTAGTATTCGGATACACAATATAAGGAAACAAAAGAGAAGTTCACCTAGCTTCTTTAATGGCTATCTGGATCGAATCCTCAATAAATCTACCTGAAGCTGAGTGTTCGGTCGGAATTGGTATAGCAAAAAGTATTCCACTTTCCAGACGGAGTTTAACATTAGCATCTGCCAATGAAGGACAGCTATGAGGAGATGCATGCAAGAAAACCCCAAAATAAGAAGATCAAACCAGAGACAAAGGACCTTAGTCACTTGCCTATAAGTCGAGCACAATCTTCGGGTGAATCTACACGACAAGGCACCTAGTCATTATTTGAGACAGTTTCAGCAGAATTAGTGCAAGATCTTAGCAAATTCAGGTAAAAATCGCTATGCTACAGGTATAAACTCCAAGGATCACGAGGGCGATCATTTGTCCCCCATAGGATCCACCATCAATTTCAGCCTATTGAGAAATTCAGAATCATAGCTCTTTAAAACTTCCAACATAACTACGTCTATGTAGTGTACATGATCTTTAATAAAGTAGCTTGCTCAACTACGTAGAGTTCAGAATCTCTAATGAAGTTGCTTTCTCTGTCCTCTACACAGAACTTATCAATTGAAACTGGAGAAACTACAATGAAAACCGTCTAAACAGCTCAAAAAATTTTCTTTAATAAAAATTGATAATCATGACAGCATAAAGCAGGTTCTATTATATTTCGAGGACCTCAAGTATACCATCTCTCCCACAACATTCATATGGCACGCCTCCCCCCTGTAACTCAGTAACAGAGATACTATGAACTGAAATAGATGCGGCATGAAGATTGCAAGAACCCTTTTTTAGTCAATTATACGACTAATAGGATGTACTCTGTTTTGTTCTGGCTAAGCTATTGAAATTATGATGATAAATTTTAAAATTTCACTATATCACATGTAAGCTTTTCCAAGCAAATCAAAACAACAATTGTAAGGGGCACGACATATGATGAACCATGCATAACACCACTTTCATAATTTAAAATCTAGACCAGCGTGTTTCTATCTAAACTAGATCACATATCTATCCAAACTGCCCATCTCATTTCTAAGTAAAGATAATGTGCAGCATGGAGCAAATGACAAATAAAATAAAGGAATTATACAGGTTTTTCACAAAATAGATTTATTGTCCTAACCTGGCAACCACTCCTCTGTGTGAAGAATGCTGGAAACTCATTAGTAGCATATGCAGCAACACAAACACCCTGGGTTTCCTGCAATAGAAAAAAAGAATTAGCAACTGATGTCCGAGTGAATTAACTTCTGTTTGATATCGATAGTTCCGAAGACAAACCCAATCATACCAAGAATTCGAGGGTCCTAGGAATGTCCAGAATAGATTTTACACCAGCAGAGACAACCGCCACTGGAGTCCTTCCAAGCTCTGTAAGGTCAGATGAGATGTCCAGTGCTACATGTGAATTACAAAGTCAGGGTAACATACATCAGTTCTTAGTTCGTAAAGGCACCAATAATGAACTCTCAAGGAAATGGAATTGCACACAACAAGCATAAAATGTCAGAAATAATAGTATGAGTTCTCTTTTTGTTGAAGTAGATAGTGACATTGTCTGGTGTATCTCAGAATACTACCTACGAAAAGGTTGCGTTGTCTTGAGTTTATAAGAAAAAGCACCCCAAAACTAAAGAATTTGGGGGAAGAAGAGGACAGAGGAGAAACCCTCACCCAAGGCCATTCGTCCAAGAGCAATCATTATTTATTGCTGCATCATATAGAGTAAGATGAGGGTGGTGTGTGGACAAGGAGAAAAGATTCGGGGGCTCTGCCAATGGCTGTTAGGGCACAATGTCTGAATTTTACTAGCCATCAGTGACAAATCCAAAGTGCAATTGATGTTCAAAATATTTCAATGGCTGATGAAATAAATGTCAAGACAAGTAGTGGTTGGTGGAGAGAAAAGGAAAGGTAGTTGGAGCACTAATAGTGCTCGTATGGGAGTTCACGGATGTTTAGAAGAGGTACAGAAACACCGATTTTTGGTTGCTTCTGAATCAAGTAGACATACACTAGTCAAAGTAAACTTACTGTTCTCGCCATTTCGATGCACTCCACCAATTCCTCCAGTCACGAAAATAGGAATGCCAACCTGCAGGAACTTGCGTACAACTTAAAAAAATTGCTCAAACATTAGCCTTTAAGTGAAATGAAAAGGATCTGAGATGAGAGAAACAGAAGTGGTGACCTTGGATGCAAGAAACATGGTAGCAGAAACTGTTGTTGCACCATTTCCTCTAGTAGACACCTATAAAGGCCACGATCAATCTTTAATATCAGTGTGATCGAACAATGGCACTATTAAGGAAGGAATGTCATCCATCAAACTATTAAGGACGAAACATCATCCATCACAATTGTTCTGTGTATCATTTTCCCACATATGCTTCTCTCCAGGGAAAGATTTGGCAGTCAAAAAGTTCGATTATTGCTGACGAGTGTAATTAATAAAGTCAAAATATTAGGGGATGACCAGTTCCACAGTTCTTGTACTTTATGGATCAAGAGAACATAGTAGGAACTTGTTCTGATATTTCATGCGTAAAGAAATTTCAGTGGTTTGGCACAGCTCCTATTAAAAGAAGAGTCATTTCAGCACATATACACCGTCCCAAGTAGTACTTGTCTATATTATATGCAGCAGTAACATTATGAATCGCTTCAAGGATTTCCTCCAATAACTCCAGGACTGTTCTACCCCTTCAATAGCCTCGCAATCCCCTACGCCTTTTCAGTAACCCTAGGTTTGCTGCCACCACCCTTGATTTACTGGGTAGCATTTCATTGGTATGACCTTCAGAATATGGATTCTGGCAGCAAAGGCCATGCCCCACCAAGCTAGCTGTCACTGCCCAAAGCCACTGCCGCGTGGGCCAGAGTACATAGTACCATGCACGCTAAATGACGTGACAAAGAACTTGATCCTATACTGATAACAAACTGTCCAAAAACTAAGCAGCTTCACAAAAACAGAAGGTATGGAATTGCCAATGAGGACGACCCTCATAAATATTACATTCCAAACTTTTTTGTATACCAAGTGGAACTTGGTCAACATTCTAAGAGCTGAAAATATAAGATCTTGTAACAAACGAAGGAGGAGGATTGAATGATCCATTCCATTAGTATATCCTAAGACAAGAACCCAAAATGCCTCCATCTTCACTTTAAAAAGGAAAAAGAAAAATTAAACTATAGTGAGAAACAAACAAGGGCCAAAATACAAGAGCCACTGACCACATATGCAATATCCCTACGAGCCGTCTTTTGAGCTCTACTTCCAAGACTAGCAAGCTTTTGTAGGTCTTCCATGCTCAGGCCTGCACAGAGTTACAAGTGAGATTTAATAAGAGGACCGGCATTGTCACTATCTACATCAGAGGTAGGTCAGCTCATCATTACAGAAGAGCACTGAAGAAAAGATATAGTAATAAACACATTCACAACTTAAGGCATCCTTCCTTCTAGATTTTAGCCACCATCATGTTTAAAAGCTGACAAGAAAGATGTAGTAGCAGTCCTTTCTGGCTAATATTATATATCTTACCCTACAATATGACTTTTGTCATTCCTACTCATGGAGGAATAAAGTTGAAGAAGAATAAGACTCGAAACTTTTGCAGCTAGAAGAATACATCTTTTAGAACACCATATTAAAAGGATAATGAAGGCGACAAAGGCATTGTAAAGATAGAATGTACAATATCCAATGAAAATTAGTGAACACTCGGTAGAATAATTAATTGACTACCTATGCATGGTACACCATCTAAGATGGCTATTGTCGCAGGAATTGCTCCATTTACCCTGACAATTGCCTCCAACTGCTTAGCAGTCTCAAGATTCTGGGGATAAGGCATTCCTGATTGAAGAAAACCAAGCATAAAGGATGAAAACGATTGCTAGCAGAGAATGGCGATCAGTTAAAAACAGCTGGCGACATGGAGATGGAATTAAAGAATATACCATGAGAAATGACAGTGGACTCCAGAGCAACAACCGGTTTCCCACTTGACAAAGCCTCAGCCACCTCAGGAGATATCTTCATCAGTCCACTGACATTGTCACTCTACGAGAGAGAAACATGAGAAATAAGCGCAGCCTTTTTGCCCTCAATCCTATTTGCAGTAACTTATAGCACTACAATAATCCTCCAACTCTTGGAAACAAAAAATAAAGGACCATAGATGAAAGTTTTGGCTACAGATGGGGCTCTGATTGATGGTTATAAAGACGATTCACACATATGGGTGACTAATTACTCTTGCACAAGACATCTTATATAAAATCAATCACCTATTTTCCTATTGAAGTTTACTCCATTCTCAAATTCTTCACCATCAGAACTCAAAATTATCCACTATTTCCTCACAATTACTGGATTCTAAATCTCTTTTTACAAGCAAGCTCCTCGGAAAACCACTCTGTCCTGGGTTTCCAAATGAGACGCAACTACTAGTTTTAAATGAAGGCGAAGAAGACGCAAACATGAGCTTCCAGGAAGTTTTTGTCACGGGAAACTTGAACGCCCTCCACTATCCTGCAAATGCCTTAACCTCACTGAGATTGATAAACAAGAGAAAAACAAATATCGACGACCAAAGAAAGAAGTCAATGTTCTTCTTCTCTTCCATTTGGCTGAGATCAGCTGCTTGAGTACGGGAGCTATCAAGCAATGATCACGGGAAAAACAATAAGATAAAAGAACCCAAGTGCGAAGAGAGTCAAAGGGCCCAACTTTTTTCGAGCCAGCCTCGAAGCTCTTCAATATTATCAACAACAAAAGGGAACGCAATTCATTCAATCTGCAACGCAATTTAAGGGGCGAGAACTAGTACCACGGAAAGCGACACAGTGATCGTGTGCCCGGTGGAAAAAAGACAATTTTTGAAGATAGCGATAGCGAGAGCCGTCATAATTTCCTCAAAAAGGAAAGCTCGATCGTTTCGCAATGGATGTGCGACATGTCTGAGAAACAGAGGAAGACCGGACGGAGAAGATGAAGCTGACGTTACCTCGGGAAGATTCGAGTCGGCATGCTGCAAGTGCCGGTGGAGGTTGGCCAATCTTGCGAAGGCCGAATCCATTTCCAAACTGTAATCAGAAAGAAGTGTCGTCAATGCTCGAGCTCGCCGCTCATGCAATCACACCATGCTCTATCTGCAGATCTCCGGTTCCCAAACCTGTAACCAGGAACCGGATAATGAACCGTCGAACCGTACTAGGTGAAGAAATTGTATCTTGTGTTTATTGTATCTTATCTCTCTGTAGTACAAAACTATACATAAAGATATTACAAGATCCATAAATTAGGGATGATTGAGAATGCCTAAGGTAAGTAGAGAGATTACAGGAATACTATCTACAATTTCCTAAATTATATACAAGAGATAAGATTGCTGACTAGGAATGCTATCACTAGGATAATGAGCATGCGTGAATCCGTCTTTACATTCGACATTTTACTTAATTTAGATGTTCCGACGCATACACTTTGATTTATTACTCAAAACACATGGAAATATTCACGACTAGAGACGTCAAATGGGTGGATCGGGTAAAAAATGGCGCGACCCATATTACCCATTTAACCCATATTCATATGACCCGGCCCGCATTGCTAAAATACATTAATATTCTAGCAAATCCACACCTACTTTAAGATATTCATATGTATATGCTATTTTGATAAATTCAAATCAAATTATAAAATAAAAAATTAGTACATAAATAGTGTAAAAAACCTATAAATTGAAATATTTATAAAAAAACTTAAGACCAACAAACCCAATTGAAATAATACTATAACCTCTCATTTTTATTTTTGTAGAGTTACATTACCATTAGAAACAACGCCTTACACACCACTTTATGCTTCTCAAGATCGATTTAATAGTGTAATGAAGATGGTTCAGCTCAAGATGCTAGCGCCTTGCTCCGAGTTCAAGAAAACAAGCTCACGAAAAGCAGATGCCTCTCACTCAGGACAGACATCAAACGGCTTGCGTGCAACCAAAAGAGGGAAAACAAGACCCCAAAACCAAAGATCACCGCAAACGCACGATTATGGCCTCCTTGGGTTCCCTCGATCAGCACTAGTTACGGTTGAATATTAGGTACAGTTTGCGTGGAGAATGAAGAAGAAGCGAGTTGAGAAAAAGAGCAAAGGAGCGGTAGCTTTGGCTTTCGCAAGAAATGTTGGCATCTCTCCAAGAACAGCTTGTTCACTAGGAATCCTAGTAGCCAATTCCCTCCGCCATTAACTCGGGGGAACCAAGCACGCATGGACAAAAGCTTAAAAAAGACCATGGGAGCGAGGAAAGGGAGAAACTCATCACTGTCCAGTATCAGGAGGAGCTTAATCAGGTAATCTTAATAGGCTCGGGCCCTCGCTGGTGGTGCCGCCGTTGAATCTCACCTCCAGAGAAGAGGAAAAATGCGAAATCCCACCCTGCAGAGACAGTAAGATTCGCTCCAAAGCGGAGCTTTTGAAAGCGGAGCGCCAAAGCGAGAAAGCGGAGCGCCAAAGCAAAATAAAGCTTTTGGAGGACGGGAGGAGTGCTCTATTCGTGCCGTCGAGGGTGAGGGTTAGTCAAAAAGGTGCTAAAAAAGGGGTCAATTCTGCTTTAATTTTTTTCAACTCATTCCGGTCCATTTAAAAAAAAAACGAGTTATCCATATAAAATTAAACCTTTTAAAATCGAGCCACAACGCCAGCCTTATTCACGACATATGAAATGTTTTTCACGAAATCGGCATTTAATTTTTTTTATGATTCACTGGAATTTGAATTAGCGGAATTCTCTTTTTCTTTTTCTAAATTTCAATAGTAAAATAAAGTTAATTGACCTCTTGGCTCATTTAGTTTTGACTTTACACAAAAAATAAAACTCCAAACATGTCAATTTCGACGTACCTTCAAGGTTCCACTAATAAAGCAAATGGTATTGACAATGGGTTTATATGAAAATAATATTTTATCTGAAAAATCATATGACTAATCTTCGTATAAATGGCTTTTAGGTAAATGTATTATAGTGGATACAATGTGGAGTTTTTGGTGACCTTTTTCCCCTTTCTACGAACTTTCTTGAGATTACTATACAATATACTAACAAGATAATTGCAAATCAATTTCAGTAAAAATAAATAAATCCTGGTCAAGCACGTCCCTAATTATTAAAAAAGCTTCTAGCATACCTGCGTTATGCATCAGTTCATCTCCTTAAATTTATTCAGTTTTACTTTTTCACCTGGAAAAGTCTAGGGCTCTTTGGTCTTTTATACTCACCTAGTATTTTTATTTTAAAGTAAGGAATAGAACCATGGGAACTATAAATCGACAAGTAAATAATTGCATTTTCCATAAATGTTTATATATCGTTATTTGATTATCTTATTTATTCTAATTATAAAGTCGTTGTGAAGAACAAAATTTACTCGAATTGATCAGCTCTGCTAGTTTACGGACTTATATTCAAACTAAACTATATTATTGGTTTTTCTTCGCGTGCATTGTCCACTTTCATCATTGAATAATACATGGATGAATTAGGCTAAATAACCATGTTTAATGCCACGTCCACCGAAAGGTGCATAAGTAAAATATGTTTTACATACAGGGCATCTTATAATAATATGTCCTGAAATATGTTTTTTTTTCCGAATTTTTCCTCTTTATCCATTACTTAAAGTCGGAAATAAAAACTACGTGATAGGATGTTACTCTCTCTTCTTTTCTTTTTTCTTTTTTTTCATCATTCACTTTATCAAAATTCCGAAATAATAAAAAAAAAATTCCTGGGAGCAACTTTGCTTGATGAATCGAGCTATCCATCGACTCATAAAATCTGATCTATCGGGACTTCATTTCGCTCGTGAGTACTTGTCTCTACGAGGTTTGAAACCGATGACCGGCGTCTCTAGATGAGGGGGCGGCGTGTTCCGGTGGCAGGGCTCGGAACTAATGACCAGCGTCTCTAGACGAGGACACATCCACCTCAAGCTTTCCCTCAGCAGAGAACTCATATTGACTTCAGGAGTGTCAAGGAGGACTTGCAGTCTCAGATGCTTGACATTGCACAGTGGAGGAAGCACTTCGCTTCTGATTTCTTCGGACAAGACCAATGCCTAGGCATATAAAGAGCAGCAACGTTTCAGTTCCCAGTTCACATTAGCATGCAAAACACTCGTTGCGAAATACATATTCAAAACGATTGCTTACCTCAATTTTGTTAGAGACCAGTGTCAACGAGTCGCAACGGCTGAAATACCTTAAGAACTTGGCCGCCTTGAGATGGCTCCTCTTTGTGCGGACTCCGAAATCCACCTCCAGTCTCGCATTGGCCAATCTCGTCGAATCTCGTGGACCGATGATCGGGATACTGAGGCCGTCGTATTGGAACGAGACTAGATTAGGAGTTTGGGTCTTTATTCTTCTCAGGGAGTCGAACCTAGTCAGGACGAGGTGCTTGAGATTCTTGTGAGTTATCCTGATGCGCTCCGCGGTCGGACTCCCCTTGAGCCTCAAAGTCTCTAGGAGACAAAGCCCAGAAACGGCTTCTCTGACGTTCCCGATTTCGGCCAGGCACAAATCCAAGGTAAGCTCCCTCAGGTTTTGAGCACCCTGTACTTTCAACTCCCCGCTCGGTGAGCCTTTGGTGGGTTCCAATGTGAAGCTGAAGGACACGAGGTTCGGGGCTGAAATCGTGAAGCTATTGATGTGAAGTGCCAACGCCTCGAAAGTCTCGAGCTTCGGTCCGCAGATGAGGAGGTTCCCGAAGCCGGAGCATTTAATCAGCTCCACGCGCCGGAGTGCCGGGCAACTCTGCATCAGCTCATTCAAGACGTCTTCGCTGCCGTCAACTCTGTGTAGGACCAGTTCTTCTAAGCGAGGCAGCCTCATCTTGACGCCTTTCATGTAGAGATGGCTCACGTGGAGGATAGAGATGGTGTCGGAGACCAAGTCGGGGCATTTGTGATCGTGCCATTTTCTGTTGGGATAGTCGACGATGCGGACGAGTGTAAGGTCCCGGAGATTGAGCCTCGAGGCAATATCTATCCACTTGGGCACCGTGAGATTCAACTTGTTGCCCTTCGAGAAAACCATCAAGCTCATCGAGTCAATGTTGAGGTCGTGCTCACACCGCCGGGTGATGTAACGATCGACATATTCGAGGAAGGTATCTTTCTCGATGTTGGCATCATGTGCGCCAATAGCTTTGCTCGCAAAGGTTTCCTCGTCAAATTCTAGAGACGGGAGAGTGTTGAGAGCGTGGTTCCATTCCTTGGAGAGGATGCTGAGTTGTGTTGCAACCCTTGGAGGTAAACATGACATGGTTTTTTGAATAATTGGTTGAGGCAAGTAACGGATGCCATGGACGGAGTCCGACGTATCAATGCGGCCTTCAGAGCTCTCCGCCATTATCTGTCAACGTCGACTTTGTCGTTCCGAGCAAATCTTCCGGCTATACAGGAGAGAATGAGAACTGCTGGTTTAAAAAGAACGCGTTAGCTGAGCTTATTGTTGTTAAACCATTATTATGTGACTTTCTTTTGTTCTGCTTTGAGGTTTCCTCATAGGATGACAGTCCTGTGTAAATGCTGGATTCATGTGACAACAAATCTTACATGGTGAAATCCTAAAGCGCAGCAAGAATAGGCTTATAGAAACACCAGCAACCTTGGTGGAAAGAGCTCACGAGACCTCGATTGTACACAAATAACTTGGAAGAGTCACTAAATTCATCGGAAAGTAACGAGTTGCGAACCAATTTATCTAGAATACATACACTGCATGCTCACTATGAAAAGGGGGAGGAAAAAAACTCTGCTGTAAAATACACACTAATGCCGGAGACCGGTTAACTACTTTGGAAGACTAATTTACGGAAAGAAGAAATCATTGATGGGTACGGTAATGTACCTTCAACTGTTGCTTTTCCCTTCTTCTTCAATAAAACCCAGAATGCTCCTTGAATTGATGAACAGAGATCCTCGTCTCTTCACACCAGCATTTGCGGGCTGACGACAACTCTACTCCTCAGGCTCTTCAAGAAGCTCTCTTTCTTTTAAACACGGGGTAAGAGAGGAACTAAACAGCACTTATAATCCGAGGACTGAGCGAACCAGTAAAAGTTTCCTGTATAGAATCTCACACAATCCTTAGCTCTGTCAGGAAATGGGAAATGCGCAAAGATTAGGAAATCTGAAGTATGTATATGGTCGGACACTTGTGGACTAAGTTTGTTAACGTCAGATTTCCAATCTGACATGAGCACCGTTGCCTGTGATGAAATAATGCCTATGTTTTGAGGTGCCCCAAGTTCAAGAAGACGTGTGATTAAGGTGTTGGATCGCCTCATGTGGATGTACTCCACATTAGGCGATCTCAACCGCTTAAATGCATCCCCTAGTATAAGGGGGGCCCCACTATGCCTTCTCAAAGGACCGGATGCCAGATGTGGAGTACATTCATGTTAAGCAATCCAAATCCTGTGATTAATATGGAACTTGTTTTTTTGGTCGAAAGATTAATATGGGACTTCGATTTGTATTATTTAATGACTTGGTGACCAAGCAATCGACTGTTGACTTCAATGTGGAGGTTGTCTTATGGAATCTTGTTGTCGGATTTCTCATTTCTCCAAAAATATGTGCATCTTCAAAAATAAATTTAATTAAAAAAATTTCACGATACTACTATCTTGAAATTATTTATTAAAAGTTAGCTTTTTCATTGCTACATCGCCCTTAAAGTTGGCTTAGCCATCTCACCATCTTCACCATAGTGATGGATTTTTTTTTACCTCTCCTTCTCCTGAAGATACTGAAACAATTGTCAACACCATGCGCGACGTCTATTCTTCTCAAAGTTGAACGACTTATGATATGCCTCCTTAATAAATTATCTTTCACAGCTTCACTATAACGGCGCTTCATTAGTAAAATTGCTCTTACATGATAATTTCAATTAAATGAAAGATTAGGATTAAATTGACAATGAAAAACAAAGAAGGTATGTCTTACATAAAAAGGTAGGCAACAATATACGATCATGGCATTACATTTATATACCTCTAGTGAGTCACAAGTTGAGAGTATTGTTTGCAAACAAACTTAAAATTATTACTTATGTTTTTCAGATTTGTTTCTCCTATCAAGGACGACCCAAAACATAACCCAATCCAATTTGGCAAGAACCAAAAAAAAAAAAAAAAGAACCAAGAAATTCTTGAGATCTCATTTTGTGGATGCATATGCAGTGTTCGTGTTTCCAAACCAATCACCAATCATTTCTTTTTCCCTCGAGTATCTCAATTATATGACTAATTAATGGCTTGCACTAAGAGAGACATTAATCTGGATAGTATGATGAACAAATGCCTGCTTCTACAGATATAGTGCCAGCTCTAACTGAAGAAGAGGAAGACGGTAGAGTCGTTCGCCTGTGACTCGCTTGAAGTGGTACCGCGGCCAAAAATTCATCAGCTTCTGGGAATCACGCAAGACAATTCTCAAATACAAGAAATCCACCGCTAAGTCAAACTGATGGTTATAGTTCATGGCTAAATCTTGATATTACAAGGACGTTCTCACCAGATCACGCATGTACACGACATGAAAACTTACATATGCTTGTTGACCACTGAATTTTAAATGAGGCGTCGGCTTGCTACTCGAATCAACAAGCAATAGGAAGTTGCTTACAGGAGAGAGAGGCGCATTTTAAATACATGTAGCTGCACTTTCAAACTCTTGCACCATATTTACAGATCAAGGATTAATCCTTTTGCAAGAACAAGCAGCAAAATTACAAATACTAAAGATAACAATTTTGTCAATTTGAGGGAATAAACAATCAAAGCCAAAAAGATGTAGCAGCTAGCCCGAAGGGAGGGAAACCTTACTTATGCACCAGTTCAGTGCAGCAGCACAATGAAACGGACCAGGCCAAGATGGCAAAAGAAGCATGATGAACAGAATAGATATTCTACGCATGTTAGTCATTACAGTTTCCAATAAATTCTCCTTTTCTGTTCCACGGGCGAGTTGCGAAAGACTTCCCAATTATGCTTCTCTTCTCATTTACTCTTCCTTCTTCACATAGATATTCTGGAAAGTAATCCAAAAATGTTTTGCTGCCCAGTGAATCGACTCCGTCAAATAGGAAGCTCCGGACCATATTCTGTGTTCCATGACGAGATAAGTAACTGCAATTCTGACATGCGATGGGGATGTAGATGCAGGAATAACTGTAAATACCATTTCTACCTTTGCATGTGTCTCCCCAATTAACCTTTTCAAAACTTCATAACCCGGATCCTGGAGTTGAAAATCAAATGAGTTGTAGATCGAAAAGGAAAGTCAAAGAAAACATTAGAGCAATGGCACTATGTTGGATGCACCTAAAACACTTCTACTGGCTAAAACTCAGTGAGACTCTCTCTAAATGCATATTGAAATGCAACTGACATTTCATATGGAAATGGCAGATCACAGAACTTTTTCAGGGGTTCAACTGTGCACATTTGATTCGTTCCGTTCATTTGGTGCCCCTAAAGTGGAGCTAACATCCTCTTCTTCTTTGGTTAGTCTTGCCATCTGGAATGCAAAGGAGCAATATAACCACAGCAAGCTTGAGCCAGAGCAGGTTATGCTTCTGTCTAGAACATTTATATACTGACATAGGCCATTTCAGGTTTCAAAAGCATTTCTCATGCCTCAATGAAATATCACAGGTTCTCTCATTTAACAGGACTTTGCTTAATACTTTAGACAAATGGTAGTAGCACTGGTCTCTGCATGGTGCATGTAACCAATAAACTTCGCAAGCTGACTTTAGATTGCAGGTGACAAAAAAGCAAGATAAGATGAAGATAGGAGGGGAAATGAGCAGGCAGGTGATCCACCTTTTCTGCTCTCCAAGTCAGATACCGATGCTGCGCTTCACGGTTGGCTATAATTTGAGATGCATCAGTCTCCCTTATTGCTAAGTCCATCAAAACAAGCCAAGCCTGAGAACAAAATGAAAAATAAGAGAGGAAAATTAAATAGAGAAATAATCTAGTCTAAAAGAAACAATGCAATATCTTGAAGAGACAATCTATCAAGCAAGGTACCTTGAGATAATCCACGAATGCAGAGTATATAACGTCATGCATGTATGGACTAGACTTAAACCTGGTCCATATGACTATCGGGGAGAAGAATCTCAATGATTCGCCTGTTAATTTTCCACCCCAAGGTAAAAGCTGCATAAAGTGTTGTTAATGCTGAAGCGTCCAAAAAGGGGAGGAAAAAAGTTAGAACTCTTTAAATTTTACTATAAAACAGAATGAACAGCTGACCTCAGTGTACTTGAGACCTAAAGACATCAGGCCTTCATAGTACTTATCTTTGTATTCTTTGTGCTTGATGACGTCATATAGAGGGTTAAGGTCCCTGCAAATGATTTATCAGGGCAGATTAGGGAGCCTTATGTACAGCAAACAAAGTTATTATAGGATTGAAGGGGAGACAGGCAGCATGCAGCACCTGCTGACCCTGATGTGATGATAATCCTCTACACTGACAGAGAAGGATATCATATATTACTTTGTCTAGATTCAACTATATATAAAAGAAATTTAACGAATTACTGCCATTCTGAGAAATTTAACATTGTTGAAATGCTTATTGCATATCCTAACAACAAAGATATACACTCCAACAAGATGCTAACTGCTCATTAGGGAGTATTACGTATCTTAAGTGGGAAGAAAAAGTTCCACTCTTGCACATCTAGCTTGACAAACACTGTCCAGTATGCAACGCCATGCCAATAGGTACTAGATAGTTAGATGTCAAATACGTGACTATTAAAAGCTTCTGCACAAGTCAGCTTGTGACACTTAAAGCAGAACAGCTACACCACGACCCATTTCAACTGTGCAACATTTTCATTTATCAGAAAGGTGGTAGCAGGTGATTTCAGCAAAAAAGCATGCACGGCCACTAGTTGGCTTTCTATACATGTATATTGTGCACCTCCACATACAATTGATCATAGCGCACATGCAAAGTTGCTCAGGACATATAGTTGACCATAGAGCAAGCAGCTGCTGTCATTCCATCAACTCGCGTTGTTTCTTACTATAAGGATTGAACGGAAAAAAAAAGGACAAGGAATTTCTTACAGAACAACTATGTTTGTCTCAGCAGCAGTGAAAAAGTTGGCACAGAAAATAGGCAGATCATATTCTGGTTCTGGAAATATAGCAAAATCCAAAACCTGCATAGAGTATCTTCAGAAGAACAAAATGAGGCAGCTAAACATCATAGCTAATAATGTGTTCAAGTAAACTTACTTGACCAATCAACTCGTCCATCAGTACACATGGCAAATCTAATTAGAGGAAAAGCTTTACGCAGAAAATACTAAATTCCAAAATCATGAAAGCTTCCATTGGTGAAAAGTCAGAGAAACAATTAATTTTCGACTTATTTCCAAAACTATCAAATTAGTCCACCCAAATGCCACCAACATACCTATAGTTTTAATAGCAATAGAAGTGAAGCTATAGTATTGATCAAGCAAAACCATTCTTATACTCAAGGAAATTTCCTCTGACCACCATGTTCAACTTATAGGAGTTACTGGACCTATAGACTGGAACTGCCAGCTACGTTTGCTTAAGTCCATAAGTTCTAAGCTGTCTGTCTAGATTCCATAGACTCTGATTCCTTATAATTTATTTGCTTCTGCTGTAACTTGTGTTTGGAGAAGCTGATAGAAACTAAATATGAAGTGGCAAACATATTAGACACTAATACCTGCAGTCCCTTGCTCCCTTGAATGCTCAAACTCCGAAACAACCTAATTTTTGGCGCTTTGTACGATAACAACTCGATCTCCGTTTTATCATCCAGTGGCTTCATGGAGCTGAACCTTTCCTAAGGACAAAAACAATGGCAAGCCTTCATTTATCCCACAAACGGCAAATAGAGCAGACAACCAGAAAGGAACCAAAAACCCGGCAACGTTCACAATCACGCCTCTCTCTCTCTCTCTCTCTCTCTCTCTCTCTCTCTCTCTCTCTCTCTCTCTCTCTCTCAGTGGATAGACAACGAAACAGTGATAGTGATGATAATGCAGGGCTAGCAAGGACTACGTCTAGAGTGCCCGCACAAGAAGGTCCAAAATCCAACGCGCGACGAGAGGATCGAACTCTAGCTCCCTAGTAAACAGCCGAGCGACCAATTCGACCTCCGATTAAGCACGAAGCAGGGTCGGGGACAATCGCAACCGGAAAAAAGCTAAAACGATAGTACCTGCAACGGAGAAGGAGTCATGTGAGCGTGGAGTGCGGTCTCGTCCTGAGCGAACTGGATGAACTTCCGGTACGAGAGAGCAGAGACGCGAACGGACGGCTCCCCCGTCCGACGACTGAAGCCGCCGCCACTGGCTTTTCCGAGCATGGTGGATAGGGAGCGCCGGAGAGTGGAAGAGAAGGCGGTGGAGGAAGCGGACTCCATCCGAAGCAAGTGGGCTGTCGACACCGGAGTCGGAGTCGGAGTCGGAGTGTTTCCCTCTCTCTCTGTTTTTCTTTCGCTTTTTTATCCTAAAGAAATGCATTTCATTACCCTTTCAAGCAGGGATCAACTGGTCTATGCTGTGACGATGGGAAAGAGATATTTCCTTTATTAGCTATTAAAATTAATTAATTATTACAGTTTTAATTAGAGTTAATGGGAGGGATGGAGAGCACGTGCGAGGTTACAGAACAGTGCCGTAACAGGAGGCGATCCTGTCAAAAATGCTTCCCACACGTGTGATGCGTAGAGATAGATACTTTAACACGTGCATGCTCGTGAGTGGCACAATCGAGCACGGCGAACTTGGCAAAAGGCAAACTGCCAGAATTGCCGACGAGTAATCGGTGATTAATTGGTGATCGTCACGTAGCCAAATCTGCACCACTATTTATTATTATGATATTTAGGCTCCATTTATTCCATAAATAACTTTCAAATTTTTCGAGATATATTTTACAAAAAAAATAGTTAAGAAAAATATTTTTAATATTTTACGCTTTTCTTGCACAAGTATATTATGACTAGTAATCTATCAATGTATAATAAAAAAATTAAAAATATATTTTTTAAATATATTTTTTATAATTTTTCATAATGCTCAATTCGTTTCCCTAAAAATATTCTTTTGGAAAACATTTTTCGGAAATTGTGGTGTTTAGAGGGTAGAAAACAACTCGCAAAACAAAGGAAAATGTTCTTGTAAAAACAGGGAAAATGTTTTCATTTAAAAAAATGAAAACATTTTTCGGTTGCCAACCGATCCTCGATATCAACCAAATTACCGATAAACCTGCCATCGGACCACTGGTCGCCGGACTGCCACCCCTGCCGGTGGTCAACAATAATCAGGCGTCCATGAATAATAAAAAAAACGAAAAGAACAAAAAATTTTGTGAATTTATTTTTAAGTTTTAAACGAATACCAGAAATTATTGTCATTTTTCGGGACAATGACTTCCTATAAAATATTTTCTGGAAATGTTTTATTTTCCACGAAACAAACAGAGCCTAAGTTTCAAACGAATACTCGAAAATATTGTCATTTTTCAAGAAAATTAAAAAAGAGTAAAAAAAAATTAAATGATTTTTTTAATAATTTTACGAATGTCCCAGAATATACTTTTTTATTATTATTAAAAAGAAATTGAAAGGTACGCAGCATGAGCAAAGTAACCGATTTGCATTTGGTTTTGGATGATAACGATTTTTGCACATCACGTTGATTCTAAGGAGAGTCTTTGCGAGGTCCAAATGATATCGACTTTGTACCTACATTGAGAGTTGACTTCTCATGTCCTAGAGTCGCTGCAAATGCACGAGTACGAGACCATGTTTCTTGAGACGCAAGTTCGCTTGTTTTGTAGCTTCTCCGTCCTTAGATTCGACCAAATCCTCAATTACAATAATTTTACCAAAGGGTTCGCTAGAAGCAATTGTTAAACAGCTCGATATGTTCACAAATCTCGGGTTATGTTCAATAAAAACATTAACATTTAAATGAAGGCACTAATCGACACAATTTTATCTATAAATCTTGAGTTTATTGATGAAAGCCTCAAATCACTTATCAATGAATGAATCAAAATTTTTTTTAAACTTTGAATGCACCGTTGGTTATTATCGTGTTGTGTTGTTGTTGCTTTGGGATTGATCTCTATAGTGCCTAACAAGCACTGACTTGTGAAAAACCTTTTCCTATTTCTATTCTTTTAGATGGATCGCGTTTAGTAATATTTCTATTTCTATTTTATTTTCAAAAATAGAAATATGTTTATGTACGTTAATTAGTTTTTCAATTCTCCATACTAAAAAAGTAGAAAAGTAACAAAATAATAGATTTGGAACTTAAATTAAAAATGAAAATATCTTACTTATTGCTCTTGAGAACAGTATTTTGAAATAACTTTTTTTTCTTCTATTTTTTTTCATTTCTTTTCTCTTAATCTTTCTCTACTTTGTTATCAGGCCTTGGTGATGGCAAAAAACTAGCCGGCAAGCTATTGGCTAGAATTCAAGTCGACAAGGTCAACCTTCTTAACCTCAAGCTCACCTCGCTGGCAGTTAGCCAGGTGCAGCCTCGTTGTGGCTAGTTAAGCTACCTAGCCAAGGTCAAGCAAGGCGCCATGGGGTTGAGTCCCATCATGATTGGGCGAGACTAACCTAGCAATGATTGAGCTAGGTGGTCAAGCCTCGCCCAGCCATCGGTAAGGCTCAACCTCCCTCTATTGTCACGAGGTTAGCATCACAACCCGCGAGGTTGACCTTGCCGGCCAATTCTTTGGTCAATTGGCCAGAGGAACAAAAAAGAAAAAAAAATCTAAAAAAAAAATTCTGCACTAGATTAAATAAAGGGATCGGAATGGGGGTCGACCGCCTTACCAGCCGGTACAATATCGACCGTCTGGGCCGCTCGATGGACTGCCCAGTCCACCAGATTAGGGCAGAGGTCCTCGATCAGGGCTCGCGGTCATGGAGGGATATAGCGAAAGTCCCTTCCGGCATTCTCCTCGGAGGCCCCGTGTTCGCCGCCGGATCGATTCACTGGGAAGCTGCCGTTGAAGGCGGGCCTCATCAGGATCTCGTCCTTCGACATCGCGAAGAAGGAGTTTACGTGGAATTCGGGCCTCGAGATTCGAGACGCCCCCCTGGCGGACCTCCGGGAATTTTCTGGGGCTCGTTGACAGCTCGCGCCAGGAGAGGGTGGAGTATGGGTAAGAGAGGATAGCGGACGGCGGCAGGTGAAGCAGTACGGCGTCCGGCTGAACTCGTCGTGGCCCGTGAGCAATCACCGGTTCCTCACAGTTCGGGGCTGTGTTGGCCGGAAGATCGCGTTCAAGTCCTTGGGGAGTCTCGCTCTATGATCTGGCGACTGACGAGCTGGAGTATGTGCAGAGAGCCGGCGACGCGCCAGCCGGACGTGCTCGTGGCATCACCGTGCGTTTGCTTTCTCCGGCGAAGTCGTGGAACGTGGACAAAGTCCTGCCTCGGGTTGCGTATAAGAGCGCCGTATCCTATTATTGCGATAGAATTTATTGGACTATTAATTAGACGAAGATAAGTTGATGAATTTGACCATGAAGTGTCATATATAATCTCATTCGTTTTTTTTTCCCTCACTCTACTCCCTTTTGATTCGGATTGGCATTCCCATCTTAAAAATATCCATGATTTTCGTGAACGCATACGTAATTGTTGGAGATAATTAATTACCCATAAATTTTGGTCTGATATGGAACGTGATTCACGAACTTTTAATTGGTTTAATATTTTTTATGAAATTTTAGTCCGATATGTGATATTGTCCATGATCTATTTGATTTGTATAATGTATTATTTGGATGTTCGATACACGTTCAATTTATATAAAAATGTTTAATATCATCTTTCCATTAATTCATGCTTGAACTTAGGAAAATGAATTCTGTAACCTGAAAAGCAGAAGTTTTTTTATTTATAGTGAAATTTTTGAGAAAATGGAGTAAACTTAATGATAAAGCAAAATATATTGCATGTTAATCATATTCTCGGAAAATATTTAATTTTCATTTATTTGGTTATTTAAATAAAGTGATTTCCTTATTATAAAAAATAAAAATAGTTTGTTTCAATCTAAATTGGTTGTTTTCAAACTATTAACTATGTTTTCTTTTAAATAAATATGCCCTTAGATTGAAGGGGACTATGCAAAAAGATTCCATATATATCATGGAAAATAAATGATTACAAAAGTAGTTTCCTAAAAAAATGATTGATGTATCGATTACAAAAATGACATAATGAAAAATGTTTTCGTCATTCGCGAAAACGTTTATATATAAATTATTTGTTGACAATAAAAATATTTTTTATCGATTAATAGTGTTATTTATTTCATGAATAACAAAATATTTAGAAGATTATCGTTTTTATCGCTTACAAAAAGGAACTGGGCGAAAAATATTTTCACCGTTTGCAAATATGTTTAAGCATAAATTGCAAATGAACAATACTTTATGTTGATTAGTAATTTTCAACTATAGAATTTATTATTTCTTGTAAAATAAAATTCACATAATATTACTTTTTATGAAATAATTTCTTAAAATATTAATTTCTTGGGGAAAAAAAATAGAGCCAACGTGCCAATTGTCATGCCTTAATTCGTAAGGAGTTTCTTTTCCTCTCCCTCCTTTTCCTTTCTTGTTTTACCGTGGATACAGGGGAAAGTAGCCTTTTTAATACTTCTGACCTTTTATGGTCACGTGCGTATGCGTACTTCCGCATGAAACGAGCAACTTGGAAAAAATCCCCAGGTTTTGTGAGCACGAGCACTCGTGCTCGATGCCCCCCACTCCCCACTTGGATGGGGGGAGCTCAAGGGCAAAATCGACTTTGACTCCATTCATTCTGGTCGCGTTGCGGTCGGAATCCAGAGCTTCGAGCCCCACACAGACATAGATGGTGATAATAGAGACAATTTGTGAATTTTCTTTCCGGAGAAATTATAAAATCTGTCCGATTCGTCAAAGAGCTAATTAAATCGACTTTAAATTTGCGATGATTACGAGGCTATCACACTTCGCGAGCAACCCTTTCAGTTCAAGCAGATGTATACCTCAAGATCAGGACATGACCCATCATGGCGAAAAGTAACGGAGAATTCGGTCAGCATGGCGAAATCGAATCACAAGTCGCGATTTTTCAGACTTAGAAAGCCTCGCGAAAGACTTAGATTGACTATTCTTTGTATAAGATCCCTTGGCGTTGTAAATAGGTACACATGCGCGTTTTCCACGTTTTATAAGTGGTCAGATTGCAGGGATCCTTGTAGAGGTTGCAAAACGTGACGCTGCTCTTGTTTGGTTCTGTTTTTGGGGTTTTTTCTCTCTCTCCCTGTAATGGTGTTTGGCTTTGCCAGAACTACTAAATGCCGTTGTTGTTCAACGTAGTAGACCGACAATGTATGGCGTGCGATCTGACACAGCAATGCGCCAGAAAGCAGAGAGAGAAGATTTGGTGCTTGCTGTGATGCAAGCCGCTTGATCCCCGGTCGACTCGGACAAGCGAAGACCATGCACTTATTCAACTACGATTCCTCCCTTGGTGATGAGAATTTGCTCATGCTGAGAAGTTTTTGTTAGACTACTGCCTTGCCCTTCTTGGAGGATTGCTTGCCAGGAGACCGATCGACGAGCAGACACCGCGTGACTTTTATCAGCAATTATGACGCTTTCGCCGCCTTCGACGAGCGCTCAGCAAGAGACTCGGCAACCGAACACTGCGGGCTTTGTCGTCGACGGTGCGCATTCGAGATCGTGGTTCGGCCTCGTAGCCGCCTTCCATGACTGTTCGGAACCAATAGGCCATTCAACAAGCAAACTCGATGCTTCCCCTTTGGATTATACAGCCTTATTTCCGCCTTGGCTCGCTGTTCACCGCGGAATTGATGAACACGCGAGCGCAATGGTCGTCCTCCATCAACGATTCAACCTCATCAACGCCTTGCGCAACTATTTCCTGCGAAGCCTTCCCTCAGTAGCTACGGTGGAGCTTTACGTCGTACCGAGTGGTTAGCTGGCTATTGATGGGGACACGGCGCTGCTCCAGGGGACGGCGACGGCAACCGTGGTCGGCGTGGGCATTTTCGGCCCACCTGTAAATAAATGACGTCGTCTTTGTCTTTGTGAATCGTTGGCCGTGCTTATGCATTCATTATTCATCCAGAGGTTGCATAGATCTTGAGTGTAATTGCGTTGTGATATCGATGCCACGGTGAATGCTTTATGCAAATGCATTTTCTTCCCGTAACATCCTCTCTGGAAGCAAAATGAGTAGAGAGCACGAGGATAAATTACTCATTGCAAAGAGAACGATCGATCGATCGCTAGTTAAATCTCCGCACGCCATTCTTGGTGGCAATCCTTAAAAAAGGGCATTGCTATCATGCATTTACATAGACATGTCTCGTGGTATTATTAATTTTACTTCTATTTTCGGCTAGAACAAATATTTGGAGATGCTATAAGCGAAATATCCCGTTTTCCACGATGACCGGGGGCAAGGCCCGGTGTCCATTGCCGATAGGTCTCTCAAAACCTAACACTCGAATAATTATATTTATTTATAATTTTGCCCTAATTTGCAAGTACCCCGTGCTCTAGGGAGCATAGTCCTAGCCCCACAAATGGTTTGAAAAAAGGGGGCACGGGGACGAGTTCAAGTCATTGAAGCATCAAAAGGACAATTTTTTTTTTGTTCATCTTTATGGGTCGTACCTTTTCACTTTTTTTGAGCGCGAGTCCCCCCCTACCCATTTCCTTTTCACTATCTTTTCCATTCTTTATGTTTTTTTTTTGAAATTTCAATTTCATTTCTGGTTCATTCAAACCGAATTTCGTGCTCGTGAATATTAAAAAATATTGTTCGCGGAGAAGGTTACGAGGGTGTGGATGCTCTTCGCTTCTGATGTTTCCCATTCGAGGTTATTCACTGTTCTTTAAATAGGATGAATTGATTCACGGCGTCAAGTTAATGGACTCGAGATCATCCCGGAACGAAAATGCACATCGCTGCTCATATATAATCGTTAATGTAAAATCTGGAAATTTATTTTCGAGACAAAGTTACCAAAAAAAAAAACCTTAGACTATATCTACGATAAAAAATTTACCTTGAACGTTTTTTTTCACTTAAAAAACCTTAACTTATAGCCACGTGGCACGTTCCTGTTACATTTTATGCTGTGAAATAAAAATCACAAACTTATATGTGCATTATATATTTAGCCTTCGTCAAGATTTTGTTGGAAAATGTTTTAGTTTTTTTTCACTTAAGCCGCGTGGTTTGCTTTCTAGTGTCTATATAGGTGGTTCTTTTAATGGCACTCATGGACGAAACCGACATAAGCTAAATATATTACGCATTTACAAGTTTGGGAACTTTTAGTATCATAGAAAAAAATTTGGAGTGATCTGAAAACCAATTTTCCCTTTTGTTTTCAAAATGGAGTGATCTGAAAACCAATTTTCTACATTATTGGCATATGCATCTATCTTGGTATTTGACCGCTAGTTTAGAGTCTATACATTAGCAAATACGTTATATTCGAAATTCAAAAGAACAGTAATAACGCATATAAATATGGATCTAATGTTATCGCAGCAAGGCACTTAGGTTTAGGTAGGCCTTGGATCAACTAGTGCTTTTGGATCTTTTATATATGAGGCATTTTTTTCAAATCCGTCCTCCCGAGATAGAGATGCGATATGCTTGGGTGAGTGGAATGGCCTATTACGTATTAACGGACCCATTATCAGAATTATTCATACTTTTGTATCCTCAATTCCAGCAATACTCATTGCAAAGAGCAACGGAGAATTTATATTATGGGCACGCCCTACCTTCGAATCTGATCACTCTCTTTTTTGATTATGGAATGCGCCCATCGGCCAAGAGGGGCATATCGGTCATTCTACAGTCTCCGTATCCGAATCCGGGTCACGACGCGAGCCAGGCTCTCGCAGACCCTGACCGTGCACTGGGACTAGGCCGACCGGAGCAGCGAGGGCCGTCCGACCCATGGACCGAAGCCGCCGATGCCGCCCCGTGGCCTCGCCTCATTAGCCCTCGCGCGGCAGTTTTGCGAGGTGAAAAATGAGGAAAAAGCCTCGAGAGGGGGAGACGAAAATAAATGGCGCACATGATCTAGAGAGAGAGAGAGAGAGAGAGAGAGAGAGAGAGAGAGAGTCTCCATAAACACGTTTTCTCCCAGCGCAAATATAAGCCCCAAAATAACCCCAAATCTCTTAAACTTTTGCCCTTCTGTTTAACGCCCCCCCTCTCTCTTCTCTCCTCTTCTCTTCTCTCTCTTATCTCTCTCTCTCTCGCTGTACATCGTCGGCGATTAATCCAAAATCACCTTCGCCTCTTTCCTCGCGAATCGGACGTCGACCTTCGCCGAGTGGCGAATCCAACCCGTAGCCGCCGCCGCGGATTCTTATTCCGATTTCCGAAACCGAGTCTGAGGCGATTCGCGCAATCGGAATCCCTTCAGCCGCCGGCGGCGGTCCGTTTCCGGCCGGTCCGGAACTCTGTAGGTGCGCACGATTGTTAACATGCGCGCGCACTCATCGGATTGTCCCTAAGTGAATCAATCCTCGGTTTAGTTTCTGTTTAGTTGAGCCCCGGGAGGCGAGCCGCTCGGTTTCTAATCATCGGCGTCTCTGCTTGGGTCGATTTACTAGTTTCACTGTAAATAAGCTCGAACTCAGCCCTCTGCTCGCGAATTTCGGATGGAATAAGTGTTCCGAGGTTTCTGATTCGGTATTTTTGCGCTTTAGCCTTGTATTTGGGAGATTTAGTGATGCTGAGACCTTGATCCGTTGTCTGCTCTTCTTGATGCGTTTTGATTGCTCGTCTTGCTGATTCTGCGTAGTTGGCTTTCATTTTGGATCGAATGTGATTGAATTCTGCCAATGCTTGCTTCCAGTACAAAGGTTGGAGTCATGCTGCCCAGCGACGAGCTTGTTTTGAATGCGTTTCAAATTTTGTTAGACTTTTGGACTTTTTTATGATGTTTTTTGACTTTTTTTGACGTGACGTCCTTCACTGAGGATCAGATAACCTACTTTTGCCTGAGCTTTTCTGTTTACACTAAGAATATCGAAGTCCGTCCAGCGCCAGACCCTGTAAAGCAAGGTTATTGGTCATTCCTTGTACTTATGGGGGTGTTTTTTTGTTTCTTTCTTTTTATTGAAGAGAGCGAATTACGACATTTAAAAGTATAGATTGATGATTCTAATGATAAACCCCCCTTTCTCTAATCAGTTGAACTTGATAGTGTTGCCAGCTTCCTATCTGCTTCTTTGTGCTGCTGCTACTCCCATCTTTTATAAATGAAGACATGTTTTGTCATGATGTAATCCGTTTGGACAGGATACAATTTCCATGTTATTGCCTGCTTCTTGTTTTGGTGCTGTTATTATTATCTTTAAAAGAAAACAGTTTGTTTTTGAGTTTTGACCATTCTCATCAGTCCCTTCTTACTTCTCCTTCGCAGCAATCTGGACTTGTAGGGGACATTTACTAGAGTTCCATGTGATAGATGGCCTTCTTCAAGAATTTTCCAAATCAAACAGCATCACATGGCATCATGGAGGAAAATAGCAGGGCACAGAGTTCCATGAGGAATGAGGATGTTGGTAGGTCTTTCAGTGAGAGAATATTTGATATGAATCTGGATGGTCAGTACACCAGTGACGGTGAACCATCTGGTGCCAGCAGAGTGCAGAAAGAAGCAGTAGCAGATAATGGAATTAGAGAAACCTACCTGCAGCCTTCTGTAAGGAGAACAGCTAATGCTGGCAAGTGGGGTTCCACATTTTGGAAGGACTGCCAACCTATGTGTCCCCCAGAAGGGTCGGATTCTGGACAAGATTCGAAAAGTGGGTCGGACTGTAAAAATTCTGGAAGGTCAGCAGGTAATTCAGCTGACGCAAGAGAGTCAGATGACGATGGACAAAAAGAAGTACCCAAAAGTCAAAGAGGCCCCTCTGATGTTCCTGCAGATGAGATGTTGTCCGATGAGTATTACGAGCAGGATGGCGAAGAGCAGATTGAGTCAGTTGTTTTTGGAGGGTTTAATCATTCCACAAGGATGAAATCGATACCCTCAACAAGAGCAATGCCCTTTGCAGCTAGTAGAAATGTCTCTCAGAATCGAAGGGCCGTAAATGATGACGATGAAGAAGATGACGATGCAAAGAATGGCGATGCTGACTACGAGGAAGAGGACGATGAAGATGGTAAGTAGTAAAATCAATTCAGGTCATCAATTATTTAGCTCGTACTTGTTTTAGAATTATATTACATTTTTGGAAGGCTTCTTTTACGTTTTTCTGATCATTTTGATGACCTATTTCTTGGAATTGCCGTTGATTGTTGTTTCTCTGCCACCGCAGGAGATGACCCTGATGATGCTGATTTTGAGCCTGATTCTGGGGTTGCTGGTCATCAAGTAGCAAACAAGGTGAATTTGTTGGCATCACATCCTTTTCAATTTTAATGTTGGGTTGGTATATGATTTCACCTTACCCAGATGCAAACGCATATTTTAGTACATAATTCCATATCTGGGCGAAGGCCATAAACTACAGTCAATGACACTGAATTGTTGGTTACCTCGTTTTGGTCCTTTTGCTTCCAGCTTGCTCATCAGTGTTACCAATAGTTTATTTCAGAATATCTTTGTATGGGCAGCATAAAAACAAGGAGCTTGTTGATGCTAGGAGGAAAAATAAAATTTCATGTGGTTGAAAATATGCTAAATGTGGCAATAAAGAATATGGAAAATCACTTGGTGGCTAAGAATTGGATTAGGATAGCAGTGAGGGTGATTGTTGGGTAGCATAACAAAAGACAAAAATTGGGTAGGTTTACCCTGAGGCTTTTAATAGTTCTCCAGATGCATTTGTTGATCTCATTTTGAGTTATGGCAGCCCGTATTTGCTTTCAATTGGGCTGTCAGTCTAATTTATCAATTACACAGAGGAGGGATCAGTTATTTTGCTGGTAGATGATTGACCTTTAGCAATGTCCAGAGTTTCATGAGATAGGCTAATGTTTCAGGTGATGAGGAAATAGCTCATAAAATGTTGATGATGGTGATGAGCAGCTTCAGTGTGGTCTTTGGTAATTGTTTGAGGGATATTGGTGCGAACTTACCAAAGTTGGATGACCTAAGTATGAGGGAGATCACTGGAGGCTGAGATTTGGTTTTGGTTCAATGTAATTCCAGTCTCTAACTTAGATGTAGAGGTGTTACTTTGATGCTTGTGCTATTGAATGACTCTTCTTGGCCCTTGTTGGATAACATATCTTTGTCCTTGCTCACTTATCCGAGTCTTCTTATTGTGTGGTAGTGTCTTGAGGAAAAAGAAGCTGCAATTTTTAGGAACTGTTAAGCAATCTGAGTTGCATATCAAAATCTATGCATATGTTTTATCCATGAATAAAGAAATTGCTTGATTGCAGCCGGTAATTAAATTTGAGTTGTGAGAAATGGAAAATCGAGTGTTAATTGCATCTTGAGGCGCCTTCTTGTTACAAAGAACTGGTTCAAATTTTCGGCTTAACTTTAATCTGCTTCACATTTGGTATGAGATGATGAACTTGGCATTTTGAAGACTAGGTTACCCACAGGATTTAGGCAAAGATCTCTTTCTTTCAGTAGTGGGAGGAAAATGGAGGATTAAGCCAATATAGGTACAATTGGAGGAGGTTTTCTTAGGTGGCTAATTGCAGCATATGACATAGCAGCAATGCGATTTATGCAAGCAGAAGATGTATATCTAATTGTAGGATGATCTGTAACACACGGGCAATATGTTCTATTTGGGAGATTTGGTTCTACAGCGTGACTGTTGCTCGAATCTGGCAGTTATATATTGTGGAAAAAATCCTGATAGATTGCTCAAACATTCTTTTAGAGACCTTCTAGATATCTCAGTCGTGTTTTTAAAAAATGTGAGCTTATTATCTTTTGTTGTTTATTCTCCTTAGATTGCATTACTTTACCCCGCTATTAGTAATTTTTTTGTTTTTTAGGCTGTTGTATTCAAGGATTGTTTTATACCTCTAATCATACTGTTTTTGGACAATTCTTATGCAATTTTATGTGGTAATTTGTGACTATACCTGATACATTTTTTTTTTTTGGGTAGGATGAGGACTGGGATGCTGAAGACTCTGATGAGGATAATATATCTGATGATGATGTGGATGTCGTGGATGAAGATGATTCGTTTTATTCAAAGAACATGAAGAGTAAAAAAGGAGGTAAGGGTGGACGCATTGGAAAATCTTCCACTGAACGCAAGTCGCTCCCTGCGCCAAGGCGACCAAGAAAAGGTAAAAGTCTATTCGAGGAAGATGAGTCTTCTGCCAGGGATTCTGATAGTGAGAGTGTGGAAGATTTCAAGGGTGTTACGAGGAGGGGTGGACAGCTAAGGAAAAATAATGTCAGGTCAAATCCTTTTACAAGCATCATAAGAGAAAACAATGAGGTCCGGACCTCAACTAGGTCAGTAAGGAAGGTATCATATGTCGAAAGTGATGATAGTGAAGAAGTTGATCAAGGAAAGAAGAAAAAATCACAAAAGGTACAACTTTTTTAATTAATACCGTATATTTGATTTTGTAAGTGTTACTTAAAATTGGCTCTTCCCTATCTAATTTCTTTGAAGTATCAATCGGCACGTGCCTTGTGCTTGGTGGTTATCTGCGCAGTTTGGAGCAGGTTTACTTTACTTGTTGGAATTTGCGGATGGGCAGACTGACCTTTTCTTTTCCTCCTTCGGCCTAGCAATTCATGGACTGAGTTGGCTGGAATCAGACATTTAAATTCAGGGCCTTTTTGTTTATGGTTCTTAGAACCAAAAGCTTTTACCCACTAAAATTTAAAATTCTATTCAAATTTTAAAACTTATGAAAAAATAATATGTAAATCTAAGTGCTAAAATTTATGTGGTGAAAATTTCTTGTATCTCTTGTTAAAAAAAGTCAAATTGCATGCACATTGCACCACAAGATTTAAATTAAGCAAAGAGTATATGGTAAAAGTCAATCTAGACATGCCCTTAGCGTTTTCTCTATTTGATTTTTTTCTAGATGAAGCATTATTTTTCACCTAGAAGATAATGTACAAGGTGAAGCGCATACCTCGCAGAACTATAGGCAGTCTGATTTCCTCAGTTGTGCTTAATTAAGCTTGTAAAAGATTCTTGCCAATATGAGGATGATGATGTCAGTGTTGCTCGATGCTGGGGTTTAGGGTGGCCTGGATTATTTCATTTTATGTTATGCTAGTAGATTTAATTTCTACAAGCTGTCTTGGACTTTTCTCTGTGCTTATATCATAGCATAAAAAAGTGAGCTTATGCATGGCTGGCGCTTTTTTTTAGGAGAATTTTCTAACTGGTTTTGTGAGAATTTTTGTCCAACTACTCTTCTAAATGAAAATTTTGTTATTAAGTGCCCTCAGGGTACTTGATAAATATGTAGATGAGGGAAGTTTCCTATTTCCAATGAACAACCTCTGTTGTGTTATGTGTAATTGGTGCGTTGGAGATTAAAGCATTTTCTTACCAAGTATGGTTAAGGGCACCCTTTAACAAGACCCTTTTTAATTCACATCCAAGAACCAGCGTGGCTGTATTGCCATGAAGTTGAATTTTCTTTCTTAGTGGCTTAATCTCTTCCCCCTTCAATTCACACCCAATAGGGTTTTGATAATCGCGCTCATTTGGATTTGTAGGAGGAAATGGAAGAGGAAGATGGCGACTCAATTGAAAAGGTTCTTTGGCATCAGCCAAAGGGCACAGCTGAAGCAGCTAGTAGGAATAACAGATCAACAGAGCCTATTCTCATGAACCATCTGTTTGATTCTGAGCCAGATTGGAATGAAATGGAATTTTTGATAAAGTGGAAAGGACAGTCACACTTACACTGTCAGTGGAAGTCCCTTCCCGATTTACAAAATGTAGGTTCCTCAATTCCTCTGGCCATGTGCATCCTTTACAAGTGAGAAACTATGACATATTTTTACAATTTTCGTTTTTGTTTCTTGACATTTCACATGTATGTATTTTCAGCTCAGTGGATATAAGAAGGTTTTAAATTATACTAAGAAGGTGACGGAGGATGTGAGGTACAGGAGGTCAATCTCTCGGGAGGAGGTAAGTTATCTATACTGTGCCGAAGTTGTTCTCTTGATCTCTTATGATGAAACAATGGATTGAAATGGCCAAATTTGCTTCCACACATAGGCAACGTGCTGGATTGGAATATTAACTATCATTGTATTTAATTTTCTATCTAAGTTTTTTGTTGTTCGCTGGCCTGTTATGCTATAAGGCTATTCAATTCAGATAGTGATGGTATGATGGATTATTTCATCATTTTATTGTAACTTCTGTCCTGGAAATTGAATCTTGATACAAGATTTTATCCAAGAGTCTTAGATTTGGTGACGGGTACTTGTAGGTTTTGGTGCTGTAGTTTGGTGTTTGATGTTGATGTGTTGACATGTGTTGAAGCTGCCGTTAGGATAGGCATTCGATAAACAATGTTTAATCGTGTTATTGTGATTGATTAACAAAGTGAATAGTATCTTTTTTTTTGTATTTGCTAATTATTGAAGTTCATCGAAACATTTCTAATATAAAGGTAAAAGAAAAATTTTAAATCCTAGTTGAGTAGATAGCAACCGATGCATACCAGGGTTGCTTACTGAAAACTTGTTTAGTTAGTTGCTTCAGTTGTTAGATGTTTGCCGAAGACTTCTTGTGGTCTTCTAGCTTCATGAGATAGAAGTGAATATGCAAAAACAATGGCAAAAACCTAGGTTGGTGGAAATTCCAAACATCAATGAGAACCACATCGGACATTGCATTAGTTCCACATGATCTCAAGGCTAATCAATGAAATTGGGTTTTGCTTATGGTGTAAAAGGATGGATAATGCAAGTAAGGCTGAAAGTTCTGATCCAGCTTCTAGTTTAAGAATTTCATGCAGCTAGTTGAGTGATGTACTGATCTACCACATATCCTGGTCTAGAAACAGAGATATTTACTTCTGTGCTTGTATTGGGGGGTGTCGATGGATTAATGATTATGGAATTGTTCCTATACTAGTACATGGGTTACCAACTTCCATGTTTCCCATTTTCTCTGCAAGTACTTTGGATGAGCTTTACATTTGCAAGTGAGCAAGCAAGTTGAGGACCTTTGAGTTCTCCATAGATTTCGAGAAATATAAGACAGTCGAGGTGTTCTTGCTGCTCTTGGGTTTTTCCTGGATTTTCTTATTTGACAAGTTTTGTCACACTCTTGAAGGACTTTATACATCAGGCAAAATTCTTACCGTGCTGAAAATTTGCTTCCTCAACATTTTATTGGTCCGGCTTCTAGATCTATCACAACGCTCTCTTTGGATTGTTTGTGCTTCTTCCATCAGTGTACTCATGTAGTATCAAATTGATCCCTCTGCTGAACACAGTGAAAGCAACTGATTTTATCTTTCATCCAGATATAAAAATTGATTTGTGTAGGGGTTTAGTCAACAATTGCCTGGAATTGATTTGTGTGGGCAGTATAGGAATTTTATTTCCCATAAACTAAAAAGCAAGTATATTGTTCAAATCATAACAAGTCTGGCTTAGCATGCACATGGGGCAGTCATTGACATTCTTCTCTTTTTAATGGCAATTCTTTTGTTCTTGAGAGGAGGCTTTGGGCAGCAGTTGATGAATTCAGTATCAGAGGTTAAATGCAAAATAGGGTGAACTTTTGAGGCGATTCTTTGATCTCAATAATGGGTTGCATAATGATGATGATGATGGTGGTGGTGGTGGTGGTGTTGGTGGTGGTTTCTTTATCTTATGATTCTGATGGATGACTGATCTTTGTTTGGTTTGTTTGCTGCTTATATACTTTCTTGTACTATGAAGTATTTGGAGTTAGGGATTCCTTTTTTTATGTAATTTGTATGCCATCTGTTTATATTCTTTTTTACTCTTGATCTTTGTTTAACCTTTAGATTGAGGTCAATGATGTGAGCAAGGAAATGGACTTAGATCTCATCAAGCAGTATAGTCAGGTTTGCTCTTTTGCAGTATTAGCTTCATGCAGTTTTCTTTGCCTTTGCTGCTTTTAATTTTGTTATATCTTTTGTTTTTGTGATTTATATAGGTGGAAAGAGTAATTGCCGACAGACTTAGTAAAGATAGCACTGGAGATGTTGTCCCTGAATATCTAGTCAAATGGCAAGGGCTATCTTATGCTGAAGCAACCTGGTATGAAAAGCTGAACTGGTATTTTAGTGCACTGTCCATATCTCCTTGACTGTTTAGAGAGTTCTGTAGTCCTTTTGTGTGAGTTATCTGTCTTTGATTTGTAAAATTACAGTTTAATTTGATGGACAGAATGTTGAGGTCCATTCATTTTTAACTTATCTTTTTGGAATTAGGGAAAAGGACAACGATATTGGGTTTGCTCAAGATGCTATCGATGAGTACAAGGTAAAGTACTGGTTTGACTGAATTTACTTTGCTATTTGCCTAAGGATCTTTCCATTTTTTTTTATAGTAAATGCATTTGCAGCCTATTATGCTTGAATATTGCTGTTTCATGATATAGGAAATGCCATAATTGTCTCTTAGTGGTTAATGATCATTCTGGAGATGTTTGTTTTGATTATTGTTCTTGTGATTATACTCACACTATTAAGGGTCTTGATTGGCGGTTTCTTGTTATAGTTAGGTCGTGTCAAATGTTAACTCCGAAGCAACGCACTTATTACTTTATTGGCTTTGAAATCCAAACCCAAACACAACATGTTTTGAAACTAGTTACATGACACAACATGTTTAAACATGTACATGTAATGATCTGTGATATGTGATGGGAACTTGTAAAAAAGTGAGTAGATAAACATTTTTGAGTTAATCTATGTGTCCATGTTGACTCAAATAATATGTTAATATGCTGAAATAAATGTGTCTTAATCTTGTTATAAAGAGGCTGAAAGTGTCAACCTGTTCATTACACATATGAAGGGGTTTACTCATTGTGGACGCAAACACAAATTAAGGTTGTCTCAAACACTTTTGACTGATTGTTCTGAAAAGTCAGTTGTGCTGCAAACTGCCAACTTTAAGTTTTAATTTCCCTTTGCTATGTGCGAAATGAGAATTTATGGCAACTCTTGTCTCTTTCACCCCTTCAGGCATGTACTACAGAAGAATTATTTAGTTACTTTTCTGTAGTCGTGGGAATTAATCATTTATCACAGAGCTATCTTCTGCCTGTAAGGTAAAAGCTGTTTTTTAATAATGGAATGTTGTTTTTGCATGTAATAATGCTCAAGTCCAGAAGAAGCTTGTTATGTCCTGGCACATTTTCCAAGCCTTCATCAGTTTCAGACTTTAGGATGTATGAAAATTGGTAGTGTGTGTAGTACGATTTTATTTTGCAGAGAAAATTCTGTAAGTTTGCAGAGTAAGTACGTGCTGAGGTTACTCCAGTAAGATCTGAAGGATATATAAGGGTGTAGGGTAGTACAGTTGAGGGATTAAATAAAATATTGAAGTAGTAATTGCCTCTGTTGTCTTCTTCGGTTAGCAGAAACAATATCACTTTCTCCAAGATTCTCATAAGAGTGTTATTCTTGTGGGAAATGAAAAGCTGGAGATTGTTCATAGTCACTAATTAGTTCATTTCTAGATAATTTTAACTTAACTTGAAAATGGATGCGATTTGGTGGCTTTTGTTTTTTCAGTAGCATTATATCGACAGAAACGTCCTGAACCTGTCCTAGTTCGTGTTCTCACAGCCAGCAGTCTAGTGACCTTCTTGGTCCCTTGCTGTGTGATGCTCTCTCTCTCTCTCTCTCTCTCTCACTCTCTCTCACACGCGCACACACACACACACAAGGAGGTGTGTGCACTTGTGACGCTTTGTGCTGATGAATATCTGTTCCAAGTTCGGGTGTGTGTAGATGAGCGTGAAGAATGGAAATGAAAGAGATTTTTGTCAGGTTTTGATCTTTTGTTCTGTTTTTGTAAGCAGGCACGGGAGGCTGCTATGGCTGATCAAGGCAAGTCGGTGGACTTCCAACGCAGAAAGAGCAAAGGTTTGCACCTCCTTTTTCCTAAATATACCGCTTCTCTTTATTTTTTTCTTTTCTATATGCAAGTTGAAAGCAGTCATTTCTTTTGGGACTGCTGAATGGTTTTCTTCTTTCTCGTTTGTTGGTGTGGGGATGACACCATCAACTTCTGGACTCTGGCTCGCATTTACTTCTAATGTGGTGGCCTATTAGTGTAATCTATCATTAGCAAATCCTTATTACATTTGGGGATGCAATTGTGATAGTTTAGGGTTTGATGGAATTGTAGATGTACAGGAGTTCATCAGAGTCAGGAGATTTGTAGGGTAGAGTTGTGATATGATTATACCATTGGTTTAATTTCTTGGGAGGTCCCAAGAAGAGCTTTTATCGCATTTTATTTTTGATGATATTTTTGGTGAAGGGCCATATTTACTGAGTTTCAGCTGGGAAAACCTATTCATTTGAGAAATTTTTTCACAAATTAATTGTTCCACAATATCATTTGTTGGTAGTCTATGAAATTTAAAAGTGTGGCACATACTTATTGTTAATTGCTTGTTCTGCATTATTGTGAAAAGCAGCTTCTTTTCCTTGATAGCTATTTTTTTGGTCAAGGTGGCGAAGTAGTGCAATCTGATTCAGACAATCCAAATGACACCACTTAATCTGTTGTTCTTTACTCTTTTGGTGAGTGTTTAAGAAGAAAGAAGTCCACTTATTAAGTTACGGTGCTCGTTGGTCCATCTGGTGGAAAAGATAAGCAAGGTATTCATGTGTAAAATTTTCCATTCGAGAAGTAGTGATAGAAAATATATTAGGAAAACAACATTGGAAAAGTAGGGTCCTTACCGGTCAATCAAATATTACATTCTCCAATTGTGCAGTGTCAGTGAGGGGCCAGCTTTGTTATGTTTCAATATTCCGAGTTATCATGTGCTTGACTCAATTAATTATGTCTTGCTTGAGCAAGATCTGGTTTTCTTTGGGTGTCTTCATATGTAATGATGTTCCCATTGAGCATCCATCTTGAATATCTGTGACGTATAACTATAGGCTGGAACAATTGACTTACAATAAATTTTATCTCTCAGAACTTTCTGTTTTTCTTGTTCTTTTATGCATTATCTTTTCGTGTTATCCCTTTATGTGTGAATGACATACCTGATCCGAGTAGCAAGTGGTGGATAGCATACCTTTTCATTGATCGCTTAAGGAGATATCATTTCCACTTCTTCATATCTATATGTGCAAGATGTGATTCAGTTGCAATTTTCTTGTCTCTAGCGAGTTTACGAAAGCTTGATGAACAACCTGAGTGGTTGAAGGGAGGAAGGCTTCGTGACTATCAGTTGGAGGGTTTAAATTTCCTTGTTAACAGGTGTGCTTGTCTCTCTCTTCTGAAATATGGCAGTTTTGATAAACAAAAGGATGAACTTGGTGTCTTTGAATAATTTATGTCCAAGTGTGGTCAGTCTTTATTTATATTGTTGTTGAGTAGCAACTTGTATGTGACAGTTGGAGGAATGACACAAATGTCATTTTAGCGGATGAAATGGGTCTTGGTAAAACTGTTCAATCAGTTTCCATGCTTGGTTTTCTGCAGGTAATTATTGACTTGGTTGTTTGATTTGGCCATATATTTGCTCATCTTCTTCACAATCAGCATTGTGTTGAATGTAGAAGCTCTTCTGTTGAATGCAGAATGCACAACAAGTCTATGGGCCATTTCTTGTCGTTGTCCCACTATCTACGTTGTCAAATTGGGCAAAAGAATTCAGAAAGTGGCTTCCTGATATGAACGTCATTGTTTACGTTGGTACTCGTGCTAGCCGAGAGGTATAGATTGTTTTGTCGTCATACTTTTCAATCGCATGTAATGTGTAATTTTTTGTTTTTCTTTGGCTCAGAGGTTTTTTTACGCCTGTCCATGGGAATGGATACCCCTATTTATTTAATGACATTTCATACCAGGACAATGGTTGTGTTTGTTCTAATCAGCTAGTTTAATATTTTGGGGGACCTTTTTTATTTTTTTGGTGGAGAGCAGCAAATTTTAGCAGTGCTTAGACAATATTACAGGCTGCTTTAGCATCTGGCTTCAGAAAGTTCATGCTCATGCATAGCTTCTTTATGTTCTGATCTTGTTTAGAAGGAGCATTACGAGTTTCATCCAGTCTCTTAATAGTGCGGTAAGTCCCATTAGTGTAATGAAGAGCTGATGGATATGTTGTTGATTCCTAGTGGTGTAGGGGGCAGTGTGTTATGTAGATGCAGTTTTGTTCTAGCTGTTACTGTGTATATTCATGTTGATCTCTGTATGACAACTTGTTGATGTTCATTCTTTAATGAGCTTCTCTTGTAAGGGGAAGATGCTATGCTCTTATTTATGTTCTTTGTCTTGATGGTGTTGTATAATTTAATGTCATTTTTCATAATAGAGGCTTGATATGATTCAGAATTAGTGTTAGTGAACTAGGGTTGTACATTCATAGGTTTTCATTGTACACCTGCATCAGGATCTTTCTGACATCACTGCGAAGTCTCTGTTGGATAACATGGTGGTTATGTGAAGAAGAGAATTTGCAACTAGAAGATGCGAAGTGTCTTTTCCTTATGTTGCGAGTAATTGAAGCTCAGATTTTCATCATTTTAAATTGCATGACTGGGTTGTTTTACAGTTTTGTTATATTGTATGTCATTTGATCGATTTTCATAGAACTGCCAATGTGTGCAATACAATAGAAATATTTGTTGGCATTTCTTAATTTTGTCATTCCTTTTGCTTATTTTGGCAGGTCTGCCAGCAGTATGAGTTCTTTAATGATAAGAAAGTTGGCCGAACCATGAAGTTCAATGCCCTATTGACGACATATGAAGTTATCCTAAAGGATAAAGCTGTTCTATCAAAGATCAAGTGGAATTATCTTATGGTTGATGAAGCACATAGATTGAAGAATAGTGAGGCACAGTTGTACACCACTCTTTTGGTACTTTCTGGACTAGTCTGTTTCTTTTTTCTCTTGTGATTGGCTACACAGGATGACCAAAAGCCTAGTTATCTGTTTGTTTTAACCTTACTCTTTCTCAGGAATTTAGCACAAAAAACAAGTTGCTTATTACGGGTACCCCCTTACAGAACAGTGTGGAAGAACTATGGTAATTGCCTCTTTCACTTATGTTTTTGTCCTTGATGTAGGGATTGGAAGATGATTAAGTACTTTTTGTCACAGTGGAGAGTCTTCTGTGCAGTTTCATCTTGTGTGGCCCTTGACTTCGTCCGTGGACAAGGATTTTTCCATTTTTCACTTTGTAGTTCTTCTTTTGGATCTCCTCTCCACATTGTATAAATATCTCTTCCTGAAATGCTTGTTATTTTCCTCATGTAGTCAAGAGTCATTAATTAATGGATTTTCATCTGTCAACTATTTCAATTGGTGGTTTAACTTTTTCGTTCTAGGGGAGGCATCTTTTGTTGACATATTTGCAAATTTTAGTTTTCTGTGAAAGATTTTTTGATCTTCACTTTTTTGAAGCTACTTTGAAAGTAACTTAAGGGATGGACTTAATTTCACCATCTTAATTGATAATCTGTCTCGCCCTTTTGCTGCTTTGTTTTACAAAATTCTAGCAGATGCTTCCTGTGCCCACTTCATACTAAAACAAAAAAATCACATGGCAACTTGTACCCTGCAAATTTGATATATTCAAAGTAGATGGAGGTTCAATGTGTTCCCTCCTAGAGTTAAGAAAATAATTTTTGGAAAGAATAGGATACGCAGTTCCCCTCAATGGACCACTTGGTTTAACTGAAAGAGAACTAGTGAGTTCATAAGAATTCTGAATAAGGGCAATAAGTTCACATAAGCATAGTGCACACATATGATAAACAGTATATATCTGCAAAAAGAGGTGACTGGTGCACATATGATAAAAACTGATCATCTGCAAAAGGAGGTTCCTGGGGGATTCAGGAGTGTTATAATACGGCATTAGTACGTGAGATGATGACTTGCTGTCCTTTCTAGCAGTTTTTTCTGGGGTTATTGATGTGGTATTTGGTAAATGTTGTAGAAGAAGCTTCTGGAGGGTATCTTCTTTTCTGGTTGGGTTAGTGATGATGTGGTAATTGCAGAATGAGATAGAGAAAGGAGAAAGAATTTGTGGGGAAGACTTCCAAGCAAAAGGCCTGGGGATAGGATTTAGTCACTTGTCCTGAAGGCGTGAACTTTAAGGGAGGAATCCTTCTAATTTGGAAAGAGATGGCAATGAGATCATCTTAAGGTAGAATTAGGAGGTATCTTGCTGAAAAATTGCTGCACAAGTGTTTCCTATTAATAAAAGTTGTCTACCTGTTCTGGCCATGGATCTGATGTTAATGGTGTATCTAGATATGAGTTGACACGGGTATGCCTGTGACACAGTTAGCTTTATTTATTTTTTTCCCATGCGGTAAAGCATTTTCTATTGTAGTTTTTGTTTCCAATGGACTATTTTGCATGTCCTGTCTAGGTGCTTTGCCTAGTTAAGTCCGCTGTTACTTTGGGTCCTTGTTCAATCGCTTCTTCTGTTCCTTCATCATTGCTCATCAACTGATTTGATTCTTCTATTAATTTGCTATTGAAATTTTGAATAGGGCTCTGCTTCACTTTCTTGATCCTGATAAATTCAAGAATAAAGATGATTTTGTCCAAAACTATAAGAACCTCAGCTCATTTAATGAAAATGAGGTACATTTCCTTGCATCTTTTTCTCCTGATTTCCACTTTATTAAAAGTCCATTGATTGTGATAATGCTTATTGTCTGTCTTTAGCTGGCCAATCTTCATATGGAACTGCGACCTCACATTCTACGGAGAGTTATCAAGGATGTAGAGAAGTCTTTGCCTCCAAAGATCGAGCGTATACTTAGAGTTGAAATGTCCCCTTTGCAAAAACAGTGAGTACAGTCCTTCTCCACTTCTATGAAGTGGTTTCCCCACTTTTTGGTCAGAACTGCTTCTGTCGTTTTGGCTGTGTTCACTTTCTAATTACTTTGTTGTTAGGTACTACAAGTGGATTTTAGAAAGAAATTTCCATGACTTGAACAAAGGAGTTCGTGGGAATCAGGTGATTGGATAACTTGACCATGTTTTTAATTGGTACTTCTATTTCTGCTCTACTGTAGACTCATGTGATAATTCTTGTATTGTTAGTAGTGACTGCCATTACTCACTACGCATTGTGTTAAGAAAATGAGCAGTTTTTGCTTTGAGATTTCTTCAATTTGTTTTAAAACAAAGTGGCACCATCCTTATTGTTCTTTTGGGGAATTTGCTTGCATATGTAATCAATCTGAAATTGCAGGTCTCTCTTTTAAACATTGTTGTGGAGTTGAAGAAGTGCTGCAATCACCCCTTCCTGTTTGAAAGTGCAGACCATGGGTATGGAGGGGATTTTAGAATTAGTGACAACAGTAAATTGGAGAGGATCATATTGAGTAGTGGGAAGCTGGTTATTCTCGACAAGTTGCTTGTCAGATTGCATGAGACAAAACATCGAGTTCTGATCTTCTCCCAGGTATGTTTTAGGTTGGTTTGGATAGTTTTTGGAAGCTGGAGACTATTGTTCCATGCTTCTGGACATTGCATGGTCTGTTCATGGTTTAGGTTGTGTTTGTCATTGCTTTTATCCGGTAGTGAAGATGAAATGGCCTACTGTGATGTCATGTTTTCTATATTGTCGAGATTGTAGTGCGTGAGTAGTGTTCGGCTTTGTTCTAATCTAGTGGGAGTAGTTTAATGCACATGAAGGCATAGTTATGTTGATATGAGAAGGCATAGAGACTTCATGCGAAATCAAGTTAAGTTGGTGCTTTGTGCCGTTTTTCTTCTCCAGCACAACTCGGATTGAAGAATTATTTCAAGGCATTGAAAAAAAATTTAAAGCATTGAGAGATGGAAAAAGTACAAAAGATAACCTGTAAAAAGAAAGCATATGAATGGCAAGAAATTAGGAAATCACATTCACTTCTTTATAATGAAATGGTATTCATTGAAAATGTACCAAGGGGTAGACCTGATTTAATGGCGGGCGGAGTTCAGGAGTTGAGAAAAATAATAGGCATATAGGCATATAGGTATAGTGGTCAGTGTGGCAGTGGGCCAGACCTAGCATCTAGAGCATATGCGCATGCTTGTGTAGATTAATTTGTCCAGAAGTAATTTGTGAGTTTGGAGAATAGATTGCATTAACTCCTTCAAGTTTGTCACATGCCAGCTAGAATACTCTCTCTTGTTATCTCCCTGCATAGCTGCAGAATCCTTGGACTGCTTATCGTGCCAATTGATGTAAAAGAGAGTCATGTAATTGACTTCTGTAATTACATTAAGAATTAACTGTTAGAATGAATTGAACACCCTTTCAGATCTTTACTTATAACATACTGAGAGTTTCCTTTTTTTTTAACTGGTGATCTCTGCAGATGGTCAGAATGTTGGATATACTAGCGGATTATATGTCGCTTAGAGGGTTTCAATACCAGCGGCTTGATGGTAGTACAAAGGCCGAGTTGCGCCAGCAGGCGATGGATCATTTTAATGCTCCTGGGAGTGATGATTTCTGTTTTCTCCTATCAACTCGAGCAGGTGGCCTTGGCATTAATCTTGCTACAGCAGATACTGTTATAATATTTGATTCTGACTGGAATCCACAAAATGACTTACAGGTGCTGCATTTACTTCTTTTCCCCCATGTTGCCTTCTTTTCTATAGGCATTTTACTATATCAGGATTAGCACATGTCACACTTGTTATTTTGTAATTCTGATGAAAATTTTGTGATCTTTTAACGTTAGGCAATGAGTAGAGCTCATCGAATTGGGCAACAAGAGGTTGTCAACATTTATAGATTTGTTACAAGCAAAAGTGTTGAGGAGGACATCTTGGAGCGTGCCAAGAGAAAGATGGTAGGATTATTTAGAATATTTTTCCTAGTACCTTTTTGCTTGTCCAAGCTGGCCAACTATTTGTCAGACATTTTAAAGTGATACTGGTCTTGACATGTGCTCATTGTGATCATCTTTGCTTTTCAAGGTTCTTGACCATCTGGTAATCCAAAAGCTGAATGCGGAGGGTAGATTGGAGAAGAAAGAAACAAAAAAGGGCAGCTTTTTTGACAAAGTAAGGACGAAATAAATATCTGCCTGTTCTTTATTTAAAGGTTTTTTTTTTGTCATATAGGACACTGCTGATGCAATAGTTGGTATTCATTTTCCCTCATGCAAATTTTTGCTTTTGATTTTGTCCCTATTACCATTTGCAGAATGAGTTGTCTGCCATCTTGAGATTTGGGGCAGAGGAACTTTTCAAGGAGGAAAAAAATGATGAGGAGAGCAAGAAAAGACTTCTAAGCATGGACATTGATGAAATTCTTGAAAGAGCTGAAAAAGTGGAAGAGAAGGAAACTGGGGAGGAGGGCCATGAATTGTTGGGTGCTTTCAAGGTAAAAGATAAACAAATGAATGTTAAGTTGTTCTGGGAAAATAGACTCGTTGCATTAGGTTTGTCAACCTCTGTTTGTATTCTTCTCTTTGTTGAACACTGCGCTATGAGTGCGACATATGATAATTGTTTGTTTCCAAAGCAAGGAAAATCTAAGTATATTTGTGAAGTTTCTATTTTGACGACAGTCTCCTCCTGTATCCAGGTTGCTAATTTCTGTAGTGCTGAAGATGACAGTAGCTTTTGGAGTCGTTGGATCAAACCAGAAGCTGTAGCTCAAGCCGAAGTATGAGCATTTTTATTTCATAGACACAATGCTTTATGTTGGAATCTAACGGGAAAAGTCTTTTTCGAAAGTAAAATTAACCAATTTTAGCAGATTCTTTTATCTATAATAATATTCTCTGTCCTCTCTCTAGGAAAATTTACTTCCTCGTGCTGCAAGGAACATCAAGAGCTATGCAGAGGTTAATCACTTAGAGCAACCCGAGAGAACCAATAAAAGGAGGAAAAAGGAATCTGAACCACAAGAGAAGGTCTCTAAACGCCGCAAAGTTGATTACTCTGTCCCCTCTGCTACGGTTATTGAAGGTGCAGCTGTTCAAGTGAGAGGATGGTCTTACGGCAATCTGTCTAAGAGAGATGCATTGCGCTTTTCTCGTGCGGTAGGTCCTGCTCTCTATGGTTCTTGTTTCTTGGGGTACTGAAAGGTATCATGCCTACCTTGATTTTGAAAAGGAATTATTTAGTTGTTGTCCTATCTGTTGCGTTTTATAAGTTTGAGTTCTTGTAATGTCATTTGAACTGCATTTTGACTCTGTGTTGTTTGGCTGATTTTTATAGCTAGGAAGAGGGTGGAAATTGCATGGTTACCAAGCCAACTGAGAACCAACCTATTTAATATGGGGTGATTGTACAACCAAATTTGTTCATGTCTTATTGTTACTTAACAATTCCTAATTACTTGGCTGTTAATCTGTGTGTGCAACAACTTTAGGAGAATTACCCCTATGTGGAAATCGACTGGATTTTTTGTAGCTCTCAAGCTAGAGCTAAATTTGAGGCTTTTATTTGCTATCATGAGAATTACCCCTATGTGGTTGAAGTGCCAAATTTGTGGGCATTTCATCTTTGCTCGCATACCTGTGGCCTTTTTGCCAAATGGAACATTTTATTTATTGAGAGGGATTGTTCCTTGTTGTCTGCTGGATCTCTCAATTTATTACTCTTAGTCTTGTGATTTTTACAAATATTTAGCGGGCAATCTCTTGTGAACTAGCTGTGACATTTTCATTGCAAAGGAGAGTGAGGATACTTCTTTTATTCTAACTAGTTCTTATCACAGCCATTATGTTGATAGAGAGGTATACAAAATTGCCACTCAAGTTGTCGTGCTCTGTTTGTTAAATTTATGTCTGTCTTTTGTTGATAAGTTTAGTTCCCTTTCATTTTCTATGGTCCTAATCCTGCATTAGTTGTTGATCATTTTGTTTCTCTTGTTTTTTAGGTCATGAAATTTGGGAATGAGAATCAAATCGCTCTTATCGCTTCAGAGGTTGGCGGATCATTTGCTGCAGCTCCTCCTGAAGCGCAGATTGAGCTTTTCAACTCTTTGATTGATGGATGTAGAGAGGCAGTCAAAATGGGAAACATTGATCCGAAGGTTGGCTCCAACCCTCCTGTGACAACAATACACAGAAACAAAGAGAAAAAAAAAGGGACCCAAGCCCCTTTTTCTCTACTGATTGCATTTCCCGATTGCTTTACAGGGGCCACTTTTAGATTTCTTTGGTGTCTCTGTGAAAGCAAATGATCTTCTTACTCGAGTTGAAGCACTTCAGCTCCTAGCAAAGCGCATCAGTCACTATGCTGATCCAATAAAGCAGTTCAGGGTGTTGACTTACCTCAAACCTTCGAATTGGTCCAAAGGCTGTGGATGGAATCAAAGTAGAGTGCTTCTTTCTCCATTGTCATTTGTTTGCTTTTTGATATTAATGAGATTGTTGTTCAGTTTTAGCTGAGACTTCTTACTTGCTTTTTCGTGCTCTTTGCATATACTCAGTTGATGATGCAAGATTGCTGCTTGGTGTCTATTATCATGGATTTGGCAATTGGGAAAAGATACGGTTAGATGGAGGTCTTGGTCTTACTAAGAAGATTGCTCCAGTCGAACTTCAGCACCATGAGACATTTCTACCACGTGCTCCAAATTTGAGAGACCGGGCAACTGCTCTTCTGGAAATGGTAGATTGCTTTTGATTTTTAATTCCAACATGAAGACCACCTTTGTCATGTGTGTCCCTTTTTACTGTTCTTTAGTTGGTTTGTATTTCTTGTTGCAGTGTAGATTGCAAATTTTAAGACCATCTAGATGCATCTCTGTCTCTGTATCCCCAACACCATCTACATGCATCTCATGCTATAGTAAAATCCCCAAGTTCCAAGCTTCTTCAGTGTAACTTAAGGCTTTTTTCTTGAGGCAGATTCCTTTACTCTTTATGCTCACAAGTCTTTGATTGTTGAGAGTGCATGATCACGTCAGTTCATGTTATTAGAATTAGTTAGAGAAAGTGGAGTCAAATTAAATAAAACATGATTATTCATCTCTAAGTTGATTTTTTTCCCAAGTATTAATTCTTACCTAAATCAGATATGAAATTATTTCTGCCAATGTGGTTTTACGCTTTTTATTTCTGAATATCCGCTCCTGAACTTTTCTTTTTCTTTTGGCAATTCTGCGCCTGGACTTGAATGGACTGATAACCTGTGCATTACTTGAAGGAACTTGCTGCTGCTGGAGGCAAGACTTCTAACACTAAAGGAGGACGTAAAGCCACTAAGAATGTCAAAGATAATGTTATCAACCCCACACAAACAAGGGAGAACAGAGCTGCTGCTTCTGCAAAAGTTAAGTTGCAAGCAAACAAAGCAAGGCCTCAGAAATTGGCCAAAGCTGAACCATTAGCTAAAGAGGAAGGCGAAATGTCAGATAATGATGAAGTGTATGAGCAGTTTAAGGAAGCAAAATGGATGGAATGGTGTGAAGATGTAATGGCAGATGAGATAAAAACCTTGAATCGTCTTCATAGATTACAGACTACCAGTGCCAATCTCCCAAAGGAAAAGGTGTTGTGAGTTTATATATTTTTTCCTGTCAAGTTCTGATCATGTGGTGAGATTTACATTTTTTCTTCACAAACCTTTTTCAGGTGCTCGCAAGGATTCGAAATTATCTCCAGCTCATTGGACGAAGGATTGACAGAATCGTTTTTGAATATGAGGAGGAGGCTTACAAGCAAGATAGTATGTTCTAGTTCAATACTTTCTCATCTTTGTGGACATGCAATGGTTTCCATTTGTTGTTTACCTGTTCCAGTCTCTCTCTCTCTCTCTCTCAACATATTGTCTTCACTGTTTCTTTATTTAGTTGTATATAAATATGTAGGGATGACCACGCGACTATGGAACTACGTGTCTACCTTCTCAAACTTATCTGGGGAAAAACTCCATCAGATCTACTCGAAACTTAGACAGGAGCAAGACGAGGAGGTTGGGCCTTCTCATGTCAATGGTTCATCCGGCTCACTGGGCAGAGACAGCGAGTCTGGCTATTTCCCTTCTTTTCCTAACCAAAGAGGCTACAGAAGTGCAACCTCTTACCGTATTTCTGAGCCCGCAAACGGAGAAGCCTGGAAACGGAGGAGGAGACCCGAAGCAGATGCATATTCCCCTGTTCAGCCTCCAATGCAACAGCAAATGACTAATGGTTCCCGTTTAGTTGACCCGAATTCGCTGGGCATTCTTGGAGCAGCACCAACTGATGGTAGACGATTTGCCAACGAGAGACCATACAGAATGCGTCAGTCCAGCTTTCCCCAGAGACCAGATTTTTCTTCGGGGATCAAATGAGCATACATTGCTGTGTTGGAGTAATCCGTCGGTTGCATGCGGTTGGCTGGAACCCTAAGGTTTCCATCCGGTTCAGCCAAGCTGGTTGTTCCCTGGAAATTTTGACTTGTCCATCGGAATGACTCACTATGATTCTTGCTGGTATTCTTTGGCGGAACATTTGGACAGGGTGAGATGTTGCGGTGCAGGCGCACCCCATGAAGTTGGTGAAATAGGTTGGGCTGACGCACACAGGCGAAGCCCATCTTTTCGGAGATAAAATTTGTTTTGACTACAAGTTCCTTCAAATAATTAGGTCAGCGAATTTTCTACATATAACGTGTAAATTGCTAGAGGTCTCATCTAATGTATACATACAACAAGGAGTTTCACATGTAATCCTGAAAGGGAAGTGTACATTACCAATTTTGCGTAAAAGTCGTGCTTTATCTTGAGCCACGGCAAATGCAATTGTAGTCTGGTTTTCAGAGGAGTCATTGGGTTCGTCTTTATTTTATTGTGCGTGCCACGTGAGATGATGCACGTTGCTTCACCGCTCGTGAATCGGATTCCCATAGTCAGGAGTACTGAAATGAGTTTGGAATTGGTTGGTCAAATAAAGGGGAAACGAGGTCGAGATTGAAGCTTCCGACCGAGCCATACTTCGACGGACGAGAATTGGACCTTCGTGGGATTAGGATAAATGAGAGCCAGCGTGAGCGATTACTCATTCAATTGAGGATGGCCATGCCAATGCCGGGTGTTTGCGGCAAAATGCCCAGGAGGGCTTTTTTTTTTTCTTCTTTTGACCTGGAGCGTTGCTTCCAAGTTATACCATTCTCGACTACGAAACTCGATGAGCTCAGGCAAATCTTACGCGCCCGGAGAGAAGTCCACCATGAAAAATAATATTTTCCTATTTTTTTAGGAAAATATTCTTTCGAGCCATTTATTTTCGGTAAAATAGATGGAGCCTCAATTCTATCGGCTCACGTACAACGGGACTGGGCCGAGGATGTTCCTTCATGAGTATTGGGCGTACTGGGCCGGTGCTGCGGCTCACAGTAGCCCTCGGTCCACGAGAGACTTGCGGCCCGGCCCATTTTTCGCCTCCAGTTGCTGACCCGAACTTCTGTCTCCTTTACCGACGAATCGAATTCGGACCTTTTCCCTTGCGTGAGAGCATCCGCGCGGAAACAGCCAAAGAGAGAGATAAAAAACGGAAGAGATCAGGGGAAGAAAACCCACGTTTTTTCTTGCGCTTTGCCGTCCTCGAAGCGTGCCATCAGCATTCAGGGAAATCCACATATATACAAAAAGTAGGCGTCTCTTCTTACTTATTATCCAATTCGCCCGATCAACCGTCGTCATCTTCTTCAACTCAGTCCCTCCCTTCACCGTTGTCCATTTCCACTTCTTTTTGCTGCTCTAGCCATGCACGCTACTGAGGTCATCCCATCTCTCTCTCTCTCTCTCTCTCTCTCTCTCTCTCTATGGGTTACAGATATCTGTAATGTGTAATGGCGGGTTCTTTGCAGGTTTAAGCAACGAAGACTACTCGTTCGATCCAAAGCGAGGATAACACAGCATCCTAAGCCCACTCCAACAGCATACATGTCAAGACTATATAGTGCGCAAAATATACCACAATCCCCATAAAAGTGATGAACTACACCAGATGAGTGAAGATGAAGAAGAAGAAGAAGCAATCTGAGGTCCTGGAAATCGCCCATTTACCAATATGCCCTGCCATTTTTAAGTTCCAAAAAAATTCAGCTTTAACGAGAGAAGCAAAACCAGAGAGAGAGAGAGAAGGCCAAGACTTCGAGAAAGGCCAGCGATGGCCGTCCGTTGACCCGAGGTCAGAATGCACAATTACTGTGCTTTTCAACTCGATCAAAATGGCTGAAGCTGAAGCTAAAGGTGGTCCCTCCATGACGTCGGGAGGCCACGCATGCATCTGCCACGTCCTTGTCTCTTGTCCTTATCTCGTCATTTCCGAACTACTGCCAAATGCAGAAGAGTCATGGGTCTGGCGGTCGCATCTGGAGACAAATCATTCGAATGCCTTTTTGACCCGACGACCTCAGAAAATCTCTGGTTAGGCAACATAAATCAAATTCATTGGGAAGACAAACCACCCCCAATCATTGGATTTTATCAGTGCTGTTATTTGTCAAATAAAACGAGCTTCTCGCCCGGGTGAAGGGCCGCTGATCTTAGGGAGATAAACAATTGGCAACTCGACGGCAAATTGAGTAAACTTATAGAAACAAAACAAAAAACCAACCCTCGGTTACTAAGTTAAATTAGAATTGCAATCTTAACAAAAAAAAAAAAAATCACGAAACACATTAAATAAATTAAATATTCGAGAATTACACCGAACAAATTAAAAAATTGAATATCACAGTTGCACATATTATCAAAGTTTAAATATCATTTGTGTCATTATTCCTTAATCTGGCCAGCGATGCATTGAAATATCGCATTAAGGGAACAAGAAAAAAGAAAAACGGCAATCTTTTAGCGCCAAGCATTCGACTTTAAAACATGCTTCTTCGAAATTGTTCTGGGCGACGACTTTATTCTTCTTCTACGCAGCGGCCGGTCCACGCGCGTCGCGTGCGACTCGGATCCCCTGTCGCGTGACCCCCAGCGCCATCAAGCCGTGTACGCATTACCTTTCGACGCCTCCACTTCCACGGAACGCACCACCGCCATTTCTATTCAAACTCTCCCTCTCCATGATTCAGAAACCGCGCCCGAATCCTCCGCCCGGTCGCGCCGGTTCCGATGAGAACCGCTTCGATTCGCTCCCCGACGCCCTCCTCCTCCTCATCTTCTCCAAGGTCGCCGACCTCGAGACCCTCCTCCTCTGCTCCTCCGTCTGCAGGCGCTTCCGCCTCGTCGTCCCCCAGATCGACACCGTCTCCCTCCCCGTCGACTACTTCGCCCGCGGCGGCTCCGCTGGGGGGAGCTCCCCACTTCGCGCCCTGCGGAGGATCTTCAAAAGTTTCGGCGCCAAGCGCGTCGGGCCGAGGTCGTCGGCTTCGGTCTGCTGCTCCGGCAGGCGCGTCGCCCCGTACGACGAGCTCTCTAACCTGAAGCACCGGTTTCGCGAGCTCGGAGCTCTTCGCGTTGAGCTCCGGAACTCCACGGGTTCGCGCGGCGATTGCGCCGTTCGCAACTCCCTGACCTGGTGGAAAGCCGTTTTCGGATCGCGGCTCGAGACCTGCGTCGTCCTCTCCGCGGCGTCGATTTGCAGGACCTCGGCCGGCGCCTCCGGGGACGCCGGCAGCGCGAGGGAGAGCATGGGCGAGTCCGACCTGAAGTCGGTCCTCGAGATGATGAAGTGCTCGCTGGTGAGCGCGTCGTTCAGGCTCGTCTACTTCGTCCCTCGCGGCCACGAGAGGCTCCGGAGCGTCGTGGTCTCGGACGACGCCGGGAGGGGGAAGCTGTGCATGGGGGAGGAGGAGCTCGCGAGCTTCAACGGGAGCTCGTCCGAAAAGAGGAACTCCGCGGAGGAATTGCGGTCGCAGAGGCTGAGGAGCCTGAGAGGCCCGCTCCGAGTGGACGTGTGGTACGCGCCGCTCCTGGATCTGCCGGCGAGCGGTCGGCGCATGAAGGGAGTGAAGATCGCCGCGGCTCGGAGGGCGGACGATGGGGAGATCGCGATGGAGAGGGACGCCGAGCTGCTGATCGGCGCTTTCGGCGAAGACGACGAGAGAGGGAAGGTCTGCGACGAAGCCGTCGGGGAGATGATGCGAAGCAGCAGGAAGAAGAGGTACGAGCTGAAGATTCCACGCTGCTGGTATGACTAGCGGGTCAATCGTCGCCTTTCATTTGACCAAATCAACGGTTCATCGAATCCGATCCAGGTTCGATCATCCCCCTCATCGCGACCCGTACTCAATAATTGCCCTTTGAAATCTCTCGTAAGCTTTCTCGTGTTCCCGCCTACACGAAGATGCGTCGTCGTTGTAAGTCTTGAGTTAGCGTGATATCGTTCATTGTCTTTCTTGGGCTTCTTCTAGAAGCTTTCTGTTCCAAAGTTTCAAATAGTAACGATGTAGATTGCTGCGAAAGTATATTCTCTTCCTCATGGGATGGAAGGTTCTTTGAGTGCTCTCAGTCTCTTCTTTTTCCAGGCCGCCATAGTGCTTTCATCTTGACGTGCGAAAATCACATCAATTACAGTATGTAAATTAAGGATTCATATTGCAAAAAAAAAAAAACTATATATCATGTCTACTATAACACAAATACTCCTCCCGAATGGACCTGAATTAAAGAATGTATATGTCGTCCAAATGTAAATTTAGGATTTTTAGTGACTCAAGAATTATTGATAATATTCATGTCGCAGTAATCGGATGTTAGGGTTTTTGTTGATAAAAAAATTATGGTTGTAAATCACGGCCTTGTGAATTTTAAAATGAGAGTAAATTGGGTTGAGCCACAAATTCTCTCTCGGGGTGACAATATGTGCTTTTTTGGCGTGACACTCCGGACGACTTGGATCATGTGTTGTAAGGCATGGGTGACTTATCCTCTTTAGGTTGGACGGCTAAAAAAAAAAAAACTTTCCCTATTAAATGGGGACCATCCTATTTAGATTGGACGGCCCCTTCCCACGTCATGCCGGATTAGGAGCCAGGGGGATTCTTTTCCTTTCGTTTTTTTTTTTGGCAGAAAAAAAGACAACTTGGGCACCGTCGCCCGTGTCCGCCAATTGAAACAACAAACAAATAGAGCTCTTTCGAGGACTCCACGGCGATGAAAGCACGATGTCATGAAAAACCCGTGGTCCTCGCCCGATTCGGGCATCACACGGTGAGGATCGGCATCGTAATGTTTCCACCGTGGCGAGCGGTGGGTCGAGCTATTTAGTTTGCGCAGGGGACTCATGACCGTTTCTCCCGTTGTTCGGTCGATCTCTCTCGGTGGGATTTTATATTCAAAAAAAGACAAATTCGAATGATAGACGGCTCCCTTTTAATAATCGGTTTTGCAGATGCATCCTCCTGTTGTCCAAGATCAATGGAAATTCAATTTCAAAAGACTCCGAATGACTTCGAAATTCAAATAGATACCCATGCCTCTTACCTTCGCCTCCCCATTCCTTGCCCTTTTCCGTCCACATTCCTCAACAATTTCTTCTTCCGTATTTCCCGGTTTTATGACTAATTTAGTCGGTCCTCTCGTGGATTCCGACCCTACCATAACAAATAATGATCACAATTCTTGAGAGCGAAATGGGTTCGTGCGATATTAAGGGCTAATTGAGATTCAACCAAAATAGGTATTAACAAGTACTTTTCCACCTACGACGCACGAGAAAAAGGATAAAATGTTCGAACATAGAGGCAGGTACACTGCGGAAACTAGCGATCTAAATATAGTGCAAAAGGGGATTCCCCGCATATATGAAAGTCGCGATTAAATATTTCGACTGTCTTTGCGGGAACGTCTTCCTTTTCAATCCCTCCTCCTCCGCCTCAGCCGAACGGGCAACCCTCCTCTCATCTTGAGGAGCAACGACAGCGTGTAGGGCGGCGGATCCGCCGCCGTCCTCCTCGCGGTCTTCCCTCCTTCCACCGGTAAAACCTCGAACTCCGCCATCACGGCGGCTGCCACGGACTTCATCTGCACGTACGCCATCTCCTTCCCCAGGCACATCCTGGGCCCGCAGTGGAACACCGGGTACTTCCACTGGTCCGACGGCCTAAAACGCACGTTCTGATGATCGTCTCCGTCGCCGCCGCCGCCGTCCAACCACCTCTCGGGCTTGAACTCCCTGCACTCCGGGCCCCACACCTCCTCGCTCCTCCCCATCGCGTAGGCCGAGTAATCGGCGAACCATCCTTTCCCCACACGGGTCCCGTCGGGCAACACGTCGTCGTCCACCGTCAATCTCGAGTTGATCGGCACGGGGGGGAACAGCCGCATGGACTCAGTCACCGCCGCGTGCAGGTAGTGGAGGCTCTTCAGCTCGTCGTAGCTGAAGATCTTCGCCTCCGACGTTGCACATGCCGCCGCCGCCGACAGTTCTTTGAGGATTTTGCGCTCGCACAACGGATGCGTGGTGATCAGCCAGAAGAACCAGCTCAACGCTGTCGACGTCGAGTCCTTGCCTGCGAGAACGAAGCTTATGACGATGTCTCGCAGGAACTTCCTCTTCTCCTCCAGGTCTGGGAACTCCAAATCGGCGCTCGATGACATAAACCTCGACAGCAGATCTCGATCGTAGCTCATCTCGTCGCTGTTCTCTCGTTCGGACTCCGATTCGATTTTTTCCTCTTTCGATTTGATGACGTCCATGGCGAACTCGTTGATCGCTCTTATGTTCGATCTGAATCGACTTTCCGACCCGAGATTGAAGAATCGCTTCAATTTCCACAGAGCAGGTAAGGGCGACATGAACCGCGACGAGCAATTCTCGACCGCCTCGTCGAAAGCTTGGACGAAGGCCGAATTTCGGGCGGAGACCTCCGATGCTCCTTCCGTGGCGAAACAGTTAGGATCGACGCCGAACGCGACGCTGCAGATGTTGTCGAAGGTGAATCTCTGCAACACCTCCTGGAGGTCGACGACTCTGCCCTCGTCGCAGGCTCTGGAGAGGAAGGGGAGGAGGCGGTCGGAGATCTCGCGTCCGACGGTCTCCGAGATGAAGTGCTTGAGCGACCTGGTGGTGAACTCGTGGCTGGCGATCTTGCGCTGGAGGGACCAGAGGTGCCCGTCGACGGCGAAAATGCCATGGCCCAGGAGCTCGCGGAGGACGGCGTGGTAGCGGGAGCCCTTGACGTAGTTGGGGAAGTTCGAGGAGAGGAGGTGCTGGAGGTTGAGGGGGTTGGAGGTGCAGACCCCGCGGGAGAGGCCGAGGAAGGTGTTGACCTGGAGGGTCGACGACGGGGTCCGAAATAGCATGTCAGCGACCCAGTCGTGGAAGCGGTGGCGGTTGCGGAGGAAGCCGACGAGGTTGCCGATGATGGGGTGCGATTCCGGGCATGGGGCTTCGGTGGGACCACCGGGAGGGCGGGGGGCGGCGGCGGGGCGCGAGAGGCGGAAGAAGGAGAAGAGTAGGAGGAAGAAGGGGATAGAGCAGAGAGAGAGGGTGAAGAGATCGAGGTCGAGCATCATGTGGCGGTCCGGCTCTGCCTTCCGACGGACGGCGCGACGGCTGATTCTCAAGTGAGATTCGTGCTCCGGTAGCTGAGAAATGAAGTTACGACTTCAGCCTCACCCAGTCACCGATTGCTTTGACCTTGAGCTCCAGCTTGCTTTGACTTAATTATATAAATAAAAAATAAATAAAACAAAAACACTGACTACAACCTTGAGAAGTAGCTATCATACTAAAACGCAAAAAAAAAAAAAAACATAAATGCTATGATGAATTTTCTCACTTTTTTATTCACAGATATGTTAAAATATTTGAAAAAACAAACACAATTTTCCTTCCAAATTTACTGTATTTATTTAAATTTACCTATTTAATTAAGCTCGTAGGTTTGCTTCAATCAAATAATTCAAACTCAATCCCAAGCTATAACTTGCTATATGGACACAAGTGCCACTTGAATCAACCTTGACCATTTGAATATATTTGATCTTGTTTTGAATACAATTGTTGAATTTGCATATTGTGGAAACCAATAAGATTTGTGCATGTTTATGTAATCAACAAATCAGATTTAAATAAATCACTCGAATTTTTTTTTAACCGAGATGTCCAGACCAACATTTAGATCACAACTATTTTTCAGGGGAGATTAGCACAACAACACACCGCCATGACTCTCTACTTAAATCACGGGTGCTTTCCCGAGGGATCGAAGAACGAATCAAAGATCTCAACAAAATCTAAATCCGTTTTAACCAGTTGGACTATCCATGGGTGGGTTCGAAGTTTAAATTTTATCGCCTCTCTAATCTAATTTTTTTTCTTTTAATCGTATATTTTTTGCTTCTCCCAATTTCCCCTTATTTCTAAAAAACCGAAATGATCACTATGGAACACATGTGAAATCAATAATACACATGCATTGCAATTAGTATTCCCGTGCTATAATTTAAGCTCATCAATTTTTCTACACGTTGGGGAAAATTCGTCTAATCTTTTTGATAATTAAAAAGTACTCTTTTAGCTTTCATGGTGAAAAGTAAAAAATCAATACAATATTATTTAAAATACGAAGAACTATATATATATATATATATATACAAGTGTCGACTTTTTTTAGATTTTAGAATTTCGAAGTACGTGCGTTGCAAGATCCATGAAAAAGCAGAAAAAGATTACTGGGTCAAAATTTTTTTAAAAAGAGAAAAAGATCGATCCATTGTCTGGACAAACTTTAAATATTACAATTTACGATATTGCCATAGAAACTCGCTTTCCCGCCCAAGTCGCCGGAAGAAAGCCGCTCTCGTGCCCAAAAAAGCCTCACATCTTCAATCGGGAGGGGTCGAGTCCGTCGCGCGTCTTCTCCATTTCCCAAATTTACGGCGCAGGCTCTGAGCAGGTGATGCTTCACGTTTCTCCGATGCATGGGTCGTGCTATTCTTCCCGGAGCAGCCAAGTCGATTTCAATGTCGAATCGCGCTCTCGATATGCTTCGTTTCGTCGAGTGGCATTCGTCTGATTCGGCGGTCTTTCGTCCACTCGAGACTCGTCCCTCTTTTTCTTGGTTTATGCTTCTCTTTTGTCTTGCTTATTTTTTTCCAATTTCCTGTGTGATTTTAGGGAGTCTAGTGTTCTGGATTGGGCAGTGAAAGGGTTTTTCTTCTTCTTCTTGAGGATGTAGTAAAACCACTGGACAAAAATGGGCCTCGAGGGTCATCAGTTGTCAAATGTAAGACGAATTCTTTCGTGGGTCGTTGCTGATTGATGAGAGAAACAGAGATAATAACGTGTGCGCCTCATTCAGTTGTTAGAAATGCTTGGTTGTTGCTCATTCTTTTCTGAAAAGAAAAGGGGAAAATATCGAGCAGGGATTTTCGATGCAGAATGCCATCTATGTAGACATGTCTTCGAAACCATGATGATTCTCTTCTAGCAGAACTTGTTTGATAGTGCCGGTAGGATCATCTTACTCTTTGCGGGTGTGATGGCATTTAGAAAAAGAGTCCCAACCTCCCTTCCCTTTCTTATTGGGGGGAGGCCCTGGTTTACCTTAACCTTGAAACTCTAATCCGTTCTGGCCTTTTCTTACTTATTCTCGTATCAGAAGCCAGCTCCACTCCCCTGAAGGTTTTTTCTCGGGCTCGCTTGCCACCTTGGCCATTCAGACTCTCAAACGGTTGATTGTCTCAGCGATCAATCTCGTGTGGGTTGGACAAGCATATCAGGTTCTGGATTCTGGTAGCGTAGAAGTATATCTGCATATAAGAGCTTCCGCAATTTCTATAAGGGATGTCGGATACTTTCTAAAGATGATGCGCTTGTGACATATCTAGTGTTGTCCTTTCTTGCTTTTTCTCAGTGACAGAGTATTGGCAAAAATAATTGTTATATTCTTATGCCTTGGCATCTTTCAGAAATCTCTTTGCTATCTGGCCTGCTGCAAATGTAACTCTGTCCCATGAGCCACCGAGTTGTTCTGCTTTGGATGATAGACGTCATTCATATTTTAGGGATTCCATGTTCTCTGGGGCCACAAGACTATGCTGCAAACAATTTTCTTTGGGTGCACAACTTGGGCTTTAGTAGGGAGCAGTGCTTTCTATTTTCTAGATAATTATTTATTTAAATAATCAGCATGCTTTCAGACTAGGAAATCGTTCACGTTGCACAGCACAGCATGTTCTTCACAATCCACAGTGGATGTCCCTGTCGCAATAAGTAGACGGCAACATTTTCCCTTAGCAAGCATAGCAATATCTTTTTGAGATCTAGTTTTGTCCTTGTCTTCACATCCATATGTCAAATGCAATTGGTTAAGGACTTATTTTAAATTCAGCTCAGATGGATCGTCAAATTTTTGAGATCTTATAATTCCATCTGGCTATAGGGCTGTGCAGCTGTACACCCATAAGCTTTGCTCCCTTGAACTGAAGATAGCAATGGCAAGTCAGGTCACTCAGGGGTTGCTGGTTATTCAGGATGAGAATCAAGTTGCTCTTCGCAAAAGTACTATTTCCTCTTTTTATCAGAGTCCTATTTTTCAATTGTGAATAACAATTATATTTTAGAATAAATGCTGTGATCTGATAGGTGATTCCGTTCGATGGTTCATTAAGCGCTCACTCTAGCATCAAAGGGTGCAAGTAGTTTCTTTCATGACCTTCAGTTGGAACTACGTATTCGGTCATTTTTCTTAGTAATTTGGAGATCACTTATTTACTCATTCAATTTCTATTTAGAGGCTACTGTTGATGGAGCAACTAGGAGTTCTAAGACTGTTGCAAAGAAAGGTAAAGGGGGTCTGGGGAGTCGTAAAGCACTTCAGGACATTACAAACAGATCGTCCCTTCATCCTGGAGCATCAGTAAGGACAAAGGATCCACAGAAGGAAGAATTTAATGTTGCTGAGGAGATGTTTTTGCACGACCACCAAAAGTGCATTGAGGCACAACAAGCGGCCTTCAACAATTTTGACTTGAACTTGGTTCTTCCTGGTCATGGTAATTAATTCGTTTAACAAAAATACATCAGATTGGAAGTTGACATCCCTGCTGACATGGTATCTCATATAGTGCTGAGCGAGCCAAGGTTTTAGATCTTAGATTTATGTATATTTGTGTTTATGCTTACCAGTCAATCTACTGGATTATGTTCTTTGCACAGTGCTTCTCGTAATCCCTTGGGAATATAGTGCAGCATTACTTTTGGCTAAGTTAATGATTACTCAGAAGATCATAAATTCAGATCAGATTGGTTTATGCTATCGTATGGAAGAAATTGCAGTTTAATTATGGCAGGAAGTACGATTGGTCTGAAGCCCGCTTTTTCTCATGCTATGCTTATGTTTAAAAGATAGTTCATTATCAATTAAGCAGGAAAACCATAAACTGAATTGCATAGAGCAGAAGCCTCTATAGTCCAAGAGTGAACCTAAATAACCCATTTAAAAAGATACAGTAGAGTTGGCTCAAATGGCCATTTTTTATGATAGGGAGAGGTAAATACTTTTAACAGACTTATCTTCATTCAATGAATCTTGACTGTTTATTATGATTCTGCATTGTTTGGGTCATGTTATCTTTCCTCGTCAATCATTATTCAAGAAAGAAGAAATAATGTTAGTTGCTTTGCCAGATTCCGTGTCTACTGCAGGACGTCCAGAGTCCAAACAGGCAAAGGCTGAGGTACTCCATCAGCACATAATGCGTTTTTTCATTCTTTTTGGCCATTGCAAACCCACGTTATTCTATTGACTTGCTAGGGGCGGAGCCTATGTAGTAGTTCACATTACCAAATTCGTTGTTTCCTACTTGAAAATTTTTCCCTACACTGAACCCATCAATGTTATTTCTAACTATCGCTCTTTGTTGCTTACTTATATTTCTGTTTATGTATGTTTCTCGTGTTAGGCTGATTATGATAGCCCTCGCTGCTACCCTGAGCCATCTGAGCTTCCCATGGATGAGTTTTCTGATTGCTTTGAATATTCAACACAGTGGAGTTCTCCTGTGTGTTCACCAATGCTCTGGGACACTCTAATATCGACTGAATATGCGTGGCAATTTGAGGACGTGGAATTTGTCCTCAAGCAAGGGACTGATTTTTGAACTTTATTTTTTTACTACTTGGCAGCCTGCTTGTTTATTGCATGAAGCAGCACTTGTACTGGACTCTTGTAACGCACTACTATGATTTTCTAGTCTAATATGCCAAATTTCATGCACTGCAATGGTGCCCACCATATTACTTCTTGGTTCACATATCTAGTGTTTTCTAGGGGGAAAAAAGAATCTTTGCAGTACTCAATTGTATTTACCAAAGAGAACGATCTCGGGGAGGGATGGTGCTTACTGGTTTTATGATCTTCATCAATCTTTTTCTCATTCCCTTTTCTCATGGGCCATGAGCAAGTTTTTTTTATTTGGCCATGGGAATTTTCTGCCAGTTGAATATCTCGAAATAACCTCATTCTCGGTCAGTAATCATGACATTTACGGCTAGCGTATCATCAGAAGCCAAATGGACTCGAGACTGTCTGAAAGATTCCAATCGCCTCGAATTCATTAACCCTGCTTAATTACTAGAATAGTTCATCTCGTTCTGTTGTGTCATGGATTTTATTGTTCCCTTTCGTAGTCATATACACGCGACTCTGAGAGAACAGTTTTTGTGCTTGACTGAAGACTTTAACATCTCAACGCGCTGTTTAAAGTTTTGCATTAACTAATCATATGATCTCCATACCAGCGGTGGCAGTTCTTACCATTATGCATGGATGGTTCTAAATTGTATCTAGGTTTCTTGCACTTCAATTTGACAGATAATATACTCACTCTTACGGCTTACCTTTGACTGCATGCGTGTTACCACATACAAACTATGAATATAATTTGTTGGAATCTTTTCCTTCTTTTCTGGGGAAACAAAGGAGAGTGATTTCCTGGAAATTTCTTCACTGGGTTTAGCAAAACAGTGTCGTCTCTCTGTTTACGAGGGAGGACTGTGTCGGAGGTTTCTTTACAGACTTTAGCAAAACAGGGCTGTCATAAGAAGTATGGTTCTGTCTCTGTTTATTGTCAGCTTATGAAACCTAGCAAGCATTGCCAATTATTTTATGGTGCATGTTTCTGTCATGAACTTTGTATTTTATTTGCAGGCCGGCCACTGGGTTGCTTGGCTCACCATTACTGTTGTATTGTTCTTGTTTTTTACTTCAACAACTGGACGGCCGCTCTGCTATTTAGTTCAAAACCAAGAACACCAACATGGTTTTTGGCACAATCATCTTCTCAGTTCTGTTATGTTTCATTGCAATTACATAGCCCAACAAATGATGGGCATTTTCATACTTACCCTACTTTTCTGTCTTCCACCCAAGTTTCCTTGTCTGTCTCAAGAGGATAGCTCCTCCTATGGCCTTTCTTATGGTGGAGGCAAGATCATGACACAACCAGTCACTGTTTCTCTTCTCTGGTTTGGTCCCCTGTGGCCAGAATCTGATAAAGCAATCATAAGAAACGCCATTAATTCTTTGACTTCCTCCAAATACTCGTCGGTTCAGAAGTACGTAGTGCCAACACTAGGAAACTGGTGGGATATAGTCAGGCAGTACAGAGATGAGTCCGGCTCTCCGGTTACAGACACGTTGAGTGTGGGCCCCGAATGCTCTTACATGGGCTTTTATCAGAACATGACACGAGAACGGGTGATCGAGATTGGACGGGCGGTTTTCAATGGCACTGCCATTGATGGGTCTAACGGGAGCTTGAGTTGCACTCATCCCTTCGAAGCGAGTGAGAACAGCATTTACCTTGCACTCTTCTCTGATCATGTGATCTTCGGTGAAGGAAATGATCCGGGAGAATTCACCATTCCATGCAGCGGTCATTTTCCAGTAAATATCTCTGCAAAAGAGGTGATTACTGTTGTCTGGACTAGGGCCCCACTAAGAGAAGAGGACCAGTGCTCAAAGCTCTTGAAAACAAGTACCTACCGAGGCGCACCCAATGGAAATGAGAAGGTGGACAGCATGGTCGGATACGCGCTGGCCAAAATAGCAGATCAAGTTACTAATGGAGATGGGAGAGGATGGACAAGCAGTGGTGGGAATGGGAACACGAACACGATAAGCAGTCTGTGCACATCTCAATATGAGGGAAGACACAATCCTCCTCTATATATTGATGCAGAGAGAAGTATCAGTTTTAATGCGGTTGGTCAAAATGGCCGAAGATATCTTCTTCAGTATCTTTGGGACCAGAACATCAGAAATTGCGCATTGAAACCAACAGGTAACATAAACAATACATGTGCAGAATTGTTGTGGAGGACAAGTAGACCTTTAACATAGAGTGTAGTGGTGATCATCATCTCTAACTCACATGTAAAAGATTCCATCCTGAACAAGCTCAAAAGAAGAAATGTCTAGCAGATATAAACTGATCCATACTACGAAACGTTCCAGTCATGTTCCACCATCTCTTCTCCTCCTCTTCGCATTGCCTCTTTTTTCTGTTAAGAAAAAGGTTTAGAAGGTAGGAGAACAAGTCATACAGCCGAAAAAAGATAGATGTTTAAAATTCCCCTTAATGAAACAGTTAACTCTCCATACTCCTGGTCTATTACTGGTTAGGTGGGAATTAGGATTCGATCCCACTATCGTATGTGATAAAACTTATTTCTTCCCAGCATGAGGTCTGACCGACCATAAGGATATTATTCCCATCACAACTTTTACCTCTTCGCCTTTACAGGGGAACTTCTAACTTGAAAGTTTCCTGATGCAGAAGCCTGTAGTGTTCATCCAGTCATCTTGAAACAGCTTAGAGGGTACCTGAGTACGGGAATTGCTGTTAATCACAGTGATGGTTTGCAGCCATACATGCCCAATCAGAATTGTCTTTGGGAAATTTGGTGGCCCAGTGCAAAGTTCATAAGTTTCCATTTTGAATATTTTGTGGTTGCAGCAGATAGTGATGATAATCTCAGTGTTTGCCCATCCGATGCCAGCAAGATGCAATGTAAAGTAGTTAACTCGCAAACTACCAATTCATTGAAGAATTTCCAGTTGATGGGCCCAAAAGCTTCCATCCAATTTATAAGTGGTGATTATGTCTCCTTCGATTCAAGAGGGTGGGAGCTCAGTTATATGGCAGGTAAAGCAGATACAATTCACCCTCTTTTCTTCTGATTTCACGTCTTTTCTCCCAGGAAAATGTACCTGAAATAATCCAAATTCTTCAGGACTTTGCACTGGGAAGGAAGATATTTACAACAGTTCTGGAATCATAGGGTATGGTTTCGTTGGAACTTCATCCTATGTACAAGGCATTAATTGCAGATGGGTCCTCCATGGAAAACCAGGAACTCGAGTATCATTGAACTTCACACGCATTAATGTCACTCAAGATTTGGATTTCATTGCCATTTTCAGTGACTCCACTCATCAGATTGCCAACTTCTCAGGATTTTATCCTGTCGCCGATCTCCCACATATTAACTTGACTGGTGAGGTCATAATAGCATTCACCACTCAGACAGAGGGAGGGGAAGGTTGGTCGGCAGAATACTATATTTCCTCGCCAGCTGAGCCTGGAAAACGACCATTGGTTTTTGTCATTGTCGCTATCTTGGTGACAGGAGCATTAAGCTTGTCCATCGCCATCGTTGCTCTTTTTCTGCATAAAAGAAAACAGAAGCATGCTAATGAGGGCCTCCTACTTGATGCAAAGAGGTTTATTAGGGAGGAAAATTGGATTGGTGAGGGGCCTTCTGCAGCAGTGTATAAAGCAGTTCTCACTGACGGTAGAATCTTGGCAATTAAAGTTTTCAAGGACCTGGCCTATTATTCAGAACTACAAGAAGAAATATTGCTCAAAACTTCTTCTCATCCATACATTATATCCTTGATTGGACATACCAGGCACAGGTTTCAGAGTCGATGTATGGTCTTTGAGTTCATGAATAGGGGATGTCTAAGCTATAACTTGATAGAAAAAGGAGAAACGATAGAGTGGGAGAAGAGGTTAATGATAGCAGTGCAGATATCCTTGGCAATCCAAATGCTGCACATGCACATGAATCCACCAGTATGTCATGGCAACATAACATCTGACAACATTTTACTTGATGAGTTCTGCAATGTAAAGCTGGGTGGTTTCAGTTCTGCTAAATATTTTGATGGAAGTGATGATGAAGAACAAGTGGTAATGACAGAAGACATGCGGAGTTTAGGGCTATTGATGGTAGAGCTTCTAAGAGGGGAGCCTCTGGAGAATAGAAATTTGAGGAGCTGTGAGGAGATAAATGAGCTTCTCGATGGCCAGGACTGCCTAGACAGAAGGTTGGGTACTCCCCCTGAAAATAGCAAGATAAGGGCTTTGGCAAAATTTGGTGAAGTTGCCAAATGGTGCATTAATAGTCATTCAAATGCTGAAGGAGACAAGAATAACCCCAAGATAGGTGACATTTTGTCAGGACTACAGCAGGTTAAGAAGCTGTTTCTAACTGTTTCAAGTTCAGAGGCAGAAAAATCTTAAAGCAGTGGAACAGAGAATGAAATATTCTTTTAGAATACATCCTTCCTTTATATTGATGCAAACAACTCTAAGATGTGAGAGGAGGAAAATTATGATTTTTTTTTAGAACAGGCTTCAGGAGCTATTGGAATATTCTTAAGCATTTTGTGAAATAGTATTTTCTCTTCTAATAGCCTGTTATTTTATCTTCAAGAGCAATTCTAAAGAGCTTGCCCACAAAATCAAATCCAGTTGACAACCAGTGTTTTCCACATGGTTAGAACTCATTCTAAGAAGAACTCACTGCTGAGCGAGTACCATTCAAGTTTTCTCACCTTTCTTTGCAACTTTGATTGTCCATGAGCAATTTACGGTAGAAGCTCTCGCGTTTAAGCGTGACAGTCTCCTAGAAAAAAAGCCACTTGTGATCCTCTCATGATAATAAGAATCTTATCCCTTCATTGTCCTATGTTGCAACATAACTTATCCATAATGCTGCTGTTGTTAATTGTCCTTCTGGAAACGCTGATATTAGCTTAACCAGAAGCAAAACTGTAAGCACTGCCAAGACACTCTCCTTAATGTAATTGTTCCACTATGTATCAAACAGTGACAAAAAGTTGAATACCCTCCTTCATCTACCACCAAGTTTTCCAGCAGGAAGAATGGGAGCAATTGTCCGCTATGTTTCTTCACAGTTCTGCACAGAAATATCTCATGGTGGAGCCAATTCATCCTTTTCCATTTGACTACCAAGAAGCATGAGACAGTCGTACACCTTTTCAGCCAGCGGGAATGACTTATCTTCCACAAAGAAAGAATGAATCCTCTGGTCAATCTCTATCCAGCTACATCCAGGATTCTTCTTCAATCCCAGTTCTTTCATTTTTGACCTCACCTCTCGTACTTTATCCCATCTCTTGGCAGAAGCATAAAAGTTTGATAACAGAACATAACTAAAGGATCCATCTGGATTGGTTTTAGCAACAGCATTAACAATTTCTTCTCCTAATTCCAGATCTTTGTGCAAACAGCATCCTGAGAATAGAGTGCTTAACAATTCAAAATTTCCAGAAACTTCAGGAGCTCTTTGCAGAACTCTGTAAGCCTCGTGTAATCTTCCAGCACGTCCAAGGAGATCTATCAGACAAGCATAATGTTGAATGCCAGGTTTAAAACGATGCACATTGATCATCTCGTCAAAATAGTAACAACCTTGATCGACCAGTCCACCATGGCTACAAGCTGATAATACTGCAAGGAAGGTGACCTGATCTGGCTCAATGTTGGATTGCCTCATTTCAGCAAAAAGATTCAGAGCTTCAAAAGCTTGACCATGGGACCCATAAGCAGTGATCATAGAAGTCCATGACATCAGATCCCTCTTTGGTAATTGATTGAAAACTTGAATAGCTTCATCCACAGCACCACATTTAGCATACATATCAAGAAGCGCTCCCATGACTATTTCATTTTTGCTAAACTTACTCTCCACTACAGAATTGTGGATCTCCTTACCTTTTTCTAAGCTTGCCAGCTGGGAACAAACTGACAGAATGCTAGTGAAAGTGATAGCATCTGGTGCAACACAAGCTGTTTTCATTTCATCAAACATGCAAAGAGCCTCAAAGTAATTGCCTACCTTCAGATATCCTGAAATCATAACGTTCCAAGAGATGATATTTGTCTTTTCCATATCCCTAAATACATTTTCTGCCAATGCAACCTTTCCACAATTAAAATATAAATCGATGAGTGAACAGGTGACAAAGATATCAGCCTCAATTTCACTTCTGATTATATAACCATGAATGAACCTTCCGTGTAGCAGGTGGGCTGACCTTGAACAAGCTGCAAGCACACTGCTTAAGGTAGTCAACGATGCTTTAACTCCTCCTTCATTCATCCTTTTAAAGAGTTCAATGCACAGTTCGCTATCACCCTTCAGACTAAATCCTGCAATCATTGCATTCCAGGCAACCACATTCTTCTGAGGAATTTGTTCGAATATCTCTTTAGCAATCTCTAAGCATCCGCATTTGCCATACATGTCGACAAGAGCAGAGTGGACAAAACCATCATGTCTAAATCGACTTTTGATCAACTCCTTGTGAATTTTCTTCCCTCTTTCTAGGTCTATAAGCCGAGCACACGAACTGATTGCAGTAGTCAGAGTCACTGAATTAGGCTCAAACCCAGCATCTTTCATCCTTCCGAAATATTCCAAAGCCTTCTCCGCTTGTCCGTCTTGATAATAACAAGAAATCACAGCATTCCAACTCGCCACATCTCTCTCTGGCATTTCATCGAACAGCCGGATCGCTTCTCGAAACATATTGCACTTCGCATACATGCTCACCGCAGAGCTTGCAACGACCACATCCAAAACAAACCCATTCTTCAACAATCCACCATGAATCATTTTGCCGTAACCAGCTCTTCCCAAACCGCCACACGCCTTCAAAACACTTGGGTACGTATAAACATCCGGCTCCACAAATGGGTCGGCCAACAACTCTTGAAAAAGCTCAAGGGCTTCAACGAACATGCAGTTCTTGGCGAAAGCAGCCATGAGGCAATTCCACACGGAGACCTCCGACGAAACCTCCGCTGTGCGAAACACGAGCCTCGCGGTCTGGCATGAATGGCAGGAGAAGTAAAAGTTTACGAGGTCTTTGCACAAGGCGGTGTCGTTACGAAGGCCCAGAGATATTATCTTCTGATGAATGACTTTGCCCCGAGCCAACGAAGTGCATGCTCTCAAGAGAGACGATAGTCTTCTGACCACCATTCCAAAGTGGTGATACGGAGAACACGAACAGCGTCGTAGGTTTGCATGAAAAATGGCGGTGTATGATGAGTTATCTCGAAGTAGAATAGAATCTCTCAGGCGCCCAGAGCTACAGCAACATTGTCGTTAGCATATTTGCTCTTTTCCAGTCCCTTTTTATTTTTATTTTTTTTGACAAAATTTTACGACAGATTGACCACCTGAAAAGGGCGAGAGTGATCAGCTCAAACTCGTGATCAACTTCACAGCAATACCGAAAGTGACTAGTTCGAATTCATCATCAAAATTCCCAAAGATCAACTCTTCTTCAGTAAATGGCAGCACGTACCTATACGTTTGTCTTCCCAAGATGAAATCGAGAGACCAATCAACAACGATCCCAACCTCAAAGTCTCTGAATCAGAGAATAAAACTGAACACATCGACGCCCTCAGGATTCGGGTTGTCGGGTTCGAAGACGCAAGCGAATTACACACGAGGCAGAACTAAAACTTATGAACCAGGAAACATCAATTTCTGCAGATATAATTGCTTTATGAATATACAAAGTAGCTGCTTTTCAATAAGAGCCAGCAACTAACAAGAATTTACAATTCTCAACCCTCAACCCCAAGGCAACTCACATTAGAGAGGGAAAAATTATAACTCTGCGACCCAGGTAAAGAAATCTAGGACAAATAATGCATCAGCAAAGGAAAACACAAACCAAAGCCCCCTCTAAATCTCGCCTCTACACGTGCCCGGTTATGAATGGCACGCTATTTACAATAAGAGAGCCAATTCGTGCCAACAAATTTGACCTAAATGCAGCTAAACTCCGGGGAAAAGACCATCTCATTTACATGTGACCAATGGATATCTGTGTCTCAGTAAGCCTAGTCCTCACTTCCAGCACCAATGCTAGATCTGTCGACAGTGCGCACATTGTACTGTTCATGTACCCTTGCCCGGTTCTCTGCCCACCATTGCTCTGCTTGTTGCTCACTAAACCGCCTGCGACTGCATACAAATATAACAGTTCAGTCCTTGAACATCATGAAGGGCGGATTACAAAGAAGATGATAATAAATCTATAATAATATGAGCAGACAACAGGGATAAAGAACTAGTAGGCTACACTCTTTAACAAGAATAAACCCTAGTTCATAAAGTGGCCAGACGCCTTATTTAAGATGGTTCCATCCTATGAGCTGGAACTTGAAGTCCAAAGAACCAAAGAATTATCTTATGTTCTGAACGAAGCTCAAAAGCAGATTTAAGCTGACTGCACAACTAGGATGCCCGGATTAAAACGTACGCAGACTCGATGGCATTTTCCTATACTTAAGGGATGAAAAGGTACCTGAAGCGAACTCGCTTTAGATCTTTGGCACCTCCTGGCAGGGAGGTAAAGGTAATATACACACCAGGCTCATCTTGCTCCACCCATTCACTATCAGAACGAGATTCACTTTCTCTACCTCTAATGCCGTTTCTACTGACTGCTTCTGAATTCACTTGTCTGCTATGACTTGAACTGTGATTACTTGTGGTGCTCAATCCATTAGGAAGGATACTGGTGTTTGATATGTTTAAATCTGGCTCTTGAGATGTGATCTGACCATTCAACCGGTCCATAGAAGTATGGTAAGTGTCATCAGAAGCAGGGGGCGAGACCAACAAAGTAGAACAGGGGGATCTAACGTTTCGGGCAGTCCCCACTGGCAGCCTTTCAGCCATGTCTTTCAACTGTTCAAAATGTAAGAAACAATGAAAATATAAGTAGGGAACTCTTAATCAAAATTCCTGAGAGACAATTACACTAAGGGCGAAAACACATGGCCAAAGCTGAAGAGCAATGGATAACTAACTACTAATAAGACCGATGCACATAAACTCCATCCAAATGTCCGCAGTCTGTTTGAGGCAATACTAGTCACTGTAAGCTACTCATTGGAACTTATCTAGAGAATAGAAGAGCTGGCGATAAAAAACAAAAGCCAAGGGAGACTAGGTATTAATAAGTACCATTGCAAAAACCTAACATCTAATAGCCAAGCTCATGTATTTGCAGATTTAAAAGAATACGCATTGAAAGCGCATTCAACCTACTGTTTCATGTTTCAAAACTGGGCAGCCATAAAGCTGAAGAAGAAACATTAAGTAGACCTCCAGCATGATGACATGGAATGTCTGACAGGTGCTGAACCTCTTATTGGAATATAAACAGCAGTCGAAAACATCACTACGATGGTAAAAAGTTGGCATTTTAACCAATTAGGCAGAAGATTGCTTTATCATTTCATTAAAGCAGATAACATAAAAAAGTACTTAAATTTGACACCTCATTCAATTATGACAGAATACAGACAGATATGGAAGGCAACAAATAACCAATGCAGCTGTGAAGCTGACTTCTTCAGTAATGCAAGATGCTGATATCTTGAACTCCATCATCATCCAGAGTGTACCTTATCGAGATCAATATCCTAGCAATAGCTATGCATATAGACAACTACACCCAAATAACTGCCAACTTACTTGGGCAGTGAGTGACTTGATCACTTCTTTTGCTGCTTTGCATTTTGCAGTCTCGTCCGCAGCAAAGGCTGTTGCATCCTTCAGCTGTTTAGTTATCCTTTCCAGCTCAACCTCCTGAAGTTGGGTCTTGCGGGTAAGATTTTCCACCTACAAGGTAAAATTTGTCTTAGCTTAATGCTAGAAGACAATACTGATAAACTTACCCTTCATGGACCACAACATAGGCATTAGCAGCATTTCCTCAAAATGACTAACAATAAGGATCAGGATCTTCATTAATTTAACCTCTTGAGAAGCCGCCTGCCATCTCTTTTCGAGGATCAGATGGTTCTAGCATCCACATTGCTAAAAAAGTAACTGATATTAACTACCCGTCCAATTCGTAGATACATCATTGAGGCAGAAACTTCCAATTCGTAGATACATCATTGAGAAAGAAACTAACTTGTCTCATCCTTTGGATCTCTCCCATATTATGTGGCAGCCTCTCAAGTGGATATAATGAAGATGTCAATATATTTCCCACATTTGGGGCACACTGAAGTTACTGAGGATCCATTAGTTGCCCAGAATTTCATTTAGATTTCTAATTGGCATTTGAGTTTTAATGTTTAACATCGAAGATTTCATGTCAGTTTACCCCATCCATCTGGCACCATTAGGAACATTTGACAAAAAACCGTACTATCTGTGTCTCACACAACTATTGATTAATTAAAGGACAAACTATTTTGCTCAAAGTACCTTCAAGTACATTTATTTGCATTTTAGTATGTTTCTATACAGTTATTGGTTGATGCCATGAGAAATGGGGAATAAGGATCAAATGAAGTATATGAAGTATTCTAGAGCTCATTTATGACACAGTAAGCTCAAAAAACCCATCTTTTTAATTCAAATACAGATATTTATAATAATTACAACCAGATAGTGGAGGAGAATAGACTGGTAAACATGGAAAATGTGCATGCTGTAAATGAACCACGTGTTCATGTAATCTTTTTCTTCATGCCTACTGTATTAGAATAAGTCCAATAGTTTTGTCACAGTTCACTTCTTCCACAATGACAAACAAAAGGAATCCTCTCTGATTTTATGAAATTCTGAGGCACTGCAGTGGCCTTGGCTTCAATGAAAAGCACCTGAATAGCATTCAAGTAAAACCTATTTCTCGTTTTTGCGTTTTGAACCTGGCTTGAGGCAGTAACAAGCGCTGAGGTGTGTACATTTCAATTTATTTGAATGAAAATATTCTCATTCAGGGAGGACTGAGATAGTTTTATTAAATTGTAGTGGAATCCACTGAGCAAAATTAAGAAAAATCTCAAAACTCAAGCTAAAATGCATTACCTTTTGAGAAAATTGAGACTATGGAATAAATAAAGAGCAAACAATGTATTTGCATTTTTGTTCAACTTAGATAAATTTTAAAACACAAGACAGTCTGTATTTAAAATTAAGAATGGATGGCAATCTGAAATCATCACAGACCTATTGATGGCCAATAATACCACAAGTTCGGCCCTTCTAAAATCAAGCAAAAAATTTTCCTTTCAAATCTGTAAGTAAACAATTAGACAATATACCTGCGCTCTGAGTTTAACCACTTCTTGGCAGAGACTATCATTTGTCCTTTTGGCATCATCTACAACAATCTTTGGGGAGGTAAGTCCTCCAAGGGTTGGGGTTGGTGTTGTGGACCGAGGTGGGCTGGGTCGTCTTGAAATTGGAGAGGTTGCCCGCGACACTATCCTTGATCCAGGAACAGAAGCAGAGAAGAATTTCTTGGATGAACCAAATACTGGATTAAATGATTTTGAGATATTAAGTGCACCCCACTGGGAACCATTGCTAGGCACAGGCGAGACACGACTACTGTTAAACTCTAGCCTTTTATTTCTCTTGGATGTTCGGCTTTCAACAGGCTTTAAGTAATCCATTGACGACAATCTAGCAAGTTGTGAGCGAGATTTCGAATCAAATTTCTCGTCTTTATCGGTTATCTCATTCGGTTGCTGACTTGCAACGCCTCTTCTACTGACAGAAGAATGAGATGAAGTATCATTCTCAATGGTCTTCCTCAGTTTGGTATAACAACCATCACAGACACGATAAGGTTTGTTAGGATTCGGTGCCATAGAAGCCTTCATGGACTTCTTACTGCTGCATGAATGGCAGAAAACAAGTCCGCAGTTATAGCAATTATGACGTTTCCTTTTGAAATTGAATGGCAGGCGACAACCCGAACACATTGACTGGTCAATGCCAGAGATCCATTTGTGAAGGCAAATAGCAGCCGTAAAAGTAGTCCCACAAGCTATGCTTTTCACTTGCTTGTCTTTAAGCACCTCAACTAATGTAGGAGAATTTCTATCATCCGTATCCCCATGGCCTAGTCGACCATTAGCTCCTTTACCCCATGTGTAGACTTCGGTTCTTGAAGTCAACACAGCAACATGATAAGCGCCACATGCTATCTCCTCCACAAAACTCTTGGAGAGTTTACCTTCAACACGGGTTGGGAGCTTTCCATCAGCATGAGGATTTCCTAATTGACCATAGACAGGACTGCCCATGGTGTAGACGTGACCTGAGGTTGTGAGTGCAACGGTTAGGCTATGTCCACAAGCAACTTGACAAAAGTTGGGTTCAACAAGAGCAACACAAGTAGGCACAAGCTTTGCTTCTTTGTCACCATGTCCAAGTCGCCCTTTATCTCCATCTCCCCAAGTAAACAGCTTTCCCAATGAGCAGTTGCTGGAACTGGAATTACCAGCCATGACTTCCACTACTGCAGCTGTATGCCAAACACCACAAGCAGCTCGAACAGTGCGAAGTCCTTTAAGGGACTCCACTTCCTTTGGTATTGATACACTTTTTTGATCTCCATGGCCTAGAACACCGAAGGTGCCATCACCAAAAGTAAATAATTGGCCAGCAGAAGTGACAACTGCAGTGTGCCAAAGTCCACAAGAGATTGATGAGACATGTATACCTTCCAAGGGTCCATTCACTCTTCTCGGTACCCAGTGGCTCACCTCATTTCCATGCCCAAGAAGACCAAAATTATAAGCTCCATCACCCCAGGTGTATAGATCACCAGAAAGAGTCACAGCGCATGTATGATACTCACCGCATGCTACCAGCTCAATATTTGTATTGCTGAGAGCATCAATTAGCTTTGGATGCAAAACATCAGAATCTACGCCATGCCCAAGTCTCCCACCCCATTCCTCCCCCCAGGAGAAGATCTCACCTTGCTTGGTCACTAAAGCAGCATGTCTTCCACCGCAAGCAATATTCTGAACATCAAGTACTACGGCAGACTCTAAGGCCTTTGGAAGCAAGGAATCCATTTTCACTCCAACATTACTTCCCATTCTCTGAAGCCCACCACCAAGAACTCCATCACCTGTGCCTTCCCCCCAAATAAAAACATCCCCCATGGCATCACCTTCATCATGACCAGATCCTTGACTCGAAGAACTTACAGCACTTGACAAACTAACTCTGAAAGCTTCCACATTCAGTGGCCTCATCTGACCATGTATGCTATCCGAGCCCCCTGATGACAAAGAATGAACAGAACCACTCGCTGAATCTGAGGGAAAGAAACTCTTAGGAGGAACTGCATACAGTATCACATCAGAAAATGCCTTATCCAGACCATTCTTAGGAGGACTTCCAAATGGACTTTGGAGTCGAAGGTGATCACCACTATCCTGAATCATTGAAAGTCTATCAATATGGAAATTTCAAATTAGGATGAGACAAGAATTGTGCACAACAGCACCGCATAGATATACCTTCTGCATACTATCATTACTCCCAAATGGAGAATTCAGAGGAGAACTTCTTGTATACGTTCTAGGACTAGTTGCTTCAGATGGAATTCCGTCACTTCTTGATTCTGTTCTAACTTTCCTATGACGGCATCGAGAAATTAATGCTTTCAAGCCACTGAACCATGCCTCCGCTTCATCTTTATCCTTGCAAATCTTATTCCAAATTTGACATAACAGGTTCTATTAGATATCCAAAAACAGATGCAGCTAATATGATCTGGAAGGAATGCATTCATGAAGTAGCCCTTACCAGATCCAATGACCTGTCACTGTAAATTAGCGAAAATGACTGATACTCCTTCTCTGGTCGAGGATACCTTTGAAAGATCGCCTGTAAAAACAGAAATAACTATCTTTAACGAAGAGGAAGAAAAGAAACCTAAAGGTACAGGGGTCAAGAACAGATTTGAACAATGTAAGTTCTGACAACAACATAGCATTGTGACCAGCAATAATAGTTGAAAAAGAAGAATTCTGAGAGCTAAAGATTTAGGACATGCAAAATTACCTTTAATGAATGTCAGAAAGATGTATTCAGCAAAATTAGTTAAGAGTCAGAAGAAGCAACATTTAACACGTAAACTAATACAAGCTAGAAAGCAAAGGCCCATAATTGACAGCAGGTGACATCAATTGCCATCTCTTGTTGATATACTTCTTTAGGATACTCTTGTTGATATATTTCTTTAGGATACAATTCAGTCATAAACAATACACCATAATGATGCACAATTTCACTGAACAAGGCCTTCAATACCCATTCAAGGGCCATGGCTAAAGCTTCCCTAGTCATGACAGATACAAGAGATGTGATGCAAAGTATATACCATGAATTGAATTTTCAGCAATGTGCTGGTATTTATATCAACAAGAAAACACCAATCTAAAATTTTCTTTTTCAACTAACTCACGTAACCACTACCTAGAGGATTTCTGTGGCTCTCATGAAAAATTTCTGACAATTATCTGATTCCAATCCTAATAGAACTAAGCACACGCCAAATTGGCAACATCCACCCATTAATTGACTCTCCGAGACATCAAGCCTGACATTGATCTTTACAAGTTTGCAGCTCATGTTGATTGGATGTTGAACCTTAATCCTGGATGGATCTTAAAATCCACATAGTTTACCACTGCCATGTATTCAATGTGGTCATATGTATCCCTTACTCAAGTGAAGAGCTAACATTGCAAAATGCAGTATAAACCAAATAGTAGACGTGGGAAACAATTGCGACTGGTTACTCTAAATAAGCATCATAACTCATAAGCAATAAAGAGTTTGAAACAGATAATAGTTTGTCAATGTATCGGTCTTTGCATTGAAGTGAATGTTACTTTTAACACAGTTTAGCAGAAAAACATTTTAAGTTGGACATATACCGGGAACTAGAAACATTTACATCACTATCTATTCCACCATAGGGGGACTGCCATATGAGTCCCTAAAATCACAGTTCAGAGGTTGCTTTTTCTCAGAATGAGAAACTTACAGTCCGCTGGCCTGATATTATTCTGTCAACATGGCTTAACTTCAGGTGTTTCTCCTCTTTTCCAGAGTACCATATCAACACGGACTCGTCCTGAAAGCAACAATATAATTCAACCACTTCTTGAAAAGGATAGACTCGCAGATTGGTTCAGTTTATTTTACACTATGCCAAGGAACACACTCACAGTGTACAAGCAACCTAGCAAGTAGACAGCAACGATTGTGATATAGATGCTCATACTATCATTTATGAGATGTGCTGTCATCTAAAAAAAGAAATGGCTTTAACATGGATCTCTAATAAGGATTTAACAGTGTAGAACAGTGCACCAAGACTTCCCCAGGAAAGTATCTATCTACACCTTCAATAATAACAGCCCACCCAACCCAACACTTCAATCTGGCCGGCCATGGTTGGATGGCGAAAAGGAATGCTGCTACTCCTTCAAATCTGGAAATTATCCCTCACTCAGCCCCTTCAAACCTTTTATTTAAACGCTGGTAGAGATGCTCCCACCCAAAAGGAAATAACACAAAAAAAAAAGAGCATGGGCACTAATTGGAAGCAGCACATGGTCTCTGCCAATAAGACAAATGATGGAAAAGCAATGAACCTAAGCACGATAACACACTCCAAGGGCACCATTGTATGTTGTATGAACAAGACTTACATTAGAGAGTCGGAAGGGGCAGAACTTGGGCCTTCCTCTCCTTCCATATTTAAGCAAGTAAGCGCCTTTTTTCAGTGCGGTTATTGCCTATTATAAAGATCCAGCAACAGTCCATTCAGCACATTTGCAGGCCAAGATGAAATAACCAAGCAAAAGCAAGCACACAACATGGAAATCCAAAGCAGGGAGAAGAAAATTACATAAGTTCAAGGTAAGTGAACAGGATACAGAGAGCCAACATTTGTTTAATATTGAGTAATAAAAATCATCAAGAAGCCTACAGACAATTGCCACTATATGATATTGGACAACATGAAATTAGTGATGATGTGGTTACGGAAAATAATCACTGAAAGACATTAATTTTCCCCATTGGAAATAATCTAGATTTACATCAACTGTGTAAACTTCAACCTACTAACAGGCAAAGTAGATTACAGGATGAGTAATATGCTCGCAAGTAAAAGAAATTTTTGCATTTGACTAGTTTATTCCTCAAGTATTGTATTTCATAACATGAAGAGATTTAAAAATTGAAAAAAGCATAGCTATATGTGCCAGAAAATAAAAGAGGCTAAAGATGATCAATAGATTTAAACAGAAAGAAAGAACCTAGAGACCAGGTAAAAGAACATATAGAATGTCTCACAATTAAAAGAACCAGCTTAGTCTCAACAACTTCACCTCTTTCTATGCCAAAGCTGCTTGTTTACCAAGAAAGGTCATAATGAGAAAAGTTAAAAAAAAAAAAAAAACAGGATTCTCAAGACTGAATTTAGTTCCTTGATCTGAGAAATTTAACGTTGTTCATTACTAGAATTCAAATCCTTAATCTCGCATTTCCATGCAATGCTTAGCAGCACGATCCAGTCCATCATAACATAAGTTAAAGAGGGTAGCAATATTGCCTTAAAGGTGAAATGATAGAGAAGCAAGAGTTTTAACATTCAACTAAACCTGTTCATTGTCACAGGATTACAGAGTTGACCACACTTGTATAGCAGTTGCAATAAGAGTATGCAGATCTTATTTTTATAGATTTTCACCATGTTCTTGTGCATACACAAAGGCTCCATCTGTGGCCATGCCATTTAATTACTGCATTAAGATTTGATAAAGCGGCCAGTGGTTGCTCTAGTTATTCTAAATCAAACAATTACCGTAAGCAACGTAGCACCTCACAGCCTAAGAGCACAAGAAACACAATCTATCGACTGGCGCATTCTACAAGCCCACTACAAGCACCACATCTTCAGACATTAAACCCGTCTACAGTTCACATACGTACAGCTCCCGAGCTCGAAAATCAAACACGGTAGAAACGAATCGTAGACAAATTACCTGCTCGACATCCCTCTCGATTGGCCCAGCCCTGCTAAGATCGGAAGCCATCCTATCGGTTCTCGACATCCCGCGAAACCCCAACCACCCCACGAATCGCGGAATCTACCTCACCGCCACTGAGCCCCCACTCAGCACCCCCCACGAACCCCATATAAACCCCAACCTCATGAAGTCAAAACAGCTCCGAATCCACAGCAAAATCGTCAAATCGAGCTCCACCGCAGCCCCCGGGCCGGCCCGCGATTCCCTCGCTCGCGGGTCTCCCCCGAATCGAAGTCAAACGGTGGCGCGCCGCAGCTCGTGGACTGGAGAGAGGGGCGGCAGAAGACGCCCGTCTGAAGTAGAAGCTAACGAGGCGATTGTGGGCGCAAGCAAGCAAAGAATCAACTGAGGGAGCTCGGGTCTTGATTCTGACGAAGCGAGAAAATGGGCGAGCTCGAGCAGTCTTCTCGAAAAGAGAGGAGAGAGATTCGGAGAGAAAATGGGGGATGAGAGAGAAAGATTAGGATCCGGATCATCAGCTGCAGGGAGAGGGAGAGAGAGAGAGAGAGAGAGAATAAAAATGCCTGCTTTGAGACTTTCTTTATCTGGCTGAGAGTCGAGAGTGAGAGAGAGAGAGAGAGAGAGTGAGAGAGAAGTGAAAGCGAAAAAAAGGGATTTGGACTAATTAGTGGAAAAAGCGATGACATGTGGTACAAAAGCCCCACCGATCTTTTCTTTTCTTTTCTTTTAACTACTTTTCTATTTTATACTTAATCCCAAGCTCTGACACTTGGAAATTTCGTTAAACAAGTTACAACTGTTTCTGATTATCTTTGATTATTATAATTACTGAAAGCAAACATCGTCCTTTGGTTAGACATGCTTGTGCGGCACATGGCGGATTGAGACGGCTCGCCTTCCCCACTGTTTGTCTTCGATTATCCATCGCATCTTCCCCTCACTTGATCAGCAGCAGCGACACGACTTGCTCAATAAAATTGGGTACGATGCTTTTTACGACCCAACATGTGTCTCTTAATAATCCGGTGAGTTTGTCACGAGGGTATTCATCTCCGGGATTGACTTGTCCATGTTTTTGGTATCTCGTCCGCACATAAAGCAACCCATAAATAGAAATCCTAAGAATGATAAATATGATGGAATTTAACGATAGTTTCGGGGCAAATTTGTGGAAAAACACAGTACCGTCGGATGCGGTGAACCCATCCAGGATTCGCCAAGGAAAAGAGGGATGGGGATTGAAACCCACGCGAAAAGGGTGTCGAGGGTCGAGTCACATTCATTGATCCATGCAGGTAGATGTACCTGAACAGGGAAGGGGGGGCACTCGAGTCTTTCCAACCCATCATTGACGAGGACCGAACAACATATGGAAGAGAGGAGAGGAGGGGCGTGGTGCCCTTTTGAGAAAAGCCTGTGAAAATGGCCACAAAGTCAGAAGTTGGGGTCCCCCCCCATTTGGCTCGAGCCGGTCCTACTCTGGTTGTGTCTCCCTTTTGTGGGATGATGTGCCCTTTTTATCAATAAGGGCCTCACCACCACCCCCACGAGTCACGCCCATAAGAAAAGGAGGAAAAGATAGGAGAGGATTCAAAAATCGCGGCCTAACCCTTCCTGTCCTGCTCACGTTAACTGTCTATTCCCCTCAAATCCACTTCTCCTAGTCCTGTCCCTGTCCCTGTCAAATTATGAGAACCGAGCATGTCATTTGTGAAGCGACGTGCCATTGCTTCTTTAGTACTCTCGCTTCGCTACCTTCCTTGAAGAATTTTACGGTTGGCATGGCTCATGGAGGACCCATGTGGTTGATCCCACCTGGGCTGTTTTGTGGTTAACATGGTCAGGACGGACACAGCTTATGCGCTACCGCACATGACGGTGCTTCGCTCATTCCAGTCTCAATCGGTCTGTCCAAGGTTAACTCAAGAGCAACGATTAAGGGCGGTACGAGTAACTCCGTAGTTCCAAAGATGCCGTGGGCCTATCTATTCTTTCGAGACAATTGGCATTGCAGTGTGTTATTTTGAAAGTATGGTCATTCCAGTGAGGAAGAATGCTTCAACGGAGCGAGAAACCATCTTTCGCTGCATAATAATGTGTTAAAGACGCAGGGATATTACACTGTGCCTGGCAACAACAAAAGGATAAACAGCAAGTGGACAGAGCACAAAAACCTTGATGAACCCTGTACATAAAAATCACATTAACTTGCCAAAACTCTGCACTCTGCTCATGCCGTCTTGGGCATCGCCTGAATCATAACTGCTAGGAGACATGAAAACAGAAAGCCAAACGATCTATCCACATCAAAGCTACACAGCTGTTAAATCATGAATGTGACGGATCGATGTGGCAAACTCATAAGGTTGAAGCTGCATTGGCAGGAACATTTCATTGCAAATTCAGGTCAGTGCTTTGGCCTCCTTCGTCACAATGAGCTTATAGTCACAGCGTTGCCATAACGGACCAGTCAGTCAGCACACCAAGTTAAACTATCATGTCAGGTTTAAAATTGCTCTACAACTTACAGCTTCAGGCTAACAAGATTTACAATCAAGCTTCAATCCTCCTCCTAAATGAAGCAGCTGAACTTCTGAAAAATGCTAAGCTAAAAAAAGTAGCCTAAGGCCCACAAAACATACATAGCAAAACATTGATAAGGCTTCATTGACAAAACAATAAGCTGGCCTTTGTGGCTAATATGGACATTATCTTTCCAACTATACATCCCCCATCTACATCTTTGTTAGTACATGGGGCTTGATAATCGTTGTTTCTTCCCGAGGAAAAAATCAATCGATTGCTATGCCTTCTATCACCCATCAACTGTCGGATTCCTACCCCAGCGAAGAGCTTGTGTCTGCAGCTTCGTCATCACTCAAGCTAGATGGCATCTGTGCAGCAGAACTGCATTCCACACAATGCAATAAGAAAACAGAAGCAACCAGATTCCATGAATACTTAAAGTCTTGTCGATAAAGGTAAAGCAGAAATTTGGAAGAAAGTTAAAGGAAAAAAACAAAAAGAGGAAAATTCTCAAACAGCCTAATATCGGCCCTGAAAGCAGTAGCTACCACAATTCAGTGTTATACCATTCGTAGGCTTTACTATAATCCCCTGCTACAGCCAAGAGGTAGGCCGATTGTGATTGTTCTCCTATAATTGAGTGTTATACCATATGATAAACTTGATCACTACAATAATACACGTCCTCATATTGGCAACGAACAACTTATTCCTTAAGTCCCAATCATGATTGCTCTCCTATAACTGATTCAGGATTCTCTTAGATCTAAACAATAGGCAGATCTTATTGACTGAATCCTGATATCAGCTATAGTTTTTATCAGAGAGCATTATAGGCATTTCATCAAAAAGCAAGCCATGACACAGTCATCACTTCTCCAATTACAGCACTACACTGCCAAGAGAACTTGATGGAACAGTTCCCAATAAAAGCGAGAACAAAGGAAAGCTCCTTCCATACTCAAAAGCGAAATTTCATAATGACCAACGTAACAGATGATAAGATTATCCATCTTCATATGCACAATAACCCTCATCATTAGTTGGTCTAGATCAATCAACACATAAGAATCGTGGCCATTCAGGTGAATTCTCACATTACAGCAGGTTAACTGATTTCCAAGAAAGAAATCTCCCACCACAAGTCTCACATTTCTGTCATTTCACTCCATCAAATTGTTTTTGGTAAAAGTTAAACAGTCGTTCTTATGGCATCTACGAACATTGCTACAGTTATGTGTTGTTGATCAGCAACAATAGTTAGCTTAAAGATGCAGGGTTAAGCCAAGCACTTAAGCATGCAAATAAGCAACTAAATTATGGTACTCCCGTGCATGTGGAAAAGGACTCAGTCTCACTTGCATAGCTAAAAAATGAAGAATACTGACCCTTTCATCTGATTCTTCCATGGAGGCATGACTACTGATGTTTTTGTCTCAAAATCTTGCTGCAAAAACTTAGTTCTGACCCGCTTTGCAGACTTGATAATAAACAGCAAATAAAGGAGTTAATGGTTGAATAACATGGAATTCTCTTTAAGAGTGTGTGCTATGACATATACACAACAAGCATGTGGGTGGATGTAGTTGCAAAAAACTGAAGAATGCAAACTTACTGGCATTTCCTTAGGTGGCCGCATCTTCTCTCTGAGCGGTTCGACGTATGCTGCAGTTGTCTCCCGCTCTCGATAGCGTTTCTCCTCCTGTATGAATGCATGTTAAATACAAATTCAGTATCAATTGAAGACTATCCAAGATATAAGTACCATAGAAAGGATTAGACCTTCGAGATCCTTCTAGAAGGCCCTCCCTCCCCCACTTTGAAAGATTCACTGTGCTGAAGCACAAGATTAGAAGGTCTTGGTCTCACAATCTCACTGTTTTGGACAAATTCTGTGTGGATAGCATCATAGTCGTTCAACCGGGACCCCCTTTTTCTGCTAGTAATTTTTGCGCTGGTGGTGTACAGATCATCAGATGCGTAATCAGATCTCATCCCTTCTGCAGCATGCTTTGATGTTAAACCACTTCTCCTTCCATTATTATAAGCATAAGCATCACCTGTAGGATACTCTTGCGTACGTACTGAAGACTTCCAGCCAACAAGATCACCTATTTGACTGCTAGGAGTGTATCTTTCTTTAAATTCGTTATGTGGCCGATAGTCACTGTACTCAAGCCTATCTACAGTGCTGAAATCTTCCCCTTCTTCATCATAAGCTTTCTGAGAACTGAACTTCAAATTATATTCTTCATGCTGCTGCAGGACAAAATAATTGAAAGCATAAGAAACAATGTACACATCAAAAGAAACATATCATTAACATGTTAATTTTTTTTTGTTAGATCCATTGACTCAATTAACGAAAGAATGTAAAGAAGTACTTCCAGTTGCTTCCTTAAGAATGAGCAAAGGTCTTTGCTTGTAGAGAAGGACGCTCACAAGTATCTGCAGTGGTATTTGGAGCTCCAATTGGAGCTAATATCACAATAGAGGAAGGGAAATATCCAGTTCATTTACCACATGGAATTCACAGAAAATGGTTTGAACTCGAATTAGATCTATTCAGCATGGTTTTGTAGATAAACTAGGAATCACTTTATGGCCAGACACCCCTACGAGGTAAGCATCCTGTCTAGAGCTCCAAAAGGCCGTTTCTCCCCATATTTGAGGCAATAAATTGAATGTGGAGGTCCTGGTGGCAATCGTACAGATGGTTTGCACCAGTGAAAAGTAGCTTTGCATAAAAGCAGAGTTTGGAACCAATCCATAAATTCCATTAAGTTTATCTGGACAAAAGGCGCATCATAAAATATCTAAATATCAGTGTCAAAAAATGATGAAGTACAAAATACAATCAGGATGGATTCCACCTTCCAAAATTAATATAAGTGCCTTTGGTCCCCCATAAATTCAAAAATGGCACATCATAGGGAAGTCCCTCGATGATGTCTACAGATCTCACCCACACATTGCTGACACACCAAAATGTCAGCAACATGCCAGGGTGGCTCAAGTTACTTTTCTAAGCAGGAAGAGAATAATGACAGGAAAATAATCACCCCAGAGCCCACAGGGTAGAAGTTCTTGACAGCTGATATCAGTTTTGTCCAGAAAAAAGATGGCCAAGTCATGAATCTTAGTCTTTTGGGACGAAAAGGGAAAAGAAAAATAGAAAAAAGAGTATGTAAGCCATCTCAGCATCCATAAATATTTAGCTGGGTCAGACAATAATTGACTAGGGGTGAAGCGTTGATGTAGAAAATAGCATGTCCCTCCAGTATATGTTACTAGTCAACAATCTATCCCAAAACAACCTTCATTTTTCGAGTGGACGATATTTTAGCTCCCTCCAACCCCCCAGAAGAGAAAAAAACTTGTCCAACAGAATACAGGAATCAAAAGAGAAGGATAAAGAGGAGTTTCAAATCCAGTGGTCCAAATGAGGAGATGCATAATCAGCTTCAACGTTTCAATTTGCTTCAGATGCATATACATGGCATGACTCAAAGTTGTAATGGTAATCCTCGACTAATGTAGTCTGAGATATCATGTTTTGGTCTATGTTACTGATTAATCGCATCCGTGACTGTTAATCTTAAATGACAATGAGCTTTTTTCTTACTGAACTTCCTAAAAAAGAAAATATTAGAAATCCCTGGGGCACTTAATAAACCTCGTTAAATATGCAGTCGAATTCAAACTTTTCAATATTCAAGGTGCCTCAAAACCTGTTTTTCAATATTTTTTATTGAACTTAACTATCGTCCTAAGGGCACTTGCTGACAAGAACTTAAAAAGATCTTGAGGAAATGCCACTTACATTGTTCGGACTGGGTTGCTTCTGGATGCCATAGATTTCTGGAGATTGGGGCAGAGTAGGATCCTCCACATAGCGTGGTCCTGCCAAAAATTTTGAGAGGATGTCAGATAAGTTACATTATTCTCACATCTGAAATTGTCACATAACAACGCAGTTTGTGTTGGTCCATTGTATTGACAGTTTGGAAATGCTTAGTGGTTGCAAAATTTATTTGTTCCTGGTTTCTAAAAGCAATATATTAAGCTCGTCGCTATCTTGATGTAAAATAAGCCAACAAACTGCTGTCTTTTGCATGTATTGTGCATATCATGCAAATCAAGCGAGTAAAATGAATCACAGTGAGTGGAGAAAGATACAGTCAGAAATGATGTTGAACAATCACCGGGCTCTTAGCAACAAGGTCAGTTAGGACTCCCTGAAATTCCATCGCTGCATAGAAGAGAAAAGTCTTACCATAGGTTGATTCTCCAAGTGGTGACTCGAATGCACCAGGAGGAAGAGGGTCAAACTCAATTCCAAGTAGGGGACCATCCTCCCGGTAATGCCTACCCAATTGCCTTTTAACGGCAGTAATGGCAGCATTTTCTATTTCACCTTTCACCTTTAAATATCCAGATGGCCTATATCTCATGTCATTGGCACTCTTGCGATTGAAGGAAGAGACCCCTTCATGTTTAGTCGCAGGTCTACAATTCTCATATTTATCTGCGCCTTGAGAATTAAATCCATCTTGTAACGCTGAACTACTTCCTGAGGACGTATCTTCCAGTGGAGCAAGATCACCTGCGTAGCGACTCTTAGGCTCAAAGGTAAGATCTGCGGAAGGAGAATTTTGGCCATAGAGCCTTCGGCTTTCAACCTCCCTAGGATCAAAAAGTCTGCGATCCCCTTGCTTGGTGCTGCCACAAGAATCTTGCCTGAGTCCACTTCCACGATCTTGGACAACTCCACTCGAACGATCCTGCCGTCCATCAGCATATACCTCGTCCCTCAACAACCTTTTATCCTTCAATCTTCTGTGGCAAAACCAACCGGATATTTGTTTTTCTGTCAAGCCAATCTGCTCTGCAAGCTGTGATTTCATTTCTTCTGTGGGATATTTGTGTTCTGGAAGGAAATAAATATTTTTTTTGCTCAAAGTCAATGGAAAAGAACCGCATATAAAATAGATGCTAGATTCAATATCATCGCACCATTATAAAAGTTCTCTAAAGCCGTAAGCTGAGTAGGTGTCTTGAAGCGTCTTCTGTTCTTCTCGGAAGATGCCTTGTCCTCAGCAGAATGTGCTTCGCTTGACTCTATAAAGCAAGAGACGGAAATGAGCAAAATAAGTACCACAGCACCAAAAGCTCTCATAAAAAACCCATCCAATTTCCTTCAAAGGAATGTACAATCAGCAAAAAGCTAAATGCAACCATTCTCTACAGCGACTAATAAGTTAAAACACCAGTTTCAGCATAAAAACGAAAACTACAAGAGATCAGCTGACTAAACAACTCAGCGTCAATTTTCTTCACAATAGGGTCATCGCCCCTCTTGAACTACATGCAGAATAGCTTGTCATGTCTTTAACCTACAAGTTATATGTAATTATCGTTCCACTTGCTAAAATAACTAGCCCATTCACTTCAAAGATACATTGTTCTTTGTTTTGATAGAAATGAAGCACAAACAAGTATTCATTCCTATCTAAGAAAATTGCATAGACAGATCAGAGTGAGAAGGATAACAATGCAAACCTAGACCCACAAAATCTAGCCATTCAGAATAAAAGATCCTTACCCCCGGACTATATTGCGCGGGCAAAATTCACACGCGGTCAACCTAGCACTCTCCTTACATGCAATCTAGCAACCGAATGACGCAGACGCTCCATCAACTAACGGAGAATCTTACTACCAAGGAAAAAAAAAAGAGAGAAGAGGAATATAATCGAGAAAATGCCCCAAATGCAACAAAAAGCCAATGTCAGATGTTTTGATTTTCCGGCGATTCGAGTCAAATAAACGGAAGAGCAGGCGAAAAGGGATTCAGCTAGAAACCCCAAGAAGGAATCTGAAAAAGGAAATGCATTCTCCTCTCCCGCGCTCTCTTCAATTTCTCCGCCCACTGAAGAACACTAGGTACATCCATTAACAGCGACAAGAATGCCGACAACCAGCCCCCGGAAGAAAAATGATAATACTAACAACAAAAGAAAGCCCGCTGATCAATCGCCTCATCCTCCCCCATGAACATTACGAAGCAAAATTTAAAATAAAAAAAAACCCCGACTCGAGAAATCGAAGCACGAGTCCGAGAAACAAACGCGGAATTGGATCTGAGGCGGAAACAATACCTTCCATGGCGCGTTCGAATCAAAGATTAGCTCGACAAGCAAATCGCCATTACACCAATGATTCCGTCCCCCTCAACGCTTGCGGATCATCAACTCCGCCCTCGTTCCACACGCAAAGAGAGAGAGAGAGAGAGAGAGAGAGAGAGAGGGGAAGAGACGGAGGGAGGGATAGAGAGAGAGAGAGAGGGGAGGCCTTCCGTGGAGAAGAGGCGAAAAGGAGAAATCGAAAAGCTTTAAAAATCAGATCAAGAATTATATAATTTTTCTTTTTCTTTATACATAATCCCGTCCTGATTTATACCAAACCTGCAGTCATTCGCTGCTGCTGCTGCCGCTGCTTTTTCATTGAACTCGGAATCTCCATTAATCCTGTCATTTTATTTTCCTCTTTTTAATTCTTTTCGGAGGAAGCTCCGATCCCCAATCCCAATCAAAACCCCCTCCTGCTCCCTCTCTATTTCGGCACATCTCCTTGTGTTTATCTCCCTTTCTGGAATTTCCTATTTTTCCCCGCTACAATTTAAAATTATACGAATTCAATTAATTAAATCCTGCGTAATTTCTGGAAGAGCGTGAAGTCGAGACCAGACTATCCCCAACCAAATTCCCCAGTTGCCCAACGTATATTTGGTGGTTGATTAGTTGCATTTTGGGATGTCCTTCGAATCGATCATCTTTGCTTTTTGCCGAGGAGAAACAAGTTCGTACGTAATAAAGGCGTGAAGCGACGAAGCTGGTTTTATTTTTCCTATTTTTCTTTAGTTGGGGAAACGGGAGGGGGGTGGGGTCCCCCTTTACAGGTTGCTGCTGGTGTAGTGAGCCCCTTCAACCCAACTTAATAACGTTGATTTTCCTCCTGTTCAGCCAGATCTGGGAAAGTTAAATTTGAACCCTTCTTCTTGTTTCTTTTTTTCTATTTTCATTGATAATATTTGAGAAATTCAATCCAGCTCGCCGACGGACTCAACAACCGTCTTCCATCTCTGCGAGACGACGCGACCTCGTTGGAAATCCTCTTGTTTGCCAATTTGCCAGGTCATCTCCAGCATGTCGGTCTCGACTTTAAAACATCTCCGCCGCATGCTTTCTTTTTCGAAGGTGCGGCAGGCATGGAACTACAGACAGATATAACCTGGTTAAGCAAACAATTGACCAATGTAAATTAGCCCGGCAGATGCAGAGCCTAATCCTCGGATACCATGCGATGGAGGAGATGCGCGCGCGTGATCTTTTCTGTGATAAACTAAATATTATTTCTCCTTTGATTTCAAAATCTGTTACACTCGGATGCGCGGTTGCATAAGTTAGCCCAAGTAAAAGCTAAAAGAGGCATTTGGGGTCTCTACAAAGACTGCTCGTATGCCTTCTCTATCCAGACAAAATCTGGAAACAAAAAGTTATATCGTCATTCCGCCTTCCCGGATTTTGCATCCGCATCTTCTTGCAACCCGGATTTTGCATCCGCATCTTCTTGCAACGACGCAGAGGCCTTGGACTCGTCAAACTCCAGCAACTGCAATCGCACCAGAGTGAAGCCTATATTAGTTGAATTCATGATATAGAAGAAGCTCATTACATGCCACCCAATAAATTTTCATTCCACTACCAGCATTAGTGAATAATGAAAAACATAGCCATCACTTACACCGCCTATAAAAACAAGTTCCACCACCAGCATTAGCAGAAAATGAAAACCAGAGCCATCACTTTCAGTGAGGTCTCCCAAACATCACCCGCTATCCCCACTAAATTCAGTGGATGCAAGCTCTTGAGGCCCATTTCTCGGTCTCTAGAAAAATAAGCCCCTCCTAGCATGATTTCTGTAGTTGCTTCTTAAAATGGCTAAAAAATTTAGAGGCAGGTATCCACTGGAAAAGGTCTCAAATGGAATAACAAGCAACGGAGTATGCAAGAAGAAAACATCTATATCTGTCTCCTTAGAGAATTCTACAGAAGATCTTCCTGTTATTCAAACTCATGGTAATAGCAACAATAGAAAAAAGTCGCAATGCACGAATACTGGAGAAGACTGTATAGAGTAATTATCTCACCTGTTTCACATCACCATTCCAAAAGCAATGAGCAGCCAAAGATCCTACAACCGCAGGTACAATGTACAGCAATGCTGGCTGAAAATATAGCAAGCAAAAACTTTTATTTTATTTTTATTTTATTTTTTTTGGTAATGAAGCAAAAACTTTTATTGATGAATGAAAGGAGTAAGAAATCAAAAATCATAGGCACCGTCACTGCGCACAAACTATCCTAGAGAAGAAAATTACTACAGTAAAAATCCTCCAGCAATCACCTGAGCAGCTTGAAACCAATTCATGACAATAATCGTCAGTACCACACCAGCCATATATCCGAAAAATGCACTTTTAAAGTACTGGCTTTCTTTCCCTCTAGAAACATCAAATCTTAATGCCAATGCAACAAAGATACCTGCAAAGAAAAAGCACATGAAAATCTGGGCATGGAATTTATTTTACAGAAAAACCACTTCCATAAAAAATTAGAGTATATCTAGAGTTGCTACAGCAAGAAGTTAGAAAAGACAAATCTGGATTGATTTATAACGTGCATATTTCATGTATAGACTAAAGAAACAGACGTTCAACGAAGGAGAACTTCATCAATATTAAGAAATTGTTAATACTTCAGAATACAAACTTGGCTTTCCTAATCAACTCATGATGTTCCCAATGCTCATACACTTGTGTTTGCTAGTATAAGTAAATCAATTGCATAAATTCCTGATTAAATGAAACAGAAAAACTGAAAACTTCACTCTTTCAAGTGGTCTAACACCAGAATATCTATTCATAAAATAAAGGTATAGATTACAAAATTAAACCAACCAGGAATTACAATGTCACCAAGACCAAGCATGGAAAATGGCCGTGTAGCATCAGCTGTTGGGAACAAAAGCTGCATAAAACCCAGTCAGTAATGTAACAGAATAGCAGCAAAGATCAATTGTGTTATACAATTCAAACTACAGCAAAAAGGCCTAACAAAACGTATTTGTCAACAAAAAAGACTCACCTTGATCGGAGCATCAAATGATTTCGCTACACTAACCATCACCGGAGTGAAGAAAACCCAAAATATATCATAGACAAAAAGCCCAGCCTGAAATGCACAGATAAGAGTAAAAAATATTAAAAAGAGGCAAGTTGGACAAGTTACTGAACCTCAGAAAAATTAGTCAAATGACTTCATAAGTTCCAAACCTACCAGCAGAATAGCACCTGTCTTGAAAGATCCAAGAGAAAGCATCTCAATCCCCTGAAAGTAAAAAATATAGATTGCTCCATCATAACAATCAGGGAGGAGGTGAAGTTATTAAATAAATTCATTCTAGAAAATCGCAGAACATTCTCATCTCAAAAGAGTGTAAAATTGAGGTTGTGATTAAAGAAACCCTGTAGCTGCAATATCACAGCAAGTAGTCACTGCAAGGGTCAGATCAGAGAAAAGCCTGTCACCTTGTCCCTTTCTCAAGCATCTTTAAATGTGGCACTCACATGTCACAAATCTGCTAGCATCCTCATAGATATGGTTTTTCCATTGGACTAACTGAGACATATACTCAGCAACATCTCATAAAAAATGAAGTCATCAAGCTAGAAAAAACCCATCCATTAACTTGGATAACCACTGCACATTAAAATTTTTCCAGCCATATTTGTTTAGGTGAAAAAATATATTACTGCATAAACAGGGTTAAAGAGGCAATTAAATACAAAAAAGAGCATACTTCCATCAATTATGGCTAAAATAGCTGTTAAGGCCTCAATTGCAAAAATGGCTACAGCTACTGTTATATCTATCCACTCCAAAAGTAAAGCAAACATCAGCACCTGAGATCCCTGAGGAGAGCTAATTCATTACTCCATAGTAATTTCATAGTATTTTTTTACAGTAAAAGGGGCAGGGAGGAGAGGGCATCGCAGCTGCCTCACCATAAGGACCATACCCACTACGAAATATTCAATTTGAGCCAGAGCTACTCAGTCCACCCATAGGTGTATGTGCTCGGAGCCATGGTCTTATTTGTGTGCTAGAAGTTAAGAAGTCTCTCCACATGAGGCAGCAAATGCTCAAAGCACAAGCCAGCCAGAGGTTCGCTCACGACATGGCTCAAACTTGTAATCTCATGAAAGAAATGTGCTCCTTGACCAAAGGGCTACATGGTAGGTAGTAACTTCTATAGCATATACAAATTTTGCACGTGCATTACATTGGTTTTAATAAACATGTAAGCTGTAGTTATAACATAATGATGCACATAATTGACAGGACGGAGCTGCTTATAAAGGGAAAAAATGGTTGACATTAGCATATTTCTATTGCAGAAAAAAGAAAAGGAAAAAGTATTAAAGCATGACACTTGTACAAATAGGAGAAAAGCAAGAGTAAAGACAGCAATTCATCCAGTCAAACTGTTAATAACATGCTGAATGGTCTTATATCTAGACCCAAGGTTTTATGGATTATAATCAAACAGATTATGACAGAAGCATCCTAATTTCAGGGGAAAGTAAAAAAACAGAAAAAAAAAGAGGAGATGGGCAGAATGGGAAAGAATAATTTGGTGTCTTCTTTCTTACAACAGCATCTAAAAAGCGCAGGACATTTCATTTGGATAATGAACAAATGATATAGAGTAAAAATAGAGAGAAAAGGCAAACCTGAATGCAAAATGCAAGGCCCAGGATATTGTTAGCCAACCAATGCTTCTTAGAAGCATACCAAGCACAGAAGAAAGTCCCGGGTATCGCGGCAACAATTTGAGACCTGGTGAACTCAATCTCCAAAGCTGCATAAGAAAGAAGCTATAAGGAACAATAACACTCTGCACAATACAAGCAAAATAGTATCAACTGGGCCAAAAGAAACATCAGAGGCTTAAAGAGTAGAGGCAAAACACCCAGTTCTATGGATACTCCACTTCAGGATTGCAATAAAGAAAAATAGCTAAATAACATGACTGTGTTGCCATCTGTGCAGGTGAATGTAAAATAAAATACATAGAAGTTCTCGGCCAAAAGATGAAAGAAGGAAAGAAAAGCCACTATGAACTTGTAATCTGAACTGTCGATGTTGAAGAGTCAAGAGGAACTTCAAATATAGAATAATAAAGAACAAACATACAGCGAAAATATGGAAAACGCCATGTGATGACATCCTCATTCCAGCGGTGAGGCAAGTATCTTTTAATGGCAGGTAGAAGGGTCGCCCTGTAAAGAATGGAAGAATAATGAATGAACAGAGGTAATTGAGGGCGAGAATTGGCAAATCAAGTATAGGATACAAAATGAGAAATTCATATGACAAGAGCATACGAAAGCGCAATGATCCCGAGTACAAAGAAGTAGCAGGTTAACACAGCATTAACCAGATCCTTTGAAAGAAACTTGAACAGCAAGAAAAGTGACAACAACATTGCACTTCCAACAAATGGAAAGCGCATGGCATGTTCGTTGGACATCGTCTCCTGCAAATTAACCATGACAATTGTCAGGCACAGAATACCTGATGGCAGAGGAAATAAAAAATACAAAAGGTAGGCCTTGGTACGTACAGAAGGCGGAGTAGGCTTGACAGATCGATAGCAACCCACATAAACCGTGAGGCATGCAGTCAAGATGACATTTAAGTTCGGATTCACCTTCACAACAAGAGGTGCCAATGTTAAGCCTGCAAGCAAGACAGAAACTGTTAAATAAGACCAACCATAATCAGGAAGTGATCAGAAAAGTTCGGTCAAAATCATTCTAATCACAAGTTAATTGTCAGCGAGAAAGAATGGAGAATAGAAAAGATCATTAGAACACTCCAGATGCTTTTAAGAAATTGAAATGCTCATTAATTTCTATTTCTTTTCTGGAAACCTATGTTTTGAGGTATTGGGAAGTTATTAAATCTGCCGATTCCTAGTCTTTTTTACCTACCAACCATACTAGGAGATGCAGTATAAAAATAACAATTCCAAATTTAAAAACCTAGCCATCACATAAAATCTGCAGAAATTGGAGAGGAAGTTGCTAGATTGATCAAGTCCATAGCCTTTTCGACCATCAACAGTACTAGGAGAACATGCAATTACTGTATAGCATGCAGACAAAAACAGCATTTAGATCCCATCCGCAGTGCAGGTAGACAGATAAACCGATTACAAGAAGATGCTTCACTGAGAACGGCGTCAATACAGACAGAAGATTTTAACCAATCACCACTCCAACATGTATCGCTAGTAATTACGTTATCATTCATGACCAGGGAAAAGAAGAAAAAAGAGGGGGGGGGGGGGGGGGGGGTGGACATTGCTTCAACCAGAAAGACATTTCTCCTGGCATGATATCAAAAGGCTTAGATTGAACTAATGCAGTAGTGTAATCGCGTCAAAAACATTATCAACTTAACTAACACACTTTTTCACTTTAGTTATGTTGCCAGCTTTCGTATCAAAGAAAGGAGGAAAATTTATATTTCCAGAATTGTCTTCTTGCTGAACATGTCTTGCATGAAAAATTTCAATCAGGCTAAACAAGTTGAAAATGTTTCAAGCAGTGTAGACAGCGCTAAATAAGCCCCAAAAACCGGTAAAAGACATGTATCTCTGATAGCTAGTTGACCTCCAATACAACTTTGCATTAGAATAACACTGACCTCAATCAAAATATTGAGATCAACCCTGTTTTCGGGGCAAACAACCTAACGGATGAGAAGCCATGCTCAGATATCCATTTGTTTGAACCAACAAGTACTGAGTTATTAAATAACATGAATCAACCAACACAAATTACCAGCATGTATACATTTCAAAGTCAAGCACATTCCTACGAGCCAAAGAAATGCACAATATTCACATTGAACCTAATAAAAAGGGCATTATATTTTGGACCAACACTCCCTGCATTCACTGCTCCAAGAAAGTTTCCTAAACAGTGAGGCAACTAAACTCCAAGCACATTATCAAGAAAACAAGAAAATACAAACCTGCTAAAGCCACATTTGCGATGCGCTCGCAGTTCTTCATCTCTTTCGCCAAAAACCGAACCGAGAGTCAAAATATATGCAAATCACACCGCTCTGGTGGCTGACTTTATCCTACAAGTCCTAGAGTAAAAAACGATCAAAGATAGCCTCTCGCACCACAAAAAACCCTGCAAGCCAACAGTCCAAAATAAAATAAATCACCCCTCACATCCAGTACACGGGAACACACACATCACGAGGCAATCAGCAAGCAACTCAATCAGTCAAGTCACTGATCCGGATCGCGTTACCGCTCCACACGACTCCTCACCCAAACAAAGACTTAAGGCAACAATAAGCGCCGCGCATGAAAACACGCAATCCACAAGCGAACGGAAACCCGGTAACGTTACTCTCTTCCGTCCCGGTCCCTCCCGACTTCTTCCGCAATGGGGAAATGACAAATCGCGAGAACTCTCAACGGCTTCGTCCCGCAAACGGGGAGTACGAAATCGCGAAGAATTCACTGAATCAATCGCCCAAAATCCAACTCGCAATGCAGGAAAAAAGCAATTGTAACGGAAACCGATATACACATACTCCGATGCGAACGAGGCAGAAGAGAGAGATCCCTGTATCGCGTCCTCTGCAAATCGATGTGGACGCAGATCGGTGATCCCGTCGACGGGAGTGAACAAAGCGGAGGAGAAGACAGAGAGCGAATTCGATATTTGCAGAGAGCGAGCGAGATAGGGTTTAACCCGGGGAAGTCCCTCCAGGTCAAAAGGAAAGCTTGACGAAGCGCTTCTCAGTCGATGTTAATCGTACTGGGCGGTCACGTACACATTGGTGAAGGCCAATCCGGAAGGCCGGATCGTTCGCGGGCTGCGGCGTTATTGGGCCGTCACCTAACGACCATCGGGTGCGCCGATTGCAGCGACGGTGACCGTCGCGGGCGATCCACGTCCTCCAGCCAATGCTATCGCGCCACGTCAGATTGGGAAAATATCTGTCCCGCCTTTGCTCCTGGCGTCCATCTTTCCGGGCACTTTTGTAGCTTTTGGCGCCTTCTTTTTGCGTTAATTGCAAGAAACCCTACTTGGCCTTGCATATTTCTCAATGTGCCCATGCAAGCGGCTGGTTTTAACAATTTACACCCCTTGCCTCTTACGAATTCACCCTCTATTTGGAAAATTCTGAGGAGTTAAAAGCAATCCTTCGTATTATTTGGAAGGTTAGAATGCCCGAGGTGGAGCAATCAAGGAATTTGATTCTGCTTCATTCGGAAAGGAAGGACATTTGAGCAAAGCGGCAACCTTTTCCTTTCAACAAATCTCGACTCGCATGTCATAATGGGATTTTTGTTTTGGTTTTAAAAGAAGAGATTTCTTGACACTTTAGCTGCTCAAATCCATATTACATTCCACTTATGTCGATTGGGATTCTTTTTTCAGTCGGAGAGAGATATTACATTGCTATATTTTCGGCGTAGTGATTGGATTTCTTTCCCTAACCTTCAAATGCCTTTGATTTTCCCTACGATCGAGACGAGCTTCATGACCCTCGCTCGAGTTAAGGAAAGGGTTATTCATGTGTCGCTATTATAGTGACAGAAACCATCATTCTATCCCTATCGCATTTTCCTTCTTTCTTTTGTTTTTACTCCTCATTGTTGTATGCTTCACACACTATTTAAGTGTCGTGCATCGAGTTTTTTCACGTTGACAATGTTTATCTCGCTTTTCTACACTTTGATTTCTGCCATGCCATGCATAGTTATATACATCCAATTACTCTTTCGGATTAGCGAGATAGAGGTCGTGAACATCAACCTACATGAATTAACTGATTATGGGCGATGCGCATCCTTGTCATTCATCAATCAAAGAGGGGCGGACGCAAACATGGCCCTAGTGATCATCACTATCTATGTTGTAAAATCCGAGCCAGAAAAAAGAATGGGAAAAAAAAATTAGGATGTGGTGCCGGCATCAGAACGGGCCTAATTAGAGTGGGCCCACACACAGGCTCACTAACTATTCACACTTTCCACTTGGGCTTGAAAGTCCAGAACTTATGGCCCACTACGAAGTCTAAAAACCTCATGTCCATTGTCCACGTTACATGCATGGCATTTGCAATTTACTTTTTTGACTTTTACCCTTTCTTAACGTTGCGGCTTACGCATTTTTTATATTCACATATACATCAGAAATTATATCGAAGTTACAAACTAAAAAAAATTGTTGCCTTCTTATCGTTTGTAATCCACCGAGGGGGAGCAATTAAAGATCTTCACGTTATTTTCACCCGAATTGTCGTCTCAATCTTTAGCAACGTTTCATAACCTATCCACAAAAAGGGTAGAAACACAAAATGCAGAATTACTTTAGAAATCGATCGGCGCCGGCCACTTCGATTGGTTGCTAAGAGTGTTCGTTCTCTAGCATCATGCAATCTCCGTTCAAGACCCAACGGTGCTTCGAACAACATAAAAAAGCTCATAGTTGGAACCCGATTCATAAACATCCGAGGGAGCCGCAACGATCGAGCACGAGTCCAACTAAATACAACAATCTTGGGACTCACGACGTGTCGTGCCGATCAGTGCAAGAAAGTTTAGTCATTGGACAAATTCACGGCACTAGACAAATTCGATGGCTCACACCAGTCTTGACGAACCAAGGCTCCTCTTTAGGAAAATTGCCAAAAAAGTTCTAAACATTTACCACTTATGCCGATTTAGTTATCAACATTTTATTTAAGCCGATTCAGTCGTAAATATTTTTCATATTTGCCATTTAAGTCATTCTAGCGAATTTTGGCCAGAAAGTGCCTAAGTGACCACGCCGAAGCTCGTCGGTGACAACATGACGATAACGGAGCGACAACATGTCCAAAATAAAGTTTTTCTTTCTTTTTCTTCTCTTTTCTTTGCACCGGCTACTCCAAAGGGCAGCGAAAGGGGGGTGGGTGGGGTGGGGTGGGGCTGGCCTCTCTAGTGGCAGGCAGGGGCCAGGCGAGGGCGGCAGCGGCCTCCGCAGCCCCCGCTGCCCTCAACCGTCGCTGGCAAGGACTTCGCCGCTCTTTGGAGCGGCCGGAGCAAAAGAAAAGAGAATAAAAAAATTTGTCGCCTCGTTATCACCACGTCATCGCCCGCGAGCTCTGATCATCGCCACATAGATATTTTCCAACCAAAATTCACCGGAAAAAGTTAAATAGTAAATATGAAAAAAGTTTATAACTGAATCGGCTTAAAAAAATGTTAGTGATAAAGATTTATGACTTTTTTGGTAATTTTCCTCCTCCTCTTCCATTCCACCTCTCCTAGTTTGGAAAGGAGGGAAGAGATTACAGAAGCATTGCTTGGCGGGGTAGGCAAAACGACCTGTCCTGCTCTTCGTCTTCCCTATCGATGGAAATTCGTCTGTTCGTTCAACCATTGCCGGCCCAAAAGGAGGAATTTCAACGTCTTTATTATTTAAGCTCGACGCGTAGTTATGCAGGGTGACATCACGTCGTGAATTTCATGTACTCCGATCTGGAAATGCGGCGCACCCCTTTTTCGTTCACGAAAGGGTTGTGGCAGGATGGGAGAATTCAACTTGCTGTCAAAAGCATGTCAAGCTGAAGAAAACCAGCCGCTCTCCATCCATCTCCTCACACTCAAAGAAACGACGTGCCGTAATTTGACGAGGATTGCGGATTAGTTACTCCTTGTGCTCATCTACAGGATTAGCACCTAGTCATTTTCACCTCTATATTATATAATTGTATGTATATGAATGTACGTAGGCATGAACTAGTTTATGTTTTCTATATATTTGAGTCTGAAAGCGACTTTTCTCTTTGTTTTTTTTTTAAAGATAACCATTCGTAAAGAAATCGATTACTCAAGAGAGTTTACTGTCTAATCGGCATGAACTAGTTTATGTTTTCTATGTGTTTTAGTCTGAAAGCGACATTTCTCTTTGTTTTTTTTTAAAGATAACCGTTCGTAAAGAAATCGATTACTCAAGAGAGTTTACTGTCTAATCGACATCGGGTGTCACCAAGTCAAGTAGGTACTTTTCCAAATTCAATTGGTCGCAACGATTATATTGAAAAACTATTAAGAAATTTGGGATTGGGGCTGATCGAATTGGGGAATTCGTCGTTAAATCAGCAATCGAGCAATAGATTTAGGATCGATTTAAGTAGTTTTCCCTCTCAAAAGCATCTCCCTTGTGTAATGTTGTGAAAAAAAGAAAAGAAACATTATCATCTGATCTTTTAGAAATCTTATTTCTCAAGTGTTGGGTGATCTTGAACTCTTTCATCTCAAAAGCTATATAAAATAATGAGATTTTTCCTCACACTTATAACTCGCCCATCAATATCTTCACTAACTGATGTGAGACAACTTCAATAATCTCCCCCTCATACACCGGGCTTAGATTAGAGCCGCAACAACCCACTCCCACGTGACTATTGGGTCCAGAATTGTTGACAATCTGGGCTCTGATACTAGCGTTGGGTAATCTTGAACTCAATCATCCCAAAAGCGCGGCTAAAATCAATGTGAATAGTGATGAACAGTTGGTGTTGGCGGAAAAATCTTTCAGCCCTTGGTATTCCTCAGATCAGGACATTGTCAAATGAGCACGTTCTTCATGCCCTTCAAAATCAATTCAAATTTAAAAAAGGAAGAATTGGAAATAATACTTTCACACTAATTTCCAATAAAATTACACACGCCGTCCGATAGAAACTCGAGTGCAAGATACATGCACCGGATCGTCGGTCAATATCTATGGGTTAAGGGCGGGGCTGGTCAGAGTCGTACCGTGCACTGGATAAGCGCCACGTAATCCGTATCATTAATTTACTCCACTTGCCAGACTCAACGGTATTAATAAAATAAATAATTATTTATTTAGGCCAACCTTTTTTGTTCTGCATGATTCGAATTGGACAATGGATCTGGTTAAGTGTCGCTGTTGGAGTGGTTAGCATAAAGAGTTGGAGCAACAAACGACCGAATTGGTACTGAAACCGTTCGATGTTTAATGAAAACATTAAGTTCGAGGATTCGACCTCTTTCTGCTCGTTGTTAACTCGGGGGCAAAAACCAAAAAAAAAAAAGTTAGGACGTCAGGAGAATTGAACGAAACGGGGCCGCCCGACGGGGATTCTCTAAAATCGCGGGCGCCTAATTCGACCGAGTCCCCGAGTTTTAGAAACGGGCGAAGGCAGATGCTCCAAATAATTACGTCACAATGTAGAACTAGTCGAAGATGACGAGGCATTTCGAATAAGAGCAATCTCTTAGTTATACTTTATTCTCTAACTATATATATATAGATATATATGTATGGAATTGATTGTTAGCTTCGTAGGTCAACTAAAATTGGTCATATATACGCAGAAGATTACAGAGAAGGGTAATTAAGTCGTTTTAGTCCTCCGGTTTACTTTTAGACACACTCTCTCCCCTCTCTCTCTCTCTCTTCGGAAATTTCTATGATATCCTTAACGAAAGATCAACAAACAACAAAAACGTCCACTTTTTCCAAGTAAATTAGCAATATCGACCTCTTTTTTCACGCCGACATAATATTCGGGGTTCGAATTCTCAACCTGAACATGCAGCTCTAACATGACGACCAATTTACCTAACCACGATCGCTACATGAAATTCCGAGCGATCTCTTCACGACCATTCTCGACCACGCGATCGACTCTTCATCCCCCGAGCCCGCGCATGCGAACATCTCCCACTTCTTCTGAGGAACCCACGGGCCGGTCCGGCGATTCACGCCGCCGGCGCACACGCGGCGCGTCCCTCATGGCATGTCGCCGCACGCGGACAGGACACCGGCGCGTGATTAACGTTGGGTCTGCGCGAGTAAACGAGCACGATCTCGGACGGGGAGCCGTGATTACGAGGATCACGCATGCGCGTAGGACGCCGATCGACCCGGTCATTTTCGGTGACCCTTCTTCGTTCAGACCCGGATCGTGCTTCGGGCGTCTTGCGAACTCGGCCACGTCATGCGATTCCCGACCACAAAAGTCTCCGCGGACGACCATTCAAATCGAGTCCGATGTAATTCCCACATGCGCGTGTCTTCCGGTTGCCCTCGTGGAAGACCGGAACCGGATGAAGCTAATCTGATCCAGGCCGAGGAGAAATCCGTACAGGTCCGGACGAAATGATAGAAAACTAAGGGAGTCGCGAGGAGAAATTTGGACGGAACGAATCGAGAAATGACAAAAGTGTCCACCGTGCGATGTCCGCGTACATCGTGCCTTGTCGTTCTCGACGCATTCCGTTTGCACCGCAGGTAGTTAAATATGATCTTATCGGAGATGTAATTGTTAGCATTCGTGCCTATGATAAGGACGTAGATTTATCAGACGGATTACCATGCATGTTGCCTATGTCACCATGGAATGTTTGGGCACTTTAACATGAATTTGATCGAACTTGTTAACGTGTAACAACTCGTACCAGCACAATTCATCTGGATATATATATATTTATCTAACATATTTAACACGTCTAAACTTGTTGAGTGTCGTGTCGCATGACTTGTTTGATGAGCATATGCCGTATTTTGGGTTCCAAAGACAGGACGCGAGCCATAACCCGGTCGTGTTCAGGCAAAACCTAAATTCTAACCCAACATGGTTATGACACGAAGACACGAACGTCGCCCGCCTCCCCGTGCATGTCCGTCTGACCAAATCGATTAATCTAACTATCTGCCTATCATAATATAGAGAGCCAAAATGGAACCTTGCGGCTTAGGAACCCCCCCGATTGCTCGAGCCGCTGCTGTATTCTACGGAGGGATCATGATCATCGACAACACACAGGCTATCAATGCAAAAGGTCATGTCCCTGTCCGCATTATGATCGACGGAGCTCTCTTGTGATCACTCTTTCGATAATGCAAGCGTTAATATCGACAGCTAACTCTCGGCTCTCCCATCCAACCTCTCTCCATCACAACGTCCACAGCTCGATGTTGGACGTGGATTGTTCATGCACGCAGCCTGCCAAAAGAGCATGGGGTTAGCCACAACTAGACCGAGAAGTGGACCGCATTGAGAGAGTCTTTAGAGAAAGCACGTAGAAGGAGCAGCCATAAATGGTGACTTAGACGTTTCCATTGAGGCCCAAATGTTGCCTTTTTTGACGGGCAATTAGTACGACGGTCAACGCCCCTAGGCTTGCATCACGGGGGCTCCCCAACTTGCCATTTGCTCTATCTCCATCCATATTCATTACAATATCTCTTATCTAGGGTTTTGGTTCGTTCGTCCGAGATCGGCCGATCCATGCTCGTCGCCAATGCCGGAAGCGACTTTGCAGAGGCAACGATGGTCATTGTACGGTGTTCTGATCGATCCTCAACGGCTTATAATATGCATGTGGCGCGACCAACGTAAAAGAAAGAAATCGCGACGTCGCCCGCATTTCCGTATCCTTTTATCTCTCGTATAAAAGCGCACTACTCGCTTTCGATTAGATTTTTAAATGATTTTCATTGACAATTTTGAGATGTTAAACTGTGATCAGAATAAATTTGACAAGAAGAAGAAGAAAGGAGCTGAGAATGCCGTTCCTCTTCTTAAATATTCCATTCCATCTAATAATCTAACATTTATTGGTTTCGCAAGTCGGCAGCGTGCCCGCAACAAGCGTGCAAGAAATCCTTGAATTCCAATGCGAAATGGTGTAGTTTTCAATATATGTTTTAATCAACCGATCGGCCTCCTCAATTGGTTCTAACTCCCGTTGACCATTTCGAAGATGCTAGTGGGATCTCGTGTTGTTTAGTTCTCTCTGACCCGAAGATAACTCCGTTCGCTTTCATCCTTTCGAGGCGATCACGCAATCATTGACCCATATCAAAATCTAATTTCGGGGGTTAGTCATTATCGGAATTAAGTATTTCACGAAACAATCGCACGAACAGATGAAAATGTAATGAAAATTCGGAAATTTAATTTCCCGCGTCGTGATTGCCTTTATTAATCGCGTCGAAGAGAGGCTAATTTTATACCTTGCCGGGTCTTTAATTATTTTTTTTTGGGTGGGGGGGGGGGGCAAAGGATAAATCATAGGTTGAGTAAGCTGTAATCTCACTGGCATTAGTATATCTGCTTACTAAGTAGAAAGGGGCACCATCTCCATGGATATCTGCCACAGCTGGTCAAAGCCGGCATCTTTGACCAAGACCTCAAAGAACAAAAAAACAAACCCTAATCCGAGAGAAATTCAGACTTTCTTGCTATTTGGAGGAAGTCAATGATTGATTTGCTTGGCTTTCTTTTTGTGTATATTATGACCCAAAAGCCCTCAGTCTCTCATCTCCTTCTTCATTTGCATCTCCCTCCCTCCCTCCCTCCCTCCCTCTCTCTCTCTCTCTCTCTCTCTCGCAGAGACGCAGATACATTCATTCGTTCGTTTTCATGGGAAATGCATTGTCGCCATGCTGCCACCACCAAGACAGCTCCAGATCACAGGTGAAGCTCATCTTCTGGGACGGAACGACGAGGACGTTGACCGGGAAGCACGTTGCCGGCGAGATCATGTTCGAGTTCCCAGACAAGATGGTGTGCCACGCAGGCTCCTTCTTCCTCGGCCGCCCGATCCCCGACCTCGCCATCGAAGACGACCTCATGCACGGCGAGACGTACTTCGTCCTCCCGCTCGATTGCTTCCCCAGCCACGGCAACGCCATGCTCTCCGCCTCCTCCCTGGCCGCGCTGGGCTCGATGAGCCCGAGGCCGGGGCCGATGAGCTTCGGTGGGGACGGCCCCTTCGAGTACATCAAGGGCAAGGATGGCAGGGTCTTGATCAAGGTCATGCCGGAGTTCATCACGAGGTTGATCACGAGAGGGAAAGGGATCGACGGCGGCAGCGATGTGAACGGCAATAGCAGCTCAGTCAGCCCGTGCCGCGGCGTGCTCTGCAGCACGCCCGAGCTGCAGAAGCAGTACGAGCAGCTGGTCGGGGCGAGGGAGCAAGTGTGGTCGCCCAAGCTCGAGACGATATCGGAGTACAAGATTAGGTATTCGCCATGCCGGTTCATGGGATTGGAGTGGAAGCAAGGGGAGAAGGAAGGTTGACATGTACATCTTTGCGTGTGTAATGTGCGCTGCGAATGGTCATGACGACATTAGGTTTTTTCTTTTGCTAATGTTTAGAGTGAACGTAGAAGAAATTATCAAACTTTGTTTATAACCCAGTCAATTTTCCCTCACAAGCTGTAAAATATATAAATTAAAGAGTGACATAAGTTTCGAAATAATTATAGTGTTATTAATCCGTGCCTTCTTGATCGATTAGATTTTCATGGATTCTATTTGTTCAACTAATATTGTATTTCATGTGATTGGTACAATAACGTTTGCAAAGGTTACTTTCTTTTTTCTGTCGTTTCATCGTCTGATATGATTTTTGCAACATCGATAATTACCAAATATACCAAGACACTATGGCCGCGCATCGTGTAGCTGTTGATTTTACTAATTAAAATTGCCAATTCAATATCTATTGTAAAATTTCTGTCCATTGTTTCCTTAAATACAATACTATAATAAAAATTACAGCATAACAATAAAAAAAATTGTTTTGGGCACAAGTGATATGAATAATATTCAGTTAACGACGATTAATTCAAATAAATAATATTATATATAGTAAAATCATTCTTCTAAAACTCGACAAAAGTAATTATTAGTAGTATCTTACGAAAGGGAGATGCTATACTCAAATCTCATGAGTAAGAAGATAGACAAATTGTGACAAAATATAGGGAAAACAGAACAAGAACGAAATCAAAGAATATCACCCATTCAACTTTACATGTATATAACTGAATATCTTACTACATTGTTTTCCTTTGGCACACTCCATAAATGTGTTAGGCCCCGTATATTTCGTGAAAAGTGAATTGATATGGAAAGAGTATTTTTGTGAAAACAATCGCTAATATCGCTTAAAATAATTAGTCGATAAATTGACAACAATTTTTTACTAAATAATTTTGTGGATTGATATATTTACTTATTTTCATAAAAGACATGAACAATTATATTTGCGAATGTATTTTTCAAATTATTCATTTTCCACAAATTAAGTGGAGCCTTACTGTCCACTTTGTTGTATGTTAGATGGATAACCTTGAAATAAGTCCATTATTTATTGCGTGAAAAATAAATTATTTAGAAAATATTTTCTAAAAAATCAATCGTTTATATCACTTATAAAAAAGCCAACTATATTAAATCATTTTTTTTTTCGAAATTCCCGAAGCTAAGCATGCATGATTGTCTTCCTACCAAAAGAGGATGACATCTATAGTCGACACCATGGTGCACACAACACATAGCCGGCTCGCACTTACCTTAATTAACATTAGTTAATCATAAGATTAACACGAAAAGGTTATACAAAACTTGTGGTGCGGGGGCTGATGGACGGGACGTGTTGGCTTTAATGGCCAAGTAATGATGAGTCAAAAACAAGTGGTGAGCAGTAAGCAGCCCGACTGATTTCGCATTATGATTGGAGATCTAATTGGACCCCGATTCTAACACGTATCCTAGCAATTTGTCCAGCGAATCATTGTTCTCAAGATGGGGCTTGCCAATTTATTTAGTCAATAAATTAATGAATCGTTTGACTTTTGGATATCATCGGGAAAGTGAATGTGGTTGCCTGAATGCGACATGAGCGGCCGGTCAACAATTTGGAACTCGAGGTGATAATAAAGTGTGTGATATTTCCTTGCGAGCGTTACTATTTTATTGTTGATGTTCATTTCATTGCTAATTCTGTCCTAATGTTAACTCGTTTTGATTTGATGTTTTCTCACTTTTTCTGTAACTTTTCTACTTCTTCTTCTTCTTTCTTTTTTTAGCTTAGTCTCAGTGCAACTAGTGGCAAGGGGATTATTTGACCGAAGAAGGACGATTAAATCACAATTGTACCCTCGATAAGCACGTGTTAATTACCTGCAAATGCATAATTAAACAGAGGTTTTGCGTGCGGGGGAAAACGAGAGCTAAGAGGGGTTTTTTCGCGATAAAAAGTTCCACATATATGCGCATTGCCACCAAAAAATTCAGAGGGATTTTCCTGCAACTTACAGCATTCTCTGAAAATTCGAGAAGTTATAGTCTAGACTTTTTTGGATATTTCAATTCTCTTGTAAATTTGAAAGCCATTCTTCTGTAACGCCTCGGATATTAGAATTGAAAGCCATTTCTTTCGTACCGATTTTATAACGACTTTATTTTTTAAAACTCAGTGAATAACGTATGAAAAGATTGACGAAGGAAAAACATTTCTCTCTTTCATTTATTTACAAATAGAGCTTCCAAACCACGATTCAAATAGACGCCTTAACAAGAAAATTGGCTTTTTTCCTTCCATTGTTTTCCTTCTTTTTTCTTTTGTTCAGTTTTATGTATAATTTTGTTGTCCCTATTTATCACAAAAATAAAGAATGAAAGTTTGTTGGATCCCTAGAAAGAAGAATTTGGATTAAGACGCTCTCAATGTAATTTCATTCTCTCTCTCTCTCTCTCTCTCTTTTGGTTGTCTGGTGGAGTCTTTGATTGCTCGTATCCGTACGAGTCCTTCTCTGGGCTTGATCGTTGTTTCTTGGGCACGTATGACTTTATGGCCACGAAAAGCCCATCGGATGATCATTCACGGTCCAACTCCAATTTGACGCGTCATATTGGAAATTAAAAATTGGATATCAGAGCGTACTCTTCGACTTCGGCTCTTGGGCCTGAAAGAGGCAATCGGCCCCCTTCCTTTGGGCCGGGCTAAAGTTACATCACAGGCCCAATTTCATCCAGGCTGCGTTAGCCCAGCGGCAATAGAGTCCCGATTCGAGCAATCCCGTGAACAAACCTCCAAAGAAGCTCGCGTCTCGGACATTCACTCCCTAGGCGGCGGCGAGACTTCATGTCTTCCGACATGGCGGCGAGGCTGTAACGACGGGCTTCCGTACTGCTAGGTGGACCACGGGGCTATTCTTTTCGCGTTCTCGAATTGGAGATTTACCGATACATCGCGCATTCCATCGAACAAATCCGAAGAGAATCGACGCATCGCGTTTCGAATTAGATCGAAATTCACGAATTATCTATTTTAATTTTCATCGTAGGCCGCGAAGACGGTCGGAACAATTTCACGGGCAAAGACCAGGCCGGCCTACAAGGGGGACCGCCCTACCGATTCTAGGACGCACGACCTCAAATAATCTTCACGAAAAATGATGCCGCCGGCCCTAGCCCGAGCATGTAGCCCAACTCCAGCACGCCCTACGTTTTCCCCAAAACTACCGTAACACACGCCTAAGACCCGAAAAGATCCGTCAAGATCCTAGCCTTCCTAGATTGGATCCCACGTTGTTCACAACCTCTGTCGTCTTAGGAAAAGCGTCCGATCGCCCTCCGGATCGGATCTGGATGATCAGCAGTGGGGCACGCCCCGACCCGACTTCTCGTTGACCCGTCATTATTTCGCCATGAAAGCCCACGAGAGGCGCCTACTGGTCTACGAGCCTCCTAGGGCTCCCTCCCATTCGAATTGGAGCCATTTCTTCTTCTTCTTCTTCTGAGTTGGATAACGACGAGACCCATCGGAAGAAATGGGGAGAGAGAGAGAGAGAGCATCGACGGCGCGTGGTTCGCACGAAGCTTTTGGCGCGTCGCGCGGGTGGGGGCATCGCGGCGGAGGATTGGGATTGGCACCCATCGCGCCACGTGTCCGGTGGGAGGGGGGGGGGGGGAGATGGTCTTGGGCCTCTCTGCCACGTCGGATGCCTCTGTAAGCCTAGCCTTCCCCTAATGGTCGGGGGGAGGTCCCCCCCGCGTTAAATCGGGCTTCGTAAAGTGCTTTAACGTGTAACGCAACTACGCTATTTTCCACGATTGTGATTACCAAAAATCGCGAAATTAAGTCGCGACATCCAAAAAGATAAAACGCGCAATCCATCCTCAAATCTTAATTTTACTATTGACTACGATTTCCGATTTTTGAACTTATTCAATGTAACCTTGGAACTTGAGCCTGATTAGAGACGTGATCTCTGGAATTTTTTATTTAGTCGGTCTCCAAAGCTTAATCAAAAGACGACGTCCAGCATTTTTATATGGTCCCAAAGAACTGAATCAAATATGTGAAGGGAGGTTCGAAAACCATATTAACAATGGCGACGCCCGACCGGCGCGTGGGCTTCAACCCCGAGAGGAGGATGTGGTTTTGGTCTTTTGATTTTGGCCCGGGGGGGTGGGGGGGCGCCGATCTTCTCTCTGCTGCTTCCCTGTGGCCAACTAGACGAGAAAAAAGAGAGAGAGAGAGACAGAGAAGAGAGAAAAACGGAAAAGAGGAGGGGGGAGAGAGAGAGAGAGAGAGTACGGACGCGTCACATTTTTCGCAGGGCTCGAGGCTTTAGGAGAAAAGCGAAACCTCGGTGTCTGCGCTAAAAAACCTAACTCCGCCTAGATCTGCGCTGTATCACATTATCGTCAGAACTCCAACAAACCACGCGCCGCCTCCCCTCGTGCCGCCCAGAGCCCCCCCACGGAAGCCCCCCTCGCTCCCGTGGGGCCGGTGGGGGCCCGCCGCGAAGGGGGTGGCGGAGTTCGCGAGGCGCCGCTTTCTTCTGCGCCCTGTCTTTTTTGAAACGGGTGGAGGGGGGCGGTGCGTGGTGGGGGTTTGAAATCGCAGGTCCTTTGTCTCGTCTCTCTCTCTCTCTCTCTCTCTCTCTCTTTCCTTTTCTCCTCTCCTCTTTTCCTCCTCCTCTCCTTCCTCTCTTCTCCCTGCTCCTCACATTCTGGACCGACTCGAATTACGTCCATGATTATTTCTCTAGTAGATTAGTTAAAACGATGTCGGGGACTGTAGACACATCATAAGATCCGAAGACGATCGAGTGGGATTAGAATCCAATCACATTCTCAGCAATTACATAGGTGGCACGTGGAACGATCCGTCCGCTCTCGCGCGCGAGATTTTCTTTGCCCGTCTTTGATTCTTCTCGTGTTATTTATTCATTTTCTTTTCTTTTTTTTGGGGGAATCAAAGCTAAAGCAAGAAAACAATTTCCTCATGCATCTAATTGGAGAGAAAGGGAAAAAGGAAAACGTGATTTGGAAATCGTCGTCGTCCTCCCCGCCACCCGGATGAGATCGCAGCCCCTCGTCATGGGCTGGTCGGTGACATTGTTAATCGCGCACGTGACGTGGCGGGATTTGCGACTTTTGTTTTCCGCTTAATCCGAGAAATTAATCAAACGGATAATTAACAAAATTATAGAGAGAGAGAGAGAGAAGGAACGTGGGGACGACGTGGCACGGTGCTCGAGGAGGAGAGAGAGAGATTGGGGCGGGGGGGGGAGGCTAATAATGGGGGACAATCGAACCTTAATTTACGGAGGTGGCGTGATGTCTGAAACTACCGTACGTTTTAGTGGGGCCCGCCCCCATTCAATTTCCCCTTCAATAATTTCACCTCCCTCCTCCTTTTTTTTTTTTTTTTCTCTTTCCTCTCTCCGCCCTTTAAATTATTGCCTTCTTTTTTTAATTATTTCTCCATCATTGATGCTTTTTTCTCGATCTCCATTTCCTTTTTTTTTTTGGGTTTTTCCACCCCCCCTCCCCCCTTTTCTTTTGGCGATTTATTTGTTTAATTTCCTCCTTTGAGGGAGCAACTTTAGTCCAATTAATATCGCGAGCCTATTATGTAGAGTACATGGGTTGGAATCGTTGTATGCGATCTCGTGGCAAAAAGAAATTTTGATGTGGGTCTTACGTGATTGATTTTTAGATGATATACTTTTGTTGGCTCGACTCTAGTGTATTTAATTAGTTAAGAACAATTCTTTATAGTTAATGAGAAAAATGCTTCGGACTGTGAAGCCTATGCGACTGTGACGTCATAAATATTGGCTAATGTGAATAATGCGGAGGTGTGGATAAAATTTCTACCTCGTCAAAGTCTATGTCAAAAAAAAAAATTTAATCCACATTACAAGTCAAATGCCGCATTAGTTGGATTAGGTCGAACTTAGTGTTTGAGAGACTCGATGTAAAAGTTGCGAAAGTACAGCTTCATTTAAACAATAAAAGATATAAGGATTTGATTTAAAATAGGATGAAAGTATAAGAACGAATAGTACAAATTTTATGAACAAAAACCCTAGCCAAGTAGTGACTTTCGTTGTGGTCGTTATGATCATGATTATTCCATTGCCACTTTCTTACCGTTATCGGCGATGACGACGTTAACTGGAGATATGTGATATAATATTAGGGTCTTATTAACGAATGTCCAATATAGTAGTTAGTCACGTATGTCGAGGCGGTGTTTTGATTAATTACGCGCAATATGAAAAAGACGATGCATTAAAAATCGTAAATATTTGTTAAACTAATATTTGATAAGTACTTCGAGAGCATTGATTAATAAATTCCATAATACGAATCTCATAGCAACGATGCTACGTTAAAATAAGCTGGATATAGCCATGTGTAATAATTATTTACACTCAATAATGCATAGAATTCAGCCAATGATGCATTTTCTCATATGGTGCGTGCTAACAAAACTTTCAAGCTATTCGAGGAAAGATGTAAGGGGCCAACAAAACTTCATCTTCAAGTAACATACCGATATCAAAAACCATTTAAAAATTCTTTGAATTCAATCATTGTAATTATTCATGGATGATTATATACGAAGTATGTTTAAACTTTGGTCCTGACTAAAGGGTATGGAATAGTAAACAAAATAGTAAGATCGGGTTTTAAGGACCAAATTTTAAAGACGGTCGCATCGAATTTTCGATTTGATTCGAATTCTTTATAGCATTCGAAGCCAAGTGCGTTTTCCAATGCAAATTCACGGTTTTAACCCCGTCCCGGTTCAGTGAATATTTGTCAGTGGAGTTCGTGGTGGGGGTCGGTCCATGTCCTGTCATGGATCCGAGGAACATCGATTGCTTTTGTCATCTCTCCGGTCACATTGAGATCTTTGCCGTGAGCCTTGGGGAAACTAGCGCCACTCTTTGGAAATAGGAACCCGACCTTTTCTTTTTTTCCCCATTGCTCTCCGACCACTTCTTCTCCTTCTTCCTTTTTTCGAGGGGGGTAAAAAATTCCGACTATATATTTATTTGTTCTTTTTTTGGCGAAACCCTAAAAGGGTTTCGCAGGTCCGAAAATAAAAGTCGAATTTCGAGTTCCTAAAGATCGGGCGAAGGTTGAGATTTGAAACACGAATCACCTCGAGCGGACGCTGAGCTCGTGGCGCGGTGATTCGAAGATTGACTCGAGGCGATTTCCGGGTTCGGTTTCTCGCTTGAATTCGCTCGCCGAGTTCTAATTGCCTCTCGTTAGTCTTCGCACTTTCCATTTGTTCTTGTCTAATCCATTGTTAGAAACGAAACCTTCACGATCGACGTGCCGTAGTCCATTCTTTTGACTGTTAAATTGCCCGTGTTAATGTCATCTTACGGGTGGATCGTCCTCTCAATTTGACCATGTAAGGATTAAGACAACCACTAGAGAATAAAAAAGAAAGGACAAAAAGGAGTTCTTGAAAAAATGAACGGGACAAAAAGTGCTTTATCTTTCGGGCCAAGAAGGCTGGGAGGAAAAAAACATCGAGCCAAAACTATAGAAATCCGTAAATCCGTCACGTTCGCCTCATTTATTTTTCTTTACCTCATGTTTGGTGGAAAATCGGGAGCATCCCAATGGGTTTAAGCCATGTTCTTAGTCAAAAGAGTCGGTGAAAAAAGGACGGTTACTTTAGATTTGAAAATCGCAACGCAAATATGTTTAAATTAACTCGTTTAACTTTTAGCGTGATCGAAAATTTCATTTTGCTCGCGTATCTTGAATTTTCTTCGGTCCATAAAAGAAATGGGAAGTAACTCGCCAACTCACATCTAATTTTTCTCGTTCTTATTGTAATTTCCTTAAGGGCGAGCAAACGCGACGATAATAATATTTCCTTAAATTTATACTGGGGCGATAAGATATTTTATCCAGCGAATTTATTGTCACTTCAACAAAAAAAAAAGGAAGAGAAATAAAAAATAAAGAAGAAAGAGGAGGAAGCGATGATCGGATCTTACAGGATCACCGGGGGGGGGGGGGGGGGGCGGGGTGGGCCCCACTGACCCTGTGCGGCGGTCAACGGAAATCCGGGGGGGAAGGGATTGGGGGATTTTTTTTGAACGGTGAGATGAGCGACGACAGAGTTTCCGAGGTGTGACGCGGGACATCTGATGTGACGGGGGCCAATTAGGGGAATGATAACGGACGCGACCTCTGCCAACCATTTCCCTGTCAACGTCTCCGGAATGTTCTCCCTCTCGATCTCCGCCACGTGGACGCGTCTTCTCCCCCTGCTCTCCGATTGCCCTCCCCCTCTCTCTTCCTTTTCTCCCCCTCCTCTCCGAATTTTTTTTTTGTGTTTTCCCTCTTTTGTCCTCTCCCTCTTGTTTGGCAGCCGAAAAAAGAACAAGAATACCGTGGCCATTTTTGTCTCTCCGGCAAGCGTAAGAGCAGTCGTTTTAGAACATTTGATAACGAGGTCACCATTTGTCCACGGTAGGATTAAGCAATGGTTCAAAATCGATCTTAGAGCGGACGGACGTGTCTGTTTGCGGTCCTTAAATCTCTAACCTAGTTTTGTGTGGGTTAATTCTTGATTCTGAAATTTTGAATTGGTCAAACCCGGATCAAATCAAGGACAACTTCTTTTTTATGGTTTACTGTATTTAATATTTATTGGTATTCATAATTCGGTCACTTAACATCATTAATACAGAGAGAAGCCTAAAAGCAACTTCTTTTTTATGGTTTGTAACTTATACTAAATGGAGATTTATATCATTATCTTATATTTATATTTGATATTATAATTATGGATGAAGGAAAATAATTTAGTGATAATAAGTTGACTCCGGGACCAATAGGATCCGTCCGGTCCTCGATCTCAAGCTCAACGGATTAATTCACGATCTTAAAAATTGAGGACTCACACTGTGCGCGTCGGTCCAAAGGTTAAGTACTGGACCGACTCAACCTAGATCTTGTTCACCCTTAGTCCATGGGGCTACAAGCACATATACACTCTCTTGGTAATTAGTGGATTCCTAATTTTCTCTCCCAAGTTTATATTAAATCGCAAAAGAAATCACCAGCCGCATTATCAAGGTTGTCGCTCTTGTGACGAAGGAATCGCCCGTTTTCCGAGGTCGCAACTTCGATTTGCATCGCGTTTAAACCCACGGTTTTTGCCCAATTGCAACATATCTCATTTAAAAAGACCCGTTAATTCTAGCAAACTCTAGCATCTTGATAGAAAAATGTGGTGACGAGCTCGTGAATCTCAGGCATCCGGATAGAGCGTGGTGCAGAATATGTATGGGTCGAGTCAATTGTTTCCTTTCGGGTGTAAATTTCTTGAACATTTCCCAATTGCTACGAAGACTTTATGTTGACATTCGAAGGCGATGATCGGCTTTTTCCATCCCTTCTAGAGATAGAGAGCAGGGAAACTCGGACTAATTAAACTCGCAGTACATCCACGTGTACTTTACTTTTGGCTTCTATATCGTGCGTGTATTTTATATGTAATTAAAATTTTAGGGACGTCGTGAAGGACAAATCTAATTCTTCGCAATTATAAAGAAAACTTTTTGTAATAAATTGATATATCATGATATTTGATTATGTATGAGAGTGACTACTCTCTCTAAAATGAGTCAATCGTTTCATGTATGTGTGATTTCAAAAGCGAATTAGAAGAAAGCCATTTACTCTTGAATTACTGGACCGAACGATACAATTAGCTAGACAACCTCCACAACCATTTTCCTCCCTAATATTACGGAAGATCTTGACTTGTTGAAAATATAATTGCGTCCTTCGAATTTGGTTAATGAGCATGTCAGCAAAGTGAAGATATGAAGTTGATTTCTGAAGAAAAAAATGGCGGTTTGCGGATCCGCCTTCATAATAAGTTTAGGCAAATACCCAAAGAGATTTTTATTTTGACCTAAGAAAATAACATATGGTTTTGCTTTGAACGAAGAACACGCTCCCATTATTTGTGCGAAGTGAACAAGCCAATTACCCGAGTCATCGCAAATAAGTTCACCTGTTGAAGCTAGGCCTGGATTTGGCTATGGTTTTGCAATAGAACCTTTAGTGATTAACGATAAGATGCTGGTATGAAACTAGCCACACCAAAAAAAAAAAGAAAAAGACTTATGGTCCTCTATGCCTCATTCCATGTCCATGCTAAATTTCAGAAGCTATCGGTGGATAAGTGCTGCCTCGATGTGATTAATTCATGAGCTTCATTAACAGTGAAATGCCCATTGCTGTTACCAATCCATATCAGCTAATCATTGCCATCGCAGTTTGTAGGTAGGACCATGGATTAAATTGGCAACAAAACTGAATGAGGTTGGATGCCCACTAGACTAGCGAGGCGCCACTGGTTATGACGAACGAAATCCAAAACCACAGCCAAGGTCTTGCACAGTAGTGGATGACAGAATCCAATGGATGAGGGGACCAAATTACATCAACCCAATGAGCAGTCCACAGTTTAAACAATCGCCCATGGACCATTACCCATCTCGTACCCTTAACGACATCACATTACTTTGCACATAATTGTCCAAAAAATCCTAAATCTATTTATAGCGGTTGACTTAGTTATTAATTTTTGACGATCTATCCGTTTAGTTTAAAATATTTTAATCGCGTCGATTTGACCCTAAACTTTTTGGAACATTTACTAATATAGTCATAAACTTATTATTTGAATAAGCGATTGTACAGACTATATGGACACATCCTTAAAAAGTTTCAAACTAAATTGACAAATCACCAAAATATTAAGACCGGATTGATATAATTGAAAGACTTAAAACCAAATTGATTATTGCACAATGGGTTTGGAACTTATTGAACAATTTTCCCTCATGCTTTGGCAAGAGCTGTCCAAATTAAAAAAAAAAACAAACAAACAAACAAATGGGACGAATCAAAAGAGAATTGGGTAGCAGGTCAAAGCAACAACAGTAGTCTCTAATATAAACTATCCATATAGTCTTTAGTTTCAAAACTAAAGGACCAAAGCCTCAAACAAAATTTCGACGATCACGTTCAATTTCTTCACCATCTATAGCAGGCAACTTCGCCGACTACATCAAAGAACGTAGTGATGACAAAACTGAGCTTCACATGTATGGCGATGCCGCCAATGATCCCTCGATTAAACGGTAACTTAATCACATTCACAAGCTCTGTGCCGGAACGTTTCGCTCAACAGAAGGAGCTTCGTAGCCACATTTTCCTAGCCAATTCGTTTCTTCTCATGGCATGGCGGTGGTGGCGGAGGTAGAAGACCAGTCGCTCGCGAACCCGCTTCCTCGAAGGAGAGAGGCAATGACGGATTTCCTATCGATGTCGCGTTAATTGAAAGTAAACCACGATTCTTTCGCTCATACGCCATCTATTCACTTGTCTGCATGGAGGGAATAAAAGTACAACGGGCTTCTTGTCCTCTCCCTCTCATATTCTCCAACTCAAGACACAAACCCTAATATTTATAATACAATGCGGTAGCATCGCATGAGTGCGAGCAAAAGTCTATTTGTTCCCCACCGACATTCACAGATACTATATTTCCATCTTGGTTTCCAAAGGAGGCCTTCGACCTTGAAAAGCAAGCGAGGATAATTAAACGTAAAGGCAGTATCCACGTACATATATAAGTTAGGAGATCACGACACTTGTGGTGACTTGTGTATGTACTTTGCCCCGAGAGAGAGAGAGAGAGAGAGAATAAGCACTGAATCGATCCTTTACCTTTCCTTTTTCTTCCCTAAAGAGGCTCGACGAAATTTGATTCCGCGTGCTTGCAATAATGCTGATCAAAAGGGGGAATCGCTAGACATTCATCATTAGATAAAAGCAAACCCCCCCCATCCTTGGCCCTTCCATGTAAAGAACTCTCGATCTTTTGCTTAGTTTCCAACAAAATCATTGGAGCCAATTGATTGCGAAATCGAGACTCGTGCCATTACGTGCTTTTCATCACATGATTGAAAAGAAACCCCCCCACCCCCCCAACAGTCTTGCTTGTCTTCCCAATCTTCCCTCATTCTCTAAATTACACGTTTAGATGCGTGCGAGCAGGCGCGCACATGCCTTTGATCCTTGTCTCGCATTATAACCTATAGTACAGCCGATCTAGTCTACATTCATCTCGATAGATCTTCTTCACAAGTTACCAAATCTAAGTTTCGACCAAATCCCATCAATACACATGTCACCGCATTCATGAGCATTGAATGCGACCTAACTTATATATGGACGATATGAGGGACAAAACGAACTAAAGATATGCATTAATATCGAGAGAGAGAGATCGTTTGCTTTGATCTTGAAAAAGAGACTTTACCGCATTCGAAACGGCTTCTCTTTGGATGGTTTAGCTCGGTGGACCCAAAAAGGCCACAGGAGATGGCCCCCCACCACGGTCTCTTTTGCACTCTCCGCGTCCTCAAATCAAAAGGGCACAAAATTGACATTAAAAAAGAAGAAGCCATGGATGCGTCCCTTGCTGCATGCTAAAAGCTGGCTTTAGAAAATTAGAATGGATGCATGTCTACACTTAGGCTTTATGCTAGGGCACCCGAAACCCTAGTTCCCCAAAGCAACGCTTTTGCCGGCGTGGCCCAGCAGGGGAAAAACATCAATAACATCACGAGAAAAGAACGTGGTTCGGTGCTCGTTCATTAGCCAGGATAACGTTAAAAGAAAAGCCCCAAAGCAACGCATGAGTTCTTGATCTCTCTTTTGTCCCGTCAAGATCAGCGACACCTCAAGCGCCTCCCCCTACGCACTCGACCTCCTCCTCCCATGTCGCGACATGATTCGAGCTTTGACTTTTCAAGCCCCCGGATTTCGATTACGCCGCATCGTGGTGGCTCCGTGATCATGGACGGGGAGCTTAAGCCATTAAAAAGTTGGAGCGGTCGGGACTCCGGAAATCATTTCACGTGGCGGCACATGCGGTCACGGGGCTGAAATCCTAGCTTCTAAAGGTGTGGACAATGTGCATGCTCTCGGATCAGCCGACGACACAACACGACATCACGGCCTCAGAGGTGGAATTTCAGGGCTAATTGTTCATTCCATCAAGAGCTTTTTTTTCTTCTTCTTCTTCTTCTTCTTCTTTTTTTTTGGGGGGCTTAAAAGATATTATCGACTTTCGTTCCAATCCTAACTCAGCCGGCGCCTCTAAAAGTCTCCGCAACTTTCGTCAAAATTATCAACATCATGGGCAACTAGATGTTCATTATTGCCACACGTGTTCATCAACACCTCGCCTTCGTATGGAACGATGTTTCGTCGAGACAATTCTTGAAATGCATGAGCATACTTGAAGCTAAAGTAAAAGATGGGGATATTTTCTTTGCGTTGAAATTGGGGTTTAAAAGAAAGTTTGTAGTTTTTTTTGTTCAAGGGAGATAAGCCGAAGTTGGTATCTTAACTTAATTGCTCAACTTGTAGGCTTTAAACACAATGTTTATATATATAAATATAACCTAATCCTTTTTTAAAGAGGAAAGAGAGAACAGGGCAAATGGGAAAAAGTTTTGGAATCGGACTTTCGAGGGTGAATTTTTCATGCGATCCTCCACCGAATGCGTTGAAATTCCTTCATCGCTCCTGTGTTTAGTGTCGTTGATCTTTTTGCTTCCGACTAAACATATGTTGATTGTCTACACTAAATTCAAAGGGTCGAATTTATTAATTTAAGTTGATTTGGACCGTGGTGTGATCCGGATTGAGTTAGACGTAAATATTATCAAACCAGTGATTTGAAAAGACCCGCGACAGGACCAAATTATAATGGTTGGCGAGCATTCGGTTTTAGTTAGCGTTATTAATTATGATGGTGTTAAAATATTACCCACGCGAAAGAAAGAGAAGTGACGATGAAGCAATTCTATAAGAAAAATCGCGAAATTTTGTGGGACTGTATTCTAACTATTGGAAGAGTTTAAACAATTAGATAAGTGCTAATTTGATGTCTTAAATATTTTACCAAGAATAATACATTTGCACCATGTCCGGTGATCTTATTAATGATGAGTGCGTAGCATGCAAGGAAAAGTATTAGGTCAATCTGTTAGTTTTTTTTGAAGAGTTAACCTTACTATCTAGCAATTTGGCAGCATAGTATAAATTCTCCCATGACCTGTACGGGAACTTAGGTTATTTTCATTCCACGAAAAATAACTTGCAGAAAAATATTTTTTGAATTTTTTGCTGTTCGTTTCAGGGAAAATAAAATATTATGGAAAAATATTTTTTTGAGTTGGAAATGTTCTCTATTTTTTAAAAAGTGAAAAACTTTTTTCATTTTCTTTGTTTGTCTTTAAATATCACAGCCTCTAGTAGCGTGTCTCGATCTCGCTCGAGGCCATTGAGGTTGATGAGTCGATGGTCTCTAGCAGAGAGTAGTTGACTCGCCAATGGCCTCTAGCAGCAAGTTCGCAGCCTCAAGTCTTATTTCGTGAGTTATGGTGGCAAGCCGGAAGCTCGTTGGGGTGAGGTGAGACTTGTACCCAGCGACCATCCAATGTAAAAAAAGTAAAAAATATATAAGTTTCAAACGATTACCTGAAAAATATTATCATTTTTCAGGAAAATAACTTATGAACAAATATTTTCTAAAACCTACCCATGGGTAGCCTAACTGGTTAGGACTTGGACTTCTTTGAGATATCGGGTTCGATTCCCCAAGAAAGCACCTGTGATTTAAGTGGGGGGCCATGGCGGTAGGTTGCTGTGCTAGTCTCTCCCGAGGAATAGTCGAGGTGCGCACAAGCTGGCCCGGACACCTCGGTTACAAAAAAAAAATATTTTCTAAAAATATTACATTTTCTATGAAACGAACGTAGCCTTAATTGAAAAAAATTCACTATAAACAATGCTCACCTCCTGCCACAATAGTGCCATGCCATTAGGCTAATCTCCGTCTTTAACCAAGTAATCAAAACCCAATAGTATGGTTATACTCTCCAACTTAATAACAATCGAACTTGCGGGGCTTCTCCACCTCCAATGCCGCTTGCCTCGGTGCCTCAATGAGTTTCAAAATCTATTGAAACAATGAAGACATAATCATTATAAGTCAGAGAAAGATCGGAGCCATAACTTGTTTGAGTTATCCCAAACAGCAGGGCGTGCATGTTTTTCGATCACACTCCGCCGTTCCATCAAGGTCGAATCCCCAGAATCCCGCCGATGTCGCGAGTTATCCCGAGAACACACTTGGGAAGCCGCTGTTCCCTGAAGCAGATGGATCCAGCCATGGACATAACGTGCTATCGAAGGAAACGGGCGATGGAAGGGGACAAGTCAAGCGTGGCCAATCTTCCCCCATTGATTCCGACAAGATCCAAACGTAGGAGACATCGGCAGAGGCATCCCTCTCTTGCCTTTCGGAATTCTAGAACAGAGCAACATGTGATGTTTGAGGATAATCATCCGCTAATTGCGCGCGGCACGTCAAAGCTGATAGCGGTGGCCGATCCTTCGTTCACTTGGTCCCCGACCGGGGAGAAAAACAAATGCAACTAGGGATGTTTTCCCACGCGCCTCCTATTAAACAAAAGAGGAAAAGGTAGAAGAAAAACTCCATTCGATGCGATCAGAGAGACCAGCATTTGCAAGGTTGCCCCCGAAGAAGCCGTCGTGTACGTCACCCGCATACAAATTAAGGAAAGAGAATTGAATTCGACGTGACAATTAGAAAATTTGCGAGAAGATTTCATGACGTGATAGGTAACGTGAATGGTACACGCATTGGATCCGGATCTCTTAACTTTGTATTAGGGGATCGAAGGGTGAGGGGGTAGTCTTCTCCATACAAAAGGGAGCTTTTTGATTTAAGGGTATGAATGGGGGAAGTCACCTGATATTATGTTAGGTGATCCTTTTCCCATGCGCCCTTGCCGAACTTTGGGCCTTCATGGGTGTGGATCTGCGAATTCAATGACTATGCTTATGCAGGTGAGCTGCGTCGTCCCCTCAACTATGTAGGTAAGTTGCGTCGTCCTCAGGTATGCTAACCCAACACAGGTGAGCTCCGCTCAAGCCTCACAGGGTCTGTCTTTTAGGAGACTAACAGCTTTACCTGAAGATGAGAACGGATCGCTAAGCTTTATGCTAGGCATTGATGAGAGACGCTGCAGTTCCTAGAGGTTTTTACCAGGCTAGGAAGGAGAAGAGAGACGAAGTTTAGAAGATCATGGAGAAAGATTGAGAGGATTTCGAGAGAGAATGATTCTC